>BSBK01001097.1:4550000-5171250 GCA_027943335.1 Chamaecyparis obtusa
AAAGCCTAGCAACTTGACTAAGATCTCTATGGATATGGATGAACTATAGAAGAATCTTGAAGAAGCTCTTGAACAGATTGACTTGCTTACTATTGAAAAAGACACTTTGAAAACAAAATATGATGATGCAAAGAACCTCATTGAGAAACTAAAAAACAAGTTGGAAGATCTGAGATTTGAAAAGGAATCCAAATTTTTTATTGAAGATTGTGATGACAATTTAGAAAAAGCAAATGAGATACTTAAGCATGAATTGAAGATAGAAAATTTGAAGCTTAGTTTGAAAGATGGAAATGGCAAGAATGAAGCAAATCTGAAATCTAAGAATGAAAGTCTAAAGACTAAAAATGAAGGACTAAAATCTAAACTTTGTAAAGCAACATCTAAAATTGAGAAAGTCAATTTGCAGTATGATGAACTTGAGAAATACAATAAGATTGTGAAAGGTGAACTAACTCAATCCAAATGACAACTTGAAAGGCTATATTCAACTAGTGAGAATATTGATGAAAAAATATCTTATAAAAAACCATTCTATGATAAGACTGGTCTTGGATTCAACACTTTTAAAGAAAATGAAGAAAGCAAGGAACCAGATCTGAAAATATCTGAAAGCATAGATGAGAAAAAGTCTGATAAGATTAACAAGTCTGAAGATACACCTAAAGAAGAAGAATCACCTAAGCAAGAGGAATCACCCAAAGGTATGCAAAGAGAATTCAAAGGTAGATGTTTTTCTTGTAATACTATTGGTCATATGAAGAGAGATTGCACAGGTAAGCAATTTAAACATCTTAATGGTTATTGTTATAATTGTCATGGTTTTGGACATAGAGCTATTGAATGTAGGAAACCTAAATTTATTGAGAATAATGATGGTAGTATAATGTTTAGAAATACTAACAATGCAGATAAGAAACCTACTAAAGATATGAATAGAAGAAATGGAGTAATATGTTATAGATGCAACAAGGTTGGACACATTGCTAGAAATTGTAGATCACAAATCAATCATCTTGGACCAAGATATGGAAATAATGAAATTGTTTGTTAGATATGCAACAAGATTGGACATACAACAAGGTTTTGCAGAATGAATAATAGAGTTTTTCATCCTAATCCTAATCCTAGAAATCATGCAAGAAGAAATGAAGATGCAAGTAACAATCAGAAAGGATGCTGTAGTAAATTAGACGAAGTGAAGTTTATCAAAAGCATAGATCAAGGAGAAATATTCAACATTGAAGGTAATCAGGAAGGTGAAGTATTAAAAGGTAAGAATGAATCTTTACCTGACCCATCTCAAAGTACTTAAATATATGAAAATCGTAGTAGAATAGGAACTTAGATTAGTGTAGAAGTAGATATTTGATGAACTGAGTCTTGTGCAGTTAATTCAAGGTAGTATATGATGTTCTAATGTTATGGTTAAGAGTGCAAAGAAAAATATTATGTTTTGCGAGATCGCAAGAAGTTTTAAGTTTTGCAGGTTAGCAGAAACAACTTTTTGGAAAGAAGTGATAAAATAATTGAATGTGATGTCAGCTCTAAGTGAGATTGAATTAATAAAAGGTCATGATTAGTATTATTTCATCATCAAAGCAAATTCAAGTGTTAAGGAGATCAAAGAGTAGTGATTGGAAGCATTTTGCAAGGATTTGGAGAAGAATTTTGTGTCGAATCTACATAAGCCCTAAAATCATGAAATCAAGGTATTTTACTTGACAGATCTTTAATCAGTGAAGGAATTAGAAGAAATCATGGATGTTTCTTTGATTTAAAATGTCATAGATAAGAATAGAACTAAATTGAAAAGGGAACTAGTAGAACCCTTGCAAGATGATCCTAGGTTAGCTTTATCATCCGTACTAGTTGGAGTTTTACACCTAGAGAATGTCAAAAGTTATCTTGGATGCAAACTAGAGACTATTAGTGATAGTGATTTCACCAATGAATATCAAAAGATTTACAATTAGGACATGACATTGAAACAAGGATTTGAACATTTGAAAGACAATGAAATTGTTAAGTATGCATTACAGTATGAATTTGATAATGAAGAATGTACTAAGATTATCTTAAGCAGAATTCATAATGGGAAGTTTTGGTTAGAAGATAGAGTGATAGATATCATAGCTGATTTGATTCATGAAGTTAATGGATTATCTAAAAATGGATTTATTCCTTTAAATGAAAAGAACATGAGGAAAATAGTCATTGACAACATAAATTCATCCTATAATGGTAGAGGAATTGTGATTAGTAAGATCAAACAAGATGATGTGAGATACTTATTGAAGATCCTAACCACTAAGTTTTGTGCAAATTCAAGAGAGGATGACATGGAAGCTAGAATGATACATGCAGCTTATCTAATGTGTTTTGACAAGTTGCAAGTTGATATGTGTGAGATTCTAAGAATTCAACTGTTTGAGAACTTGGAAAAGATTAAGAAAACTAAGTATACACAGTTTAGGTTCTCATCCTTAATCACCTATATGTTTTTTCATCTATTGAGAAGATTTCCTTACACCATAGGAAATGAATGGAATGATGGCCTAAATACAATGGAAAGGATTAACCTAGTGTACAAAAGGCATGTTATTGACAAAGTAAATGAGAGTGCAGTACTGGTAATCAAGACATTTTAGGATATTGTGTCTAGCAGATCAAGGATCCCATAGTCTCTTGTGGAGAAGTATTAAAATGACATATGTTTCATGGTTGATATTGAATTTACCTACATTGAAGTAGTAGAACCTAGAACAAAGTTCATAGACCTTCTTGGCTATGAGATATCTGAGGTAGAGACAAAAGAGTATGTTAGCAGGTTACTTAACTATAAATTAGACACTCAGTGTAATAGGTTTGGAACCTTTGAGGAGAACTTCAACTCCGCAAAGACCTTACTTGAAGAGAAATAGTCTAAGAAAAGAGTTGAGAGTACTATAAAAAAAATTCTAAAAGATACAGGGATGATAGAGAATGAGTATTTGGTAGCAAAGAAAATAGTAGCAACAATCAGAGATACTGGACAAAAAGAAGTTTTGTCTGCTCCACCTTTATCATCAATTGCAGCACAACATGAAGTAACACAAGTGAAGGTGAAAGTGGAAGAAATTGAGAAGGATCAAGAAGCAAAGATATCCACTTCCTCCACACCTAGCAAAAGAGTAAAGGAAATTGCTACTTGACTAGGAAAGAGACAAAAAAATTTAGTGCAACCAGTTCCAAGAAAAATTGCAGAAATAAAAGAAGATGTCACTTCTATTAAGAAGAAAGAGTGGAAACCTAAAGTTGAGAAGCTTAATGAGTAGATCATTGAGAATAGAGACTTTACAAGAATGAATAAGTACTATGAACTTTATGATTATGTAGAGAGACTAAATCTAGAAAATGAAATAGTAAAGCATATGATTTTGGCTAAGAAGAAGTTTGATACAATTTAGGGTTAGATACTTGATGATTTGTATAATAAACTTGTGAATAGGAAGAAGAGAGCATCAGAGGAAGACACATATATTAGAGAAAAGATTGTAAGGAAGATTTGTGTAGTAAGAGATGAAGCACACTTTGGTCAGATCATGAAAGCCTTAAGCACCCATCTGAGAAGAAAAAGGAGAACCATTTAGATTATGGGAGGTAGATATGAAGAAGTTAACTTAGAAATAGAGAAAGTTATAATCAAGGTTATGACAAAGAATGTTGGAGAACCATCAGTTGTATCAAAGCACGTAGGTGAAGAAGAAAAAGAGGAAATTCCCTCTCCTCTAGCCATTAACATTGAAGATGAAACCATGAATGTAGAAGGAACAAAGATCACCTTGGATACTGATGATAATGTATTCAAGAATTTGGAAAATATTGTTGACAATTCGGCCTTCGAAGAATAGGAAACTACAAAAGGAGAAGAGACAACATAAACAACAGTTGTAGAACCCTCAGTGACAGAAAAACAAGTACCCATTCCCACCAAAGAAGATATCAGTCTTACTCCTGAGACTAGAAAGAAGAATCAGATTGGATCTATGATTGGGCATTTGGGAAAGGAAGTAGATGATGATGATAAGTTGGAATTGATCACATCCTTGAACAAAATCATTGGAAAGAACAAGAAAGTGAAGAGTCTTGAAGGATGTCTAAAGGAACTTACTGAGAAGTTACAAAGCATTGTAACTACACAAATTGTAGAAGCAGACCCTCTGGAGAAAGAAAAGAAGGTAATGAGCACTTTTGACAATGAATTCACAAACTTATTTGATATTGCAAAAGTGAAAGCACAAGAAGCCTAAGAGGCCAAAATGCTTTTGAACATCAGCCAGAATATCAAGAATGATATCAACAATCTTGATATCTATATAAAGGACTTGAAGAAGAATTTGGAAATAGGAAAATCTTTGTACATCTAGTGTACAAAATCAGAGACCTTGACAACAAAAGAAGATCAAAAGATGAAGATGAAGGAAGCAGAAATTCAGAATGAAACTAACCTTCTTTCTAGCCCTAATGTGAAGGTATTTAATGTTGAGAAGAAAATTCAGAAGCTATATGATGAAATTAGAGTTTTGCAAGATGAGAAAGATAGAAAAATGAAAAGATTCACTCTTTTGGGAGAGCACACTTCTATGAAGTTAAGCATTATTGAAGAGCAGTTGGAAGAATTTCTTTTAGCTAAGACATCTTTTCAGAAGTTTAACTTTGAGAACCTCCAAGCATGTGAAATAGCATCTTATGGTTTGAGCACACTACTTAGTGTGGCAGATTCCATTAAGAAATCATGGGAGAAGGAGTTAGAAGCTATGAAGATTGATTTTGCAGATTGTGTTGCAAGCCTACCGGCTCTGCAATAATGAATTAAGGTATAATCTTTTTGTGTGATATAGATTTGTAACCCTCCTTACCTTTATTTTATCATTTTTGTCAAAGGGGGAGAGATATATAGTAGAAAATTGATAGTATATGATAAGGATTGATACTTTTAGGGGGAGTACTATATTAGAGATAATATTTTTGAGGAGTTATAAGGATAGTATATATTTTATACTATGGCCACAATTTTGAGATTTTGAAGTTGTACACTTAGCCAATTTTCTCATATGTTGCCACCAATGAAAAAGGGGGAGATTGTTGGAAATTTGGACAAGTTGGTTACATATATTTTGTGATTATGGAAACATATGATCCACATGAAGATCACATAGGTCAGAGAGCTAGTATGACAAAGCAGAAATGCAAAATTGTCTAAGTATGAGACAATATTTTCACTAGTGTACCTGGACACAATTTTTGTTTGCAATATTGATTGGAGTAAGTTCAGTGCTTGCACACTTGAACATACACTCTATGATGACTATTGAACACCCATATTAGAGTGAAAATTAGTACGACATGTATGGAATAAGTTATGACAGTTTTATCGAAGACAGTGGCAAGCCGATAGGACAGAATATGAAGACAAAATTGGTAAAGAGTTAAGGGATTATTTTTTTTATCAAAATAATGACTTAACAATATAAAGGGACAAAATCCTAGATGTTAACCCTTAGATAAAGTTATTTGTATAAATGTAATTGTAATTGTAAGAAGGAAAGAAGCAATGAAATTATAGTGAAGTAATGAAATGTAATGAAACAGTGATATGATGCAAAATATATGATGCACATGTAATAGCGATAGTGAAAGAGAAGTGAAGAGATATTGATGCAAGTAGTAGAAGGTTATGTACCTTAACCTTCTTTTGTAATTAGTGTATATTGTACATTACTTGTTTGGGTAGTGGGCTCATCTGGTAATCACATTTTGTACTACCAACTCCTAATAGGGTTGAGGCTTCTAACAAGGCATATAGTCCCTTAATCAGGACTGATACACTATATGCTTGTAATAGACTCCTAATAGGGTCAGCATCCTTAACATGATACTTTTTAATAGTGGATCTTTATGGGTACCATCCCCACCGGGGTTTTCCCTTTGCTAGGGTTTCCTCAAGAACAAATAATGTGTTATGATTTCTTAGGTTTTATTGCTATGTATGTTGTTTAGCTTCTTATGTTATGCATGTGCAAAGATAATCTATTATATCCATAATTGTACAAAAGTAAAAAATTTTAGAATACTGATTCAGCCCCCCCTCTTAGTATTCCCTATTTCTAATAGTTTTAGCATGGTTTCCATGTGCGCCCTTAATCTGCCCAATCCTACTGGTTCTTTCTTACAGTAAATGTATGCCCTAATTTCTTCGACATGCATAATGCCCATAGGTGTGTGGGAGAATGATCCCTCTAAATCATCTAGGGTAGACTTAAATGGATGCTTCTTAAACAAATATCTTTTTCTTTTTTGCAACATAAAATACTATGGGAGTGGCCATCACTTACTTGTTTAATCACTTTCCAAATGTTCTCTGAGATAATCTGAAGACTTCTGAATCAGCATAATGAACTAGGGTTTTTGCAACTGATCAAATGTACTTCTAATCACTGATAGATCAATTTGCAAGTCTTCAATAACTTCTAAAGATCTTTATGCTCTCTAATCACTCTAAATTCAAATGCAATGAGTAATCAAAAAGATTTTTATGTACTTAAATTGAAAATTCTACCATTAATGCTTGCCATGTAAACCAAGCTGTCACTTGGAAATTTTTATCTTTCATTCTACAAATAATCAGCTAGTGCACTCTTGCATGAAGGTTTCTCTAGTTTCAAAAGGCTGAAGTCCAAAGGCACATACTCTGAGAGTGAGTATACCAGCCACATAGGGGTCTAGAGCTAAATTAGCTCCCCCTATGACCCTAAGGTCCATTCATCCAGATGTAGAGGGCGCGTCCACTGTGGATGCATCCAATACATACTAATCAACCTTGTCTTGATGAACTACAATTGATTTAGAACTAGAATGAAGAATCTGTAATTCAAGATTATTGAGGAGTTAATGATTAGATATGCAAGATGATTAAATTAGTATTATGTTGTCATTGATGTCAACTAGCTTGACAATACTTATCTTGTAAGTTACTATACCAAAACATCTGAAGAAAGGTGAAAGAGATGAAGAACAAAAATATCTACATGAGGAAGATGTATATGACAAATGAGGATAAGGAATACACTGAGTAACTTGTTGATGAGTCTATGACTTGATGGAATTGACTCTATTATGTTGCATTCATCTATGATGAAGAATAGAGTTGAAAGACAAAAAGAAGTGTTGTCGGTAAATAAAGCATTTTAGTATACACCAATGAAGTGTAGTGTATACCGAGCGCAGTATTAACCAAGCTTGTGTTCACCGAAACATTTCTTTGTTAATCAAGAAAAACAAAAAGGAATTAAATGATCAGTTTAGTCGATAAAGTGATGAGCTATAAAGTGTATGAAATCGAGGTAACAAATAATGTTTTTTATAAAGATCAATGGCTAACATAAATCGAAAGGGATCTAATGGAGCAGATTGAAATGTGTTACTGACACATCAGTCGAGGGAGCTTAAAGTGGAAAAATCTATGACTATGATTAAGCGACAAAATGTGATGGAGGAAAAGAAAATGATTTACTCGTCTATATAAGAGACATTGGTTTCATTATGAAATGTATGCCAGAAGAAGAAGATACTATAGAATAATCACGTGGAGAAGTTTTTCTGATTATACTAGTTAATAAGAACTGAGCTACAAAATAGTTACCGAGCTACAGAGAGTTATTACCGATGAATAGTAAGTTGATAGAGTATTGAATCTGAAGTGTTATATTGGTCAGAAGTATTTAATGAGCTGAACATTGATCTGTAAATTGCAAACTAAAGTTGTATTTAGGTAGATCACCTACTGTTACATATTTAACCATTGTACATAGTTAAATCTCTTAACCGAGTGGACTATGAAAGTCTTTTAATGTTTCATTTATGGATCACGTAGTGTGATCTGAAACATTGATGCCAAAAATTTACACAATCAAATCCAGAAATGCTCATGAATTATTATCCTGTCAACCCTAGAGTGACTGCTGGTTGGACAATAACTTCTAGTCTAAAATCCTCTAACAAGGTCACAGCTAACAGTGTGTTTGTAAACCTTCAATAGGGTTAGGTCTTCACCGACCTCACTTCAGAAGAGTGAACAATTTTGGGTTGCCAGTCCTAGGTTTTTTTTCCCTTTATAGGGTTTCCGTGTTAAATCTCTTATGTTATGTGTTGATTGTGATATTTGTTTGTGATCATACTTTGCATATTACATGTTAGATTTAATCGGTAATTAATACAAAGTTTAGATTGTCAATCGGTAAATACATAGACAGTGGAAATATTTTATGTTTACCGACTTGCAAAAGTAGTAGAATTATTTTGCATTATACATTTTGAATTGGGACATTGGATAAATGATTCCCCCCCTCTTAGTTATTCTAACAATTGGTATCAGAGCGGTGGTTTCTTAGAACAAAGTTTTAAGAACTTTAGCAAAAAGGTCTCAAGATTTATAGAAGGGAAGTGCCAAAGCTGAACAAAGATAACTTCATAGTATGGCAAAGCCGGATGAAGTTGCACATATCTAGAATTGGGAATTCTGCACTAGAACTAATGGAGAATGGCTACATTGAACTGACACCAGGTCCCCTGACTCTTGATCAACTAAAGGATAGCCATGAACACAATATCACTATGATGGAACTTGTTGCTGCCTGTACCGATGCTGAATTTAATGATATCAAGGAATGTGATACTACTAAGAAAATGTGGGACAAGCTGATTCTAATATACAGTGGAGATGCGAATGTCAAGAGAGCCAGAGTAGAAAGTCTAAGAGGTCAATTTGATGATATGAAGATGAAAGAAGGTGAGAACGTTGTACAATACTCAAATAGACTAAAAGAGGTAGTACATGCTATTAGAGCATCTGGTGGAGCTATTGATGATGAAAGAGTCATAAGCAAGATTCTCAGAACTTTGCTGCCAGTTTATGCAATCAGGATCTCTACAATTCATGAAACAAGGGCTACATCCAACCTCACCCTTGACACTTTGATCAGTAAGCTTACAACCTTTGAATTGAATAACTTTGACAATAGTGTTGTACCTTCTGTTGAATCTACTTTCATGTCCTCTTTGAAGATTGGTAAGTCTAGTAGCAAGATTGATAAGAACAATGACAGTGACAATAATACCGATGATGAACTTGATGAGCTTGAAGCTCTTATGGCCAAAAGATTTCCCAAAGGTAAGGGAAGATATAGAGGCTAGTTACCTCTAGCTTGTTTTAATTGTAAAGAAGTTGGTCACATCATTGCTAGATGTCTAAATAAGAAAGATGATGATATATCGAAAGACTGATTTGAAGGAAGCTATGGGAGAAGAGTTAACAGAGGCTACTGACACAAAATAGAAAACCAAGATAGCTATGACAAAGGAAATGACAAAGGAAAAAAGGTATGTTACATAGCCAAAGAATTTGAATATGAATCTAACACTGACGATGATGTAGAAGTAGTATTTGCTGCTATGAAGGATGATTCAGAGGAAGAAGAGAAACATGAGGAGACAACACTGATCTCTAAAGTAAGAAGAAATGATACATGGATCATAGACAGTGGCTGCACACATCATATGGTTGGTGATATAGATAAATTTGATCTAATTAATGAATATGATGGTGGATCTATTAGAATGGGAAATGATGCACCTTGTATGGTGAGAGGTAAAGGTTCACTAATGATTAATGATAGAATAAAATGTGAGAATGCATACTGGGTAGATGGATTGAACTACAATTTGATAAGTGTGGCACAACTGAACAACTCAGGTCACTGACTTGCTTTTGAGAGCAGAAAGGTAAGAATTTATGATGATGGAGGAAGACTTCTTGGAGCCGGTACACAATCCAAAGGTAATCTATTTTATCTTGATATTGATCAATCCTCTTGTTTATTAATGAAAGATGAAGATGTATGGTTGTGGCATAAGAGGTTATGTCATGTGAATTTTGATAACATGGTCAAGATTAGTAAGAAGAAAAGAGTTAGAGGATTCCTTAACTTGTCAAAACCAGATCATGCTATGTGTCATGAATGTTAGAGAGGTAAGATGACTAAGTCTAGTTTTAAGAGAAAAGAATACTCAAAAAAGAAGATACTTGAATTGGTTCATACTGACCTATGTGGTCCTATGAGAACTCAGAGCTATTATGGTGATAGATACTTTATTCTTTTTGTTGATGACTACACTAGACTGATGACTATTATGTTTTTGAAAGAGAAATATGAAGCTTTTAAGTTGTTTAAATGGTATAAATCTAAAGTAGAAAAAGAGACTAGAAAAGAAATCAAATGCTTAAGATCTAATAGAGGAGGTGAATTTATCTCTGATGAATTTACCAATTTTTATAATGAGAATGGTATTAAGAGACAGGTCTCTGCACCGAGAACACCTCAATAGAAAGGGAGTGCTAAAAAAAGGAATAGGTCAATCATTGACTATGCTAGGACACTAATGCTACAAAAGAATGTTGCTCAGACATATTGGAGGGAAGCTATCAGCACAACTAGATATGTGCTTAACCAAGTACAACTGAAGAAGAACACCAACCAGATGCCTTATGAGCTATGGTTTGGACACAAACTTACTCTAAGTTATTTCAAAATTTTTGGAAGAAAATGTTTTATTCTGAAGGATGAGAGAAATGAGAAATTTGATTCTAAAGGTGATGAAGGAATATTCTTAGGATATTCTACTAAGAGTAAAGCATACAAATGTCTGAATAAGGTTACAAATAAGATGATTGAAAGTACTAATGTTCATGTTGATGAGTCTGATGACATAAACATAGAAGAAAGAAAGGAACTAGAAGATTATGGTAGATTTACTTACATTGAACTTCTTGACTATCTACCAAAGTCGTAACCTATGATAACTAGTCAGTAGGAAAATAACCCTGAGGAATAGGAAAGGGAAACCAACAAACAAGATGGTGCTACCGAGCAAGCAAATAAACCTGAACAGAATGAACAAGAAAGAAGAAACCAAGTACTGGCTATTTTTGTCAGACAACATCATCCTGAGACACAAATTATTGGAAACAGACAAGCTGGAATGCAGACTAGAAGCAAAACAAGACAAGGTTTATGAATTTGAACCAAAGAATGTCAAAGTTTCATTAGAAAATGAAGAATGGGTTAATGCAATGAAGGAGGAAATAGAACAAATAGATAAAAACAAAACTTTGTCCTTAGTACCCTGACCTAAAGATAAGAATGTTATCGGTACTAAGTGGATATTCAAAAACAAAATGAATGAAAATGGTGAAGTGACAAGAAATAAAGCAAGATTGGTATGCAAGGGATATGCACAGGAAGAAGGCATTGACTATGGTGAAACATTTGCACTTGTTGCTAGATTGGAAGGAGTTAGAATGCTACTTGCATATGCTATACATAAGAAATTTAAGGTTTATCAAATGGATGTGAAATCAACATTTCTGAATAGTATACTTGAAGAAGAGGTCTACATAGAACAACCTGAAGGATTCATTGATCCAGACAATAGAAACATGGTATGTAGATTACACAAAGATTTATATGGTTTGAAGAAAGCACCAAGAGCATGGTATGAAAGACTGCATACTTACTTGTTAAGTATTGGATTTGTAGGAACCAGTGAGAACAATAATTTGTACATGAAAGGTGATACTGATGACACTATTATCATTGCTGAAATTTTTGTTGATATTATTTTTGGAGGTCAAGATCATATATGTAAATCTTTTGCAGATGATATGAGGAATGAGTTTGAAATGTCTATGTTCGGAGAGATTAAGTTGTTTCTCAAATTACAAGTGATATAATAGAGTGATGGGATATTCATCACATAGTCCAAGTACATAAAGGAAGTCTTGAATGCTAGAGTTGTCATATTATAGCTAATAATTAATTAATTTAATTATTAGTCTATTATGCTCTACACTTAAGTTAAACTTAGGAATCTTATTATTCTTTAGGGTTTTCACCTTTAGGGTTTCGGTATCCTTTTATAAGGATTCCCTCTTTGTATTTTATTTATTCACTTATTGGATCAATTAATGGAGAATAGATTATTGTATTGAGATTTTCTCTCTCATTTTTTATTCTCAATCATGGCTTCTCTTTCTCAGATCTGTGATTACATGCCTCCATAGTTTTTTCTCTCTTTCTATGATAGGTGTTTGCATGGAGGGATTCTTGGGAGCTGTGGGTTTCTTTTTGTTAACTCCAACATGGTATTGGAGCTTCAGATCTTCATGCCCCTGATCGTTATTTGAGAGGGTTTGGTTGTGTTCTTTAGATCTATGTTTTTTAGAAGCTTTTTATGTGGATTTAGGGGGACCTTTGTTTCTGGTCATTTTGGGCTCAAACAGACATCACCATTGCGCTCAAAGTGCCCAAAAACCCCAGAATCCATATAAAATTTGTCCATTTTGGACAACTTTACAATTTGAGGCAAATGTTTTTGGGCACATAGCCATACGGATCTGGCATGCATCCTGAAGCGGTAATTTTTTTTGTTTTCAACACCCATCCTGAGGCAAAAATTGACATGATTAATGAGGTGATGATTTTTTTTACATGATTACCGAGGCAACTTTTTTATTTTCGGCACGTATTTTGATGCAAATATTTGACATGATTCCTGAGGCATCATTTTAAAAATTTTTGATGCATTTCTCAATGTGAAAATTTGGCACGCATCTCTAGGTGCTTTGCATGTGTTTTTTGGCTTTTTTGTTCTCCGGAGTGGCTTGTGGTCTTTTGGCCGTATCTTGAGCATACAGTATCGGATTTTCAACTTCTTTATATTGTTGGAAAGCTCTTTCTGAGCTCGATCCAATGACAAAGGTTTTATTCTTTGATTTTTCCATTTTAATGTCATTTTTTTTAATCAAAGTTGATGTTTGTTTTTGCCTTTTGGGAGCCATATCTTGGTCATCCAGACTCCTTTTTGGGAAAACTAGATATCGTCAGAAAGTTGGTTCTATGAATTTTGCAGTGGCAAGGCTCTTTTATCTAGATTTTGCTCCAAGTTCTTTCTCCTCTGAGTTTTGCACTTTCACACTCTGGTGGATTACTTGGATTCTATAGGTCCTAAGATCTCTTCTTCTATTCTTCTGGCTCACTGTTCTTTCTTTCTTCTGAGCATTGTATACTTCTCTTATGTAGCATTCTCTTTTCTATAAACACACTAAGATAAAGTGCTTGCTTCTGCATATCTGGGATTTCAAGCACCTTGTGTTTGTTTGTACTTGCACTTAGTTATAAAGTGCCATGGGGGGTTATGATATTTTTCCTTTTGTGCTCATCAACCTTTGTCAAGTGAGTGTACCTTCCATGACATTAGCCCATGTTGTGTGTCCGTGACACTGCCCTTTATCCTGTGCTTGTCTTTCTATTGCACTGTTGGTGTTCCTAATTCTTCTTCTTGCAGATGTTTCTGGCATTGCATTTCAGTGTTCCTGTCACACCTCTCTCTATTCAACATTATGGGGGGGTTAACCTATTGGTTCTATTTCTTCCTTGGTTCATTCAAGTGATCTACGTATATAGTTTTTGTTCCTATGTACTAGGTGGATGTAGTGGCTAGGCACCTATGCATTTCGGTGAGATGGATCATCTACTATATAGAAACTCATTCATTCCTAGTTTTCAAGGTCACCTCTTTGATTGATTAGCTCTTCAAACTTTGTCTTCTCTACCTGATCATGCACTTCTTTAGTGGAGGTTCCAGCAGTTACTTCAAATAGTGTTTACAGCTTCATGCTTCGGAGATGCTATACATGCTCTTTCTTGTTCCTTTCTTTGGGACTTTCCCTAGATTGGAGGCTTTGTTTCCTTCATCTAGTTTATTTCTTGTATTTGGGTACTTGATCAAGCCTAGTTGCTGGGACCCATAGTTCTTTCATGTATTTTGTTTTCATGCATCTTTTAGTCCTTATTTTTTTAGCTTCTCCCTAAGTTACACTTAAGGGGGGGTGTTAGAGTTGTCATATTATAGCTAATAATTAATTAATTAAATTATTAGTCTATTATACTCTACACTTAAGTTAAACTTAGGCATCTTATTAATCTTTAGGGTTTTCACCTTTAGGTTTTTGGTATCCTTTTATAATGATTTCCTCTTTGTATTTTATTCATTCACTTATTAGATCAATTAATGGAGAATAGATTATTGTATTGAGATTTTCTCTCTCATTTGTTATTCTCAATCATGGCTTCTCTTTCTCAGATCTGTGATTACATGCCTCCATAATTTTTTCTCTCTTTTTGTGACAGGTGTTTGCATACAGGGATTCTTGGGAGTTGTGGGTTTCTTTTTGTCCCTCATTTGTTATTCTCAATCATGGCTTCTATTTCTCAGATCTATGATTACATGCCTCCATAGTTTTTTCTCTCTTTCTATGATAGGTGTTTGCATGCAAGGATTCTTGGGAGCTGTGGGTTGATTTTCATCAACTCCAACATTGAAGACATTTGGCATGGAAGATGCTAAACCTGTGGGAACATCGATGGCTACTAGAAGTAAATTGACAAAGGAAGATGAAACTACGGAGGTAAACTAGACACTTTATTGATCCATGATTAGTAAGCTAATGTATGTAGTTCATAGTAGACCAGATATAGCACATGCTGTGGGAATTGTTGGTAGATATTTTGCTAATCCTAGAGAATCACACATGATGGCTACTAAAAGAATCTTAAGATATATGAAAAAGATAGAAGATTATAGATTATGGTATCCTAAGGAAGGTAAGTTTGAGCTGAAAGTTTACACCGATGCTGATTGGGTTGGAAATGTGGATGACAAAAAAAGTACCACTGAAGGAGCATTTTTCTTTGGTGAAAGACTCGTAACCTGGACAAGTAAAAAGTAGGCTTGTATTTCTCAGTCTATAGCTAAAGCAGAGTATGTTGTTGCTACTACTAATTGCTCAAATATTGCATATATCAAACAAGTGTTGGAAGGAACGAATGAGGTAATCACTGACCTAGTGATCATATACTGTGACAACACAAGTGCAATTAATATCTCAAAGAATCCTGTGTTGCACTCAAAGACAAATCATATATCAATTAAGTATCACTACTTAAGAGAATAAGTGCAAGAGAAGTAAGTAAAGTTGGAATTTGTTACATCTAAAGAACAACTTGCAGACATTTTTACAAAGCCTCTACCGAAGGACACTTTTGAATATTTGAGGACTAGACTTGGGGTTTGTCCCCTGTCTATTAGTCACTAATGTGATCTGGATGTTGCATCAGCCTAATCATCTAAGAAGATCATTCATGTTGATGCGGCATAGTTCACACTTTAAATTTTTTTCAAGGTTGTGATTAAGTTTGAAGAACTGAAACAGTTTGGGATATTAGTATATTAAGATACAGAGGAAGTATTGGACACCAAAGAGTTACTTAGCTACTATAGAGCTGATTATTTTTTTGTTTCTTTGGAATTGTTGTTAAAGGGAAAGATAAATAATATGAGAAGAAAATGAGATTTGCACTGATGAGCACTATCTAAGGGAGAGATAATCTAACTTTCAAGATCAGGTACCAAGAATAGAAATAGGGACAGGAGAGCTAAAAAGAGCATATCTGATGATTGGCATTACAACATTGTAAAACATATGTTTTATTAACATAGTGATTAAACATATTAAGCTAGGGAGAGCTTACACTACACAACATTTGATCACAGAGTTGTAGAAAACATGTTTGGTATGTGTATGGTACATTTTATATTACTTGAGTTGCCATCAATGCCAAAGGGAGAGATTGATGAACTACAACTGATTTAGAACCATAATGAAGAATCTGTAATTCAAGATTATTAAGGAGTTGATGATTAGATATGCAAGATGATTAAATCAGTATTATGTTGTCATTGATGTCAACTAGCTTGACAATACTTATCTTGTAAGTTACTATACCAACACATCTAAAGAAAGGTGAAAGAGATGAAGAACATAAATATCTACATGAGGAAGATGTATATGATAGATGAGGATAAGGAATACACTAATTAACTTATTGATGAGTCTATGACTTGATGGAATTGACTTTATTATGTTGCATTAATCTATGATGAAGAATAGAGCTGAAAGACACAAAGTAGTGTTGTTGGTAAATAGAGCATTTTAGTATACATCGATGAAGTGTAGTGTATACCGAGCGCAGTATTAATTGAGCTTGTGTTCACCGATGCATTTGTTTGTTAACTGAGAAAAATAAAGGAATTAAATGATCAGTTTAGCCAATAAAGTGATGAGATGTAAAGCGTATGAAATCGAGGTAACAGATAATGTTTGTTATAAAGATCGATGGCTAACATAAATCGAAAGGGATCTAATGGAGTAGATTGAAATGTGTTACTGACACATCAGCCGAGGGAGCTAAAAGTAGAAAAATCTATGAATATGATTAAGCAGAAAAATCTGATGGAGGAAAAGAAAATGATTTACTCGTTTATATAAGAGACATTGGTTTCATTATGAAACGTATGCTAGAAGAAGAAGATACTACAAAATAATCACGTGGATAAGTTTTTCTGATCATACTGGTTAATAAGAACTAAGCTATAGAACAGTTACCGAGCTAGAGAGAGTTATTACTAACGGACAATAAGTTGATACAGTAGTGAATTTGAAGTGTTATATTGGTCAGAAGTATTTAATGAGATGAAAATTGATCTGTAAACTACAAACTGAATTTGTATTTAGGAAGATCACCTATTGTTACACATTTAACCATTTTACACAGTTAAATCTCTTAACCGAGTGCACTATGAAAGTCTTTTGATGTTTCATTCATAAAGTAAACATTGTTATCCTGTCAACCCTAGAGTGACTGCTGGTTGGATGATAACTTCTGGTCTAAAATTCTCTAACAAGGTCACACCTAATAGTGTGTTTTTAAACCTTTAATAGGGTTGGGTCTTCACCGACCTCACTTCAGAAGAGTGAACAATTTTGGGTTGTCGGTCCGAGGTGGTTTTTCCCTTTATAGGGTTTCCACGTTAAATTTGTTGTGTTATGTGTTGATTTTGATATTTTTTTGTGATCATACTTTTCATATTACATGTTAGATTTAATCAATAATTAATACAGAGTGGGGTGAACCCACAATAGTGGGTTACACTTTTTTGCCTGAACGGACACTGTACTCTAAATTTTGAATAAACTTTTAGATTCGAATGGATATTGTCGTTAAACTGTTAAGAATCAGAAGATGAAGTTGATTAGAGTCTTTTAGGATTTTCTATCTAGATTCTAAATATATTTTTTATTTTTATTTTTGAATTGATTTGATTGGTTTTTTCTTTCTTCCACAAAAATTGGTATGTTGCTAAAAACGTCATTTTCAAAGAGTTACATTATTTTCGTAGAGCATAACTTTTTTTCTAAAATAGATATGAATTCGATTCTTTCAAATTTAGTTTTTTAACATCCATATGGAGGGAATAAAATTGGTTTTATGACATTATCATGATTATTTCATATTTTATTAACATTTGAAGTTGACTAAGCCGTCATTTTGACATACCTTGACTACATAGCTTATAACTTTTTATGTATTTGTCCAATTTTATTTTTATTTTTTTTGATAGAAAGATAACTACAATACCTAGGGCATAGATATTTTTTAGAATTTTTTTTCTCTTATTTACTATTTTTCCATAAGCATCTAACATAGAGGTGGAGATACGGTGAAATATCTATGTTTAGTAAAACTAAAAATACAAAGTCATAATAAACTTAATATATACTAACATTATAATAATTGGAAAGAGTTTTCTCAGTAGTACCTTACTACATAGATACATTTTTTGAATAGATTCATTTGATCTACCAAAAGATAAAGTCAAAGTGATTTTTTATCAGCATTTTAATAGGTGTGAAGGAGACTCCATTGTAGGTATGAATGAGGAGTATATATGTTATATCAATGATTTTTTTTATCTAAGAGGCTTTGAGCTAACCATTTCTAATTAATTTCTTCAAATTGAACCTTTCAAGGCTTAAATAATCATATTTTATTAAAAATGTGTCATTTCAACAAAAATCAGCATGTCTAAAAAAGTGTAACCCACTATTGTTGGGTCACCCAGTGTAGATTTTCAATTGGTAAATACACAGATAGTGGAAGTATTTTATGTTTACCGACTTGAAAAATAGTAGAATTGTTTTGGATTATACATTTTGGATTGGGACATTAGATAACTAATTCCCCCCCCCCCTCTTAGTTATTCTAACATGTCCTTCTTTGTTTTTGACCAAATAAAGCTTGCATCCTCTAAAGCTTTCACAAAATTGACTTCTCCTTCGGGATCCAAAACTAGTTCTTCAGGATTTTTATGGCTATCCTGACCTTGCATCCTTGATCTAAAGAACTTTGAGATATGTCCAGCCTTGTTACAAGAGTGACAAATGATTGGAGGCCTTATATTCCTTGATGCATTGACCATTATAGTTACATATCTAACATTTAACATTCTGAGAGCTTCTTACATTTGATTGATTTTGATTTCTTAGATTATGTGTTCTGTTCTTTTGGCTTGTCTTGCAATTCATAGCTCTATGATCAAATTTATTTCATGAATAACAGTAACCATTGAAAGGTCTTACCTCTATACAATTCCTTGCTATGTGTCCATGCTTGTTACATGCATAACAAGTGTGGTCTATAGGCTTGTGCTCATTCTTAGGTGGTTCAATATGATCCTTGGTCTGACTTCTAGTCTCTTTAGCATCTGAGGTTCCTTCTAGTGCTTTCATTCTTGCTCACATGTTATAAATATGATTCTGTGCTTCATTGTATCTAATGCAGCTAGTATCTCCTTTAGCTCTTCTTGCATATAACTGAGTTTCTATTAAATCAGAACTGGTGTGTAATTTATCAATGTGATTCTTAGCCTCTTTCAATTCAGATTCCAAGCTTTCCTTGTTGTTTCTTAGTTCTAAGATTTCCATGTTTTCTTGCCTCAATTCTTCATTTAGTTGAAGGTTCTCTTTAACCTGTTCATCATAGACTTCCTGCTTGTTAGTCATCTTATCATCAAATTCTTCAAGTTATTCTTTTAAGGATTTATTTTCTTCATTCAGCATCTTGACCATTGTCCCTAGATCACTAGTAGAGCATTCTTTTAAATATTTCCTTAGACTTTTGATGACTAATTGAGCATCACTAAGTTTCTCCCTTAGTTCTTCAGTTTCTCTTTCAGATTTGTCCAGGTCTTCAAGAGCAGCTTCCAGATTTCTTTTCAGATGTTTCATTTATGCTTTGTCCATGATCTCCTCAAGTGGTTAAACTTCTTTGCTGAGGACTAGAGCTTTGATACCAATTTTTAGGAATGGGAACACTGAGGGCGGGGGAGTGAATCAATGTTCACTGTATATTTATCTTTTTAATTTAATCTTTAAACTGAACTTAAATGCTTAAGTACTGAAATGAACATCCACATAAACATGAAACATGCAATCAACACACAACACCAATATGGTTATGAGGAAACCCAAATAGGTAAAAACCTCGATGGGAATTGACACCAACTAACATTATCTACTAGTGTTTAGTGATCCTTGTCAGAAGATCCCTAACCCTATTGGGAGTTGCTTTACAATGTATTAAGTACAGTAGACCTTGTTAAGGGTCAACCCTGTTAGGATTATTTTACAATAGTCCCTGTTAGAGGAGTGGATACACTGTCCAAGAGCTCATTGCTCAAGTGGTGAAGGCTACAACCTTCTGATCTCAGATACACACTATATCTGCTAGATGAACTGTCACTATGACACTGCTTGTCAGATCAGTTCCTTTGATGTGCTGATGCTTTGACCTCTTGCAAAGATCTAATACATCTTATAGACTCTTTTCACACTTTTTCTATGCTTATCACAACTCTATATCAACTTTCATACTAATTACAATGGGCGCATATCATATTTATATGCGCATAAAAAATAAACAACTAGCTCGGCTCTTAAACCTATTACATACAATGCTTCCAAATGAATTGGATTAAGCATGTTTACAATCAAACATATATACATGTTAGAAACCTAATTACAATAGGTGCATAGCCTTTACATCATTAGAATATAGCTGCAACTCAAAATGATAATAGTCGGCTGCTTACTCTGTTCTTCATTGGCACACACTGGTTGTGCAACCTCAACTACCTCTATCTTTCTCATACTTGCATTTATGATCATGTGCTCATAGAATAAGAATGAATATAGTCCAACTAGCTTAACTTCAATGGCACACACCATAATTCTATTGTACGCACGTGCGCTGATGCTCTGAGTTGCAGGAACTCTATAGACTATCCAGTCTTTAACACTTAACCGATTTCTGATCTTCTCATCAAGTGTGCTGACTCCAAACTACTATATGAATTTGTTGCCATAATGACAACACTATATTAAGTCATATATATCAGTATAGCCAACTTTCCAATATATACTATATGCCCTAAGCTTGGGAATGAATCTATTCTTGTACTACTCCATGAATTTCTCAATGTTAGTAGGGGATAGGTCTGTTATGACTTGGGCTAGTATGCTTTCCCTGATTTGCTTCTCAGTCATAAGGGCATATTCCCATTTTTGTGCTATCCACTAGTATAACTCACTAGGAATCAAATTATCCATTTGAAGTGGTATCATCTTGAATGTGCAGAGCATCTCAAGCATTGCTTCTTTGATTTTTTCCTTGTCCTCTATACTCATCTTCTCAAATTTTACTTTCTTGAAGCCTGCTAGGCCAGTAGAGCTCTTGATGTTGTGGTATATTTCATCCACAGTCAGTTTTTTTCTCTATAGTGGTTCCTTTTTCTTTGTTTCCTCATCACTTTTGATTTCCTCATCATATTTTTCCAAAATAAGTTATCTTCTCAGCTTCTTCCTCAACTGGCTTGGCACTGCCTTAGGTTGAACAATTTTTCTCTTTCTTGATGCAGGGGTTTTATTTTGAGGCTCGACAGCTATATCTATAGAGACTTCCCTAGTTCTCAGCCTAAGAATAGGTGAGGAGATAGGCTTAGGTTTCTACATTATTTTTCTCACAGGCTCAGTAACTAGTGCCTTCTTGTCTTTCTTCTCTACTACTTTCTCCTCCTCTTCACTTTCACTAGACTCACTTGATTTATCTTCTCCTAATCCTTAAGTCAGTTCTAGAGGTTCATCTACCTCTCTTTCTCCTATCATCTTTTTGTAATACCCCAAAAATGGGCTATAAGTTCATTAATCTTCTATATCAACAATTCGAATGAAATCGACATCAAAGTCCTAACCTAAGGCACATCTAAACATCATTGAATCATAATTGGTTAAATTAGATTTTAATTTTGCACGATTTTGATTTTTGCTAATCTCTAATGTTTTACTGAAGTGTTGTGTCTACATATCAGGTACAATTTTTACACACACATTTCTAGCACCCACCGTGGGGCAACCCACCTTTACATGTTGGTTTTGATTTTTTTTGGAGCTAAAGCCCTAAAGTTTCAAAGATTTAATTTTATCTCTCAAATGGATTAGATTTTTTCTCTAAGTTTTTTTTAACAAGTTGGACATATATTAGAGAAGCTACAGTAAAAAATTTAGAATTTTCTAAGATGTTTTGAATTTTTAATAATTTTTTCTTGAAATTCTAGAAAAAAATAATATCTGACAAAAATAATCATATTTTTTTGGAAATTTTTATATTTTCGGAAAGATTTTTAAATTCCACAGGGGGTCCATTCTTTGTATTTTAAATTTGGATGCAATATAATAGCTCAAATAGTCAATTTACAAAAACTGGTCTATTTTGATAAAATGCGTCTCTAGGGCACAAATGAAGAGATTTTTCTAAAATTTTTACATTTTTGGAAATCTTTCTATTTTTTAGGAGGGGTCTTTGTTTTGAATTTCTATTTTTGTGGCTAAAATCATATCAAAAAAATTAGATCTTATTGAGTAGGTCAAATGTAGCAAAAAAAATAAAGTTTTGTGATGGGTATGCACTTATTTTTTTTACATTGTTCAATGAATGATATGAGTTGTCATTTGGGTTAATTGCTGGTTATTATTGCTGATAATAATTTATTTTTAGAGCTAACCCTATGGTTTTCATAAGTTGAATATATTTTGCATATCTTGTTTGCTTGTGTGCTTGTTGGAGAGTTCGTCACTTGCTTGCATGGAAAAGCTCAACAAGAATTGCTAAAAATTAGGTAAAATTTACTAAGCACATTGCGAGGATCCCAGGTATTCTCCTTCATCTAATAAAATTTCAATTTCGGTTTAAAATAAATCTCTCGTGTGTCTAGCTTGGGTGATTCTTTTCATGCTTTTGTTTTACACACTTAAATAATTGATACTAGGTTGTGACACCTTAAGTATTTATTAGCAGTCTTAGATTACTTGTGATTGATCTTGATTACTATCTTGGGTTATTGGACTCACTAATCTGTTGGCCCCTCATTCTACCCCATGGTTGCAATCTCAGTGCCATAAAGGGGAGGGGTCAACAGGACATAAGCGTTAAGTGTTCCACTTGGCAACCCTTTTGTGCTTTTAGGAACTCACTTGTTTTCTAAGTTGAGGACTCATTTTTAGCTTGTGTGAGGTGTTAAGTGTTCCACCTTGTGGACTCATCTCATATTCGCTTTTAAGTGTTAAGTGTTCCTCTTTCTGCTTTTTGGATACTTTTGGTAGATTTACTTTTGGAAACATACATCTGTGCTCACATAGTAATTAAGCCCTATGAACACTATTCATGATTCTTGAGAGATTGGATTCCCAGTGAAATCCTTCTTGATGACAAGACCTTGTAGGTAGGGAGGATACTTTGTGTGTTTCACATTCAACTTGGTTAGTGTGTCTTCTCTTATTGATCGATACATTCTCTCCTAAGAGAGGTTGATAGATCATGTGGGGTAGACATCATGAGCTTTGGTGAATCAAAATTGGTTAGTGTGTCTTCCCTTATTGATTGACACATTCTCTCTCCAGAGGGGTTGATAGATCACATGGGGTTGATATCATAGACCTTGGTGAGACAAACTTTGTCTTAGCGTGTCGGACTAATCTGCTTGTTTTGTTTGGGTTAAAAGTGAAAAGGTGTCAAAAACCTCAGATCTAGAGCCAAGTCCCCTTGTGGTATACTATTGTGAGTCACCTTTAGAGAGGGTTAACCATAGCGGACAATCACTTCATAGGGAAAACTATGTTGACAGAACCTCAAGCGGTAATAGCCATTTTCACCATGGTAGTGACAGCCGCTATATAAATGTCCTTGTGGAAGAAATCTCCATGGGTATGGTTCATTGTTGGGTTGTCAAATCTCCGCAGCAGCTCCTGAAGATTAAGTTCTTGGACTGTGTCAAAACCTTGGTGCACCAGGATTGGAGTTCACCCCTTTGGATCATAAAATTTGTAGAGCCAAACCATTACTAAAAACCTTACCGAGGCTAAATTTTCATTTTATAGGGTATATGTGCGTTATTGCAAAACATTTTTGGAACATACACAATTAGCACTTCTGAGGATTAGAATGAATAAGTCACTTGATTGTTCATGCGCAAGGTTTCTTTTGCCCTTGTTCATTGTTTTCAGACATGCTTGAAATCATGTGCTTGCTATTTTGCGTGCTTGTTTATCTATTTGGTTATTGAAAACGGACAAACCTGTTACAATCCTCAAATCTAGACATTGAAATTTGCAAACAATTCAAATCTGAAAACTCAAAATTTGCAAAATCTGAAGTAAAATCCTTTTTTGGAGTCAAAAGTCATCTCAGGAGGTCAAAAGTCATACGAGTTTCCATCAAGTGTCCTTTCATTACAACCCATCTGTCATATGATTGAGTACCTAGTGTCATACGAGTTTCCATGCCAGCAAATTCTCAAAGTCAAAAATCTTGCAACTATCATATGAGATTTTCAACTGTCGTTTCATTGCTACCCAACTGTCGTACGAGTTTTGATGCCAAAAAATTCTAAGAGTCAAAATCTTGCTTGCAATTGTTGTACGAGTTTTGCAACTATCGTTTCACAGCATACCCACTGTCGTACGAGTCTGCAGAAAGTCATTTGAAATTTTTTTGAAAAGTTGTCAGAAAATTGTCAAAATTGCCTGATACTTCAGCTTTTACAACCTATTTCCAGAATCTGTCATACAAATCATTTTGTCAAGAATAGAGCAGTAGCTATTGAGAATTAGTACACATCTCAAAGAATCAGTACACATGAGGAAGAAACTCTGATGAGGGCCATGATGAAACAGATGCACGCTATGCAAGTCAAGATTAACAAACTTGAGAAAGAAAAAGAACCTAAAGAGTTCTCCATGGAAGCTCTATGCCCTTTTCCATTTGATAAAGACTTGTACATGTCACCATGCCCTCAAACAAAATGTGAGCAATGTGACAACCCTTATGATACCTCTTCCATAGAGAGTGACACATCAAGCTTTGGAGACTATGATGACTATGACGATAGACAATGTAATGATACCTATGACACCTCTGTTCCTAAGAGTCCTCCTCATCTTGTGTTCCTACTTACTACAAATGGGTTGTCACATTGGATAGATCATGATGGTGATCATATGATTCTGATTTTGAAAGATATTTTGATGGCTTTTGTGGACAATACCTTGATTATGATCCATCTACTACTGCTGAGGACTATAAAATGCATCGTGCTAGCTTGAAGCATCAATATTATAAGAATCCTTCTCCTAAAGACTCTCCTGCTGAAAATAAAGATTATCTTCTCAAGCAAGGTCATGTTAATGTTGAACCTTTGTCTAGTGATGGTTCCCTTCCATCCCCTACTTCCTCCAATACCCATACATTTCCTAAAGCTTCTGAGTCTTTCAAATCTTTCACAGAATCTTCATCTGACACAAGCCATGATACTTTTCATGCAGTTCCCTATCGTTATCCTCTAGGGCTACCTCTTAAAGAAACTCAAGCTAACCTTCACTTGGCTGCAAATACTTTCAATAATGATAAACCTAAAGAGCCTAAGCCTTCATATGCTATAATCCCTACTTCAACGAGTCCTCCACCATCTCTTCCAAAGTCATCCATACAATCCCAACATGCTTCCTTGTCCTTACAAGTGGCTCCATGTCAAGAGGACTCTAAAAATGATGAAGAAAAGAACATAAAGAAAGATCAAGATCAAGAACCCTCCATTTCATCCACTCCTTTCCACGATGTCTCTTATCCACCTTAGGGTTCTTTTGACCCTACACACCCTTTTTCATGCATTCCACCATGTCTTAAGTCTTCTCCTAAGCAAGATCAAGCTACTACTTACACTGTTGAGCTTATTGACAATCAAAATAACCTTACTACACTTGCACTTTCCAAATATGATACTTCCATTAAGGTTGTTAAAAATGGTGTTGTTACTTCCAATGTTAAGCCTATTGAAAATCAAAAGAAAAATTATGCGCTTGTGCTATCCAAAGATCCTTGTCAAGATCAAAGTCTTCCATCTTCTTGTTCTACCACTCCATGTTCACTTCCATTTTCTACTCTTCCTAAGTCTTTGCAAGCTTTGAAAAATCCTATCAAAGAAGGTGCTCATATTCAAGATGTCCATGATTCTATTGAAAATTCTAATGCTCACTCTAAAGATGCTGATATCCTTGGTTGTCATATAGATGTTGATGAACTTATTGATTATCCTTTTGTATCTTCCACTTCCATCCTTGGACCTCTTCCATCATTACAAAGGGTTTCACATCTTCCTTCCATCTTGGGTCCTTATGTTCCTTCACTTTCCCCTCCTAACTCTCCTAATTCGCCATCCATCTTGGGTTCCTACATCCCTCCATCTCCTATCTTTCCTCAAGATCAACATAGATGCATACCCCTGAATCCTTTTCATCCACCCACCCATCTAAACCAATCATATCCTCCTTCTTCTTCCACAAGTCCCAAGTTCTTTGGAAGTAACTTGAATGTTTAGTACAAGAAAAAGAAGCAATACAAGAATCCATCAAAAAAAGATCACCATGTCTCCTCTAATAGACATGGAAGCATAAAGTCCAAAGAGATATCTAAGAAAAAAACTACAAGACAAGTATGGGTTCCAAAATCCATAATTGAAGATATTCTCTCCAAATTACCAAAAAGAAATGAAAAGCCTACGGCTATATGGATTCCAAAGTCTCTTTTGAAAGAGTCTAGTGTTGAGCAACAAGTGAAGTTGACATTCAAGCTTCCAAAGACTTCCACTTCATTTACCTCCAAAAGCATTCCTCCATTCCATGCGCCTAAACCACAACCTCTGCTATCCATTCGCCATATTCCTTCACGTATTCTTTCATTCACAATTTCTCCATCCTCTCACCACCCTTCAAGGTATGTGTTGATGTTGATCTTGCCTTCCTTTCCACCTACCTTTTTACAATCCTTCCATGCATTATCCTTCTACCTTCTATCATTTTTTCTCATTTGTCTATTCCTCCTATCTTCCAACCTCACTCGCTTTACATAAAACCTTATCCTCCATTTTTCTCTTCCATCTCCCTTTCCCTATCAGCATCTTTGAGCATATCATTTGAATCCTTGGTATATCATGGTTTATCCTTTCAAGGAGGACTATCTAAAAAGCTTCCCTTCTTCCAAAAATTGAAAAAGAAATGAAAAATAAAAAAAATTGAAAATGTGCCTTGGTGGAAACCTGGAAACAGGTGCCTGGGTAGCAAAAGTAAAGAGAAATAAATTCATCCTATGGTGAAAACCACTCCCTTGTGGTGCCTTGGATAAGTACCATGATGAAAACCTAGCAATCAGGCATCATGCGTATTTCTTCTACATATTTTATCCATTCCATCTTCTCTCTTTGATCTTGACAATGTTGATCTATACATGAACATTTGGCTATCTTGTGAGCTATCTTACGATGATCTTGCTTTCATTCCCTTCCTGTTTAGCCTTCATGTCTATCTTTCTCCATTCATTTTCACCTATCGGTATCCTTTTCCCCTTTGGTCTTGATCTAAAAAAAAGAAAGAAAGAGTAAAACACAGTGCTATGAAGCCTCTTGACATGTCTACTCTTTTGGACTACATCCTTTCCTTCTTTGGCATTACGCTTTTTGTGACTTATCCTATGCTAGCCTTTCATTGCTTGTCCAAATGTGCTTTACATGACAATTTTTCCCTAGCTTGAGTATTCTTGAGGAGTTTTACCTTGAGGATTTCTTCACTTCATTCTCCTTCATTCTTTTGTCTTCCATCTCTTCCACCAGCTTGCCAATCCCTCTTGTTCTTGACCTTGCTAGACATTGGGACTGCACGATATGATCTTGCTTGGGAGTTTTCAATGGAAAAAGATGCTATCAAGTATACCAAGTATCAGAACTAGTATTAGAACCAGTATCAGAATAAGTATCAGAACTAGTATCAGAACTAGTATCAGAACCAGTATCAGCACAAGTATCAAAAAAAGCATCTAATGATCAATCCATCTCTCTGGACCCAGTATCAGAACACCTACAGGGGCTACACCTTTTTCTTTAGTTTATGGGTCTGAAGCGGTACTACCTATTGAGGTTGAAATCCAATCACTAAGAATTAGAATGCATGGTCTAGTAACTGATGATGACTACAAAGTGTCTAGGTTGCAAGAACTTGAACTACTAGATGAGCATAGACAAGTAGCATATGATCATCTCAAAGTATATCAGAAGAGAATGTCTAGAGGCTACAACAAGAAAGTTAGACATAGAGAATTTCAGGTTGGCGATCTAGTTTTGAGAGAGAATCCTAAAAATCAATCACATCAAGAACACAAGGGGAAGTTTGAACCCAATTGGCTGGGTCCCTTTGTAATCACTACTACTTTTGGCTCTGGTGCCTATCAACTCTCAACAACTAAAGGAGAATAGCTTCGAGAACCAATCAACATTCTCCATCTGAAGAAATTCTACACCTAAGGCATTCAGTCTATGGTAAAATGTCCTGAAAAAATTAGAAAAATTAGAAAAAGTCATGAAAAAATGAACATCTTGGTGAAAACCTAGTAATAGGCACCTTGATGATTCATAAAAAAATTCAAAAAATATCAAAAGTACAAAAAAAAAGAAAAAAAAAGAAAAGAAAAAGAAAAAGTGCCTTGGTAGCAAAAATAGAATCTCTACCAAGATGGTGAAAACCTGGCAAACGGGCACCACTTGTTTCAAAATGCTCCATCTATTAGTGCAATCTTGGTCTTTCCCAACTTTCAGTTTTGCTTTAGTTTGTACATATCTCCGAGTTTGTTTTTGCATTTTCAGTTTTTAATAAGTCAGTTTGTCCACCAATCAACTCAAGCATCTGTATCCTATCAATGTTCAAACTTGGGGGCAATCAATGTCATATCCTATGGTCTCCAGTATACTTTATGATGCAATATGGATGAAGTGACTGAGAAGGGGGGGGGTGAATCAGTCAACCATAAAAACACTTCACAATTAATTCTTTGCAGATCCTTTAAGATATTTTAACAATGTTGTCTGTTTTAGCACTCGGTAAATAGATTTCAGTAACTTTGAAGATGCAGAAAGTATTAGCAATATTATCTTTAGATATTCATCAGTGCATGTAAATGATTGAGGAAGCAATTAAGAACACAAGAGACACAAGATTTAACGTGGAAACCCAATATGGGAAAAACCACCAATGTATCTAGATACTGATTTTCACTTTTCTGAAGTGATGCCCGGTTAGAAGCCAACCCGGTAAAAGGTTAAAAAACACACTGTTAGGTGTGACCTTGTTAGAGGATTTAAAACACCCAGCTAGGAGTGGCCTGGTAAGAGGTCTTGAAAACAATTCAATGGAATTGTCACCTTGTTAGAGGATTTATATTATGGCTGTTAAACCAACTCGGTTAAGAGATTTGAATTCACTGTTACAATGATAAGAAGGTAACAATGAAAAAGTGACCTGTATAATAATGCAACTGTCTTGCTGATTAAAGATCTCTGTTCTGCATAAGTCTGATCTTCTCTGATCGAATAAATCTCTGCTGCTCCTCAAGGATATCTGAACATCCTTCACAAACTCGCATATATATTTCCTTCTTTTCTTCTGTAAATCTTCTGCTGTATTATTATTACTTTTCACAATTGACCTTTTATTTATATGATTTTGGATTAGTCAAATCATCATTATTTAGTATAACAGTCAGCTGAATTAAGTAAACTCTATTTGCAAAAATCCTTCAAGGGCCGACAGTGCTCGGTGACCATATCTCTTATAATTTTTCGGAGACCGAGGGAACTCGGTAAACACCAACAATCCTTCACCTTTGATAACCGACTGAACTCGGTAAATACTAACTTTCCTCGACAACCGAGTGAACTCGGTAAGTACTAAACTTTCTTCAGCAACCGAGTGAACTCGGTAAACACTAGACTTTCTTCGGCAACCGAGTGAACTCGGTAAACACTAGACTTTCTTCGGCAACCGAGTGAACTCGGTAAACACTGCTTTTCTTTGATAACCGAGTGGACTCGGTAAGCACTAATATCCCTATCTGGCAGACCGACTGAGCTCGGTAGAAGCAGATTGCTGCGAACTATGACATAGTGTGACATCAAAGACAATACATAATTGAGTAGCAATTTCCTTCAGACAATTGTTTCCAACAATCTCCCTCTTTGGCATTGATGGCAACACAATATGTCATAGCATAAGAAATTTGAAAGAGTTAGCTCGGTTTGGATTCAAATCTCCCTCTGTCAGCAAACTTCCTGTAACCTGAAAATTCTTCCTTCTGACTATTGAAAATTTCTTGAAAGCAATAGTAAAGAGCAATAGTAAAGACATAGAAAACACTCCCTCTTTGACAACACATGCCAAAGACAATTCACATATTACCGGTGAAAATTAATGTACCTCAAGTACTGATTCATATGCAATGAGTCCTTTAATATGCTGCATCAACAGGTTGATTTTCAATCATGTTCTGGTTGATGCATCACTAAAAATGTATTTAGTGAGCCTCGGATAGGGGAAGGACCCCTAACTTACCTCTTAGATACATAAATGCATCCTTAGGTAATGGTTTGGTAAAAATGTCTGCAATCTGTTCTTTTGTATGAATATATTCTAATCTGATTTCCTTGTCCTGCACCAGCTCTCTGACAAAGTGATATTTAATAGCAATGTGCTTGGTTTTGGAATGCATCACTGGATTCTTAGAAATGTTTATTGCACTGGTATTGTCACAAAATATAACAACTGGTTCTTTGATTTCAACTTTCATACCTTCTAATAGCTGTTTAAACCAAACAATATTTGAACAGTTTACTGCAGCAGCAACATATTCTGCTTCGGCTGTGGATTGAGATGTACAATTCTGCTTTTTACTAGTCCAGGATACCAGTCTTTTTCCAAGAAAAAATGCTCCACCACTTGTGCTTTTTCTGTCATCAATGTTTCCTGCCCAATCAGCATCAGTAAACACTTTCAAGTCTAGATTGCCTCCAAATTTATACCACAAACCATACTCTTCAGCTCCTCTTAAGTATCTTAAGATTCTTTTGATTGCCATCATGTGATTTTCCTTAGGTTTTGCTAAGAATCTAGCTACTATACCGACTGCTAAGGCAATATCAGGTCTTGTATGTACTACATACTGCAATTTTCCAATCATAGATCGGTATAGGGTCTGATCAACTTCTTTTGAATCATCATTTTTGGTAAGTTTCAGTCCAGTACACATGGGTGTACCAACTGGTTTTGAATCTTCCATTCCAAACTTCTTAAGTATCTCCTTAATGTATTTGGATTGAGTAATGTATATACCATTCTTGCTTTGCTGAATTTGAAGACCAACAAAGAATTTTATTAAACCAAACATAGACATTTCAAATTCTCTGTTCATTTGTTCTGAAAATTCTTTGCACTGATCCTCATTCCCTGTAAATATAGTATCATCCACAAATATTTCTACCAGTACAATTTTGTCATCCGGTCCTTCTTTAATATACAGATTGCTGTTATCATTAGCTCTTTTGAAATTAATCTGGATCAAATAGTTATGGAGTCTTTCATACCATGCTCTAGGAGCTTCTTTTAAACCATACAATGCTTTGTGTAACCTGCAGACCATGTCCCTTTTGTCTGGATCAACAAAACCTTCAGGTTGTTCAATGTAGACTTCTTCATCAAGAATTCCATTGAGAAATGCAGATTTTATATCCATCTGATATACCTTAAATCCTTTGTGTGCTGCATAAGCAAGTAGAGTTCTTACACCTTCTAATCTTGCAACAGGAGCAAAAGTTTCTCCATAATCTATACCTTCTTCTTAAGAATAACCTTTACATACCAGTCTAGCTTTGTTTCTAGATACTTGACCATCTTCATTCAGTTTATTTCTGAATACCCATTTTGTTCCAATTACATTCTTATCTTTAGGTCTAGGTACAAGAGTCCAAGTTTTGTTCTTTTGTATTTGTTCTAATTCTTCATTCATTGCTTCAATCCAACTTTCATTCTCTAATGCATCTTTGATATTTCTAGGTTCAAAATCAGTAAGTAGACATGTACCTTTTAGCTTGCTTCTTGTCATAGTGCCATCTGATTTGTTTCCAATGATTTGATCTGGTGTATGATGTCTTCTGACATATTTGGCTAGTATAGGTTCCTTGCCTTTTGAATGATTCATGCTGTTGTCTTCTAGGATCTCTTCTTCAGGTTGCTCGGGCTCGGTAGATATTTGCTCGATAACTTCAGGCTGAGACTCGGTCTGAATTTCTTCCTGTGACTCGGTTTGAACTTCTTCCTGTGACTCAGTAACTGTGCTCGACTCGGTAGATATAGCTTCCTTGTTGATAGTTGTGTCTGTCAATGTTTCAGGTTCAATGTAAACGAATCTTCTGTAGTTCTCAGGTTCCCTTTTGCTTTCTTCCTCAGTCTTTTCTGCAAACTCATCAAATTTCACATGTATACTTTCTATGACTTTGTGAGTAGATAAGTTCAGACATTTGTATGCCTTGCTTTTGCTAGAATATCCTAGGAATATTCCTTCATCACTTTTTACATCAAATTTATTTCTTCTGGATTCTTTTAAGATATAACACTTGCTACCAAATATTTTCATATAACTTACATTAGGTTTATAGCCATACCATAATTCATAGGGAGTTTTGAATGTGTCTTTCTTCAATTGTACTCGGTTCAAGGTATGAACTGCAGTGCTGATAGCTTCCTTCCAGTACTTTATAGCAATGTTCTTTTCTATCATTAGAGTCCATGCACAATCCATAATAGATCTGTTTCTTCTTTCTGCTATTCCATTCTGCTCAGGAGTTCTAGGAGCTGATACCTGCCTTTTGATTCCTCTTTCAATGCAGAAGTTGTTAAAATCATGGGAGATGAATTCACCACCTCTGTCTGATCTTAAGCATTTCAATCTTTTCCCCGTTTCTTTTTCTACTCTTGCTAAGTACCATTTGAACTTTTCAAATGCCTCTGATTTTTCTCTTAAATACATAACAGTCATCATTCTAGAATAATCATCAACGAAAAGAATAAAGAATTTATCTCCAGTATAGCTTTGTATTCCAATAGGTCCACATAAATCAGTATGCACAATTTCCAAAATTTCTTTAGACTGATAGTTCTTACTTTTGAAACTTGTTTTACTCATTTTGCCAATCTGACAATTCTTACATAGACCAGTGTCAGGTTTCTTCAAAGTAGGAATGCCTCTAACCTTCTTGAATTTGCTTATTTTTATCATGTTATCAAAATTCACATGACATAACCTTTTGTGCCATAGCCAACTTTCTTCTATTTGAGCAATAAGGCATGAATATTCATTGAGATCAAGATAAAATAAGTTACCTTTTGTTTGTTTGCCTGATCCAATGAGTTTTCCTTTTCCATCCAGCAGTCTTGCTTGACCATTCATGAATTCAACCTTGAAACCAGTGTTGATTAGCTGTGCTACACTTAGAAGATTATGTTTTAGTCCTTCAACCCAGTAAGCATTATCACATATGAGTTCTTTGGTTAATGAGATTCTTCCTTTTCCTTTTATACAACAAGGTTCATTGTTTCCAAATCTTACATTACCATTGTCACAGTCTTCTAGATATTCAAATTTTTTCTTGTCACCAGTCATGTGGTGTGAACATCCGCTGTCTATTATCCATATATCATCTTTGCTTATATGAGAAATAAGTGCTATCTTATCTTCATCATCATCAGATTCATCTTTTATAGAAATAAAGACAATTTCTTCTTCACTATCATCAGAATCTTTAGCCATAAAACATGATTTCTTACCTTTATCCTTGTATGATTTGAAATTCTTTTTGCCATAGTACTTGTGACTTCTCTTTTCTTCTTTGACTTGCTTGTTTGGGCACCTAGCTGCAATATGTCCAATTTCTTCGCATGAAAAATAGATTAAAGGAGTTTTACCTTTATACTTACCTTTCCCTCTAGAGTACTTCTTTGCAAGTAATGCTTCTACAATTTCAAGATCACTATCAGAACTTTCTTCTGATTCCTCTTCACTGTCTGTCAGAACTTCTTTAATTTTCTTGTTCTTCTTTAGTGAAACCTTGGCCTCAAATGCTGATTCAATATTTTTGGAACTAGGAACATAGTTATCATAGTTGTCTAATTCAAAAGCTGTCAATCTTCCAACTAAAGCATCCAAAGTTATACTGTGGTTTGCTTCACATCTTCTTTCTTGAATAGCTGATACTCTTATTGCATAGATAGGGAGTAGTGTTCTGAGTACCTTACTTATAATAGTCTCATCTGAGATTGTTCCTCCAGAAGCTCTGATTGCACTTACACTTGCTTTGATTCTTTCAACATATTTTGCAATGTTTTCATCTTCCTTCATATTCATCCTGTCAAACTGTCCTCTTAGGCTTTCTGCTTTGGCTCTCTTCACATTTGCATCACCACCATATATTTTCTTCAGTGCCACCCACATTTCATATGCAGTAGTGCAGTCTTTAATATCATCAAATTCTTCATAGCTGAGAGCAGATGCAATGTCTATCATCATGGTGTTGTGAGTCTTTTTATCTGCAATGTCTTCAACAGTTAATGCGCCATTAGGAATTGTATACTCTTCATCAATGTATTTGCATCCTGAATCACCAATGGAAGCTAGATGAAGTCGCATGAGACCTTGCCATGCTGAAAAGTTATCTCTGTTAAGCTTTGGAATTTCCCTCTTGTAAGACATCCTGATCTTTAGCTTAGGTCTTTGAAACCCTTCCTGCAAGCACCAAAAGCTTTGATACCAATTGATGGAATATGGATGAAGTGACTGAGAAGGGGGGGGGTGAATCAGTCAACCATAAAAACACTTCACAATTAATTCTTTGCAGATCCTTTAAGATATTTTAACAATGTTGTCTGTTTTAGCACTCGGTAAATAGATTTCAGTAACTTTGAAGATGCAGAAAGTATTAGCAATATTATCTTTAGATATTCATCAGTGCATGTAAATGATTGAGGAAGCAATTAAGAACACAAGAGACACAAGATTTAACGTGGAAACCCAATATGGGAAAAACCACCAATGTATCTAGATACTGATTTTCACTTTTCTGAAGTGATGCCCGGTTAGAAGCCAACCCGGTAAAAGGTTACAAAACACATTGTTAGGTGTGACCTTGTTAGAGGATTTAAAACACCCAGCTAGGAGTGGCCTGGTAAGAGGTCTTGAAAACAATTCAATGGAATTGTCACCTTGTTAGAGGATTTATATTATGGCTGTTAAACCAACTCGGTTAAGAGATTTGAATTCACTGTTACAATGATAAGAAGGTAACAATGAAAAAGTGACCTGTATAATAATGCAACTGTCTTGCTGATTAAAGATCTCTGTTCTGCATAAGTCTGATCTTCTCTGATCGAATAAATCTTTGCTGCTCCTCAAGGATATCTGAACATCCTTCACAAACTCGCATATATCTTTCCTTCTTTTCTTCTGTAAATCTTCTGCTGTATTATTATTACTTTTCACAATTGACCTTTTATTTATATGATTTTGGATTAGTCAAATCATCATTATTTAGTATAACAGTCGGCTGAATTAAGTAAACTCTATTTGCAAAAATCCTTCAAGGGTCGACAGTGCTCGGTGACCATATCTCTTATAATTTTTCGGAGACCGAGGGAACTCGGTAAACACCAACAATCCTTCACCTTTGATAACCGACTGAACTCGGTAAATACTAACTTTCCTCGACAACCGAGTGAACTCGGTAAGTACTAAACTTTCTTCGGCAACCGAGTGAACTCGGTAAACACTAGACTTTCTTCGGCAACCGAGTGAACTCGGTAAACACTAGACTTTCTTCGGCAACCGAGTGAACTCGGTAAACACTACTTTTCTTCGATAACCGAGTGGACTCGGTAAGCACTAATATCCCTGTCTGGCAGACCGACTGAGCTCGGTAGAAGCAGATTGCTGCGAACTATGACATAGTGTGACATCAAAGACAATACATAATTGAGTAGAAATTTCCTTCACACAATTGTTTCCAACACTTTAGATGTGTCATATCTAGTCAGAGTCCTTTGAAGCTATATCTGAGTCAGTCAGTCAGTCTCCTCTCCAGAAAGGATTTTGCATCTACAACAATAATCAAACACAAACTGAAAACAATTTGTGCTTTTCATGCTTTTATTTCCTTGTATGCTTACTGATTTGCATTGAGATTTTTGCATATTGTGTCCCTTTGAGCTCTTTGATGATGTCCTTTATAGGATTTAGAGAGTGATGACTAGGGGCATAATCTTTTCTTTGTCTTCTGCTTATATGTGAAAATCTAATGTCTTTGGAAATTTTGGATTGAAATGGTGTCCGACTGTAAGAGCCTCTATCTCGAATTGGATGGCCATGCATACCTTGACCATTGATACCCAAAAAATTCAAGGAAGTTTGATCTAACTATTGTCTTTTTGAGTGAGTTCTTTCTCCTATTATGAAACATGATCTTACCTAAGGATGTGAACGATAAAGGGTCACTACGGGTAATTCACATTGGATTTAGAATGATCTCTTGGCTGTTTGATGTGTTTGTCATGCAAGGCATATTCAGGTCATCATGATGTTTATGTTTTGATGCTTATACAAATTGCTATATCAAAATGGACATGATATTCAGGTCATCCTGGTGTTTGTGCCTTGGTGATTATATCTAATCTGACATTCTGAAAATAAAATTAATATTCATATATCCATGGTTGTTGACCAGTGGGTGTTGTATTGATTCTTGCACATACAAATCGATATTCATATGTCTATGGTTTCATAGCTAGTGGGCATTATATTGATTTATCTGGTTACCTAAAATTTTAATGATGATAACAAATCGACATATGATGAGTGACTAGGTCCTAGGTCTTAGGTTGCATTTCATTTTGCATGTCTCTTTGCATTTTGCATGTTGCATGATCTCACAATGGCTAAACAAACTTCAAACCTTAAAAAATTCTTCATAACAATTCTTCACATCTAACGAGAGTTGAGTCTCACTCGAAGGTTCCTCCAATGAAATAGCAAGTAGAATCCTTTTTCGGGATCAAAATCAAAATCTGAGAATATTCATATTATTCACTACTTGCATAATCAACCTTCAATCATCATAGAAATCTAGTATTCAACTTAACTAATTATCTTACATCAAACTATCAAAATTTCAATTTGGTCAACCATGGTCAACTCTTGGTCAAACTTAGTCAAACTTGGTCTTTTGGGACCTTCCAACGATGCAGAATGCATTCTTGAACATGTTTAACCACTTCTCCAATCAATTAACGTTCTTATAAACTATCAACACTGACTTCTCTTGTCAGATTTCAATTTTAATCCCCAAGGGGGAATGGTATTGCACATCATTCAAAGTCTGTAATCTAATTTGAAATCATATCTTTATGGAAATCATATCTTCCTCAGTAATCAAGACAACAACCACATCTAGTTGCTGAATCATCAAAAGTCCTCATCACTCAGGGAAAATCTATCATCACTTGGGGCATATCAAATTCATCAAGATCCATATCAATCTGGTATCCTCCTAATCTTGTAAACTGTATCAATTTTTGCAACCATCGGATCATAGTGTTCTTTCCTTGGTTCTTCGGCAACTGAAGGATTTAGATGTGATACCTGCTAGTTCTGCTAAGACAATCAAGTCTAGAACCGGTCACTCACTTCTTTGCAATCCTAAGGTTTGGAATCAGGCATTTTGACACTTTTTCACAATCATAGGTTCATTTGCTGTTATAGTGAACATTATCTTTGGTCATTCAGGACCTATTATCTTCATATCAAATCAATATCAATCAGCTTCTATCTCATATCAATTATCAATTTCGAATGAGTTTCATATCTCTATCAAACACAAACTATCTTTGAACCACTGCGCTTCGCATAATAATTCAAAGAGGGGCAAAATGTAATACCCCAAAAATGGGCTATAAGTTCATTAATCTTCTATATCAACAATTCGAATGAAATTGACATCAAAGTCCTAACCTAAGGCACATCTAAACATCATCGAATCATAATTGATTATCTTAAATTCTACATCGGGGAATATTCTTAGCAATATTCCTAATTATATTAATTATCTTTAATTTAATGATTATTTGGCGATAAATCACATTTATCCTAAGTTTGATTAATTGAATATTTTCATATTTAATTAATTAGATTTAATATCTTGCCACTTAATTGTTTAATTAAATTTAATTCTATCTATTATTAATTGTATTCTTTAATTTTGACAATAAATCCAATATCCTATGAATAATTGATTAAATTCTTATTTAATTGATTAAAGAAAGTTGTCATTATTTAATAATATAGTTTTTAATAAAATTTTGATAAAATAGTTAATTAACCCATAAATTAATTATTTTATTTCAAAAATTAGTTAAGTTGAGCATAAATTGCTTTATTTATTTATTAAATCATAATTATCCATGTGCACATTCAAGGAACAGTTAAACTCAAATTGGAAAATCAATGCAAGTTGTTAGCTTTTTGAAACTCAACATCTTTTTGAGTTTTAAAGTTGATCTAAACTTCTAATTTGAGTTAAACTCTACTTTTGCATGATTTTTGTGACTTAATTATCTTTATTTAAAAATAACTCAAAAATTAACCTGAGTTATTTGAGTGATTTATGGCTTTTTCTCATGCACCTCCAAAGCTCTGGATTTTTATAAAACCAAGGCTCAGCTCTTCAATTTCATATCTTGCAAATTGCAAACTTACTCTATAGGAATCATAGCATATCAAATTTGGAGAATTTGCACAATTGGAGCTTGAAAGATAAATTTGAGGATTCAAAGCATTGTGAGATCAATTTCAAATTCATAGCTTTCATATTATTGTTAGAATTTTCATTCTCATATCATATCATTTCTAGATAAGCATTGCATATCAATTTACATATTAGCATAGATTCATATCATTATTAGATCAATTTCCATATTAGCATAGATTCATATCAGTTTTCATCATATTATTGCATAGAATTTTTTTTTTAAAAAATAGATTAATTGCATTCATATTTGATATCAGTTTGGCATTCAAATCCTTCATTTAGGTGTCATCTAGGTCACTGATCTTAATAACAATCTGAGAACATTAATCTCGCACCTACTAGAAGGCAGTAAATCACTTGGTTAAGTTAGATTTCAATTTTGCACGATTTTGATTATAGCTAACCTCTAATGTTTTATTGAAGTGTTGTGTCTACAGATCAGGTACAATTTTCACACACACACTTTTCTATATTTTTCACTATCTTTTTCCTCTTTCTCTCCATGGCAGCAGACTTCAGTCCCATGGTTATCTTAACCTTCGCATCCTCATAGGTTCGAAAATAGGTAGCCTTCTTATCAACTTCCTCAACTAAAAAGGATGTGATTACTAATGTAGTTTCATCAATTTTTACTTCATAAGGTAATGGCATTAGCCATGATACCCTCAGTATCACAGCTTGAGCATATGTGAGGTTATTGTCAACTAGGAAGCATATGTCCTATTTATATTTCTCTACTAAGGATACATAAATCCCACTTCTCTTCCTCATTTTCTTCTTAAATTCTAAAAAATAATTCTCCATAATGCTTTCAAAGTTATCACCCATTTGACTAACAAACTTATTTATCTAAAGTATCACTGGCCTATTATTATCCCATACTACTCCCCCAATAGTAGGAAAAATTTTTTGAATATAGAAGAATAGACAAACAAGTAAGGAACCAAACTTACACATTAAATTCTTTTCTTTTTGGATTGAAGTAAGGTTCTCAGGAAGTTGTGTTAGTTGGATCTCAGTGATGCAGGAGCATCTTGACCCTTGAACATTATGATGAGTTTCATGATATTCTAATGTTTCAGTCATCTTGAATTTTGTGGGACCATGTCTAAGGAATGGTTAAATAGATTAAAATTGCATTTAGCATGGATTACATGGCATTTGTAACCAAAAAATTTAATGAGATTATGATGGGTCATCGGGTAGATAGATGGTTTTTGTAACTATCCAAGATTGTCTATTAATAGACAACTTTATGTAATCATGGTGGCGGTTATGAAAATATGGAAGTTTTGTAACTACCCATGAATCTCTTAAAGAGATATAAATTTAATTGTGAATGGAGTGGGGAGAAGTTATGAGAGAGTGGGCAAAAGAGGAAAAGAAGAGTCGGCTCTCTGGCTGAAGGCCAAAGAGCCAAGCATGTTGTATTTGTAGATAGCCTTTTAATAAATTTTGGCTTCTTTAATTTTTGTGTTTGTTTTAGCAGTGATGAGAGTCATGGTTTTATCATTGAAAATGCTCTAGAAATCAACCATTCTTGAATGCACATGATTAGGAAACGGTTGCCAAGAACCATTGTACTAAACTATTACTAGTTTTGTAGTTAATATGGAGTCAAGTAATAGTTTTAAAGAAACTGTTACGAAGTCCCTATGATGATTGGCATGGCTGATTGTTATTGACCTATGTCTATGGAAATAAGGTGGCGGATTACTTATCTCCACGTGAGTTTGGCTTAGTTTTTACAGCATGAAAAAAGGTGGTGAACGTGTAATTATGCTCATGGGAAACTGAGATATGGAATGTTGGTGGTGGATCTTTTGGTTGAGAAGCACCCAAAATAGTTGAGATTATTATGTATTGAGCTTGGAACTTGAATGAAGAGAAAAGGTGGTGAGGTGAAGTTGTAGGTCGTAGAAGGCACAAATGACATGCAACAATCAGAAAAGGTGATTGTACAAGGTGAGTTCTAATGTGCATGCAAACTTGTGGGGAATTAGATCCGTGAGCTGTTAGAGTCAAGCTCGGTCCTTATGATTAGTAGGGCTTAAAGGATCAAGATTGCAATGAAGAATCACATAGCATGAAGAATCAGTGCAAGTGCATCTTCTACAGGTGAGTTCATTTTAGAAAGTGTGGTGGAGCATGACATATGTTGATCTTCTTATTGACATTATCGTTATTGGATAATGAAATATTGGGAACTCAACCTGTGAAAGGGGAAGATGGTAGTGTTAGAAAGTAAAGTCCACCAAGATAACTGAGAGGGAGGGGGGGTGAATCAATTATTAGATAATTATAAATTTTATCATCTTCAACATCAATAAACCATATAAGCAATATAATTACCAACCATAGAAAGATATTCATACACAATAATACAATAACACAAGATATGTTGACTAGGGAACCTCTGGATCAAAGAGTAAACCCCGGTGGGAATGATGCCCACAAAAGATGCAATAATATGAATATTCCTTGTGAAAGGATGGACTCTATTAGTAGTCTTACTAAATACATTTAGTACATATGAATCCTTATTAGGAGATTTTGAATTCCTGTTAAAAGATTCTAACCCAATTAAGAGTTATGGAAGACAAAAGGACCCACTGCCCAAACAGCTTCAGGGTAAGATCACTGAACACATTGTCCAAATAATCTTTGCATTACTCAATAGAATAATATGTTACCTATTCTCTTAATGTGCCAAACCACACTCACTATTACATCAGATCTCAATTTCAAATCTCTATACTTCGCATGTCTTCCTTCACAAATTCACTTTCATACTTAGCTCTTTTCTTCACTTCATGCATACAACATCACACACAATTGCTACTTGCACATCAAAAATAAATGCTACTTCATACAACTACATTAAAAAAAGGAAATACATTCCTTCCTTTATACCACACTCAAATAATTACAAATGAGTCAGCATATAATTACAAAATAAAAATTTTCACACGTTACACAAAACTGTCAGCTTCTAAATATAATAAATCTTCACTCATGTGACCTTGAATTCTGCACTATCATCCATGTCACTATCAATGTGTCTTTAACTTCCCTTTAACTGTGCAAAACCAAATTCCATCCCGATTAGGAGATATCATCCGATTTGCACAAATCGCTACTCAAGAACACTACCTGAATACTACTTCCACCAAAATCATCATAACTTCCATGAATGAATGAATTACTATCTGTGCTCTTAACCATGGACATATAACATATCAAAGAGTATAACCTCAACATCACATAGCTCCAACTGTAATAACCCACATGTGCTAATCCAAACTCTATCTGCTTCTCTGCAAGTCTTCGATAAATCACTGTGTTGACATCAATGACAATCATAGTCATGAATGTAACAAAAACTACTACAGAATGGCTACCAAACATTTAGCATTCATTCCTAACAATCTCCCCCATTGGCATTGATGGCAACATAGATGAAAAAATCCAATGTTCCAAAAATCCAATACTGCAATACTGCTTCTTTAAATCCTCTTCATCAATCAAATCTTGCTTCATTATCCTATTCAGTTCTCTGTAATAGATGTCTCATATTGTTTTTCATGTACACTTCTCCCCCATTGACATAAATGATGGAAATTCCATCACTATATCAACAAAAACTCAATGTCAAAAGACACTTTTCAGAAAATACATTTACTAGAGTCCTCATGACTTAGCTCAGATACACATACTCCCCTGTAGAGGAAGTACCAACATCTAGTCCAGAAGAAAGATAAGGCTCATACACCACTGGATAGATGCAAACAACTACATCACTTCTCAAAAGTAGGCTGGGGCATAACCCCAAGCATACCTCTTAGATACTCAAATGTATCCTTAGGCAAAGGCTTTATGAATATATCTTCTATCTACTCCTTTGTACTTATGTACTCAAGTCTAACTTCTTTCTCAGTAACTTTCTCTCTTACAACATGATACTTAATCTCTATATGCTTTGTCTTAGAATGTAATAAAAGATTCTTAGACATACTAATTGTACTAGTGTTGTCACAATGTATGACGATAGGCTCGACAAATTTTATACCAATATCCTTCAACATTTGCTTCATCCAAATTATCTAGTTACAATTGTTTGCTACTGCTACATATTCTGCTTCTGTTGTGCTTTGTGAGATATAATTCTTCTACTTACTTAGCCAAGAAACTAATCTTCTTCCAAGGAAAAATGCTCCACCACTAGTGCTTTTCTTATCATCAACACTGCCTCCCCAATCAGCATCTGTATATGCACATAGGGTAAAATCATCAGATTTTTCATACCATAGTCCATAGTCCATTGTGCCTCTTAAATATCTCAGTATCCTCTTTACTACTACATAATGTGATTCTCTAGGTTTAGCTTGAAATCTTGCTACAATTCCAACTGAATGTGCTATATCAAGTCTTGTATGAGTCAAATACTGTAATCCTCCAATCATAGATCTGTATTTCTTCTATTCTACTGTAGGAGTCTCATCTATGCTAGATAACTTATGTCTGGTCACCATAGGTGTTCCAACTGGTTTACAATCCTCCATTCTAAATATTTTCAACAAGTCATTCAAGTACTTTATCTAACTTACAAAGATACCATCATTGTTTTGTGTTATCTATAATCCCAAAAAGTATTTCATCTCACCAATCATACTCATTTCAAATTCTGTCTTCATTTCATCAGTAAATTTGTCACTAGCTTCATCTTCTCCTCCAAAGATATTGTCATAAAAAAAAATAACTATAACTAACAAACCATTTTCAATTTCTTTTGTGTACAGATTGCTATTAGCTGTTCCTTTTGTAAATCCCAACTTTAACAAATACTTATCCAATCTTGCATACCAAGTTCTAGGTGCTTGTTTAAGTCCATATAAATATTTCTTCAATTTACATACCATGTCTCCTTCTTGAGTTAAAGGAAAACCTTCAAGCTACTCAATGCAGGCTTCTTCTAATTCTCCATTTAGAAATGCTGACTTCACATCCATATCATACACTTTGAATTTCTTGTAAGCTGCATATACCAAAAACATTCTTACTACTTCAATTCTTGCAACAGGTGCAAAGGTTTCTTCATAGTCAATTCCTTCTTGTTGTGAGTAACCCTTACATACCAATCTTGTTTTGTTTCTTACTACTTCTCCTTGTTCATTCATCTTGTTTCTGAATACCGATTTAGTTCCAATAACATTCTTGTCTTTAGGTCTAGGGACCAATTCCCATGTCATGTTCTTTTCAATCTGATCTAGTTCTTCTTTCATAGAATTAGTCCAACTTTCATATTCACAAGCTTTATTAGTAGTCTTAGGTTCAATTTGAGAAATCAAACATACTATTCTTGTGCCTTATTTCAAGTAAGAACTCCTCTTTTGATGCTCCCAATAATCTGTTCAAAAGGATGATTCCTTAACAAACTCTTGCTAGCTGTCACTGTCTCAGATCTCTCTTCAGATGTAGGTTCTTCAATAACTTCACTATGGCTTTCATTCAAAAAATCATTGTCAATTTCATAAAACAATTTAGTAGTTCCAATGTTAGGTTTAGGATGAGCTTCTTCATCAGATTCATAATCAAGCATTCTTTCCTGAATTTTGAACTTTTCATCAACTTTAACATTTGCGCTTTCAACAATAGTCTTAGTTCTTTTATTGAAACATCTATATGCTTTTCTTTTTAAAGAATATCCAAGAAATATACCTTCATCACTTCTAGGATCAAACTTTCCAATATCATCATCTCTCTTTATATAACATTTGCTTCCAAAAATTCTAAAATACTTAATTGAGGGTGCATGTCCAAATGATAATTCATAAGGTGTCTTGTCTGTGTCTACTCTGATTTGTACTTTGTTCATTGTGTACACTACTGTGTTCACTGGTTCTCTCCAAAATATCTTCACCAAATCATTTTCAAACAATGTAGCTCTTGCTACTTTAGTCATTGATCAGTTCCTTCTTTCTGCAATGCCATTTTGTTCAAGTTTTCTAGGGGCCGAATACTATCTTTTAATGCCATTTTCTTCACAAAAGTTGTTAAACTCTCTAAAAGTAAATTCTGCACCTCTATCAGATCTCAAACATTTAATCTTCATTCTAGATTCATTCTCAACCTTATTCTTAACAATCTTAAACTTATCAAATGCTTCAGATTTTTCTTTAAGAAATGCAATCCACATCATTCTTGTAAAATCATCAACAAGAATCATAAAATACCTTTCTCCATAGAATCCTCTAGTCCTAGTAGTACCACTCAAATCTGTATGAACAATCTCCAGCTTCTTTGTAGATGTAAGCTTCTTACTAGGAAAATAACTTCTCTTCTGTTTAGCCATTACACATTCTTTGCAAATCATGTTAGTAGGCTTCATAATTTTTGGTAAATCTCTTACTGCAAGTGTAGTACTTACTTTCACAATGTTATCAAAGTTTATATGACAAAACCTTCTATGCCATAACCAACTGTCATCAATCTTAGTAATCAAACATATCATATTAGTAGGATTCAACTGAAATACATTACCTCTGGTTCTAGATCCAGTTCCAATCAGATTTTCATCTTTATCCTTTATCACACAAGTTTTCTCAGTAAACCAAACTTGATATCCCTTATCAACTAACTGTCCAACACTCAAAAGATTATGTTTCAATCCATCCACAAATAAATATCATCAGTATTAGTCTTTCCATCAAGAGTAATAGATCCCATACCTTTAATCAAACAAGGTGCATTGTTTCCAACTCTAAAAACTCCTCCATCATATTCATTCAACTTTATGAACTTTTGCATGTCTCCAATCATATGATGTGAAAAACCATTGTCTATAATCCAATCAGCTTTATTTTCAACTTGAGAAACTAAGGCTTTTTCTTCCTTAACATCAGTTTCAAGATTTTCTTCTTTAATTGCTACAAATCTTGTCATCATTATTTTTAGTATCACTTTCACTTAAAGTTCTTTCTATACTAGCTTCAAGATCTTCATCATTAGCATAATAACATTCCTTAGATCTTCTAGGTTTGAAATTGCATCTGTACTTTTGAACTCTCTTAGGATATTTAGATGCAAAATGACCATATTCTTGACAAGTCCAACATTTAAATATTTTCTTACTGTCTAGTTCTCTTTTCACAAGAAAGGCAATACCTTCTTTAATCTTCTTGTCTTCTTCATTTCTAGATCTGTTGTTGCTAGCATAATCTCCGCTCACACTAATACTTCTTGAAAAAGTAGGGTGAGCACTAAGAGCACTAAATGTTGTCTCCATTCTAGGTAAGTCTCCTGATAATCTTAGGTTCATTTCTGTTGATCCCAATCTTCCAAGAAGAGTTTCTCTTGTAAAGTTTGTTGTACAAGGTATCACTTGTTCAATCATCTATGTTTTCTACTTAAATATAGGAGTCAATGTCCTTAGAATTTTCCATATCACTTCATTCTCTATCTTTGTTCCTCCACAAGATTTTATACCTGTAATGATTTCTAACATTCTACCAATATAAATTCTAATAGATTCATCTTCCAACATTCTTATATCTTCAAATGCACATATCCAATTATGTAATCTAACTCTTTTTTCATGTTCATCACCTTCAAAAGTAGAGTGTAAAGCATTCCAAATTTCATGAGATTTTTTCAAATATTTTACCTAACTGTACTCATTCTCTAGAAGTGTTGTCAAAAGTGCTTCTCTTGCAAGTATGTTACACATGAATAGATCTCTCTCTTCCGTAGTACATGTTTCAAGATTGTCCTCCTCAATGATAGTCTTATTATTCTTTGTAATCAACCAATAACCTAGTCCTAAACATAATAGGTGTGTCTTCATCTTTTCTTTCCAGCTGTCAAAATTTACTCCATCAAACTTAGGGCTTTCTTTCCTGAAATTTGCCATGGATCTCCTTAAGCTGTTAAACTTCTTTTTCAAGGATCTGCTACTCCGATACCAATTGTTAGAAAGTAAACTCCACCAAGATAAATGATTCACCCCCCTCTCATTTATCTTGGTGGACTTTACTTTCTAACAGGTAGCACGAAATGGTGTGAGTTGATAGTAGTGACCCAAGAGGAAGTTGTCCCTTTCGTAGGGTCAAATGGAGTTTGAAGGAGCTCGAAGATTACTAGAAAATAAAAGGATTTTGAGCCTCTAATTGGAGGCCTGTTGCAAAAAGAATAGTGAGAGATGCAAATTTATAACATTTATGAAGAGTTGGCAGGGTGTGTGGAATTTCTCCGCATTAGAATGGTATCAGAGCTAGTGAAAGGTCTGGTGATTTGGTGGGTAGCAGTTTAAGTGGTTGCATGAGTGATCTATCAAAGCTACAGTAGAACAAAAATGTTCTTGCATGAAGATCTCATGAGAAGAGGTCTTGGTATTGTCTCCACCAAGATAAGGCTGGGTAGAAGGTGCAAGAGAGAAACCACTAAGCAAAGGGTGGTCAGCATCTTCTAGGATCTTGGGTGGGTAAGATGGAAATAAGGTGATGGTGTGAAGCAACATGAAGCGAGGTGGATAGAAGCCAAGTTTGTTGTAGCATCAGAGTGAGTAGTAGAAGCATGAACCAAATAACATTTCCATGGGACATGGAAATATTTTAAGCCTGGGAGTATGATGCGGGAGCATCTTGACCCTTGAACATTATGACAAGTTTCATGATATTGTAATGTTTTAGTCATCTTGAATTTTGTGGGACCATGTCTAAGGAATGGTTAAATAGATTAAAATTGCATTTAGTATGGAATACATGGCATTTGTAACCAAAAAAATTAATGAGAATATGATGGGTCATTGAGTAGATAGATGGTTTTCGTAACTATCCAAGATTGTCTATTAATAGACAACTTTATGTAATCATGGTGGTGGTTATGAAAAGATGGAATTTTTGTAACTACCCACGAATCTCTTAAAGAGATATCAATGTAATTGTGAACGGAGTGGGGAGAAGTTACGAGAGAGTGAGCAAAAGAGGAAAAGAAGACTCAACTCTCTGGCTGAAGGCTAGAGAGCCAAGCATGTTGTATTTGCAGATGGCCTTTTAATAAATTTTGGCTTCTTTAATTGTTGTGTTTGTTTCAGCAGTGATGGGAGTCATGGTTTTGTCATTGAAAATGCTCTAGAAATCGACCATTCTTGAATGCACAGGATTAGGAAACAGTTGCCAAGAACCATTGTACCAAACTATTACTGGTTTTGCAGTTAATATAGAGTCAGGAAATAGTTTTAAAGAAACTATTATGAAGTCTCTGTGATGATTGGCATGGCCAATTGTTATTGACCTATGTCTATGGCAATAAGGTGGTGGATTATTTGTCTCCATGTGAGTTTGGTTCAGTTTTTATATCATGACAAAAGGTGGTGAACATGTAAGTATGCTCATGGGAAACCAAGATATGGCATTTTGGTGGAGGATATTTTGGTTGAGAAGCACCCAAAATAGTTGAGATTATTATGTATTGAGCTTGGCACTTGAATGAAGAGAAAAGGTGGTGAGGTGAAGTCATAGGCTGTAGAAGGCACAAATGACATGCATCAATCAACAAAGGTTATTGTATGAGGTGAGTTCTAATGTGCATGAAAACTCATGGGGAATTAGATCTGTGTGTGTGTGTGTGAAAATTGTACCTGATCTGTAGACACAACACTCAGTAAAACATTAGAGGTTAGCTATAATCAAATCATGCAAAATTGAAAACTAATCTAACCAAGCGATTTACTGCCTTCTAATAGGTGCGAGATTGATGTTCTCAGATTGTAATCAAGATCAGTGACCTAGATGACACCTAAATGAAGGATTTGAATGCAATTGATCTAGATATGAGATTGAATGCAATTAAGCTATTTTTTTCATATTTTTCTATGCAATAAGAATGATTAATCTGATATGAAATCTATGCTATTGAAAATTGATATGCTATGAATGCTATTGAAAATTGATATGCAATGCTAATCTAACAATGATATGCAATATGAATGCAAAAATAAGATTGATCTCACAAAGATGTCGATTCGCAAGAGCTTTGATTCTTCAATTCCAATTCTCCAGCGTGATTGTGCAAAAATATGAGATGATTTATGAAGAGCTGAAGCCTTGATTTATAGAAATCCAGGGCTTTGGAGGTGCATGAGAAAAAGCCATAAATCACTCAAATAACTCAGGTTGATTTTTGAGTTATTTTTAAATAAAGGATAATTAACTCATAAAAACATGTAAAAGCTAAGTTTTAACTCAAAATAGAGTTTAGCTTTAATTGATAATTGATAGTTGTCTACTTTTATGATTGTACATGTTTTATTTATGAATTAATTTAACAATAAAGTGATTTATGCTCAACTTAACTGCTTTTAAAAATAAAACAATTGATTTATGGGTTAATCAATTATTTAATCAAACTTTTATTAAAAATTATATTATTAAATAATGACAACATGCTTTAATTAACTAAATAAGAATTTAATCAATTATTCATATGATATTAGATTTATTGTCAATATTAAATAATACAATTAATAATAGATAGAATTAAATTTAATTAAACAATTAAGTGGCAAATATTAAATCTAATTAATTAAATATGAAAATATTCAATTAATCAAAATTTAGGATAAATGTGATTTATCGCCAAATAATCATTAAATTAAAGATAATTAAGATAATTTAAGAATATTGTTAGGAATATTCCTCGATGCAGAATTTAAGATAATCAATTATGATTTGATGATGTTTAGATGTGCCTTAGATTAGGACTTTGATGTTGATTTCGTTCGATATTGAAGATGTAGGAGATTAATGAACTTATAGCCCATTTTTGGGGTATTACATTTTGCCCCTCTTTGAATTACTGGGCGAAACGCAGTGGTTCAAAGATAGTCTGTGTTTGATAGAGATATGAAACTGATTCGAAATTGATAAACCGATTGAAAGATAGAAACCGATTGAAAGATATTGAGATAGGAGGTCCAGAATGACTAGAGATAATGTTTACTATAACAGAAAATGAACCTATGATTGCGAAAAAGTGTCAAAATGCCTGATTCCAAACCTTAGGATTGCAAAGAAGTGAGTGACCCATTCTAGACTCGATTGTCTTAGCAGAACTAGCAGGTATCACATCCAAATCCTTCAGTTGCCGAAGAACCAAGGAAAGGACACTATGATCTGATGGATGCAAAAACTGACATAGTTTACAAGATTAGGAGAATACCAGATTGATATGGATCGATGAATCTGATATGCCCCAAGTGATGATAGATTTGCCCTGAGCGATGAGGACTTTTGATGAATCAGTGACTAGACATGATTGTTGTCTTGATCACTAATGAAAGATATTGATAGACTTGATCGATAGAATTTGATTTACAAACTTTGAATGATGTGCAATACCATGCCCCCTTCGGGATGAAAATTGAAATCTGACAAGAAAAGTCAGTGTTGATAGTTTAGAAGCATGTTAATTGATTTGAGAAGTGGTTAAAACACGTCTGGGAATGCATTCTGCATCGTTTGGAGGTCCAAAAGACCAAGTTTGACTAGGTTTGACCATGGTTGACCAAGTTGAATTTTTGATAGTTTGATGTAAGCTAATCAATTAAGTTGAATTATGAATTTCTATGATGATCGAAGGTCGAATATGCAAGTAGTTAATAATATGAATGATCTCAGATTTCAATTTTGATCTTGAAAAAGGATTCTACTTGCTATTTCATTGGAGGAACCGTCGTTTGAGATTTAGCTCTTGTTAGATTTGAAGAATTGATATGAAGAATTGTTTGAGCATTGAAGTTCGTTTAGTCATTGTGAGATCATGCAAAGATGAAAAATGCAAAGAAGCATGCAATATGAAAAGCAATCTAAGACCTAGGACCTAGTCACTGATCATATGTCTATTTGTTATCATCATTGAACTTTTTGGTAACCGGATAAATCAATACAATGCCCACTAGCTATGAAACCATAGACATATGAATATCGATTTGTATGCGCAAGAATCAATACAACACCCACTGGTCAACAACCATGGATATATGACTATTGATTTGTTTTTAGAATGTTGGATTAGATATAAGCACCAAAGGCACAAACGCCAGGATGACCTAAATATCATGTCCATTTTGATATAGCAATTTGTACAAGCATCAAAACATAAACGTCATGATGACCTGAATACGCCTTGCATTGCAAAGACATCAAATAGTCAAGAGATTATTCTAAATCCAATGTGAATTACCCATAGTGACCCTTTATCGTTCACATCCTTAGGTAAGATCGCATTTCACAGTAGGAGAAAGAACTTAATTTAAAAAGATAGTTAGCTCAAACGTCCTTGAATTTTTTGGGTATCAATGGTTGAGGTACGCATGGCTATCCAATTCGAGATAGAGGCTCTTACAGTCGGACACCATTTCAATCCAAAATTTTCAAAGTTATTAGATTTCACATACAAGCAGAAAACCAAGAAAAGATTATGCCCCCAGTCATCACTCTCTAAATCCTGTAAAGGACATCATTGAGGAGCTCAAAGGGACACAATATGTAAAAATCTCAAGGCGAATCAGTAAGCATACAAGGAGATAAAAGCATGAAAAAGCATAGATTGTTTTCAATTGAGTTTTGATGTTTGATTGCATTATTGTAGATGCAAAATCCTTTCTGGAGACGAGACAGACAGACAGACTCAACTGGAAGCTTCAAAGGACTTTGACTAGATAGGATACATCTAAGATACACTGGAGGCCATAGGATATGACATTGATTGCCCCCAAGTGTTAAACATTGATAGATAGGATACAGATGCTTGAGCTGATTGGTGTACAGACCGACTTATTGAAAATTGGAAATGCAGAAACAAACTGGGAGATATGTACAAACTAAAGCAAGACTGAAAGCTGGGAAAGACCAAGATTGTGCTAATAGATGGAGCATTTTGAACAAGTGGTGCCCGTTTGCTGGGTTTTCATCATCTTGGCAGAGATTCTATTTTTTCTACCAAGGCACCTGTTTCCAGGTTTTCACCAAGGCACTTTTTCTTGTTTTCATTTTTTTTTTTTCAATTTTTTTGTACTTTTGCTATTTTTTGATTTTTTGAATTTTTGATATTTTTTTTATTTTTTTGTGAATCATCAAGGTGCCTATTGCTAGGTTTTCACCAAGATGTTCATTTTTTCAGGACTTTTTCCGATTTTTAAGATTTTTTCAGGACATTTACCAAGCACTGAATGCCTTAGGCGTAGAATTTCTTCAGATGGAGAATGTTGATTGGTTCTCAGAGCTTTTCTCCTTCATTCATGGAGAGTTGATAGGCACCAGAGCCAAAAGTAGCAGTGATAACAAAGGGACCCAGCCAATTGGGTTCAAACTTCCCCTTGCGTTCTCGATGTGATTAATTTTTAGGATTTTCTCTCAACACTAGATGACCAACCTGAAATTCTCTGTGTCTAACCTTCTTGTTGTAGCCTCTAGACATTCTTTTCTGATACACTCTGAGATGATCATACGCTACTTGCCTGCGCTCATCTAGTAATTCAAGTTCTTGTAATCTAGACACTCTGTAGTCTTCATCAGTGACAAGTCCATGCATTCTAATTTTGAGTGATGGGATTTCAACCTCAATAGGTAGTACCGCTTCAGATCCATAAACTAAAGCAAAAGGTGTAGCCCCTGTAGGTGTTCTGATACTAGTTCTGTATGCCCATAGAGCTGGATTAATCATGAGATGCCAGTCTCTGCCAATTTTGTTTACTGTTCTGTGCAAGATCTTCAATAGATTTTTGTTAGAAGCCTCTGCTTGTCCATTCCCTTGAGGATAGTAAATAGAAGACCAATGTTGTGTAATCTTGAATTTAGCACATAAGTCATCTAGATCCTTATTTTTGAATTGTCCCCCGTTATCTGTGATTATAGAGTGAGGGATCCCATATCTGCAAATGATGTAGTTCAGGATGAACATAGAGATCTATTTCCCTGTTGCTTGTGTTAGAGGAACTGCTTCTACCTGTTTTGTAAAATACTCTGTGGCTGTGATTAAATGGGTATGTCCATTAGAAGAATGAGGATGAATCATCCCGATAAGATCAAATGCCCATTGTTGAAATGGCCATTGTGTAGTAAAGGGAATTAGATCTCTCCCTGGAGCATGAATCAAGTTGCCATGTACTTGACACTGTTGACAGTTTTTAGCAAATTTAATAGCCTCTTTCTCCATTTCAAGCCAATAGTACCCAGCCCTAATAAGTTTTTGAGCTAATGTTAAACCATTTGAGTGCGATCCACATACACCCTCATGGACTTCCTCTAATGCACGTTGAGACTCTTCCCGTTCTAAACATCTAAGCAGTGTACCATCTAGACCTCATTTGTACAAATCATTACCAATGATGACATATCAGGATGCAGATCGGATAAGGTTTCATTTCTCAAAATGGTTAAAGGACTCAGGGATGATTTGGTCATAGAGATAGGAGAACAAATTTTTGTAACAAGATGAGTCATAACCTACAACAATGCAGATCATGCGGGTTTTAGGGGAGTCATATGCAGGATAGGATAGGGCTTCCACTAGGAACTCATAGTGTAGCTCATGTTCGGGCTACTGTAAGAGAGTAGATAGTGTCGCCATTGCATCGGTAGCCTTATTCTCCATTCTAGGTATTTGCTCAAATGTGATAGAGATGAAGTATTTCTTTAAATCATCTACCATTCTCTTGTAAGGAATGAGCTTTTCATCTTTGGTTTGGTACACATCATTGACTTGGTGGATAACCAATTGTGAGTCTCCATGGATGTGCATCTCTGTAACTCTCCACTTTATTGCCATTTTCATACCATTGAGAAGTGCCTGATATTCAGCAATATTGTTTGTGCAAGGAAACTTTAGTCTGAATGCTTTGGGTATCGAGTATCCTTGAGGAGTAATGAACAATATACCTACTCTAGATCCATTCTATGTGTAGGAGCCATCAAAGAATAACCGCCATGCTCTAGAAGAGAGGTGCATGATAGAGGAATCAGGAAATTCCATTTGCATGGGTGTATCATCAAATAGTGGTGCTTCAGCTAATTGATTAGCAATGACCTGTTCTTTGATAGCTTTTCTTTCAACATATTCAATGTCAAATTCACTCAAGAGCATGACCCATTTAGCTAGTCTACCTGTAAGGGCAGCTTTGCTTAGGAGATATTTCAGTGGATCAGTTTTAGCTACCAAATGAGTAGTATGAGCTAACATGTAGTGTCTCAGTTTTTTTGATGCAAAGATCACACTGAGACAAGCTTTCTCAATCATAGAATAGTTCTTTTCATATGCCACCAATGTTCTGCTTATATAGTAGATGGCTCTTTCCTTTTTGTCTTCATCATGTTGCGCTAGCAATGCCCCCAGTGATGTATCTGTTGTAGAGACATATAATATTAATGGCTTCCCATGAATAGGAGGCATTAAGATAGGAGGATTCAAGAGATAAGTCTTGATATGATCAAAATTCTTTGCACAGTCTTCATTCTAGGCAAAGGTCAGACCTTTATGTAATGTTTTTGTAAAAGGTTGTGATATGTCCGCTAGCTGTGATATGAATCTTCTGATAGATTGAACTCTACCTTACAACATCCTCATTTGACTGATATTTGTGGGAGGTTGCATCTCTATGAGAGCTTTCACCTTAGCTGGATCGACCTCAATACCTTTCTTGGAGATGATGTATCCTAGGAGCTTTCCATAAGTGACTCCAAAAGCACACTTTTTAGGATTTAGTCAAAGACTAAATTTTTCCATTCTGTCAGGGATCATGCTCAAGTCTGTTAGATGTTCAGTTCTAATCATGGATTTTTCCAAGGTATCATCCATGTAATCCTCCATTGTTCTATGCATCATATCATGAAAAATAGATGTCATTGCTCTTTGATATGTAGCTCCAGCATTTTTGAGTCCGAATGGCATAACATTCCAACAGAAGGTTCCCCACGCACATGTGAATGTAGTTTTCTCTTGGTCTTCTGGAGCAATTTTGATTTGGTTGTATCCAGAAAAACCATCCATTAAGGAATACATTTCATAGCCTGCAGTCATGTCCACTATCATATCAATGTTAGGCAGTGGAAAATCATCCTTAGGGCATGCTCTGTTCAGATCTCTAAAGTCCGTGCACACTCTGATTGAACCATCTGGTTTTGAAATAGGTACAATGTTAGAGATCCACTCAGCATAGTCTATGACATGGATGAATCTAGCTTTGAGGAGTTTTTCTAGCTCTTCTTTGACTAAGAGTGCCACATGAGGATGCATCTTTCTCAATTTCTGTTTGACTGGTTTTCCCCAGGAGCAATGGATAGATGGTGCATGATGAGATTGGGATCCAATCCTGGCATATCTGAATATTTCCATGCAAAGTTGATCGTTTTTTCTGATAAGAATGTAGTGAATTTATGTTTCTCTTCTTTTGATAAGGATTGTGCTACATGTACCAATTGTGGTTCCTCTGTTGTACCCAAATTGATGGATTGAGTGGGCTCAATCAAAATTGGAGATCTATCCTATAAATGACTTGAAAGGACATCAAATATCTCATCCTTAGGTGCCTCAAAGAGGTTTTCACCTTTGGATACATCTTTTATTTTTACTTTTGTCAGTTCTGAGACTGCCACAAAGTGGTTTTCACCCTCAGAACTTTTTTTCTTTTTCTTTTTACTCTTGTTTTTCTGACTAAGATATTTGATGTCTGACTCGGTCATGCTGACACTCAGTTCACTGATGGAGGTACTCATAGGCTCAACTACATTGAGGTAGCAGGCAAGGGCATAGTCATTTGGGAAGGTGTAAATACCATGGCTTGGGTTTGTGGAAGTTTGGTCGATAAGATCAGGGCGTTGGATAGTCAAAGTGGGAAAGGCTTGGGATATGGTGTTCACAGATGTGGATATGTCATCATTGGTCCTAACCTGATGCTCAAGTTCAAAGGTGATATTACAGCTCAAAATGTTTAACTCGTGAATAGGCTCAATGTCATCATGGGAGTCCTCTTCAACCATAGGTGGATCAAACACATTAAGTTCATTGTTTCTCTCTAGACCTACATTGGGTTGAGATACATATTGGTGAATAACATCAATATATTTCTCTATTATAAGCTCATCTTCTTCTGGAATGGCACCCCATTCATAGTCATTTGACTCAGCTTCTGATTCAGGATCTCTAGGAAATCTTAGAAAATGTGTGGAATCAGGATGAATACCCCAAGAAGGATTACCCTCAGTCTCTAACTTGAATTCATATTCATGGGAATCAGTGTCAGAATAACTACCCCCTTCTTCTTGATCAGTTTGATTGCCTTCGAGATTGGCTGGTTCTTATGGTGCAACCATCTCTTGCACTACAGTAGGTTCTTGTGTGTCTACTACATTAATTCTTTTGATAGGATCATCTTCATCATCAAGAAGATCTTTGATCTCTTTAGGCAATTTTTCATAGGGGATGAGTTCTGAACTATCTGAATCATCATCTAAGGGTTCTGTCTCTTCTTTCTTGAGAAGGGGTTCTCCTAGTGCAATTTGTTCTATGAAATGAGAACAACCACCTTTGAGATGATAGGGTTTCTTCTTAAAGCCTAAGCCACCAGTATCTTTGCTAGCTCTACCAATATGTGAAATGGGTGTCACAAGACCCTTTCCTTTGATTCCTAGAGGTCCTTGACCGGAATATCCCATCTTGGCTATCAATTTGTTCCCTGGACCATATGAATTAGAAGGGATTGTAGGTGCTATAGATTCACTAGGTTGAACAATTTTAGATTCAGAATCCTCTTTTTATAGCCATGCAAGCACAACTTCATCCTCTCAAATTCTTGTTTGGATACTTGCTCCACCACAAAATTTCTTTTTTATGGTTCCATAGGTTCCTTAGGTTCTGATTTAGACTGCTTCAAGGATTGTCCATACGACTTAGGTGAGATTGGGAGAGATGTCAGAGACAAAACTAGCTCTATAGTGTATTCTCCCATCCCATTTTCTTTGATATTGATCTCTTTAGCAATGTCTTCCATCTTGGATGTGGAAGCCACATTTTGTTGCTTGATGGAAGATTTTCTGTTATTGGGAACAAGCTTATCAGCACTTTCCTTCAATATATTGCAAGTTGTACTCAGATCTGCTGGGATAGTAACCTCCACTCCTTCATAGGGAAATTTCAAGCATTGATGGTACGTAGAAGGAATGACTTGCATTTCATGGATCCAGGGTCTCCCTAGAAGGATATTGTAAGCCAATGGTAGATCAAGCACCTGACATGTGGTATCTTTGATGACCGGACCCACTCGGATGGGTAAGACAATGGTGCCTTTAGAAGCTCTTTCTTGTTCATCATAGGCTTTTATCGTGATCTTCTTTCGAGGATCAATAGCCATCTCTGAGAATCCCAACTATGTGATTAAGTTGTAAGAACAAATGTTGAGGCCTGTGCCCCCATCTATCAACACACATTTGACTCGATGGTTCTGGATCAAGACTTCTATGTGTAAGGGCTGATTATGTGGGTGACTCAAAGAGTTGTCATCTTCCTCTGAAAAGGAGATATATTGCAGAGACGTTAGATGACCAACCATAGTTTGGAACCTGTCTAGATCTAGATCATCAGGAACATTAGAGCCGAGCAAAGCTTTGTCTAGGATATCTCTGTGAGCTGGAGATATTCGAAGTAACTCAAACATAGAGATTTTGGCATTGGTATGCTAGAGTTATTGGATGATGTTGTAAGACGTAGGTCTTGTATCCTTTGGATTGGAATATTTCAAGGTAGCCTTCTATTTAGAAGCAGATGTGAGATTGAAAGGTATCTTAGGGACATTAGATGAACTTGGTGTTTGTCCTTTCAGATGAGCCTGAGCTTGTGATCTGGTAACTGCATTAGCTAAGGAATGATTTCTATCTCTTCATACAATCATGATGACATTACAGCTCTAAGAGAGACATGGTTCAACCATATTGATGACAACATTGTTTCTAGGGTAGGCATAGTTGACTTTTGCCCCCATGTTAGGCTGAGAAGTGGAAACTCCCTTACCATGTTGTGGAAATGGTTTTGTAAATGCTGTGTGATCATTATTGCTGGTAGGATTATTGATCATGATGTCCCCTTGATCTATCAATTCTTGAATGGTATGCTTCAAGTGGAAGCATCCATTAGTTTTGTGGCCTTTAGTCCGATGGAAAGTACAGAATTCATTATCTTTCCACCAATATGGTTTTGGATCCGGATCAGGGTTTCAGATTGGTGGTAAAGAGATCATGTTATCAGCTATCAAGGTTCTTAGGGTAGATTCTAAAGATTCTCCCAGGGGAGTAAACTTTCATTTATTATCCCATCATTTGAATGGCTTCTTTGGAGATGGTTCAATAGATTTTTTCTCTGAAGCTTCAATGGCTTTGGTGGCAAGGGTGAGATTGTAGGCTAGTGCCTTTGATGGGGTGCGGATAGTGTCAACAACACCATCAGAGATGATACCTTTATTTCTATTCTAGCTCTTGTTTTTATCTTTTGAGCTAGATCCAAATTCAGACTTGTCCTTTTGAAGTGTGATTTCTCCTTTCTTGACAAGTACTTTCTCAATCTTGATTGCATTATCCACCATTTTATCAAAAGATACATGATCTTGCATTTGTAATGGATAGTTGAGCTCTGGAACAAGGTCATTGATAAAGATTTCAAGTTTCTCCATTTCAGGAATTTGTCTAGCATATAGAGAGAACTTCTTTCTCCACCTCTTGAGGAAAGTTAGGAATGATTCCCCTGGATATTGCTTGAAGTTACAGATATCAATCATGGTGACTGGATGTTGAATGTTGTAGGAATATTTTTGATAAAACAATTTAATCAATTCCTCAAAATTTTTGATCGTAGAAGGTAATCTTGAAAACCACTGAATGGATGCTCCTCCCAAGGATCTAGGAAAAAGATGCATCAGATAAGTCAGTTCATGCATGAATTCCATGGATTGCGTACACAATTCTCTAACATGATCTTGAGGATTAGAGTGTCCGTCATATTTGTCATACTTTGGCATCTCCACTCTTTTTGGGAATGGAGGCATATACAAGTCTTTGTCAAAAGGGAAAGGACAAAGGGCCTCCATGGAGAATTCCTTGGGTTCCTTCTCTTTCTCAATTTTATTCATTTTGACCTGCATAGCGTGCAGCTGGTTCATTATGGCCATCATCAGAGTTTCTTCCTCATGCGTGATGATATCTTCGACATTGAAGTGAGGAGGAAGCTTAGCTCCTTCCTGGGCTAATTGCAAAAAGTATGCCTCTCTATCCACTTTTAAGAAATGCCTCATCATTCTCTTGAATTCATCATCATTCTGACATCGATGGATTTTCGAGGGTGTAGGTTCTTGGTTGGCATTATGTTGAGAATGGTGTCCTTGGGATCCTCCTCCTAGAGAACCGTGGTTTGTCCCTGCTTGAGACATGGTAGGATTTTTTGGGCTCCCTGGAATAGATTGAGGAGGAGTTTGCTGATTACCTCTATGAGTTGATATAGGAGGTAGGTAACAAGTTTTCAATTGAAATTTACCAAGACCGTCATCTTCGTAGATACCTGACTTGATGAGTTGTTCAAGAGTTGGACCTGGGGTATTGGTCAAAAGTAAGTTCTGAGATGTTTCTTCTGATTTCTTGTGTGAAGAAGCTCTGGTCTCCACCATTAACTTTGAATGAAACAAAAGAAAAGGATGAAGACAACTGAAGAACAATTTGATTTGAGAAAATTGGATGATGCAACCTTGTCAAGATTATGATAGTTTTGAAGATCTGATGAGATGTGGGTGAAGGAAACTGTGCCCTAGATGTATGGGATAGATCACCCAAAAGATAGCGGACACGAGTTCCCAACACTTAGTCTATTTTTGAAGATTGATTGATTGAAGATTGATAGTTATGACAAGGTTTTGACATGAGATAAAAAGGACTCAAATTGATCAAACAGAAGGCTAGATTAGATTCAAAAGATCAATCTCAGAAAATGGTAGAATGCTCAATAGCTACTACTCTGTTCCTGACATAATGATATTTTTGACAGATTCTAGAACTAGGCTAGAAACATTGGCTATCTTGCAATTTGACAATTTCTGACAACTCTCTCAAATTTTTCCAAATGACACTCTGTAGACTCGTACGACACTGGGTAGTCTATGAAATGATAGTTGCAAAACTTGTATGACACTTGGGTAGCAATGAAATGATAGTTGACAAAACTCGTACGATAGTTGCTAATAGGGTTTGACTTTCTTGAATTTGCTAGTTTGAAAACTCGTACGACACTAGGTTCTCAATCATACGACAGATGGACAATACTAAAATGACACTTGACAAAACTCGTACAAATTTTGACTTCCTGAAATGACTTTTGACTCCATAAAATATTTTACGTCAATTTTTGCAAAATTTAAGGTCTTCAGTTTTGGATTGTTTGCAAATTGTACTGTCCAGATTTTGAAGGTTATACTAGATTTAATCATTTTTAATAGCCAAGTAGATAAACAAGCACGTAGAATAGCAAGCAAGTGATTCCAAGCATGTCTGAAAACAATGAACAAGGGCAAAAGCAACCTTGTGCATGAACAATCAAGTGACCAAATTGTGCTAATCCCTGAGAGTACTAATTGTGTATGTTCTGAAAAGTTTTGCAATAACACACATATACCTGAAAATGAAAAATTGGCCTCTCTAGGGTTTTTAGTAATGGTTTGACTCTGCAACTTTTATGATTCAAAGGGGTGAACTCCAATCCCGGTGCACCAGGGTTTTAAAATAGTCTGAGAACTTAATCTTCAAGAGCTGCTAGGGAGATCTGACAACCCAACAATGAACCATACCCATGGAGATTTCTTCCACAAGGACATTTATATAGCGGCTGTCACTACCATGGCAAAAATGGCTATTACCACTTGAGGTTCCATCAATGTAGTTTGCCTTGTGAAGGGATTGTTCGCTACGGTTAACCCTCTCTAAAGGTGACTCACAGATTTATACCACAAGGGGACTTGGCTCCAGATCCAAGGTTTTTGACACCTTTTCACTTTTAACCCAAACAAAGCAATCAGATTAATCCGACAGGCTAAGACAAAGTTTTGTTCCACCAAGGTCTGTGATATCAACTCCACATGATCTATCAACCTCTCCAGGGAGAGAATGTATCAATCAATAAGAGAAGATGCACTAACCAATTTTGATTCACCAAAGCTCATGATATCAACCCTATGTGATCTATCAACCTCTCCGGAGAGCGAATGTTTCGATCAATAAGAGAAGACACACTAACCAAGTTGAATGTAAAACACACTAAGTATCCTCCCTACCTACAAGGATTCTATCATCAAGAAAGATTTCTCTAGGAATCCAATCTCTCAAGAATCACAAATAGTGTTCATAGGGCCTGATTACTATGTGAGCATAGATATATTCCCGAAAGCAAATCTACCAAAAGTACCCAAAAAGCAGAAAGAGGAACACTTAACCCTTAAAGCGAATATGAGATGAGTCCACAAGGTGGAACACTTAACACCTCACACAAGCTGAAAATGAGTCCCCAACTTAGAAAACAAGTGAGTTCCTAAAAGCACAAAAGGGTTGCTAAGTGGAACACTTAATGTTTCTATCCTGTTGACCCCTCCCCTTTATGGTGCTGAGATTGCAACCATGGGGTAGAAATGAGGGGCCAGCAGATTAGCGAGTCCAATAACCCAAGATAGAAATCAAGATCAATCACAAGTATTCTAAGACTACTTAATGAATCCTTAAGGGATCACAACCTAGTATCAAATTATGCAAGTGTGTAGAAATAGATCAAAAGCATGAAAAGATGCACACAAGATTCACACATGAGAGATTTATTTTAAGTCCAAATCAAAATGTTTTCAGAACAAGGAGAATACCTCGTGATCCTTGCAACGCGCTTAGTAGATTTTACCTAATTTTTAGCAATTCTTGCACTTTTCCCAATCAAAATCAGTGGAAATCAATCAGAAACAGTAAATTTCAATTGTTAGGGTTAGCTGTTAGTCAAAATCTGAAAATCAAATCTAACAAACTATCTGCAAAAATGAAACGACAATTGAAATCTAGTACCAAAACTCGTACGACAGTGGGTATGCTCCCGGACGACAGTCCAGAAACTCGTACGACACTAGGTATGCTACCATACGACAGTTGAGCTCCCAAACGACAGTGGGTATATGATGAAATGAGTCTTGATCTGATAGACTATCGTACGATAGTGGTTATGCTCCCATACGACATTTGTCAGAAACTCGTACGATAGATGTATGAACAAAAATTAAAAATTGCAATTTTGCACAGATCCCGAGAAGAAAAAGACAGAAATTGATAGAATTGAATTGGAAACCCATTTCAAGGCCCCACGGTGGGTGCCAAAAATGTGTATGTGAAAATTGTACCTGATCTGTAGACACAACACTCAGTAAAACATTAGAGGTTAGCTATAATCAAATCATGCAAAATTGAAAACTAATCTAACCAAGCGATTTACTGCCTTCTAATAGGTGCAAGATTGATGTTCTCAGATTGTAATCGAGATCAGTGACCTAGATGACACCTAAATGAAGGATTTGAATGCAATTGATCTAGATATGAGATTGAATGCAATTAAGCTATTTTTTTCATATTTTCTATGCAATAAGAATGATTAATCTGATATGAAATCTATGCAATTGAAAATTGATATGCTATGAATGCTATTGAAAATTGATATGCAATGCTAATCTAACAATGATATGCAATATGAATGCAAAAATAAGATTGATCTCACAAAGATGTCGATTCACAAGAGCTTTGATTCTTCAATTCCAATTCTCCAGCGTGATTGTGCAAAAATATGAGATGATTTATGAAGAGCTGAAGCCTTGATTTATAGAAATCCAGGGCTTTGGAGGTGCATGAGAAAAAGCCATAAATCACTCAAATAACTCAGGTTGATTTTTGAGTTATTTTTAAATAAAGGATAATTAACTCATAAAAACATGCAAAAGCTAAGTTTTAACTCAAAATAGAGTTTACCTTTAATTGATAATTGATAGTTGTCTGCTTTTATGATTGTGCATGTTTTATTTATGAATTAATTTAATAATAAAGTGATTTATGCTCAACTTAACTGCTGTTAAAAATAAAACAATTGATTTATGGGTTAATCAATTATTTAATCAAACTTTTATTAAAAATTATATTATTAAATAATGACAACATGCTTTAATTAATTAAATAAGAATTTAATCAATTATTCATATGATATTAGATTTATTGTCAAAATTAAATAATACAATTAATAATAGATAGAATTAAATTTAATTAAACAATTAAGTGGCAAATATTAAATCTAATTAATTAAATATGAAAATATTCAATTAATCAAACTTTAGGATAAATGTGATTTATCGCCAAATAATCATTAAATTAAAGATAATTAAGATAATTTAGGAATATTGTTAGGAATATTCCTCGATGCAGAATTTAAGATAATCAATTATGATTCGATGATGTTTAGATGTGCCTTAGATTAGGACTTTGATGTCGATTTCGTTCGATATTGAAGATGTAGGAGATTAATGAACTTATAGCCCATTTTTGGGGTATTACACCGTGAACTGTTAGAGTCAAGCTTGGTCCTTATGATTAGTAGGGCCCAAAGGATCAAGATTGCAATGAAGAATCACATAGCACAAAGAATCAGTGCAAGTGCATCATCTACGGGTGAGTTCATTTTAGAAAGTGTGGTGGAGCATGACATATGTCGATCTTCTTATTGACATTATCATTATTGGATAATGAAAGATTGTGGCCTTGGCCTATGAAAGGGGAAGATGGTAGCACAAAATGGTGTGAGTTGGTACCAATGACCTGAGAGGAAGTTGTTCCTTTCGCAGGGTCAAATGGAGTTTGAAGGAGCTAGAAGTTTACTAGAATATGGAAGGATTTTGATCCTCAAATCAGAGGCCTGTCGCAAAAGGAATAGTGAGAGATGCAGATTGATAACATTTATGAAGAGTTGGCAGGGTGTGTTGTTAATAGACAATCTTGGATAGTTACGAAAACCATCTATCTACCTGATGACCCATCATAATCTCATTAAATTTTTTGGTTACAAATTCCATGTAATCCATGCTAAATGCAATTTTAATCTATTTAACCATTCCTTAGACATCGTCCCACAAAATTCAAGATGAATAAAACATTACAATATCATGAAACTCATCATAATGTTCAAGGGTCAAGATGCTCCTGCATCATATCACTGAAAAAGGTCGTAGGTGTGATCCTTCTTAATTATTTTCCAAGCTTGGTCCAATTCCATGCATGGGAAATTGTCCAACCAACTTGACTGATAGAATTTTTATGCTATCACCCTTACTGCAAAATCAATTTATGGATCGGTGATAGTAGAAATAGTCATGCCACACTTATTCCATACTGCCTATGTGTTTTCCTAAATTTCCTCCTTGCTTTGACGTCTCATTGTTTTATTTCCAGGGAGTTTAGGGTATCCAATTACCCGGTGAATCATGTCTTTGGTGATTTGGACTTGTCCATCCTCTAGCCATATTTGTCATATCATGTACTCTACTTAGTAAAATCTTAATCCATTCTACTTTGAAATTTTGCAGAAAGTCAAGGGCATGAACTAACCCTTGCACGAAAACCTTCTGGTGTTCCAGCTTCAAAACCCCATTACTACATAGTTTCTCATATGCTTCTCTAAGTTCATAATTGCTAATTTCTCCAATCTTGCACATGTAACATGACCAGATGTCATTTATCATTAAAATATTCTTTAGAATTGACGACAGGGCTCTAGTCAGATCTCCCATGATCGTACTTTCCAGAATGACCTAAAACTTCTTTGGATTACACACCTCATTCCTCACTAATTGAACATTAAAAACCTCCTTTCCTTTCTTCTTCATTTCATTTTTTGATGATGATGCCATGTCTCACAGCTTAAGGATTAAAGTATTGAAAATATTGTACTCAGTAGAGTACCTTGCACAAGTATTCTTTAGATGTTTTGCTGACGGCACGCTGTGAAGATGTTTGAAATCATACTTAGCACTAATCACACTGGTTACTTGCTCTTAGAATCACTCTTAGAAATTCTCAATTTTCTAGTGAAATGAAATAAATGGTAACTTCTCACTTTATAGACTTCAAACGGTCGAATTAGGGAATCTTTAATGATATGTACACTTTCTATGTGAGATATAGTTGTCTCAAAAATCTCATGTAAAACTTAGTTAACATAAGCTCGGTTGATACAACCATTCGATTATAGCTCATTATACATCACATCTCAGCTATCATAGGTATTGGACATATATTAGTGACTCAGTCACTATAGAAAAAAATACTGATGCTCAACATCAAATATGAATTGTTTCACTTTTCTCAAATCTATCCTAATGCATCTTAATCTATGCTGATATGGACTTTTTCTCAACATATGTTAGGAACTGATGTAAGATTTAAAACATTGTAGGACTTAGTTCCATACCTTCTTTTCTTAGTTCAAAGTGGTGTGATCACCTAATCCATTGAATTGGGTGACCTTAGGTGCACTGGCTTCACTACTCCTTCTTTATTCTTCCATGTTTTGTTCATTTGATTTCTCATTTTCTCAATGATTTCTTCATTCTTGCTTTGATCATTGCTCGGTATGGGTTTTTTTCAATCTTTCTTTAGATGACCTATCTTATTGCATTTATAACATACCATACTTCATTTCATCCAACTTTTGGATTTTCCCCTAAAATGCATCTTCAAACAATTTTCTCCAATGTGCCCATATTTTCCATAGTAATGACAATTGTACCAAGTGTTGTAGTCCCAATTGTGTGTGTTACCCTTCTTAGGTGACTTAATCTATTGATTTGATGACCATTTGGGTTTTGATCTACATTCAAATTCTCTATGTCCACATTTATGATAGTTGAAACAATATCCATGAAATTTTGGTGAGGTAGGTGGATTGCTGACCTTTGTCTTGCATTCTTGTGCCTGATGTCCATGTTTCTTATAGTTAAAACAATTTCCATTGAATTTTGGTTTAGGATCATACTTACCATGTTTTCTTCTACAAATGTCAGCTATATGTCTTGTCTTTCCACAATTATGTTATGTAGGCTTGTTGTTCTTTGGTTTTGCACTCCTTTTCTATCCACTCTTTGATGATTCTCCTTCCTCAGTGGATGATAGTTTCTCATCATGTCCAAGTCTAGATGTATTACTAGATCTTCTAGGAAACCTTAACCATTCTTGAAAGTATCTTACAACTTCATTTGGCTTGTTCATACTTTGATTAAATTCTTTTTCAGATCTCAATTCATTCCTCAATTGATTGTTTTCTGATCTCAAATTGGTGAGTTCCACATCTTTCCTACCCAATTATTGATTAACCAGTAGCAGTTGATTTACCATGTCTAGTTGATTGTTTGTCAACCTTTGCATGTCATTTGTCTTTTTATCAAGTCTCATTGATATTTGTCTTTTATCTTCTTTGACCATTGTCTTGTCTTCTTTAACTTTCTTTTTCTATTCAACTACTTCACAAAGTCTCACAAATTGAATTTCTTGTTCTCTCTTCAGATTTTTTATGTCTTCATTCAATATGTTGTTTTTCTCCAGTAGTTATTTTATGGCTTTGTCACTTTTTGTAGAGTTCCCACTATCAAATAGTCCAACAATATCTTCTTGATATTATGTTTCATTTTGTTGAATAACTATTTCTCTTCTTTTGCTTAAGGATTTCTTCAATTCTCCTCTAGTTGCTTCAAGTTGTTGTAATGTAAGATGAATGTCAATCTCCTGATTCTCTATAATTTTTCCCAACTTATAAAACTCCATCTCAAGATCTTTATCTCAAAAGTGGTTAGACTTCTATAAGAGACCTATGCTTTGATACCAATTGTTGGAAATCTAATCTATTGTGAAAATGTGATACTAAGGGGGGGGGGGTGTGAATCAAATATCACTGATTTATCCATTTTGATATAAATGAAAAATTGTATAGCATTAACATAAAACTTCAATAGTATAGCAAATCTAATAAGCTAAACATCACCCATGAAAATAAACATAACCCAGTAATTTTGGTTACCTAGAAACCCTTGAAAGGTAAAACTAGGGTGGGGATGACACCCACAAATCTTCACTACTGTAGTATAAATTTTTCTTGTTAGGGATAAAAATTTGATCAAAAATTATGATCTTCCCTATGAGGAGTTAGTCCTGTTAAGAGCTTTGAGACTTATAAAATCTACCTTGAAAAATGATTTAAGATTTACAACTAAGTACTCGGTTAAGAGATTTACTAAGGTCTGTCAAAACCACTCTGTTAAAAGATTTACCCTGATACACTTTTTAAAATGTCTCAATACCCAATCCTTGAGTTTGCACTATGATGCTGATTACAAATCTTCTCCTTCCAGTATAGATTTGATCTCATCTATCAAATATATCTCTATTATGCCCTTCACTACTTTGCTCTGTTCTACTCAGTCACTGAACTCTATTAGAATACTTCTATGTTCTAAAGATATTCTCTCTTTCACCCTCTTTCTTCCACTCATACATAATTTTAGGGTTAAGACCACATCTTATATAGACAATTAACTTTCTCCAAGATTTAAGATCTATGATCTAGATTATCTCTTTTTGTTGCTTAACCTTTCCCTAATTCTGATTGGCTCCAAGTCTTACATAGGGATTAATGATTACAATATAAGAGCATAATCACCTCCATGATTCCATTAACAAATAACAAATGAAATATAAATGTTGGCCAAAATGGTTTACCTAAGTGTTTGTGCCATAATAAACACATATGTCAATTCTGGCTTGCTCAACATTGGATATCTCTGGCACTCGACATTCATTGTTCTTTATACCCTATTGCTCAACATTGTCTTCTTTACATAACTCAAAAAAAGATGACTCAATTAATACAAAAGTAATTGGTGACCACTGTTTTACTCGACAGTGAGTACTTCTTGGTAAATGTACATTATACATGACTCGGCCTATATATGATGATTTGGTTGCAGTGATGACCGACCAACATTGCCTAGAAAATGACTAAGTGTAAAACACTAATAGACAACAAAACTTTAGGGATCAACAACTTTTAGGAGTTAATGAAATACATTTAGTACATATGAGTCCCTATTAGGAGACTTTGAATCCCTATCAAGAGATTCCAACCCTGTTAGGAGTTGAGAAAGAATAAAGGAGGACCCAATATCCAAATAGTCTTAGTATTATCCTTACTGAATAATACAAGTAACAAAAAAATATTTTCCAAATATAGTTCTTTGTAAGCTCATCATGCCTCATGCACACCAATATCCACTTGGATCCAAAGATATTCTCTTTTAGGTTCACTAGATCTCATACATAAGTTTTCATCTTCCACAATGCAAAGATATAACTATATTTTTCACACATTCATTCATTCTCTCTTCATCTAAGGAATAATCTTTTCTTTATGCCAATTCCTAGGCTAAGTTATTGAGTTGGCCTTGAGGCTTTCCCAATTTACAATTATAATATAGGACCATTTGAAGATACATGTTACATTACAATATTTTATCTTTTTCACAATTATAATAAAAAATTTGGCTCACACTCTTTATAACTTTACACACGCTTCTCATCTATCTTAGCACCTTTAACCATGACATCTCTAACTTGACTTCATCCTCTATCCAAGTCCACTCAATCAGATTTCATCTCTATTAGGAGATAACATACAAACATCAGAAGCCTCTCTTTGCAATTTTTTCCCTAAAAATGTCTTCAATAAAACCTTCATATATCTTTCTACAATACATAATTTCATATGCTCTCTTAACTGTAATATCACGACATACTCTGGATCATAATACCAAGTCTGCATAGGCTGATATTCAATTCTCAAACCCCATGAAGCCAAAATCTATCATGAATGAAACATAATCATTGTAACATGTCTCCAACACCACTAGAATACTCCTCCACAAGAATACACTCAGCATTCATGCTAACAATGTCCCCCTTTGGCATTGATGGAAACATTGATGAAAAAAATATAAGTTCCATAAATACCAAATATACCTCTATTGGATATGCTTTTCCATCATGCATAAGGAAGGTGTTAATCTCTCCCATACATCAACACATTTTCATATCATTTTTATCAATCATCAAATCATCTTCATCAATCATCTATATTAATCCATACATATCAAAGGATATTTTTCATGTGATATTCTCTCTCCCATTGAAATTAATGACAAAGGTAATATTATGTCAGTCCATCTTCTACATAAGATCTGCAATAAGCTCAAGTGTCCAGAGACATTGTTAAATCTCAGTACCAAGATTCCTTAGTGACTTAGCTCAAATAGATATAATTCCCCATAAGGGAAGCATCAAGCATCTAGTATAGAGAATGAAATATTGCTCTAATATTTCTATACTAATGTAATTTCTGCATAAACTATTAAAAAGTAGGTTGGGGCATAACACCTAGCATACCTCACAAATAATCAAATGTATCCTTCGACAAAGGTTTTGTAAAAATGTCTTCTATTTTCTCCTTTGTATTGACATATTACAATCTAATTTCTTTCTCTGCAACTTTTTCTCTCAAAAGGTGACACTTAATAGATATGTGTTTTGTTTTTTAATGTAATATTGGATTCTTTGACATACTTACTGCACTTGTGTTATCATATGATAACAAGATCTGTGAGTTCAATTCCAATGTATTTCAACATTTGTTTCATCCAAATAATCTGATTATAATTATTTGCTGCTACTACATATTCTACTTCTATCATTCTTTGTAAAATGCAATTTTGTTTCTTGCTCAGACAAGAAACCAATCTTCATCCCAAGAATAATGCTCCACTAATATTTTATCTAAACTTCTTTTCCAATCATCATTTGATTTATCATATCACAGTCCATAATCAAGTGTGCCTTTTAAATATCTAAAAATTATTTTACTATTACATAATGTGTCTATTTAGGGTATGCCTGATATCTCACCACAATTCCAACTGCATTAGCTATATCATGTGTACTGTGTGTCAAGTATTTTAATCCACCAATCATATATTTGTACTTTTTATGCTCAATAGTAGGGGATTCATCTTTACTAAACAACTTGCAACTAGTTATAATAGGATTTTTAATAGGTTTACAATTTTCCAATCCAAATTTCTTCAACAAGTCCTTAAGATACTTTTCTTGTGATATAAAAATACCATCCTTATTTTGTACAATCAAAAATCCCAAAAAGTATTTCATCTCACCAATCATACTCTTCTCAAATTCCTTCTTTATTTCTTCAGAAAATACCTTACTTCATCATTGCCTCAAAACATAATGTCATCAATAAATACTAAAATAATTAGCAATCTATTTTCATTCTTCCTTAAATATAAGTTTCTATTAGCATTAGCTTTTAAAAATCCCAATTTTGTCAAGTGTTTATCCAATCTAGCATACCGAGCTCTAGGTGCTTGTTTTAGTCTATATAGTGGCTTCTTTAATTTACAAACCATATCGCCTTTATCTATCAAAGGAAAACCTTTAGGTTGTTCAATGTATAGCTCTTCTTCTAGTTCTCCATTTAGAAAAGTTGATTTGACATCCATTTGATAAACCTTAAAGTTCTTATTTGTTGCATATACCAAAAACATTCTTACTACCTCTAATCTGGCAATAGGTGCAAAATTTTCTTCAAAGTCAATTCCATCTTGTTGTGAATAAACTTACATATCAATTTTTCTTTGTATCTTACAACTTCACCTTGTTCATTCATCTTGTTTCTAAATACCCATTTTCTTCCAATAATATTCTTATACTTAGGTCTAGGGACCAATTCCCATGTTTCATTTTTCTCAATCTGCTCTAGCTCTTCTTTCATAGATTTTATCCAATGATCATCTTTGAAATATTCATCAACATTCTTGTGTTCAACTTGCGAGATTAAACATAATTCTTCATATACTTTTTTTCTTGTCATAACTCCTTTGTCTTTACTTCCAATTATCTGATCAATAGGGTGATTCTTTATCAAATTTTTGTTAGGTGTCACTACTTTAATTCTAATTTCAGTTCTAGGTTGAGATCTAGGTTCTTCTCTTTGTTCATCATTCTGAGTTTCATTCTGCAAATCAGTGCCAATCTCATAAAATAATTCAACATTTTCTCTATTAGTCCTTGGATTATTTTCTGCATCAGAATTATAATCAAGCATCCTTTCTTGAATTCTAAATTTTTCATCAACTTTCACATTAGCGCTCTCAAAAATAGTCTTGGTTCTTTGATTAAACATCTATAAGATTTTCTTTTCAATGAATATCCAAGAACCATTCCTTCATCACTCCTTGAATCAAACTTTCCAATATCATCATCTCTTTTAATGTAACATTTACTTCCAAAAATTCTAAAATATTTCATAGTAGGTGTATGGCCAAACCAAAGTTCAAAGGGTGTCCTTCTAGTGCCTTGTCTTATTTTTATTCTATTCATAGTGTACACTATTGTATTTTCCACTTCTCTCCAAAATATCTTAGATACATTATTTTCAAACATCATTGAGCTCTTGTTATTTATGTGACAAATCTATTTCATCTTTCTACTATTCAATTATGTTCAGATATATTAGGGGTTGGAATCTATCTCTTTATGCCATTATCTTCACAAACATTGTTTAACTCATTTGATGTAAACTCCCCTTCTCTATCAGATCTCAAACATCTAATAGTCAAACTAGATTCATTCTCAACTCTACTATTAAATAACTTGAATTTCTCAAAAGCTTCATATTTTTCTCTAAGAAATGCCACCCACATCATTCTAGTGAAATAAAAAACAAGAATAATAAAATACCTTTCACCATACAATGCTCTTATCTTTGTAGGACCACTCAAATCTATGTGCACAATCTCAAATTTCATTGAAGTAGTAAAATTCTTGCTTGGAAATAAAATTTCCTTCTATTTTTTCATTACACATTCCTTACATACCATGTTAGTACGTTTCACAATCTTAGGCAAGTCTCTAACTAAAAATGTAGTACTGATCTTCACACTCTTATCAAAGTTGATATGACAAAATCTCTTATGCCATAACCAACTATCATCCACCTTAGCAACTACACATGTCATCTAAGTAGGTGTTAATTGAAAAACATTACCTTTAGATTATATTTAAAACCATTAACAAAGTAAACATGATCAGTACTAGTCTTTCCATAAGTTCTCCAACACTCAAAAGATAATATTTCAAACCATTAAAAAAGTAAACATCATCAATGTTAGTCTTTCCATCAAGTGTAATAGATCATTTTCCTTTTATATAATAGGCTGCATCATTTCCAACTCTAACTATTCCTCCATCATAACTTTTGAATTCAATAAATTTATTCATATCTCTAGTCATGTGATGGGAACAACCACGGTCTATAATCCAATCAGATTTATTTTCAACTTGTGATACTAATGCTTTCTCTTCTCTAACTTATTTTTTCTCAAGATTTTCTTCCTTAATAGCAGAAAATCCTATTTCATCATCACTTCCACTGAAGGGTTCTTTAGTATTAGATTCTTCATTATTTGTAAAAAGGAAATCCATGGGTATTGTGGCTTTGTAGTGTTTTCTAGTCTTTCTTACTCTCTTAGGACATTTAGAATAATAATGACCATATTCATTAAAAGTCCAACATTTAAATATTTTGTTACCTTTAGGCTCTCTTTTCATAAGCATGGCAAGTCCTTCCTCAATCTTCTTTTCTTCTTCAACTTTTGTTCGGATGCAACTAGCATAGTCTCTATTTGTACTAGTCCTTCTTGTCAACATAGGTTGAATAATTAATGTACTAAAAGAAGTCTCTATTCTAGGAAATTCCTCACTTTGTCTCATCTATATTTCTATTGATTGTAATCTTCCAAGAATAGTCTCTTTAGTGAAATCATGTGCGTAGGGAATAACTCGTTCAATCATTTGCATTGATTGTTTAAATGTAGATGTCAAGGTCTTTAGTATCTTCCATACAAATTCATTTTCATATTTTTCTCCACAAATCTTAATTCCTATAACAATCTATGTATTCTACCAAAGTAACTTCTTACAGATTCATCTTCCATCATTTTTGCATCTTAAAATAAGCATATCTAATTCTGTAATTTAACCTTTCTAGCATGATTATCACCTTCAAATGTATTTTGAAAAGCAATCGAAATGTCATGAGCAAGCCTTAAAGTTTTTACCTGAGTAAATTTAGTTTCTAGAAGAGCTGATAATAGTGCTTCTCTAGCAAGCATATTGAACATGAATATCTCTTTCTGACTTTCATCACACTCTTCAAGTTTATCTTCTTCAATCACATCCTTTTTCTTTGTAGTAATCAACGAGTATCATGCACCCATGTATAAAAAGTGTGTCTTCATCTTTTCTTTCCAACTGCCATAGTTAACTCCATCAAACTTCAAACTTTCTTTCCTGAAATGTTCCATAGATCTCCTTAAGTTGTTAAGATTTTTCTTCAAGGAACTGATTATCTGATACCAATTGTTAAAAGTTAAAGTCCACCAAGATAACTGAGAGAGGTGGTGAATAAGTTATGAAATGAAAACCATTCTCATTATCTTTATTAAATCAAAAATATGTAAGCGATAAGATCACCAACTAGAGATAGATAAACATACACAATAACACTACATTGTTGACTAGGGGAACCTTTGATCAAAGGGAAAAACCCAATGGGAATGATTCCTATAAGATGTTGTACTAATATAAATATTCCCTATAAGAGGATGGACCCTTTTAGGAGTTAATGAAATATATTTAGTATATATGAGTCCCTGTTAGGAGTCTTTGAATCCCTATTAGGAGATTCCAACCCTGTTAGGAGTTGAGAACGAAGACAAAAGGACCCATTGTCAAAATAGTCTTAGTATTATCCTTACTAAATGTGTGATGAGGATAATCACCTTCATGAAATTAAGATCAAATTAGTAACAACTCAAAGTAAATACAATGAAAATCTAATTAAAATTGAAACTAAGATCTATAACATCTCATGGTTCTCTAGAAAGAGGTGGTAAGTGAAGCTCTCAGCTCAATCTCCACTAGTGACACTTCTAAAATGAGAGTGTATGCTGCTACAATGCTTCTACAGTTATTATTCTAGCTCAAATGGATACAAAGATATGCAAATTTCTCTAAATGCTCTTAGAATGCTCTTCAATTTCCTATAATAACAATGCTTTGCAAATGAATTTCTAAGATGGGAATTGCTCTCAAAATGCTTCATATTTATAGTAAATTCCCAAGGGTAGGGGGTGGAGTGAAGTAATCATGATTAACCCTTGGTTGAGTCAAATACTTTTCTTTGCTCATAAATGGGGGGACAATTTAAAGGTTTGTCTCAAAGCTTTGGACAAAAGGACAAGATTGAGTGGATGAGATTGAAACTTTAGAATGAGTGATTGAGATTCATCCTTTTTGAGTGATTTATGTCTTTTTGTCCTCAATTCTCATTGGTTGCTCAACTTTGTTGAAAGATATTAAGAATTATTAAATTCAATTAATTAATTAAATTTAGCCATGTAAGGGTAATAGGTTCATTTTGATTTTTGATTTAAACAACTATACAACTAATTGATTAAAATCAATTATGTAGTGTTTTTCACCTCTTTTAAGCCTTGATTTAATTATTTAACATCATTATTTGATTTTTCCTTTGCTTTAATTATTTTTGTCCAATTTGATTTAATAAATGTCCATTTTAATTGATTTGCTCCTTTTTTGATTGAATTAGTGCATTTTGATGATTATTGCAATTTAAAAGCACTTGCCCATTTTTGAGTGTCTACAAATGCCCCTCTTTGAATTGATGTGCGAAGAACATTGATTCAAAGATTCTTTTAATCCTAATCATTTTTTAGGTCCTGATTGCTGATTCACTAATATGCCTCTGATATGATATTTTTGATATGCTACCTCTGATATGATATGATAAACTGATTTGATACTGATCAAATGATATGCCACTGATAATGATTCCAAATTTTTTTGATGCCCCACTAATTCCAATGATGTTTGATTTGCTACTTTGATGCCCCCTTAGAAATAAAACATATTGATTTCTTGATTTGTAAAATTTAATGATGTTTGATTTATTGAATATGTTTTCATTTCTAAAAAATCTCGATGATATGCAATGATTCAGGAATATGCCCCGGTTGATTTGATAGGTTAATATAGGTCTAAACCAAATTTCACCTCTAAAATTAGGTCAAAATAGCTTAAATAGGTTGAAAAACCTTGATTTACTATTCATTTGCACTTTTAACTTTGGTGATTTTTCTCTGGTCTCGCGGTGATTTTCAAGATGGTTGTCCCTATCAGAGAGCATCAGTTCGAGAGGTGTCAGTGATATGTGAGACCACCTGACTACGGACCTCCAATGAGTCATTATGAACTCCCTTTTTGCATTTATTTTTTGATTTATCGCATTTATTGCATTTTTACTTTTCATCATTGCTTCTAATTTTTAGAGTCACACGTAGCATAAATTTGATGTCACTTAGCCCTTTTTAATGTTGCATCTGTGCTTTTTACTCACACCTCTATGTAGTAGACTATCACTTAGAAAACTTTCATTCTTGCCTGAGAAAACTTCAATGTCACGTTAAGTTAGGGTTTTAGGTCCTTTTTGCATATGTTTTTATGCATATGAAACCCTAGATTTCCATTATCACCTAGGCTCGATTCAATGCCACCTAGAAGGTTTTAATGTCACCTGATGGTTGAATTACAGAATAACACCAAAAAAGTGTCATGTAACATCTTTTCTATACCGCTTAAGGTGAAATGTTGTCTGGTATGATTAAAATCATGCCTGAGGATTTTTAAAATTTTTTGCACTTGTACTTGATGTTTTCCCGATGAAAATTTTCATAACTTCAGATGATCGATTTGAATGATAATTTTAGGTCTCTTGTGTTTAAACAAAACAATTGATTAGGATATCAGGATAGTGGTACCAATGAATATGATTTGTCAATCTGATAAGATAGGTCTGGTAGGATAAATCAATCAGTGTGAAAACTAATATGATAGATACTGCTTACTTCATTCTTAGGACACTGAGACACAAACAAATAGTATTGGGTGTGATTACTTGATACTTTTGATAGAACTGATTGAATTTAGATAATTCCTTGATATGGTATACTAATATGATTCCTTTGTTTTGCCAACAAGAAAACTTTCTTGTTCTATACATTTGATCGGTTGCATCGTGGGTCATTGATCTTGGTCAGGCACTTACTGCTGCTGAGTATCGTGTTGTTGAGATATGCAGTCTAAGATTTCTACTTAACCTTCCATGGTTTTAGCTGAACCATGGTCTGTTAACTACTATGGCAGAGTGATGGCACTCTGACCACAATACCTTCCATCTTCCCTTTGGAGAGATGACTATCACACCCGAGGATGTGTATAGATTTCTATGCATCCTGTGTAGAAGAGAGTTAGTTTACTATGATTCCATATATGATTCCACAGTCTACCGATGAGTATTTAGGGATAATATCATAGATGATGATACCATCACTTGGCCATAGTTTTCTTCATTTCCTACATTTCCAATAGTACTTGGTGCCCTTATTGGTGGTTTACTTCTTCCTGACTGATGAGGTCATGGTTTTTCAGTCAGATGGGGTAGGATTCTAGAGGATCTGCTTGCTCATCCTCGATGCTTTAATTAGGGTTCTTGTGTTCTTTCCTAGCTCTACCATGATTTACATGAGGTAGTTTAAAGAGAGAGTGCTTCTTTGTCATCCGGGGTAGTTACTCTCTAGTTGTGGGTATGGGAGCATCTTCCCATTACTAGGCCTATTTCTGACATGAGTTGATAGCATGGTTTCCCATATGCTTTTTTGTATAGCGGTATTGTTGTTCAATACCATTTGGGTCATCTTGATTATTGGCAATGACAGATAGATGATCTTGATTAGGTTCAGTGGTGACCATACATTGGTTGTGTGTGCTAAAGGGAGGATGATGATGAGCTACCCTATATGTTCACTCCTCACTGGATGATTAGTCAGACTACTACTACTATTGAGAACTTCTACTTTGGTAGATTTTATAGGTAGTATGATCATGTAAAAGATATGCCTCAGGGTGCATCTTTATATGCTCATGTACAGGCAGCGAGATCGATGTGGGGTCCTATGATTGATTACAAGTTTACATATGATCAGATTGTTGGTTTGGGATATTGCCAATGGGAGATTCTTCTAGGTGTTGCTGATGTAGGGATGTCCCATGAGTATTGAGACTGGTGGTCTCGTAATAGGTTTCCTCATTTTACTGATCTAGCAGAGCGTATCCTAGACCGGGATGAGAGAGATGATGATGGTGGTGGTGGTGGTGGTAGGAGATGATAGGGATGACAAGGACAGAGAGATCCTCAAGTTATTGGTAGATCAAGAGATGGACCATAGGTGAGAGGTGGGCATGCTAGGGATAGACCTAGGGATGATCATGCAACTGAGAATGTATGCCCTAGAGTAGTAGTAGGTGATAGGTAGCAGAGATGCCATAGACATCAGAGACAACAAAGATAGGTTCATGTAGATGCTACTAGGTAGATTTTGGGTGGATCAGATCCTTTAGTTTAGTTATAGAGAGTTGTCTTAGCTTAGCAGGATGAGGTTCCAGCATAGTAGGTGCCTCAATAGGATCAACAGGTTCCTCCATAGGTGCAACAGTCACAGGATATGGGACAGAGTTCACAGGCTGCTCCTAGCATTGATAGTCTATCACAAGATATGCAGACAATGAGGATAGATATATCTACTATTGTGGGTAGACTAGATTAGGTTTCTCTCTTGATGCAGTAGTTCATGACTCATGTGATTCAGAGACCTAGTACCGCTAGCACTTCTCAAGCTCCTCCCTCACAGGACAGACAGGATGACAGAGGTCCAGATGGATCTGGTGCTAGGATGGTTCTTGATTATGGATGATATATTTTATCATTATTGATGTCCTTGTATCATGTTTCATGTTGTTGTTATTGATCGAAACTCTTTGATGTATCACTTTGTATGACATTGTATCTTGATATACTGATTTGATGGATGTTTGATGTTGATGAACACTTTTTATGATGATCTAATGATGATATACTTCCTTGGTTCTCTTGATAATTTGGTCATGAGATTATCCTTTTATGTAGCTATATGATGTTTAATATGCATTTACTTTGACTTATGATATGGATGCAACGTGTCTTATTTTATGATATACATAGATGAATGCATTGATGTATGGATGATTTATGACATGTTTTCTGGTTTTTCAATGTATGGATGCAAAGTGTTTCATGGAAATGCATATGAATGCTCCTATTTTTTTGGAATTTTTAATGTATGCAATTCTATCCTTAACTACATGTATGTAGATGATGTATGAGTAATGACCCTTTCCTTTCTTTTTTTTCTTTTCTCATAAATAAATAATGATTAATGATTAATGCTATGCATGAATGCAAAATATAATTCTCATTTCCTTTGTTTGATTGATATCCAAGAGTAAGACATTTGATTGAACCCCTCCTTTTGTAATGTTTCGACTAAGCAAGATTATTAATGTACCCCCTTGTCCTTGGAAAATTAACTATAAACAAATGCAATTAATCTAACATGATAAATGCAAGTAATCTAATATGATAATGCAATGCAATGCAACTAAGTGTCACTAGCTTTTTAGCAAAGAAATGACATAGAGATAAATGTTCATTATTGAGCGTTTTGGGACCAGAAAGTGAGTACAACCATCACTGACCACATGATGATGATATGAATACCGCTTTTTATCACTTTTGGTAACAACTTTTTTTTTTGAAACTAGTACAACCCTCACTAGTTGGATGACCAAACTATGGGAGTATGAATACTGGTGTCAATGGATTCAATGTTGCAAGTGGATTTTTGGTATTAAGATATGGAAGATCTAAATAGCCAAGGTATCCATTTGCGTAAACAAGAAAAGGTCAATCCTTCTTATTATGGGATAGTCTTCGATGGTTCTTTGATGACCATGTCATTAGATGAATTCTCATAAGTTGATGAATCTTCCTTGAAACAATTACTCAAAGGCAAGAAAATATCATGTCTCTATCATGGCTAATCTAGTCGAAACATCATCAATTACCTCAAAAGATGTGATAAAATTCAATTTCATAAAGATTATCAAAAGAAAGCTTCAAGTGTTTTGCAATGTTTCATGATTTTCAAAAAGTATTTCCAAGCATTCTGATCTTTAAGGTGTTTTGTCAATTTTTAATCCTGAATAATAAAGTCAATGAAGGCTCAAGGATCAAGTTGTAGGATCAAAATACTTGGGTTTGAATAATGATATCCATCAAGGTTCGATAAACTTTCCACTTTTTTGAAGCTCTGATAAGTCTCTCTCTGACGTGAATGATTGTAGCACTATTGAATCCATTTGGTACCAAATTTCCAATCATTTTCTTCCCCCAAGTGATAAATGTGATCATGTGACAAACTTAGGGCTGTAGGAAATGCAACAATGTGACTGAAAGGCTTTATTATGACTTATGTACAAATGACAGATGCAATGACAGTTTTACAAAGGGGATGATGGAAATGCAATATATACACATGTGACTAGGAAATGACTTAAGGGAACAAAAGGTGCTTGATTGCCAAGTTTTCACCCTTTGGATTCTTTTTCTCTTTTTTTTTTGCTACCAAGGTGCCTATTGCTAGGTTTTCACCAAGGCACTTTTTTTTCTCTTTTTTTCAATTTTTTTTGCATTTTTCTTTTTTTTTCCAATCTTTTTGTATTTTTTAAGATCTCTTTGACTATGTACAATAAATATGATGCTCCTCATCTGATACTCTTTCATCTACCTCATGTGTAGAACCTCTTTAGATAAATACTATTGATAGGCTCTTGGAGTTCTTCTCCTTCACAATTTGCTAACTTATAAGTTCCCGTTCCAAATGAAGAAACAATGATGAATGGACCAAGCCAATTAGCCTCCCATTTTCCTTTCTTTTCTCTGCCAGCTTGATTCTTTGGGTTTTCTCTTAACACTAAGTCTCCAACTTGAAAGACTCTTGGTTTGATATGCTTATTGTAATTCCTTGAGATTCTATTTTGATACACTTTTAGGTGTTCATAGGCTTGGGCTTGGTGTTCTTCTAGCAACTCTAATTGTTGAAGTCTAGCGACTCTATAGTCTTCATTTGTTATCAACCCTTGCAATGATACTCGTAAAGATGGGATTTCAACCTCCAATGGTAGAACAACTTTAGCTCCATGGACTAATGAAAATGGCATAGCTCACATAAGTGTTCTAATCCTAGTTCTATAGGCCCATAATGCTGGATTAATTTGCACATGCCAATCTCTTCCCGATTTATTTACCGATCTTTTCAAGATTTTGAGAATGTTCTTATTTGTAGCTTCATCTTGTCCATTTCCTTGAGGGTAATAAATGGATGAAGAGTGATGGGTGATATGAAATGTGTCACAAAGTTCATCCACATCCTTTTTTTGAATTTCTTTCCATTATCTGTTATTATGGAATGAGGGATACCATATCTACAAATAATGTGGTTCAACATGGAAATCTACTTACCCATGGCCATGATCAAAGGAACCACTTCTACCCACTTAACTTAGACTCTTCTTCCTCTAGACATCTAAGTAACATCCCGTCAAGACCCTTACGATACAATGTCTCTAAAATAATTATGTAATGAGCTGATTGGCGTATGAAATTTTGTTTTTGGGCTTGGGATTGGTCTAAAGGTAATACTTGGTCTTTGAGATATGTATAGATAGGGCCATACCAAGGTGAGTCATGTCGATGAAGTAGAGAAATAATTTGGGTTTTAGGAAGGTCAAATGCTGGTTTCACTAACTCTTCCACCAAGAACTCATACTTCTCATTCTGATTTGGTTTTTGTAATAAGGAAGCCAAGGTGGCCATTGCATCAGTTGCTCTATTTTTCTCTATCAAAATCTGCTCAAAAGTGATCAAGGAAAAGTACTTCCATCCATCAATCATAGTCTTGTATGGCATTATGTTTTCATCTTTGGTATTGTATTCATTGTTGACTTGATCGATGATGAGTTGAGAGTCTCCATATATTTGTAGCTCAGTGATGTTCCATTCTAAAGCCATTTTAATGCCAATGACTAAAGCCTCATATTCTATTATATTATTTGTGCATGGGAATAAGAGCTTGTAGGACTTAGGAATGGTGTACCCTTGAGGAGTAATCAATAATATACTAGCCCTAGAACCTCCTTGTGTATATGAGCCGTAAAAGTATAAATTCCATGTTTTAGCCTCTATGTTGACAATTGCAGAATCCAAAAATTCCACTTGAATAGTTTGTGTAGAAGTCATTGGGTTTTTAGCTAAGTGATCTACTATCACTTGTCCTTTTATTGCCTTTCTATCCACATACTCAATGTCTAACTCACTCAATATCATGACCCATTTTTCTATCCTACCTGTTAAGGTAGTTTTTCTTAGCAAATACTTTAGAGGATCAATTTTGGCAATTAGTTTCACCTTGTGCATTAGCATATAATGTTTCAATTTTTGAGATGCAAAGACAACCGCTAGACAAGCCCTTTCCATAAATGTATAGTTAAGTTTGTATTTGATCAATGTCCTACTCAAATAGTAGATTGCTATTTCTTTTCCCTGCTCATCTTCTTGCACGAAAAGCACTCCTAGAGACCTTTTGATAGCGGATATGTATAGCAGAAATGGTTTTCCCTTGATTGGTGGCATTAGGATAGGTGGATTTATTAGATCGGTCTTCAATAAAGTGAAGGCTTGATAACATTCTTCATCCCACATGAAAATAGTATCTTTGTGTAGCAACCTTGTGAATGAATGACATTTTTTAGCCAATTGAGAAATGAACCTCCTTATGGATTGTATTTTTCCTTATAGGGACCTCATTTGGCTTATGTTCTTTGGTATCTCCATATCCATTATTGCTTGTACTTTTTATGGATCCACTTCAATTCCTTTCGCTAAAACTATATAGCCTAACAATTTTCTAGATTGGACACCAAAGGCACATTTTTTTGGATTAAGCCTCACTTTGAATTTCTCCAACCGAATGTATATCTTTTTCAAAATTTGTCGATGTTCCTCTCTTTTGTGGGACTTGGCCAATATGTCTTCCACATAATCCTATAAAAAGGTGTGCATAATGTCATGGAAAATAGTGGTCATTTCCCTTTGATATGTGGCTCTGGCATTTTTAAGGCTGAAGGGCATGATGCTCCAACAAAAGGTACCCCAAGGACATGTAAAGGATATCTTCTCTTGGTCTTTAGGTGCAATTTTTATCTAATTATATCCACTGAAACCATCCATTAATGAGTACATGGAGTGACCTGCTGTCAAGTCAACTATTGTATCAATGCTCAGAAGTGGGAAGTCATCCTTAGGACATGCTAGATTCAAGTCTCTAAAATCCATGCATACACGAATGGATTTGTCATGCTTTGTGACTGGTACAATGTTAGATATCCATTCAGCATAGGCTATTGCTCTTATGAATCCCACTTTCAACAATTTTTCTAATTCCACCTTAACTAAGAGAGCTATATGTGGGTGCATTTTTCTCAACTTTTGCTTAACGGGCTTAACCCCTAGTTTGACATTCAAATGATGCATTATGAAGTTGGGATCCAATTTGGGCATGTCGGCATATGACCATGCAAATTTCACTTGTTGTTCTTGGAAAAACTTGATGAACTCCTCTCTTTCTAGAGGTGTAAGTGACACTGCCAAGTGTATAAATTTTGGATCCAATTATGTCCCAATGTTAACCTTTTCTATCGGCTCTATGAGAATAGGTGACCTTTCTTCCTCGTGCTCAAGTAGGGTATTCAATCTCTCTTTCTTTGGTGCCATAGCTGGGTTTTCACTATAGGAAACATCTTTTATCTTTACTTTTTTTGGTCCTAGTGCTGCCACATAGTGGTTTTCATCACTAGAACTTTTCATTTTTTTTAAATTTTATTTTATTCTTTTCTTTTGACTAAGAGATTGGACCCCCATTGTTCTCATCATGTCCATATCGAATTCATTGGTGAAAGAGGGTTCAACCGCATTAAGATATTGGTTCATTGATTGGTCATTTGGAAAATAAAGCAAGTCACTTGGCTTGGTTTGGTCCTAATTAATCAGACGGAGATTTATCAAGGATAAGGTTTCATTAGGAAAGTTATCATCAGTTGGTTTTATGGACATGACTTCATTTGAGGGTTCATACATTGTATCATTTAGATCTATGACGTGAGCTTCCTTGAGATGGTCCATGGAAGAAGGATCAAAATCCCCTTCACTTGAGTCCTTGTCAAATTCTATGGGAAATAGCATGGGAAAAACCATGAGTGGATTAAAAATAACATTTAAATCTCCCTCCTCCAAAGGCATCCAAAATGTATCTATCCATGGTGGATTAGTAGGTGCTTGTCCTATGTTAAGATCTTGTATATTAGGCTCTTCATTGTCTTGAATTTCTTGCCTTGGGATCTTTGCATAAGTGTGTATTGTGACTATCTCCTTATTGTGACATGATTCATTGGATAGAGTGTCCCACTCATAATCTTGGGAATCATCACTATCACCATCTGATTCCACCGTGTTCACTTGAGGATAGAAATCATGCATTGGGCTAGAGCTTTCTCCTTTGTATTGGTAACCTACCCCTGATCTTTCTTCTTTTTCCCTCCAAGTGGGTTCAATGGGCTCTAGAAAACCTCTATTTCTTCGGCCTAAGGGTCCTCTTCCCTTGTATCCCATTTTCTATATTACCTCAAATCCTTTCCCATATTGATCAATTTGAATGTTAATATGCTGGATTCTTTCTATGGGAGTACTTGAGGTATCATATTCATCATGATAAAGCCATTGAAGGACTTCATCTTCCTCCTTGTCGAATGCTTCTTTGTCACTTTCTCTTATGAATTAAGATTTATAATTATGAGGTAGGTGCTCTTTTGATGGTTTCCCATGCATTCTTGGAGATGTGGGCATGTCGAATAAGGAAACAGAGTATTACCTTACTCCTTTGGAACTGATTTTACATTGTTTTTCAAATGTATCCATCATCTCACTCATTTTATTGTAGTTATCCTTTTTAGCTTTATCCTTTTCTTCTCTGGTGGGTTTGTAAAGTACTATCTCTAATTTAGGTGCTTGAGCTAAATCTTCATTTGGAGTTGGACCCTCGTAGTTCACTTTTTTCTTTCCTTTAGTTGATGTCATTGAACTAGCTTGAGGAGGGTTTGAAGTAGCACTTAATTTTATCACAAGATCATCCATTTTGATATCTTCAATGGTAGCTCATTAGATAATTCCTTCTCTATGATAGGGAATAAATAGCTCATGAAGGGGTTTAAGTGCATTGCAATATTGGAACAGATTTGAGTCCCCTCCAACCATGATTTCCTCACCCATGTATGGAAATTTGATGCATTGGTGGTATGTGGATGGGACTGCTTGCATCTCATGGATCCATGGTCTCCCCAATAAAATATTATAAGTTAGCTTCATGTCCAATACTTGGCAATTTGTGTCCTTTCTAATAGGTCCCACTTGAATGGGCAATATGATCATGCCTTTGGAGGCTCTTTCAACTTCATCATAGGCCTTTATAGTGATCCTTTTCATAGGGTTGATGCAAGACTCCGATAACACTAGGGATTTGACAAGACTCAACATGCAGATGTTAAGGCCATCTCCCCCATCTATGAGAGCTCTTTTGACTCTATGTCATTAAATCAAGACCTCTATATGCAATGGTAGATTTTGGGGATGAGTAGTAGACATGTCATCTTGGTCTGAAAATGAAAGACAATGAGGTGCAATGAGATGACCTACCATGTTTTGAAACTTTCCTTCTTCTAGGTTAGTAGGAACATTCATCTCTACTAGAGCTTTCGCTAAAATTTCCTTATGGTTGGGAGATAGCTTCAATAGCTCCAAGATGGAGATTTGTGTTGGAGTTCTTTGTAGCTGATCTACCAAGCTATATGGTTTTGCTATTGTAGAAGGTTGCTTGATCACAATGTTGGAGTGCAGAGGGTTAATAGGTTTAGGATCAACCCCTTGTAGGGTAATCCTTGAAGTCTACCCCCTAGTGATAATATTGGATGCCTCTTTTTGGGGCTGTTCTTTGATTACTATAGCATTCACAACATTATCATAGGGTGGCACAAAATTAATATTATTGCTGCTTTGTTTCTTTCCATTGGATGATTCCCCTTTGTCATCTTTATAGAAGGGTTGTTTGAAAGCCATGTGGTCTTCATTGCTTTGAGGTCCATCAATGCTGATCATGCCACTATCAATTAAGTCTTTCACCACATTCTTTAGCTGCAAGCACTCATTTGTCATGTGCCCTCAAATTCTATGGTATTCACAATGGCTATTTGCACTCCACTAGCTAGGCTTGTTGTGTGGCTCATAAGGCTAAATGCTAGGTAGATTAATGATGTTGTTAGCCATGAGGGTCTTCAATGGTTTTTTGAGGGGTTCAACCAAGGGTGTGAAGTTCCTTTAAGGAGTTGGTACTAAGAATTTATCAGATTTGTTATTCCTTTTATTATTTCCTTGGTTTCCCCCATTAGCATTATTGTTGGAAGTTGTGTTGGAGGTCTGGTTTGCATTATTCACCTGATTAGGTGTTCTTGTAAGAGAAAATGGAGTCACCTTCAAATTACTAGAATCCACAACTTCATCATTGACTACTCCCTTATTGTTATTCTTCAATTCATACCGATTATAGCTATTGGACCAATTCTTATTCTGATTGTTGTTATTATTGGAGTTATTGTTGTTGGAGTTATTCTTGTTATCTTTATACAATTTCAATTCTCCACTCTTAACCAACACTTCTTCTATTGTTACTCCATTCTCTATGAGGTCTTGGAATGTCTTGGAGCATTGCATTCTCAATCGGTAGTTCATCTCGTTGCTCAAGCTATTGATGAATATATCCAATTTCTCCTTTTCAGGCACACTCCTAGGATACCTAGCAAATACTATCCTCCACCTTTGTAAGAAAGTGAGGAATGCTTCTCCATCCTTTTGTTTAGTTTTACATAATGTTATCATTGTGACCTCATGCTTGATATTTTATGAGTAATGAGCCACAAATTTTGAAGCTAGTTCTTCAAAGGTTTTTATGCCGGATGGTAATTTAGAAAACCACTCCATGGCCATACCTCCTAAGCTTCTTGGTAATATTCTCATTAAATAGGTGGTATCATGCATGAACTCCAAGCTCAATGCAAAAAACTCCCGTAAGTGATCGTGTGGATCTGATGTCCCTTCATACTTGTCATACTTGGGAAACAATACATTGATCAGGAATGGTGCCATTACTAGACTTTTATCAAATAGGAATGGACACAATGATTCAATATAAAAGGGTTTAGGAGCCCCACTTTGCTTGATTATATACAGTTTCATTTGAAATATCTTAAACTATTTTTTCATGATGTCAATGGCACTTTCTTCAACTTCGGGTGGTTTAAGTTGATTCACATCATAATCTCATGGAAGCTTAAGACCTGATCGGGCTAGGTCCATGAAATACTTCTCTTTATCTCTTTCCATTTCTTTTTCCATGAGTCTTATGAAATAAGGGCACTGAATGGCTTCATCAACTTTGTCATCTGTGGCATCATCGACAATTGGTTTGGTATTAGTTCTTTGGTGAGTGGTATAAATTACTTGAGTGTTTTGATCCATCCCTCCACTATTGGTATTGCCTTGATTATTCATATCAATGCCCCCATTATTTGAATCACCTTGGTTGTTTGGGTCGATGCCACTATTGTTGTTATTACCTAAGTCACTGTAGTACATTATGTTGTCTTCCACTTGTTGTTCGGGTGATTTTTGGGGTACTCTTGGAGTGGTAGAATCATCACCTAGGTAAGGGAGCTCTTGCCTCAAATAAGTCCTATCTGCTTGACGTAGTAGGATCTAGTAAAAGAAGGCATGAACAAAACACTTGGAAAACAAGAATCAATCATGCCCATGGTTAAATCCTTGTAGAATTTTTCAAAAATTGTGTAGAACAGGATTTATGACTAGGTTGAATGTTGGAACATTAAGAACACGGAAAAGGGTATCTAAATATGTGATCAAATTTTTCTGACCCCCTCGGTAAATACTCTCTATTTTCCATTTTGTGTTTTTGGGCATCACTAGCCTGAGTGTAGGCATGAGTGAAATGTTTGTACACATGAACTAGTATTGAATTAGGTGGCACATTATAGGTATGTAGGTGGCACTTTTCTATTGATAAGCGGTTTTCCAATTTTAATAGGCATGATTCAATAGGTGATAAACGTGACTTCCCTGTTGATACACATTTTCATAAAATTCACAGGTGTGACTTTGCCTTTGATAGGAAGTATTGTTTAGTGCATAGGTGGCACCTTGCTGACTAGTTTGTAAAATTTTGAATTTTTTAAATGTTTAAGATCAGGTCTTATGAAATTTTCTTGTTTGAAAATAGAACACAATCGCAACACACACATCAATTTTTTATCCTATCCCTAAAACACTCTAGTGTGTATAATCTTGATCATTTCCACAAGTATAACATAAGAAATAATTCCAAGCAACCTACCTAAAGTCAAATTTGGCTCTTAACATTTTGGCTCTAAAAGGTGGTCTTGCCACTTTATCAAAGATTTATTGTGGATTCCGTTCAAATAGATCTTAAAATTTCATCCCCCAAGTATGTTAAGGGGTTTCCCACATGCACCAAGGTACAATTTTTCATAATCCATGAGAAATACTAGAGGAAATTCAAAAAAATTAACTCTCTTTTGTCACACACCCCATTAAGGATGCATGCGTTTCGTTTAATAGTGGGTTGGATTCCCACAACAAAAGTGAGTGTATCCCACTTTGGGCTGTCCCTCTCACTGGCCTCGTTAAGGCAAAACTTGGGAGGTGAGCCCACTAATTCTCTAGCATATTCATTCAAAGAAAGAAAAATGGAATTAAGGTCAAGCTTTTGGGAATTTGGATCACCAAAAGGTGAAGAGCATATCCCTAACTTTTCCTTTGGTTCGCAAACACAATAGACAATTTTGTTCGATTTCTTTCACCGACTAACTATAGGGATTTGAGTATTTCTACTCTCTTCCACAAACAAGGGGCTTTTGATTTATGTGTTTGATTCCTTTATCCTTCTTAATTACTAGATTCTCAAAATGCACCAATGCCACAAGCTAAGGGAAAATATTGACTAGTTGAGGCTTACCTTTTCCTTGCAGCTAACCGAAGTTAGGGGCATTTTTAAGTGATTTCATTGTTTTTATCTTACCTTGGCAAATAGCTCCTTCCAAGTATGTTTGTCCACCAACAAGTTAGTCAACACCAAAAAATACTATGAGGGGAAACCAAATCAAAATTGATGAAGCAAAGAATTATGTATGAACTTTAGGCACCTTATTTGCAATTTTTTAAAGAAAAACTTGAACTAAGGACTAAAAATCCAATTGAGAGAAACAAATTTCATTTTGTAACCTTCAATAATTGCAAGATAGTTCTGGAATACCTGATTTTCCTCCTCTTGTGTTGTCTCAAGAACAACCTTAATGTGTGCAATGTTTTCCTTCTTGATCCTCTTTGTTAATGCCTTTCCTTCTTGATTAAATCTACTTTCTAGCTTCTCGACCTTTCTATGCCTGCTCAATTACAGTAAAATCATGCAAAAAGAGAGTTAGATAAGTGATTTGATCAATTGAACAACAAATAAAGACAACATACAACAAGTGACATTGTCTAGCTAATACATGTGAACAAATTGTTAGCAGGTGTAACTTTTAATGACAACAAGCAACACTTTCTAGTAACACAAGCGACACTGAAAATTACTCAGGCGTAAACAATTTATTGAAAAATGTAAATTGAATTAAAAATTATGGAAAATGATTGATCTTAAGCAACAATTTAACAATAGTAAATGTAAAATAGCTGATACAAAGTGTGACTATTTCGGTAAATTACGGAGCAAAGCTTGATCACATGCAACAACAGATAGCAGATAAGTGATACTTCTTGAGTCATAGACATGACTTTAGGCACAAAAGGCTGAATGATTTATCTCATAGGCATGAGCTTCTGATTTGCAGGTGACTGCAAAGAAATTAAGACAAAATCAAAGTGATAGGCTAGCCGTAAGTCGTCAACTAACAAGTGTCAGAACAGAGATTGTAAGCATCATCAGAATGAGTGTAAGCATGAGTGAATCTTCTGTACACATGACTTCACCTATTTTCTACAAAATATTCACAAAAAAGTGACAATACAAGCATGCAATATATGATCAAAATGATAAAATGAGGCCTAGGGCCCCATGTTGGGTGCCATTTGTGTGATGATGATAATCATCTTCATGAAATTAAGATCAAATTAGTAACAACTCAAAGTAAATACAATGCAAATCTAATTAAAATTGAAACTAAGATCTATAATATCTCATGGTTCTCTAGAAAGAGGTGGTAAGTGAAGCTCTCAGCTCAATCTCCACTAGTGACACTTCTAAAATGAGAATGTATGCTACTACAATGCTTCTACAATGATTATTCTAGCTCAAATGGATACAAAGATATGCATATTTCTCTAAATGCTCTTAGAATGCTCTTTAATTGCCTATAATAACAATGCTTTGCAAATGAATTTCTAAGATGGGAATTGCTCTCAAAATGCTTCATATTTATAGTAAATTTCCAAGGGTAGGGGGTGGAGTGAAGTAATCATGATTAACCCTTGGTTGAGTCAAATACTTTGCTTTGTTCATAAATGGGGGGACAATTTAAAGGTTTGTCTCAAAGCTTTGGACAAAAGGACAAGATTGAGTGGATGAGATTGAAACTTTAGAATGAGTGATTGAGATTCATCCTTTTTGAGTGATTTATGTCTTTTTGTCCTCAATTCTCATTGGTTACTCAACTTTGTTGAAAGATATTAGGAATTATTAAATTCAATTAATTAATTAAATTTAGCCATGTAAGGGTAATAGGTTCATTTTGATTTTTGATTTAAACAACTATACAACTAATTGATTAAAATCAATTATGTAGTGTTTTTCACCCCTTTTAAGCCTTGATTTAATTATTTAACATCATTATTTGATTTTTCCTTTTCTTTAATTTTTTTGTCCAATTTGATTTAATAAATGTCTATTTTAATTGATTTGCTCCTTTTTTGATTGAATTAGTGCATTTTGATGATTATTGCAATTTAAAAGCACTTGCCCATTTTTTAGTGTCTACACTAAATAATCCAAGTAACAAAAAAAACTATCAACATAAACTTCTTTGCCAAATGTAGTTCTTTGTAAGCTTTCCATGCTTCACTCACACCAATCTCTACTTTGATCCAAAGATATTCGCTTTCAGGTTCACTAGATCTCATAAATAAGTTCACATGTTCCATAATGCAAAGATATAACTACATTTTTGGCACATTCATTCATTCATTCTCTCTTCATCTAAGGAATAATATTTCCTTTATACCAATTTGTAGACTAAGTTATTGAGTCATCCTTGAGGTTTTCCCAATTTAAAATTATAATATAGGACCATTTTAAGATACATGTTATATTACAATATTTTATTTTTTTACAATTATAATCAAAATGTCCGCTCACACTCTTTATAACTTTACACACACTTCTCATCTATCTTAGCACCTTTAACCATGACATCTCTAACTTGAATTCATCCTCTATCCAAGTCTGCTCAATCAGATTTCATCTTTGTTACGAGATTAAATCCAAACATCAGAATCCACTCTTTGCAAATATTACCTAAACACAATCTTCAGTAAAACCTTCATATATCTGTCCATAATACATAATTCCATATGTTAGCCCATTTTCCCGTTGATCCAAAAAATCTTAGAAAATGGTCTTCATCCTTGAAAAATCCTAGAAATTTGCCATGTCCTGCTACAAACTTGTTTTGATCAACAAAGAAGATGTATGATGTATTATGGCTTGCAAACTTAGCCAAGGATAGTTCAAGGTGTATACAAGCTCTAGTTAAGATCACATGTGCTTAAATGCAAAAAGTAGTGAGATATGGCTGCTTGAAGGTCTGAGAAATAGGTCTTTTCCATGTGCAAGGGTTTCATAAAATTTGTCTAAGTCTAGAAAAACCTACCCAATTCTATTTTCTCACTACCTTTTAAGGCCACTTAAAGTCCCCATTCTGCACATGTTTTATTTTCTACGCTCGGCCAATTAAGCTTATATTCAGTGACTCTATGAATGTAGTGTTTGCATCATCTCCTGATCTTGGTAGTTAGTGGCCTAACATCCAATGACTTAGTGGGAAATTATAGTTTCCTTCAGTTGTTGAATCTCAAAATTAAATGTCTAAGGAACTTAACATTTAGTGAATAGGCGAGAACCATCAATGTTGATGTGAATCAATGGCTGACGCATGTTCTCGTAATGAAATAGTCAAGGAAGGAAACATTCAACAATTATGCGAGGACCATTGATGGTAATGTGGATCAACAACTGTTGCTAGTTCTCATAATGAAACCCAAGGTTAAGCAAATATCCAGCGAATGTGAGATTGCCTCAGTTGCGTAATATCTGAGTCTGAAACATAGTTAGAGGTTGGTTAATATTTTCTCCTTCATTGTCATATTTCTAGATAAAGTTGAGTTAAGATAAAGGCTTGGAGATTGAATATGAACTGTTGATGTAGTCAAGATCTAATGGTGATCGCTAGTTTGCAGAATCAAACTAGGGGTCAAGAAAAGATTATGAGATTAAGAGAAAGCTTTGTTCATGTGCTCTCCAAACCAAACCCAAGTTAAGTAAAATATTTTGGGATCATGAGTTTCCTTTAGTCACATATTCTCTAGACTAGAGATTAGTTAAGTTAAACGGATTAGAGTTTTAGCATGGGCCATCGATACGGATGTGATCAGACGATGTTCGCCAGATCTCATGATTAAACCCCAGTTAATGAAAAGATTGAGTGATCTCACAAATTATTTGTTTGCATGATCTCCTGATTAAATCCAAGTTAAGCAAAGTGTTCAGTGACCTATCGAATGCCTTTAGTCCCCAAATCTCTAGATGACTTAAGGTTAAGGTGCTCACTATGGTTAAAGATAAAGACATTGCCAGGTGTGATGATGTGTTTTCTCCCAATTGGTCACTGAAGGAAAAGATGATGTGACCGGATAATTTTTCAAATCTTAATTGACTATTGTCAATTAATAAGGACTGCCCGATGTGTTGGGAAAGACTAAGATCAATGACCATGTTTTAAACTTAATCAGTTAACCATTGAAGCCATAATTTTAAATTGATTAAGGGTTTCTGTAGGGTTTGTTACAGTGAGCTAGAAATGACAAAGCCATATCAGATTTGTTTGTTCCAAGGATAGTTATAGGTGCAACTTGATGAGCAAAAGATATGGGTAGCTGTCCTGATCTGATTTTGTTTCCTGAGGGTCCCATACCGGTTTAATGCAGAGGACTAATGTTTGACAAGGGTGGCTAGAGTTTAATGGATGTCAGCTAATTCCATCCCTTAATTCACGCAAGATTTTCTAACTTGGTTCTAACATTTAATTTTGTTCCTTGCAACAAGAAATCAGTAATTTGTATTTGAAGTTAGCCTTGAATGATGGAGCCTAAATAATTATACAATTAGATTTGATCTAATCCTCTCAGGTTTCCAGGCTTTCTTGTTTGATTTCATTTCTTGTTGAGCCCAATTGTTGTGGTGGTTGTAGACCTAATTTTGACCTAAATGATCCCAAGTTTGTTGCAATCCTTTATCAGGATTTCCAAGATCATTTAGTTGGGGTTCCTAATTCTCTGTAATTTTCTTAGAGTTGGTTCCATGCATGGTTCCTTCTATAAATACTTCCCTCTTCTTCTCATATAGGGTGTTCTTGTATCCTTTTTGGTTTTTTAGAGGATAATTTATTGTAACAAGTCTATCTCATGTATAATATTTCAGCATATTCATACTACTATCAGATTGTCTCCATTTGGTTCTTGATCTTATTGATTAGAGCATCAAGGGTGTTCTAGTCTTTCTATTATATGTCTGCAAATGTGTGCAATAGAGTTGTTTTCATAGAAATAACTAAGTTTAGGACTAGTTTTCAGATGTGTATGAGTTGGGATATCAAGGGTATCTCAATATTCTCTTTTAGTGGATGTTGATTAATGTATTGCTTGTTTCTAGGTCTCTTCTAAGGGGAGGGTCAAAGTCCTTTGAATAGGTGATTGCATATCTAAGTACATAGGTGGATTGCTAAGTAGAATCTGATCAATGGTGTATGATTGGTGTAAAGCATCAACATATTAGAATCTATTGTCTTCTTATTTCATAGCTCTGTATTGCATTGTTTATTTGACTCTATTTCCCATCAGATAAGGAACTAGTCTATGACAGATTTGGGGTATTTTAGCGATCCATTCTGCCCAAAAACTTAAATGAAATGAAATTCTAAATCTTTAAGATAATAGTTGTGGACTTAATAGCTAAAGCCCCTGCTTTGTTTTCTGAGTAACTTGGTAGTGTTTTTATCTTCACACCCTATCCCTTTATGTCACAGATAATAAGAAGTATTATGGGCACATATATTCTTGGTGAGGATTAGTGAAAAAGGAAAAATTAAGTGATCCTAATCCTAGGTACACCCGCTTGAATTTTGTAGAGTTCAAAGTGTAGAAATCCTTTGTGCTTTGTTCATTGGTCCTTGTTCTTGTATGAATATACTAATTGTGGAAGTAAGCTAACCCATAGGTGCATCTCTACATTTCCAAGGTTGTTAAAATCTTGTTATATCAAGAGCCAACAAAATGGTGACTCTACTAGGGAATATAGATGCAATAGTCATGCTAAATGTAGTTTGATATCTTTGATGTTATAAATAAGATATAAAAAATGTGGTACGAGTAGATCTATAATCCTGGCTGACTTATTTATCTTATCCAATGGTTACCATTGAAAATATAGAGTCAGATTCAAAGATTTTAAATCTTCTCACCAAGTGTGGTGGTGACTCTGAGTTCTCTATTTGATCAGTGCAGTCTTAGATAAAGAGTGTATAGAATTATAGTGAAATTTTGTGTTGGTTGGAAAGAAATACAAAAATAAGTAAAACATTTTCCTCTTCAAGGAGGTGGTGACTCTACTAGTAAAGAACCTAATGTAGCTACAAGGAAAGCTCTAGATCTACCCTACTTCCTAGTCAACAAGTTAAGTTTCAAATTGTAGTACTACCAGGTATTTTCCATTTAATGTTTTGTATTTGCATGGTCCCTATTGGGGGAAGAAGTTACCATAGGAGGGACTTTTGGATTGTGGGTCTACATATCTCTCCAAATTTGTTGAAAAATAAAGGTTTCTTTCTTTGGAGACATATGTATGATTTAGGTATCCTTATGGCTGCATAAGTTTTTCATGATAAAACCTAAGAATTTCATTAAGTAAAGGTGCAGTCCATAATGGATTCATGTAGAATTTTTTCTATGCAAAGGTATGGGTCATTGTGTTTTGATGGTATTCATGGTTTTCCAAATGAGATTCCTAGCAAATTTAGGAAGCATTTACAAGAGTTTAAGGGGAAACAATCAGATTCAACATATAAGGATTTGCAAGAGTTTTCTGATCTGATGGGAGACTTTGATATTTTTCATGAAGATATATTCATGATTTTCTAGTCTAGACTTTGAAAGATGATGCCAGAGTTTGGTTTTATTCTTTACCAACAAATTCTATTTCTTCATGGGAAGAATTGAGTTCATCTTTCATGGAGCAATTTGCTGAAAGGATGAATGCAAGAAGTGTGTTGAACAAATTGATTGACATTAAAATTAAAGAAGATGAGTTAGTCCCATCATTAAACATCAAATTTGCAAAAGCATTGCATGATATTCCAAAAGGCTATAGGCTCGATGATCAGATTTGTTTGGTAATCTATTTTGGGTGCTTTTGGTAGAAATATGAGTTTCTTGTTGAGAGATAAAGAGCCACAAACATTACATCAAGATTTTACTATAGCAATGGATATTGAAAATAACCTGAGATATGGAGTTACCAGAGGATTTTTGTCTGCTGGAGTTTGTTGTCATAGTGCATCAGATAAAATAGACATGTGTGTATCAAGAAGTGAGAGTCAATGTCAAAGTCTTTTTGTCGCTACCGATCTTACTAACCATAATTCATATTGTGCTTCTGAACAAAATGTAAATGAAGCTTTTTTTAGCAAGAAATGTTTGCCCCTTATATAGGAGTTAACATGGTCAGTAAAGAATTGCAAAGTGTCCTTGATGCAGAGATAGATATATACAGGGGTTACACACCAAGTAATTTTGTAACTAGTCTTTCTAGTTGTGAGGCTGCAGAAACAATTTTTTTATAGTCAAGTATTGAAAATGAAGACAGAGTAGATCTTTCATCAGATGATGATAAATCCCCAAATGATGAGATTCTATCAGAATTCAGTAGTGCTGATAGTGAGAAAGAGGTTTCTTGGAGCCAGAATGACCCTGATCTTCTTGAAGATAAGGAAATGGTTTATAGTTAGCTTTGTGAGGAAACTGATTCAAGTTCTTATGTTTCAGCTAACAATGAGGACAAAGTTGATTTTTCAATTTTTATGCTCTCATCCTTTGATTTGTCACATGAATTTGTTGATCCTATGATAGATGAAAGTTCATATGAGCCTGAATATGAAACCATGGTAGCTCATTTTTCTCTTGAACTATAAATGGAGGTCAGCTTGTTTGACATGGACATTGGTGGTTTTAATATTGTTAATCATGTGAGATCAATTTCCTATCAAGGGGAAATTCATAGTGTTGATAGTGTGCCCTGCAACAGTGATTCATGTCAAGGAAACATATGCCAAAATGATGGCATGTGTAATGAACTACTTACTAGTTTGTTCATGCCAAAATTTGAAAAAAACTATGAAGAGATGAGAGAGGTTTCAAGCTCTACATCAAATTATTTACTTTAGCTAGAGGTATGTTCATTTTTCCATGAGTGGGATATAAAGAGTGTTGATGCCTTATTTTCAAAAGGTTTCAAAATAAATCAACTAGATATAGTAGTTATGAGGAAGAACATGAGTTTTTTACATTTCGAGTCCAACATGATGATGTTTCCCAGGATAAGCTGAATCTAAAGCCAGAAGTTGTAGTTCAAAGCAATCTTCTTGAGCACTTGTGCGATGTACAAAGGATTAAATTTCAAAATTTGTTTTTTGACATTCAAGTATGTTTGAAAGAGGCCAACATATTTCCAGCTATGATGTGGAGTCAGGATGTTTTTCTCCTTAGTTGGGTAAATTCCTTAAAGAGTGTGACATTTTTATGTCACACAATGATTAGTACCTTTAGTATTTCAGTGATTTCCAAATGCCTTTTGACAGTGATGATGCTGGTTATTTTCCATATGATGTGTTGAAGATTCTATTAGGAATAGTCCTAAGAGATAAATGAGGGGGGGGGGGAGGGGGGTTGAATCAGTTATCTACTAGATTCAATTATTTATCCAATTAAGTATAGAAGAGCATTAAGCATAACACAATATAAGAACACTTAACACAACACCACAATTTTGGTTAAGGGGAAACCCAAATAGGTAAAAACCCTGGTGGAAATTGACACCCACTAAGAAGTACACTAGTGTATTATGATCCATGTTAAAAGATCTTACAACCCTATTAGGAGTTGATCTTTACAGTGCATTAAGTACAATGACCTCATCAAGGGTTATCCCCTATTAGGAGTATTTTACAATTAACCCTATTAGGGGTGAGGACACACTATCTAGGAGCACACTACTTAAAGGGGTGAAGGCTGCAACCATCTATTTAATAGATACACACTATATATGGATCTTGGTGAGCCGCCCTTAGACCTATTGTCTTGATTAGTTCCAATAAATAAAATATAGTCTCTACTTTGTCACATAGACCTTTTTCTGATAGCTCAACACTTTGCACCTTCTTCTCTTCTCTTTTCTTTCAACTCTCTGCCATACCTAGCAATCACAAATGACTGCCTATAAATATCTTTCCTCTAAATGATATAATCAAGTTGGCCTATTAGAACCATCTTGAAATCATATTAGAGAAAAATAAAACTCTCAAACAACATCTCAATTGGCTCTACTAAGAACACAACCCAAATTAGGACTACCCAACTCAATGTGAGTAGACGCATCACTTCCTACTATTGGCTCCACCAAATTAACTAATACTTTCTTCTTATGCTAAATTACATCATGTGCTCTGAATAAAACATTCTTAACTCTTCTCTAAGAACTAATCCAAGAACACATATCAAACTAATAAGTGCAACTACTACAACAATAAAATCAATGTCAACTCTACCAGATAAACTCAAGAAATTGTGACTGTCAACAAGAGACTTCATAACTCAACCTGTACTACATATCTTGTTAGGAATGGGAACACTAAGAGGGGGGGAGGGTGAATCAATGTTCTATATATTATTAATTTTTCTGATGTCTTGAACTTCAACTTAATTTCTTAAGTACTGAAATAAATATTAATGAAAGAAAGATAAACAACCATAATGTTAAAGTATGTAGCTTCGCTCAGATAAAAGTCATTGTTATCTTAGAACATTGAATGATTATTTATATCAATATATATATGTAATAGTTATATGTATTAATATTACTATATATATTATTAATTTAAATGAATATATAAGTTATATTAATCTTATAGTAACTAATTATTAATAGACATGTCCCTTGAAATGAATAAACATGCCTTCTTGTCTTTGCCTTGTATAAAACCAAGAGATCGATGCATTTGGAAAATATAGATAATACAACAATACCATTACATTTGCAATCGATCCTAAAACTTTAACATGGTATCAGAGCCAAGTTGCAAATGTAAGAGAGTAGTTTGTTAATGGTGAATATGTGACTCTCTCATAAAATTACAGTCTTAGTACGAGGACCATATCTCATAAATGCACCATTGGATTTTGCTAAATTTGAGATATGTTGGTGATAAACTAATTTAAAGAAACTCACTGGAGCGATTGGAAAGAAAATGTCAGGTTCAAAAGTTATGACCAAATGTGTACAGTTCTATGCAGATTTTTGAACAAAGAGAGTTCTTTGATTAAAAGCTTCAAACACTTTTTATAGTACAAATAAGAAAAGGATCATTACATTAATCAAGAGATGAGTATTCCATGTTGATTAATTTTTTTTTATGTAGTTATTAAATCATACAATAATATTGGGATAGAAAATATTGTATGCTTTTATCTTTAATATTTCTTTGGGATAATATAGTTTAGTGAGCTATTTGTAATCTCTCTTTGACATACCTTCAGGACAAAAGCACAAGATAATTTCATTTAAGGAAGAAATAACTTGATGCTTGAACATAAATTGATGATTGAGACTAGATGCAAAGGGAGTCTAAGAATTAAAAGGAGGTCAAGAGGTTGATGAACTTGAGCTTCAGAGGGAGAAGGTACATGATATGGCTCAGTCAACTTTTGATAATCTCGGTCATTTTGTGATTGAGAGGGAGTTCACTAATGAAGCTAGAACACCTCTAAGGTAAACTTGATATAATTGATTATTATACTAGTGGAATTATTTAATGCTATATGGGCTTTGTGTAAATCATAAGGAAGTGATGACTTCCAAGTGATTATCACTTGTATTTTTTATGTTATTGAAAGGTGACGATCTTACAATAACTATCTTTTATCATGATAGACCTCATGTGACGGCTGAAACAGATCATGATAAATGAATTATTACATGGTGGATTGAGTTCCTTAAAATGACCATGATCTTGTATTGTGATAGTCATCATGTGATGCTGAAATAGATCACAGTACTGAAGGTGATAGTCATCATATGATTCTGAAATAGATCACAAATATTGAAGGTGATAGTCATCGTGTGACGCTAAAATAGATCATCGGTACTTATATTGTGATAGTCGTCATGTGACGCTGAAACAAATCATAATTATTGAAAGTGATATACATCATGTGATGTTGAAATAGATCACTGATATTATTTAGTTGATGTTTTGTAAAAACATATTACTGACTTTTGTCTTCCCTAGCTAAGAGGGAGTGTTAAAGTATGTAGCTTCGTTTAGATAAAAGTCATTGTTATCTTAGAACATTGAATGATTATTTATATCAATATATATATGTAATAGTTATATGTATTAATATTACTATATATATTATTAATATAAATGAATATATAAGTTATATTAATCTTATAGTAACTAATTATTAATAGACATGTCCCTTGAAATGAATAGACATATCTTCTTGTCTTTGCCTTGTATAAAACCAAGAGATCGATGCATTTGGAAAATATAGATAATACAACAATGCCATTACATTTGCAATTGATCCTAAAACTTTAACACATAACACATAACACCAACAATGATTACGGGGAAACCCAAATAGGTAAAAACCCTGGTGGGAATTGACACCCACTAAGAATTGCACTAGTGTTTTATGATCCCTATTAGAAGATCTTGCAATCTTATTAGGAGTTTATCTTTACAATGGTTTTAGTATAGTGACCTAGTCAAGGGTCAAACCTTATTAGGAGTCTTTTACAATTAACCCTATTAGGGGTGGAGACACACTGACCTAGAGCTCATTGCTCAAGTGGGTGAAGGCTACAACCTTCTAGATCTTAGATACACACTATATCTGCAAGGTGAATTTTTTTTGTGACACCTTTTGTCAAATTAGTTCCTTCGTGCGCTTATTCTTTAGCCTCTTGTAAGGCACTATAACATTCTAACTACTCTTTTCATTCCTCTTGTAAGATATAAAATATGTGGTGGGGTCCTAGAATAATGGTTTGTACATAAAAGAGACCCCAAAACCAATATTTTACACTTACATGAAATTGTATTGACATGGAAAGTAAATGTAGAAGAATAATGTTGAAATGAAGAAATAAAGGTACTTGCCTCCAAAAATGAATCAGCTGAAAACCCTATCAGACGGTCTCAGAAACTATTAATTTTTGTGTTACCAAATACAAACTGTGAGATCTACAAAACCCATAAATATTTTTCTTTTCTGAGGGAGGTTGAATTTGACCTAGATAGAGGGGCATAATCTTACCCCCCATTGAAGGTTGTCCTTAACCCAAAATAACTCCGATGGAAATTTTGTTGGCGAATCCTGAAAGTTTGGCAAAAAGGGTGTCCAGATCTACACTTTAATTCACTGTCCCGCACCTTTACCTATAAGAAAAATGGTTATATTTATTGGGGGGGAGGGGTTTTCCTTAGTTAAACCCCAATTTAGGAATTAACCTTGAAATTGAATTAAAATTGCTGGAATAAACAAAGTAAATGGAAAAATTCACCTTGCTTATTTTGAAACCCTTGTGGAGGATTCAAATCTTTGAATCCACAAGTATGGATGCTCCAAATGAATATAGAATTGAATGTAGGATGTCTCAAATCAATTTTTTGTATATCTTCAACACCAATCTTGAATGGATCTTGGATTAGGAAGAGGCTTGAATGGATGAATCTTCAATAAGAGGGCTCCATAAAGCTTGAATCCATCAATGGCTACTAATGGATCTCCTTGATGAATTGAATGCTTGAAGGCTTGAAGGCTTGAATGCTTGAAGATGGATGCTTGATTCCAAAACTTGATGGAGAGATCTTTCTCTTGATGATGGATGGAGAAAATGAGAGAGGAAGGCTCACTTTTATAGTGATCTAGGGCACAAAATTCTAGAGAGGCTACATAGAAAACAATAATTAAGGGCACATGGCACAAAAATCTAGAGAGTTGCACATGGAGAGGAAATTAAATTAAAGTCTTGACATAAAACTCTAGAAGGGGACCACCCTTAATATAGAAATAAAAATAATTATTTAAGAGGCTTGTCACAAAATTTGAGGTAAGGCCAACCCCAAAGTTAATTTGAGCATTAGGCACAAAAATTGAGAAAGGCTAATCTCCAATAATAAATTAGGAATCCTATACAAAGATTGAGAAAGGTCCACCTCAAATATTAATTTGAGAATTCAACACTTAACTTGAGAAATAGTGGCCCCGAAGAGGGAAAAGAAATAATTTTGATGAAATCCAAAAACTGGAACCTAACCCTGAGGATCTCAGACCCTAGGGTCAAGGTCAAGGTTGACCTTGACCTAGGTCAGGATCAAGGTTGACCTTGATCCTAAGGTTAGGAATCTCAGGTTTGCAATTTCGGATGCCAAAATTATGTCGAGAGTAAGTGGAAAATATGGAAGAATAGGGGAAAAAGCCAGTTCCAAGTCGAGTACCCATTAAAGGCATTCAACATGACCCCAAACCACTTACTAAGAGGGCTAAACATTCTTAACATGGAAGTGGTTCCATTTTAAGATGATACATTAAGCCCCCACTTTAGCAAGAGTATGGACTTGATGGAAACTCTTGGTAAAGGAGATCACAAAGAAAAAGAAAATCTTATTGAAATCAAAGGAACAAAGGAAACCTCAAGCCCCTAGCGAATCAAGTCTTTTTCAACTCCAAGATTATAATAAGAGAGACATCACTGGAAAAAGAGAGAAAAGGGGAGAGAGGAGTGGCTATCTTGCCTATTAAGATGTGTGTATCTCATTGTGAACCACAAAAAGGATAGGATGGCCCACCAAGAAAACACTTGATAGTCACCCCATAAAGTTGTGCACCTTCTGGCGGCTTTGTGCATGTATTTAGTGCATCTTTTGATGGCTTTTATGAAGTGCCCATCGATCCATATCCTCATATCACAATAGAATACATTTCTAAAATGTGTATCTCTTCAGGATTTAGCAACTTATGTGCCTTACCTTCCATGGATTTAGCATATTTGAAATTGGAAATGTGTGTCACTTCAGGATTTAGCAACTTATGTGTTTTACCTTTAGAGTATTTAGCATATTTGAAATAGAAAATGTGTGTCCCCTCAAGATTTAGCAACTTATGTGTGTTACCTTTCGAGATTTAGCATGCTGCAAAACAAAAGGTTAGAACAAAAATACATAATATAGAATGAGGGAGGCCATATATATGCCCCCCTCCTTAAGATGGAAAAAATACATACTATGTTGACATGTTAAAGAAATAAAAGAACAAGGATAAATCCTTCTTCAACATCAAGACAATACCCACAGACAACACCCCATCTAATCCAAGAAGGTCACATCTCCTATGAGGCCTTGGAAGAGATGAATGTAAAGGGATATCATGCAAGAAGTTAAAAAGTAACCCTTGTGAGGGATAGCACACTATTCAGCTTCCAAGGTGAGAGATTTATCAACCATGGAAACCCAATGTAAAATAATGAAAGAGGTTGTGATCAAGGACATAGATCCTCAATGCAAACCAAAATTTTCATGTATGATTGGATATCTCATAACAGATAGATACTACTTAACCAAGGGAAAAGTGGATCCCAGAAAGATAGAAAAGAAGGAGATGGCATCCTTGCCCCCCAAGCATAGGAAAAAGGATGGAAGGGGACCTATTATATCGCTCACAACACTATACAAGACAACGAGCACCCAAGAATTAGGCTAACAATGTTTACATAATGTGGAGCTCCATAATAGGAACATAAATGTTATTTAGAGAAAATAGGATTGAAATAAAACTCATTGCCACATGATATATAAATAACCTTACTATCAATGAGCCTCCTAATCTTATAATGTAAATCTTGACATTCATTAGTAGAGTGATCATGAAATCTATGATATAAACAAAAAGGAAGAGTCTTCAAGTGTGACTAAGCTTCTTTTTGTGTTTAGGTCTAGTAATCATCTTAGCACGAAGGAGTTTAGGCAAAAGAACTTCTTGGTCAAATTCCTTGATAGTTTCATCATGTTTTGAAGTGTTATTTGAGATGTTGTTAACATTGATCTATTGTTGAGGATTAAATCCCAATCCATAAGAATTATCATGCCCCCCATTTTGTAAGGGCATTTGAATTCCCTGTTTATGCTTACCATATCCCTAACCATTAAATCCTTGTTTAACTAGGAAATGATAACCAGGACCATAACAAGAAGCCACATCAGAAGGAGTCAATGGAACTTTAGTAGTCACAATATCATCATAGTAGATTTGATAGATTCATTTTGGGTAGAAGCAGCGATAAAGTTATTATGAAGGGTATTATAAGTAGAAGTAAAAAATCATTTTTCAAACTCTCTTTGTTGCTTCATAAAATCTAGATAAGAAACCTTATACTCTCCAATAAAGGCAAGATTAAAATCCAAGGTTCCCCAATCATCACCAGGAAGAGTATTAGATGAAGAAGGATTAGTATACACATCATCTGCATGAAGTGTATACATCATGTTTTTATGTATAAACTTGAATTTACAGTGAAGGGTGGAAGGGATAGCATGCATCTCATGCAACCAGGGTCTACCCAAAAGAAGGTTATAATTGAGAGGTCTAGGCATAACATGAATAGGTGTATTCAAGATGACTAGACCTACTTTGATAGGTAAGGTAATGATGCCTAAAGTGTTCTTAGTAATGTTATCAAAGATACGTATAGGAACATTATCAGGTTGCATAGTTAAAAGATTATCCTTAATCGCTTTGAGCATGTCCATGCTACAAACATTAAGCCCATATCCATTATCAATCAAGGTCCTACGTATGATATTTTTATTAATAGTAACAACAACCATAAGAGCATCATATTGATTCTGAACTTCTTTAGAAGGTAAATCCTTTTGAGTAAATACAATGTTAGGAGGACCTGAGGTAGCATGCATAAAATATAAGAAGTTATTGATGTTCTCATGATTAGGAGGTGGAGTGGGAAGATTTTCTTGAGCTTTTTGCAAGGCTTCATAGGAGCTAGGTGAAGTTTGAAGAAGATCCCATAAAGAAATCTTGGTAGGGGTATTTTGTAATTAGTTTATCAAATCATACTCATTGCTAGGAAGATGAGGTGGAGGAGGAAGAATGGGTTGAGAAGGTGGTAAAGAAGTAGAAACCACCAGATTACGTTGAGGGTTATTCCTTGTACAATATGTGTGAGCTATCTAATCTTGGTCATTGAAAGACTCTAAAGACTCCATAGGTTTACCTTTGATAGTAATGTGAGGACAACCTTTGACAGGAAATAAGAGTTTTAGAAAAACCATATTAGTTGTCTCAACACTACAAATAGATTCACAAGAAGGAAGAAAAGAAGATATCCTAGGAGGAGATAAGGTAGCATCTTGATTCTCCATAAGATCATCACTAAGAGGGAGAGAATTAAGGGAAATCATATCATTCTCTGCTAATGCCTCATCACTAGAAGGAATCCCAAATGGAGGTAAATCATCTATAATGTCATCTTCTTTCACTAAAATGTTTGCATAAGGTGAGTGTGCTTTAGAAAAAGAGTCATATTCATCCATTAATAAATCACCCTCTTGTATCAAATTTTCTTGGTGAGGAGGGGAGAAATCAATGTCTTTATCCAAGGGTTCATCCCAAAAAGTAGATTCATTCACAATAGTTTCATGAGGAAGAGAGTAATCAACATCCAAATCCAAAGGTTCATCCCAAATAAGAGGATTATCATCCCTATCCATAAGGCACTTGAAAAACACTTGAAACAACTTGTGCAACATGATAATGCATAGAAAATAGATCTAGATATATCCAAATCCATTCAAATGAAATTTATAAGGATTGAAAGGAAATTGAACACCACAAACACAATAGGGAATCTAATTCCACAAAAGAAAGGGGTAAGTGTGTTGAGTTCAACAAAATGTAAGAGGAAGGTGAATACACAAGGTAATAAAAAGGAAGATCTAACACCAAAAAGAAAGAGTTGTCTATTGCGGGTTCACCAAAATGTAAGATATAAAATATGTGGTGGGGTCCTAGAACAATGGTTTGCACATAAAAGAGACCTCGAAACCAATATTTTACACTAACATGGAATTATATTGATATGGAAAGTAAATGTAGAAGACTAATGTTGAAATGAAGAAATAAAGGTACTTACCTCTAAAAAAGAATCAGCTGAAAACCCTATCAGACGGTCTTAGAAACTATTGATTATCACGCTCCTGAACCGAAACTACGAGATGTACAAAACCCATAAATATTTTATTTTTTTCTAAGGGAGGTCAATGTTGACCTAGATAGTAGGGCACAATCTTACCCTAGGGCACAATCTTACCCCCCAGTAAAGGTCTTCCTTGACCCAAAATAGCTCTGATGAAAATTTTGTTCGTGGATCCTGAATGTTCGGCGAAAGGGGTATCCATATTTGCACTTTAATTCACTGTCTTGCACCTGTACCTACAATAAAAATGGTTTTTTTTTTTGGGGGGGGGGAGGGGTTTTCTTTATTCAAACCCCAATTTAGGAATTAAACTTGAAATTGAATTGAAATTGTTGGAATAAACTAAGTAAATGGAACAATTCACCTTGCTTATGTTGAAACCCTTATGGAGGATTCAAATCCTTGAATCCACAAGTATGGATGCTCCAAATGAATGTAGAATTGAATGTAGGATGTCTCAAATCAATTTTCTTTAGATCTTAAATGCCAATCTAGAATGGATCTTGGATTAGGAAGAGGCTTGAGTGGATGAATCTTCAACAAGAGGGCTCCATAGAGCTTGAATCCTTTAATGGATACTAATGGATCTCCTTGATGAATTGAATGCTTGAATGCTTGAAGGCTTGAATTCTTGAAGATGGATTCTTGATTCCAAAACTTGATGGAGAGATCTTTCTCTTGATTATGGATGGAGAAAATGAGAGAGGAAGGCTCCCTTTTATAGTGATCTAGGGCACAAAATTCTAGAGAGGCCACATAGAAACCAATAATTAAGGGCCCATGGCACAAAAATATAGAGAGATGTACATGGAGAAGAAATTAAATTAAAGTCTTGACATAAAACTCTAGAAGGGGACCACCCTTAATATAGAAATAAAAATAATTATTTAAGAGCCTTGTCACAAAATTTGAGGAAAGGCCAACCCCAAAGTTAATTTGAGCATTAGGCACAAAACTCAAGAAAGATTAATCTCCAATAATAAATTATGAATTCTATGCAAATCTTGAGAAAGGTCCACCTCAAATATTAATTTGAGAATTAGAAACTTAACTCGAGAAATAGTGGCCCCGAAGAGGGAAAAGATATAATTTTGATGAAATCCTAAAACCAAAACCTAACCCCAAGGATCCCAGACCCTAGGGTCAAGGTCAACATCCACCTTGACCTAGGTCAGGGTCAAGGTCAACCTTGACCTAAGAGGGTGACCTTGATCCTGAGGTTAAGAATCTCAGGTTTGCAATTCAGGATGCTAGAATTATGTTGGAAAGAAGTGGAAAATAGGGCAGAATAGGGGAAAAAGCCAAATCCAAGTCGAGTACCCATTCAAGGCATTCATCATGACCCCAAACCACTTACTCAGAGGGCTAAATGTTTTTAACAAGGAAGTGCTTCCATTTTAAGATGATACACCTCTACTCTACTCTAATTAACTTTATATTGAACTTCCATCCTTAATTACAAAGCTGCATGTCTTATTTATATGCGCAAACAAAACTATTAACTAGGTCAGCCTTCAACATATTACATATAAATCTTCCAAGTGAATTGGACAAAGTGTGTTTATAAAAAATAATATTAACATGTATAAAACCTAAATACAATAGGTGAATAGCCTTTACAAAATAATATTAAAAGTGCTAACCAAAATACCAACAGTCGGCTCCATGCTCTATTCTGTTCTATTGCTCACTGTCTATGACTCTTCAACTAGCTGTATCTTCATCATATAGACTTATTATCTAATCATGTGCTCTTAGACTTAGCATGACTACATAACAAAAATATTATCTTCAAGGGTGCATGCAAAACTTGGTCATACACACGTGAGCTAATGCTCTGTTCACCTGGTGCCCTACTAACTATCCAGTCTTCTATACTTAACAAAATTCTAATGTTCTAACTACTTGTCCTAACTCCATAACATCTTATAAATTTGTTTCCATAATGAAAACACTAAATTATAGTCATATATATCAGTATAGTCACCTTTCCAACAATCTCCCCCTTTGTCATTAATGGAAACAAAGGAATATGGCCAAGTTACTAACTGTATCTTTATACAAAATTTTCTAACATATATACTAACTTATATCTCCCCTTCTACTATATAGTCTACTCCCCTTTATATCATATACATAGCTCCATATTCTCCCTTCTATACTCTACTCCCCCTTTGACATTAATGAAAAAGGTGCTCAAAAAAGGAGCATCAACAAGTATTTACAAGGTGAGTACATCCGAATATGCTACCTTTAAGTTCTGGATCTCTTACTGCCAAAATGTAGTTAGTGCATTGACTGTTTGGAGATGGGTGCACAAATCATATGCCAACTTCTCCATCTTCTCCAAGTCTGAATTAGGACCTTGATCATATGTCACCATAGTGGCATCGATCTCCTTGATATTCTAATTTAAGACATCCAATAAGGGCGCAAGAGGATTTCTTAGCTAAGTTTGCCTTGCCCTTATTTCTTTTTCTACCTTCTCTATCTTATCCACTTGTCCTTGGTAAACATTGTTACACATATTTATATCTATGGAGGGATCTTCCACTTATTTCCTTACTACATCTATCATAGCTTCTGCTTCCTAAATTTTCTTGTAAAGGTCTACAATCAGTTTATCTTGGTTCATACAATCTGCTATGATTTTCCTTCCTTTAGTTGCAATATCTTTCAATGAAGCTTGACCAACCTTCAAAGAGCTAAGGTTTAGTGCAATGTTTTTTGCTAGTTCTTTCAACCTTTTCTCAAGATACTTTTCTTCTACAATCTTGGATGCTGATTCTTCAAGGCTAGAAAAGTTTTCTTTGAAGCATGTCATGATGGTGCTGACATCATCTACTAAGTGTATGCTTGACACTTTCTTGTCTATAGGTAATAGGCTATTTATAATGTGACTAATTCAACAAATAATGGATTCCTCATAACCTATTTTTCTTTTTCCTTTTCCATTGCAAGCACATTGATTTTAATTAAGTCTTCTTCTCCCCAAGAGTCTAGACTGGTAGTGGTAGAAGTCAAACTTGACAACAAAGATACTGATGATTTTGGTGTAAGGAGTGAACTTTGATTGAAATTCATTACCTCAATCTTTGTAATCATAGGTTCACCTTTCTTTTCTGTATCCTCTTCCTCTTTTCCTTCTTCCTTCCCTTCATCATCTTTTTCTTTCTCCTTTTCTTCCTCTTGTCCTGTCAAGTCCTCAATCTAAATTTCTTCTTGTTTCTTTGGTGAATTATTACCACAAAGAATTTCTACTTCCTCATTGCTTATAAATGCCTCATCGAACTTGTCCAATTCCTTGTTTGTGGCTGCCATAGATATCTCAACATTGTCTATCATGATGGTGTCTTTCTTGGCTTCAAGAATGGGTGCAGATACCATAGCCTCTATGGTTGCTGTCATTTTGGGAACTAAGTCTTGTGGACCTGTCATAGGTACATTTATGATCTTAGCAGCTTTGTCTTTCTCAATAGGTGCTTGAGTTGTGGGCGTAGATGTTGGTTGCATGCGTTGTTCTAGGAACACCTTCTCAAAGGCCTTTTCTATTTCCTTGGCAATCAACTCATAGTCCTTATTCATAATATGAAGTATTCACATCTTGGTTCTAAGGTGTGGCTTTACCAAGTCCATTAATAGGGCCTTTTCTTCAACTGAGCATACTGGTAGATTGTCATCCAATGTCTTTTCTCTGATTCTGAAGTCTTCTTCATCAACTTGTCTTTTCAATGTGTCTAGAATATCCCAAATTTTATTTGGAATCAATGTCTTTAGTTCTAGCACAATCTTCTTGAATTTGATCATATGTTTGATCAACATATCATGGATCTCAGACTTGTTAATCTCATGATATCTATCATAAAACTTAGATATATGATCAAGTCTACCTTCATCTACCACTCTGGATCTCAACACTTGTAAACTTGGTAGGAATCCTACCTCAGGAGGTGGTTGTACATTTTTGGTTCGGCTTCTTGTGGCTATTGCTGATGGGTGGCTTTTAGCTATTTTCTTCTTTCTCTTGGACATCTTAGGAGATGCTTCAGTGGACTCCAAGTCAATTATGTCTGTGGGCACAAGATTGATATCATTTGTCTTACTCTCCTTTTCCTTTGGATCATCAGTTTTCTTAATCTTTACTTTCTTCATCTTAGGATCATTAGTCTTCTCTATCTTGGCTTCCATAGTGGATATGCTCTCAATTTACATAGCTATCTTAGCTTCTCTAGCTTTATCCAGGTCAGCCTAAGTGACACCATGAATCTTAAGTATCTCTAATGTGATCTTAGAGGCTTTCCTCTTGGTCGCTGCACTGTTTAAGACTGCATCTACCTGTCTAGTTTTCTCCTCATATGTTCCCCACCTAGGCTCATTTGGATCCTTGAGCACTGTAAGGAGGACTTGTGCATATTATTCAAAAAATTGTTCCTCCACTTCATAACCAAGTGGATGAATCCACTTAGTTCTAGGTTCTACTACTTCCATGTGTAATACCCCAAAAATGGGCTATATGTTCATTAACCTCCTACATCGACAAATCGAACAAAATTGACATCGAAGTCCTAACCTAAGGCACATCTGAACATCATCAAATCTAATTGATTATCTTAAATTCTACATCGGGGAATATTCCTAATCATCATAATTATCTTTAATTTTATAATTATTTGGCAATAAATCACATTTATCCTAAAGTTTGATTAATTGAATATTTTCATATTTAATTAATTAGATTTAATATTTGCCACTTAATTGTGTAATTAAATTTAATTTTATCTATTATTAATTGTATTATTTAATTTTGACAATAAATCTAATATCATATGAATAATTGATTAAATTCTTGTTTAATTAATTAAAGCAAGTTGTCATTATTTAATAATATAGTTTTTAATAAAAGTTTGATTAAATAATTGATTAACCCATAAATCAATTGTTTTATTTTTAAAAGTAGTTAAGTTGGAAATAAATCACTTTATTATTAAATTAATTCAAAAATAAAACATGCACAATCATAAAAATAGACAACTATCAATTATCAATTAAAGCTAAACTCTATTTTGAGTTAAAACTTAGCTTTTGCATGTTTTTGTGAGTTAATTATCCTTTATTTAAAAATAACTCAAAAATCAACTTGAGTTATTTGAGTGATTTATGGCTTTTTTTTCCATGCACCTGCAAAGCCCTGGATTTCTATAAATCAAGGCTTCAGCTCTTCATAATTCATCTCTCAAATTTGCATCTCAAAGCATCTCATATTTTTGCATCCACGCGCTGTCGGATTGGAGGACAAGGAATCAAAGCTTATTGCGAATCAAGGCTATTGTGAGATCAATCTTATTTTTGCATTCATATTTCATATCATTGTTAGATAGATCAATTCATAGAATATCAGTTTTTACATATTATAGATTCATATCAAGTTTATCATTCATATTGCATAGAAAATATCAAAAATATAGATTAATTGCATTCAATTCATATCTAGATCAATTGCATTCAAATCCTTCATTTAGGTGTCATCTAGGTCACTGATCTCGATAATGATCTGAGAACATTAATCTCGCACCTACTAGAAGGCAGTAAATCACTTGGTTAAATTAGATTTCAATTTTGCATGATTTTGATTTTTGCTAACCTCTAATGTTTTACTGAAGTGTTGTGTCTATAGATCAGGTACAATTTTCACACACACACCATGCATGTAATGTCTATTTCAACCATGAAGAAAATACCATCCTTATATTTCTCAACTATTCTCTCAAGTATCCTATACCTCATCTACATCTTTATCCTGAATGTTTTTATCTCTAACTCCATAAAATATTTCAGAGAACTCTTAGTTGATGCATTAAGTGATATTTGTGGCATAGTAGGCATGTTTTTATCAAGATATAAATCTGAGACTTTTCCAACTATATGAAACTACATATAGATAATCAGTGATCCAAACCTGAATATTTTTCTCTTGTCATGTTTGATTGCCCTTATGTTGTCAATCAACTGTGCACGCAAGATCTCACACAAGTTGAATTCTCCATTCTCCTTTACAATTATGATGGTAGTAATAATAGTGGCTACAGACACACTATTGACCCTATTTGTATGCTGAAATCTATAACCAGGAATCATAGCCAATAGCTTAATGTCTTTATCCTCAATTGGCTCTATGGTCATACTGTGCTTGTCACTGCGTGACTTACAAGATTTCTCAACCAATTTTCTAACATCCTTACCAACTAGAAGAATGGCACCTATCTTTTATAGTCCTATCAGCTCATAAATGAGATCAACTATGATTCTAACTAGAACTTCACCTATCCAAAATAGATCATCATGAATTCTACTCAATAGGATCTTAATCCATTTGGATTCATAGAATTCATAGGTTGTAGCATACTCAATGATTGGGTGGTTCTCAAGGTGTGTGAACTCATCCATGAATGTTTTATCATAATTAATCATTGACTCAAGGTGCGACCTAATTCTGTCCAAACCAACTAGTTCCTTTTTGTAATACACATATGTGTGTATGTCTTCTACGTGCATAACACCCATTGGGGTTCTAGAAAAGGCTCCTTTTAGGTCATCTAGGGTGGACTTAAAAGGATGCTTCTTAAACACATATCTTTTCCTTTTAGAAACATAAAAAACAACTGGCGTAGCCATGACTTTCTTGATTTATCGCTTCACAGAGGTTTCCAAGGTTTTCTGAATCATCACGTCTGAACTTGGGTTTCCAACAATCAATCTTCCTTCTTTGTTGATAAATTCAACTACAATGCTTCATAACTCAACTAATAGTGCTCCTGTGATCTCCAAATGCTTAATATTGATTGCAAATGAATGATCAGTGAATCTCTTGTGACTATAAAGTAGATATCCACCATTAATGCTTGCTGCATAAACACAAAATGCAACCAAGAATTTTGTTCTTTGTTTTTGCTAAAAATTAGGTAGTATGCTCTTTCATACTACTTAATATAGTCTCCAAATAGTTTTAGTCCAAGGCACATACTTTGAGGGTGAGTATGCCAGCCGCATAGGGGTCTAGAGCTCATCTAGCTCCCCCTATGACCATAATGGTCATTTTAATCATAAATAGGAGGTTCATCCATTGCAGATGCATCCTTAACTATTTCATCAATATTATCCATCTTTTCTTCCTTCCAAATCAAGCTTGCATCCTCTGTAGCTTGCACAAACCTGACTTCTCTTGCTTCATCCAATATTAATCCTTCTAACTTTTTAGGGCTTTCTTATCTTTGCACTCTGTTAATATGATTTATAAAAAAAGAGAGGGGGGGTGAATCAGTTGTTCTCAGGTCCTGATGTATAAAATAACTTTAAAAACTTTTCCTTAAATCAGATCAAGCAACCAAAACAAACTCGGTCATCACTGATTCAATAATAGGAACATATAACACTGCAGTTCACTACCCAATTGTAACTAGTAAAACACAAAAATGTTCAAACCAAAACATTCACACAAGTATTGACACCAGGATTTATAGTGGAAACCCAATATGGGAAAAACCACTTTGTAACATGCTACTATTATTTTCACTCTTCTGAAGTGAGCTCGATTAAAAGCCAACCCTGTCAAAGGTTACAATACATAATGTTAGGTCTGACCCGGTTAAAGGATTTCAATCACCTTGTTAAAAGTGAGCCTAGTTATAGGACTTACGTACACTCCATTAGAATGCAACCTTATTCAAAGGATTTAACATATGACTGTTAGGTCAACCTTTATTAAAAGGATTTTGACTGTTACAATGGTTAGAAAGTAGTAGTAGTATTGATATGAAAACATACAACTCACTTTGCAAATATCAGATCTAATTCCATACACAAATGTTGGTTTACTGACTTTGAAACTTTTCCATTTCCATCTCTGATCTACTCAGAACTTTCCTTCAAGCAATCACCACACTTTTCCTTCAGCTTTTTCGCTTATACAGTCAATAAAACTTACTATTCTTTCAGCATCTCCTTCACCCATGCCTTTTCATACCTATTGTTTAGGTTCCCTTAATACTTTTCTCTATTAGGTTAACTTATCTTTTTCCGCTTAATCTCCTTCGTAGATCTTAGGGTTACGTCAGATTCATTGAATCTACCCACTTCATGTTCTTCATCTCCTCTTCTAGAATCATCTCAAATCTCATAAAGATTTACAATAAAATGTTTTACAAAGCATTAAATGCTTCCATACAATCAATAAATAAAGTCAACACCTTTTACATAATCCAAGAATTCAACAATGTCGGCTCCAAATCTGAATTCTCTTCAAATATAAAATTGCTGATGCTCGGTCAATACTGTGATCATCCACTTAGTCTTCATGTAAAACACTCGGTCACTACTAAAACTATTTCCTCAACATATATTGTCTTCGTCAGCAATTAACTAATACTCGATCGACACTAGAGTTTTTCTTGACATATACTAACTTGGTTGACACTAACATAACTCAGCTTAAACATGATTTCTTCATTTTTGCTCAGTTAAGCCTACCAGTTTAGTCCTCAATCTTACTAAGATAAACAATACATTGTCCCATCATTATACAACATAGTCAAGTACACTTTGTAGTATCAAGATAACTCAACCTTTCCCTAGGTGCTATTGTTACCATCCTTTATTTCCCTTCTCATAATAGATATAGTACTTTCCTAAGTAGCAATAGTCTTACCAGTTAAGGTTTGACATCAATGACAATACAATAATTGCTTCAATTGCAGTTTCCAACATGCTCTTGTTCTACAAAACCTAGAGATGTGCCTAGCCATTTTACATGAGTGACAAATGACTGGAGGCATAATATTCCTCGGTGCATTCATGTGGGTTACCATACTTCACTTTCTAGCTATGTGACCAATATAATTGCATATCTGACATGTAATGTTCTGAGAATTTCTTACATTCTATTGTGGATGACTTCTCTGATTTTTTTGATTTTGATTTGATCTAAAATTCATAGTTCTATGACCAAACTTATTGAATGAATAATAGTAACCATTGAATGGTCTTACCTCTTTACAATCTCTTGCTATGTGTCCATGCTTGTTACAAGCATAACAAGTCTTTTTTACTGGCTTGCAATCATCCTTAGGTGGTTCAACTTTAGCTTATGTATGATTTCCTATCTTGTTAGCTTCTGTAGGTTCTTCTGATGCTTTCTTTCTTGATCGCATTTCATTGATCTGATTTTGTGCTTCATTGAATCCAATACCACTGGTCTCTCCTTTAACCTTTTGTGCATAGAACTGTGACTCTATTAGATCCTTGCTTGTGTGCAATTTGTCAATATGATTCTTTGCTTTAGTCAATTCAGATTCCACTTGCTTCTTGATGTTTTCTAATTCTAAGATTTTCATGTTTGCTTGCCTTAGTTCTTCATCCAACTGCTTGTTTTCTTTGACCTGCTCTTCATAGGCTTCTTGATTATTAAGTAACTTTTCATATAATTCTTCAATTTGATATTTTAGAGATGTGTTTTCCTCATTTATCTTTTTAACCATTTTTCCCAAATCACTTGTGGAATAGTCTTTCAAAATTTTTCTTAGTTTTTTGATGACTGCATGAGAATCACTAACCTTTTCTTTCAGTTCTTCAATTTCCTTTTTGGATCTGTCAAGGTCTTCAAGAGCTGCTTCAAGATTCTTTTTTAGATGTTTCATTTCTCCCTTATCCATTATCTCCTCAAGTGGGTAAACTTATCTTCAGAGGACCAGAGCTCTGATACCAATTGTTAGGAATGGGAACACTGAGGGGGGGGGGGGGTTGAATCAATGTTCTATATATTATTACTTTTTCTGATATCTTGAACTTCAACTTAATTGCTTAAGTACTAAAATGAATATTAATGAAAGAAAGATAAACAACCATAAAACATAACACCAAATATAATTATGGGGAAACCCAAATAGGTAAAAACCTTGGTGGGAATTGACACCCACTAAGAACTGCACTAGTGTTTTATGATCCCTCTCAGAAGATCTTGCAACCCTATTAGGAGTTGATCTTTACAATGCTTTTAGTACAGTGACCTGGTCAAGGATCAGACCCTGTTAGGAGTCTTTTGCAATTAACCCTGTTAGGGGTGGAGACACACTATCCTAGAGCTCACTACTCAAGTGGGTGAAGGCTACAACCTTTTGACTCTTAGATACACACTATTTCTACAAGGTGAATTATTGCTTAGACACTGCTTGTCAAATCAATTCCTTTGTGTGCTTACACTTTAGCCTCTTATAAGGCATTAAAAAATTCTAACTTCTCTTTGCATACCTCTTCTCTGATCTAATTAACTTTATATTCAACTTCCATCCTTAATTATAAAGGCACATGTCTTATTTATATGCACAAACTAAACTATTGACTAGGTCAGCCTTGAACCTATTACATATAACTCTTCCAAGTGAATTGGCTCAAGAATGTTTACAAACAATAATATTAACATGTATAAAACCTAAATAAAATAGGTGCATAGCCTTTACAAAACAATATTACAAGCAATAACCTAAATACCAATAGTCAGCTCCATGCTCTATTTTGTTCTACCACTGACTGTCTATGACTCTTCAAATGGTTGTATCTTCATCATACAGACTTATCTAATCATGTACTCTTAGAATTAGCATGACTACATACCAAAAATATTATCTTCAAGGGCACATGCCATAACTCAGTCATATGCATGTGCGTTGATGATTTGTTCACCTAGTGCTCTACTAACTGTCCAGTCTTCCATACTTAACAAAATTATGATGTTCTAACTACTTGTACTAACTCCATAACATCATATGTCTTTGTTGACATAATGAAAACACTAAATTATAGGCATATATATTAGTATAGTCAACTTCCAACATATCTAACTCCATGTCCATGAACATAACATCATACATATGTCTATGTATGCAAATTAGTTGTACTAACTACTCTAAATGATAAATTAACTATTCTAAGATTAATAAATCTAACTAATTAGCAAACAACAATGAAGAATACAATTAAAAATGAAGCTAAAACAAGGTTTTACCTTCACCTACCATGTAGCTTGTCTCCATTGCCCTCCTAGCCTTGATTTCTTGGATGTGTTGAGCTCTTAGATTTCCAATTTGAAGCTCCTTTGCCCAAGAGGATACCAAAGTGTGGAGATTGAATGATTGAATGCAAAACTAATCCTAATTATGCAAATGAGATGATGATAGTGTGGATACTTCACAAAATGATATGAATATGCTTGATAATGAGTGCTTGGATGCATGATTACTTGATTGCCTATTGCTTGAATGTTTGATTACAAAAATACCTATTAGCTCACAAAGGGGAAATTAAGCTCCTTTTATAAATTTTTTGAGGATCTAGGCCTAGGTGGCACAATCCTATGGTTGAGAATGAAAGGTGGAAGATCCTGGGGCTAGGATTGAATTGGTTGAAGGAGTTGAGAGAAAGGGGGATGTAGTTGGAATGTGAGAGGAAGAATAGGGATGATGTTCCTCTCACATTGACATGGAGGAGAACAAGGTGGAAGGGAAAGACACATGTCAAGTGTCTCACAAAGACCCAAGAGAGAAAGAGGGAGAGACCTTTTCCTCATGAGGACTCTTTGTACAAGTGTCCCATGAGTCACCTTTGACCCTTAGAGGTGGCTTGAGAAGCCCCTTAGGAATAGGCATGTCTCTTGACTTGGTTTAAGAGAGGACATGTGGTCATGAGACCAAGTCTTATGAGGCCACATAGCCCTTAATAATAGGACATGTATGGGTGAGGATAATTATCAATAAATAATTAATAATAATTATTTATTTTAGCCAAAGTGATGTGTCAGATGACTAGGTAGGTGAGGTGGACTAGGGGACTTAGTCATATTTAGGTGATTGTGTATTTAATTAAATCACTTTAATAAGACTAATTAGAAGACTTAGGACAGAGGAATAGACTATAGTGAATTTACTAAATAAATTGAATAATCTATTTAATAAATAGAGTAAATAATTATTAATTAAATAATAAATATTTGATTAATTTATCAAGTCAATATCAATTAAATAATAAATATTTAATTAATTAATGAAGCCATTTTTAAGTGTATACATTTTTCCCCTGCCCCAGACAATGTCTGAGATGACCTAAGCATGCCCCCTCGAGAGATTGATTAAAAAAAAGATTATTTCATTTATTATTATTATTATTATTTTCAAGTTGGATAATCAATCTCACGAAAGAAACAGGAGAAAAGATGGGTGAAAACGGTGTGAAACAGAAGAAAAATGGAAGATAGGGTCCACACACTAAGCACATCAAGTCCACAGGCTATAAATAGGGCAAAGGGGTCCACAATAGGCTCATTATGCACACTTGTCATTTGGAGATCAGAGCAGGAGAGAGAGAAGAGTAGAGCTACCAGGATGCCATTTCCATTGTTAGATCACTGTTTCAAGAGGGCTAGACGCTTCCAGCGACCACCCGATTCAGGTGAGCCGGTAGGTGATTCAATCCTCTTTGTTAATTTTTGATTTCCAGCATGATAGAATAGGATTTAGTATGTGTAGGATAGATCGAATCATAGGTTAGTTTTTTAGAAAAAAATTGTTCTTGGATGGTAAACAACTTGCAACGTTTGCGCAGAAAATCAAAACTTCTGTGCATTCATTTAGGGCAGTTGCGCATGCATGTTAGAGGAAATATTTTTCTGCGCAAATGTTTATTAAAAGTGTGCATTGGTTCTTGCTGCGCATTTGTTGTGAATTATTGTATAAATGTGCAATAAATCTATGCATGTATGAAAAACTATGCAAATGTTAAAGGTTACTACACATGCATTTTTTTGTGCTGCGCATTTGTTTTATGGATAGAATTTGGTCAAATTAGAAAGTCAATTAGGTCAAACTAGATGTCGATAAGCTGATTTGATCTGTCGGTGGTGAAATTTGATCAATTTGGTCAAGATAGGCAACATTGTAGCATGGTTGCTAGTTAACCAGTCTTGATGCTAGATGATTGATAAAATCATCTGTTAAAACATGTGATAAAACATGTTTGTAGTTGATATAATAGGATAGATAGATGTTGTAGATTAGTTTATCAAAATTTGATAGCTTGATTTTATTTGATTTGTATAGGAGGATATTATCGATATTCTGATGTCACGGGAGAGATATCCTGTCACACAAAATCTGAGACCGGTGCTGTCAGAGATTGATAGACTCCTGATTGGTGCATCTAACTTGTATCATGTTATTTACATGCCTGAGATTAGGGAAAACCAGAGTATGATGATAGCATTGGTAGAGCGGTGGCACTCAGAGATGAGTACCTTCCATCTTCTGACAGGGGAGATAACAGTCACACTAGAGGATGTATATCGCATCCTCTGGCTTCATATCATAGGGGAGTTAGTGCATTATGATCGACATGATAGAGTGATGGAATGCAGAGCCATCTTCAGAGATGATGACATAGATGAGGAGGAGATCAGCTGGGAGGACATGGTGGACCTGTATGAGCCTCTACTAGTAGTACTAGCAGGAGCCATTTGGGGTTTTGTATGCCCTGATCAGAGATCACACAGATTTGTAGTTGGATGAGACCCATTTTGCTTGGGGTGTCTTCTTATTAGCGCATTTATATCATGATCTGCATTAGGTGGTGTACCATAGGAGTGCATCATTATTGATAGGCATCACACTACTCCATGTTTGGGCATGGGAGCATATTTTTGTGACATGACCAATGGCTATTAGATTTTATGGGTGCAGGATAGCTGTATATCCATTTATATTCATCACTTTTGTCTCAGGTAAAACTGGGTCATTTAGAGTTCTGGCGATACACCTTTGATACACTGGATATAGTGACATGGAGGCCTTACCTAGGATGTGAGCCTTGGGATGATGAGTGGTAGATGGGATTTTTCTTTGAGTCATGATGGCTTATAGGGCGGACACCCTTCATTCTGGAGAGATAGTTGGTCAGCCGGGTTCTGTGCTAGTTTGGCAGGATCCAGGGCATGCCTCAGAGAGTTATGGAGTTCTCTAGGACTCATCAGGAGAGACGAGATTGGGGGCCTATGGCATCTTTTGATGTTGCAAGATAGGAGTTTTTGGACATGCCATTTTAGGCATGGACTATGAGATAGGGTGTTGTAGACCCTAGGATGACTACTGATCTAGAGCCATTCCTTAGAGACTTTCTAGTTCCATGATTGACTGATCTGGTAGCTAGGCCACTAGAGAGGGATCCAGTAGATAGATGTTGTGGGAGATGTTGAGGGTGAGATAGGTGGGGATGAGGGAGAGGAGATAGTGATGATGGTGGAGGAGATGATGAAGGAGATGGAGGAGATGGAGGGAGAGGGGATAGGGCTAGTCCATGGATCAGAGGAGGTGGTGTGAGGTAGAGAGGTTTGATGCCACCTCTAGTTAGATAGGGACAGAGATAGCCTCCGACATAGCTAGCACAACCTACATAGCCAGTAGTAGGAGCTCCACTATAGGTACTAGTGGCTTAGGTATAGATACCAACTGCCCTAGTACAAGGACCAACTGTATAGGCATAGGATGATGCAGATGTTCTATTAGCTCAGGGTGGAGTAGTACAGGGTGGATAGATCCCTGATGATGGACTAGATGGACAAGATGTACCTATGGTGGATGTGGATGCTCAGAAGGAGCTAGCAGAGATGGACATCAGGGGATAGGATCCCTATTTATAGAGAGATGCTACAAAGGAGGAGGATCCTAATATTGAATCATTACTAGTTCAACTAGCAATGACACAGGTTTAGGTAGACTATGTTCCTAGTCTGGAGAGATGGATTGAGAGGCTAGAGAGCCAGATGGAACTACTGAGGCATGAGAAGGATGTAGCTATTGAGAGACTTAGGGAGTCAAAGATGTTATTAGATGAGCTACAGTGCACATAGGATTTGGGTTTCCATGAAGATAGCTTGAGAGCCATGATACATGTCAGGAAGGAGATATCCTACTGGTGAGAGGCTTATAGACAGGTGGTCCCAAGGGATCAATGGACTGGGAGCTACAGAGAGAGCTCAATGGCTATTAGGATTGTAGTTCATGATAGTGAGGCACCAGCTAGTAGTGGAGGTGTTTCATCATGCCCTCCAAGAGCACCGACAGGTTCAAGAGATCAGGGTGGATCCTCAGGATCATGTGGTTCAGCAGCACGGGGCCTTATTGCATCTCATAGATAGTGATAGACAGAGTCTGGAGGTAGTGGCTCATAGATCATAGAGATCATTGTATACACTATTGTATCATGTTATCATTGTATCATTATATTTTTTACTCGAAGGACACTAACTTTGGACACATTGTTATATTTCTTTATATCATTGGACATTTGGACAATTTTATTGTGTTTTTATGGACTATATATTGACAGTGATGCAGTTCTATCATGATTTGTTTTGACTATTTATATACATGTCTGTATTGACATATGCAAGATGTGATGTTTTACTTTAATATGCATATAATATATGTCTTAGAATGCAAAATGCTTTATATTCTATTTGATATTATTAATGCTTAATGGTCTATCATATGATGTTGATATAAATGCATGTCTTAAATGATTTTATGCTTATACAATGCTATGTGATTACTAATGAAATGATGTAATGAACAATGTGGATAATGGAGAATGAATGGACATTAAATGATGTAAAATAAATGATAATAAATGCATGATATAAATGGATGATTATTTGAAATACATGTAATGGATAATAAATGAATGATGTAAATGGATGTAATGGATAATAAATGAATGATGTAAAATGCATATAATGTAGAATAAATGATGATCTTAAATGTTTGTAAGATGACTAAAATATACAATGTTCACCCTAATAAAAAGATAATGAGATGTGAATGACAACTATAACAAAACAACACATGAAACATGCATGTAATAAAGATGGATAATATACAAATGAACATAACAAATGAAGATAATGCATAGCCTAAATGAATTTAATTAAAGGTTTGTAAGATGCAAGGTGAAAACTCAATATTTTTATTGTCAAAATGTCCTCAATTTAAATAACAATGTATCTGACACAAGAAGAATTGACTAGGAAAAATGATGACCTAATAAGAAGGGTAACCTATAAATATCTATAAAAGGAGCACTGATTATGCAAGTCATGAACTATTTAAATGAAATGCAAAAATGGAATATGAAATGAGTAGATCTCCACAACTTCATGTAACATCTTAGAACTTCATAATAATTGGAATTTGATTTTCATCATTGAGCTCATTATGTTGCAAGGAAATGCAAGCATCATGGTATATTTAAACTAGGATGACCTGAGCACTTCTTGCATGGAGTTTAATATAGAAAACTTGATAAGCATCTAGGTATAATTGAACCGAGATGACCTGAGTTTCATTTTCATAAAAGACAAGGAATATCCCCCCTCCATTGGAGAACAAATATTTGGAGTCAAGGTATGTGCTGGCGTATCACTATTAATAGCATTTGTAGAGAAACATGATTTGTATGTTGTCAATACTACTAAATTGATGAAGGTACTTATGCACAGACACCCCAATTATTTGTTCCTTTGATTTCATCAGAAAATATCCCACAAACACCAATCAAAGAAAATACCATGCCCCATCCTGGCTATCCTAATCAATGACATATGGGAGTTTCAAACTCATGTCAAAGATATCATGGAACAACATAGGAAACATGATAACAATGAAATCCAGATATGAATGCATAATCTACAACAAATCATTCTAACATGCCTGTCATGAATATACATTTATTTTGCCAAAAGAGAGTGTAAGGTATAGTGATTAGTTCAATTGATGATGTATAGTCAAGAATCGATAGATAAATAGCCATGTTTATAAGGATAGATCACAGATTCTAATTCATCATGAAGATATCATTGTGAAAGAATGTTTGATTGTGTTTCCTTGTCTGGTGAAAATACTCCATTGTGTCCTCTAAGAGTCATGACTATCATAGATCCACTTCTCAAACTAGGTCAGGACATGCCCCCAACTACGTGATGGAATGCCTTATCATGGATGAAGAAGAATGCAACAAGACTAGGACGAAGACCATGACAAATGATCAAGCTATAATGGGGTTTTATTATGGGTATATACAATGGATGGTGTATGAACTGGCCATTTTATTATGATATGTACATGGTGGGAATGGGGACTGACTAGCCATTTTATTGTGGATATATACAATGAACAGACACACTAGAAGAATCCTAATAGATAAAGGAGCTAACTTGATACACATGGTGCATGTTTCTAGGTTTCCACCGCATGCTTTTATTGCAATTTTCTTTTGATTTTTTTGATGATTTTTTTTTTTTAAAATTATTTTATTTTTTTGATGTTTTTGTATTTACAACTATATATACATAGCCCTTGCATTGGGATTTCAAGGATAGAAGGTCTTGAGGTGTATACTATTAAGAGGTTCATCCAAAGGATCTCCCTCAGGCATGGACAATTGATAAGCCTTGGAACCATAAACTACTATAACTACAAAAGGACCTAACCAATTAGGTTCGAACTTTCCCTTCTTCTCATGATGCAATTGATTCTTTGGATTTTCTCGAAGGACTAAGTCACCCAGTTGAAAGTATCTAATCTTTACCTTGTTGTTATATTGATTAGACATATGTTGCTAATAGACTTTCAAATGATCATAAGCTCTCTGATGGCATTCATCTAGTAGCTCTAGTTCAGTCAACCATGCAACTCTATAGTCTTCATCAGGAATCAAATCTTTGAGAGTGACATGAAGTGAAGGCAACTCGACCTTGAGGGGTAGGACTTCTTTAGATCCATAGAAAAGGGAATATGGGGTGGCTCTAGTAGGAGTATGGATGGAGGTGTGGTAAGCCCATAAGGCTGGATTTAGTTGGCTATGCCAGTCACGACCAGCATCATTGATAGTCTTTTGTAGGATTTTAACAATAGTTTTATTTGACACCTCAGCTTGGCCATTTCCTTGAGGATAGTATATGGTGGAATAGTTATGGGTGATATGGAATTTTGCACACAGTTCATCCATGTCCTAATTTTGAAACTTTTTCCCATGATCAGTAATGAGATACATAGGTATACCATATCTACAAATGATATAATTTAGGATAAACATGGATATTTGTTTCCTTGTGGTGGTAATCAATATAATGGCCTCAATCCATTTAGTAAAATACTTTGTTGTAGTGAGAATCCATTTGTGGTTGTTGGAAGATGGAGGGTTGATAGCACCCATGAGGTCGAGTCCGCACCGGCTGAATGGCAAGGTAGTTGTAAAAGGATGTAACTCTTGTGTTGGAGCATGAATAAGGTTTCCATGTATCTGACATTTCTTGCATGCCCTAGCAAAATGAAAGGAATATATTTCCATGGTAGGCCAATAATAACCCATATGCATGATTTTCTTAGCCAAAGAGGGACCACTCAAATGTATCCCACAAATACCCTCATGTACATCTTGCCAGGTAGTATGAGCTTCATCATGCTCGAGACATCGTAGGAGACTACTGTCAAGACATCACCGATAAAGGGTATCAGATATTAGGACATAGTGGGAGGCTTGGCGGACAAAATTTCATTTTTTATTTTGGGATAGGTCAGGGGGTAGGATTTCATTTTTCATACAAGAATAGATTTTTCCATAAATTAGGGAGTCGTGTCCAATTAGATGACATATAATACTCGCATCAGGATTATCATATGTAGGAAAAGTTATGGATTCCACCAAGAACTCAAAATGAACCTTGGTATCTTCTGTATCAAACAAAGAATCAATTGTTGCCATTGCATCGGCAGCCTTGTTATCATGCTAAGAAATCTGCTCAAAAGTGATGACTGAGAAATATTGTTTAAAGTCATCAACCATACATTTATATGGTAATAACTTATCATCTTTAGTTTGATAATCATCATTAACTTGATTTATAATCAACTAAGAATCCCCATAGAGATTTATTTCAGTTACTTTCCATTGTAAATCCATCTTTAACCCAATCAGAAAAGCTTCATATTCTACTACATTATTGGTGCAAGGAAAGAGCAGCCTATAAGATTTTGGAATTGTGTATCCTTGCAGCGTGACAAAGAGAATATTAGCTCCTGAACCCTATTGAGTATATGATCCATCAAAATATAGTTTCCATGTTTGTGTAGATAAAGCTAAGATGTGTGCATCAGGATACTCTATGTTTATAGGTTGGTCATCCATTAATGGAGCATCTGCTAGCTGATCTACTATCACTTGACCTTTGATAGCATTCCTATCTACATATTTAATATCAAATTCACTAAGTAGCATGACCCACTTAGCCAATCTACCTGTCAATGCTATCTTTCTTAATAGATACTTTAAAGGATCAATCTTTGTGATGAGCTTGATTGAATCTGACAACATGTAATGTCGCCACTTCTGTGAAGAAAAAATAATGGCTAGACATGCTCTTTCTATAGGAAAATAGTTTAGTTCATATCCCACTAGAGTGCGACTGATATAGTAGATGGATTTTTCTTTTCCTTCATAATCTTGTTGAGCTAGAAGAGCACCTAGTGAAACTGTCATAGCTGAAATGTAGAGCAAGAGTGGCTTGCCTAGAATTGGTGACATCAGAGTTGGAGGATTCCCCAGATATTGCTTGATTTTATTGAAAGCTTCTTCACACTTATCATCCCATTGGAATAAGATATTTTTATGCAACAAATGTTGAAAGGGATGACTTTGATCTGCTAGTTGAGAAATAAATCTTCAGATGGATTGGAGACGTCCCTGTAAAGATCTTAATTGACTGATGTTAGTGGGGGAAGCCATCTCCATTATTGCTTTAACTTTTTATGGATCTACTTTGATTTCTTTGGCCAAGACAATGTACCCTAACATTTTACCAGATGTGACTCCAACTGCACACTTCTTTGGATTGAGGTGAATCTAATACTTTTCCATCTAGGTGAAATTCTATCCAACACTCTCAAATGACCAGCTCTATCTTTGGATTTTGCTAAAATGTCGTCAACATAATCTTCCATAATGGTATGCATCATATCATGAAATATTGAAGTCATTGCTCTTTGGTAAGTTGCTCCAACATTTTTGAGGCCAAATGGCATCACATTCCAGCAGTATGTACCCCATGGACAAGTAAAAGCAGTCTTTTCCTGGTCTTCTGGTGTAATCTTGATTTGGTTATAGCTAGAAAAACCATCCATTAATGATAACATCTCATGCCCAGCTATCAGATCAACAATAATGTCAATATTTGGTAGAGGAAAGTCATCTTTTGGACAAACTTTATTAAGATCTCAAAAATCAATGCAAATCCTAATAGACTTGTCTGGTTTTGAGATGAGAACAATATTTGAAATCCACTCAACATAATCAATAACATGAATGAATCCAACATCTAGGAGCTTGTTCAATTTTGCTTTAACCATTAGTGCAATGTGGGGGTGCATCTTGCGGAGCTTCTGCTTAACTAGTTTTACACCTAGTCTAATAGATAAATGATGCATAATAAGATTAGGGTCCAGCCTAGGCATATCAACATAGGACCAAGCAAAGTTGGTTTGTCTCTCTTTGAAATTTTTTGTAAAAGCTTATTTCTCTGATTCTATCAAGGATGTTGCTACTTTGAGGATGTGCAAAGATTCTTCTATTCCAATGTTAAGAGGTACTATTGGTTCTATAAGAATGGCTGATTGCTCTCAATATAGATAATTGGGAAGAGTGTCAAGCCTTCCATCATCAAGCACCTCAGAGAGGTTTTCACCATTAGATGCATCTTTTCTTTTTACTATTTTTGGATCTAATACTACCACTGAGTGTTTTTCACCATTATATCTATTGATTATTTTTTATATTTTTAGGACTGAAAGGATTGGCACTCTCTCCAAAGTAGGCCATGTCATTGAGTTCTATCAAAAATCCTAACTTGTGATCTCCTGGTGGTAAATGATCTCTGATTCCAAGATAGTCAATGATTGCATCATCATTATGGAATACATCAAGTTCTGGATGATTGGGAGAATCCCAATTGATAAGCTCAGGATGTACAAGGGGCATTGGATCATTTGGGTCAGTTTCAAAGTTAGAGATGGTATTGGTGGAAAATTTGTTAAGGTTTACGATGGTATCAGTGAGGTCTATTTCCATACTCTCATTTCATTTTTCTATTTCAAGATAAAGGTCACTTTCCTCACAATCGGAAAAAGTAGTATCATGTGGGACCAATCTTAGTGAGTCAGTCTTTGAACTCTCTCCCTCATGGTAATCATTACTATGGTGATGGACAACATCAAATTCCATCTCTTTAGTACAATCAGATAGTGAATCCCATTCATAATCATTTGAGTCAGAATCATCATTATCCCCAAGTCTATCAATGATTCTTTGTGCTATTCTTTGTTTCTCTGGATCTACATACATACCATTCTTTCTGAATTGTAAGGTAGGAGCATTAGATATCTCATGAAAATGTGTGATCTTTGCTTTTCCTTTTGGTTCTTTTGGTCCTTCTCCTTTGTATCCTAATCCTATTGTATCTCTTTGATAGTTTGGATTTTACAAAATTGGTTTTATAGCACCTTCTCTTTGTAACCCTATAGGTCCAGCACCTTGGTATCCCATATTTTGTAACAAAGTATACCCTTTACCTTAGACATCAGGTGATATATATTCATGTTTGATATCCTCTTCATTCTTCTATGACTTAAGCAAATGATTAGCATTACACTCAGCTGCCTCTTTGGATATTGTGCCCCCACTTATAAATGTGTCATAAACAAGTGTTGAAGGGGGTTCTTATTTTTGTTTAGTGATCAAAGATCTACCATATGATCTAGGAGATAAAGGTAACTCTGTGATGCAAAGAGCTTGACCTAAAGTGTATTCTCCCATACTTCTTTCTTTTATGTCTATCTTGATCCCATTTGATTTAGAAGTTGATGAGCTATATTACTAGGATCACTAGGTGTATAGTTGTAGAAGATCCAGTATAGTTATAAGGTATCAAAGAATCATATGTCTTCACAGAGCTGCAATACTAGAATGGATTACTATCTCCTTTATTATGAGGGAATTTCAAGCATTGATGATAAGTTGATGGTACAGCTTGCATGGAATGAATCCATGGTCTTCCCAAGAGAATGTTATAAGCAAGATCCATGTCTAGAACTTGGCAAGGTACATCTTTGATCATAGGACCTACTCTGATTGGAAGAATAACAGATCCCTTGGATGACCACTCTTCCTCATCATAAGCTTTTATCATGATTTTCTTCTTGGGATCAACAACATTTTCAAAAAATCCCAATGCAAGGATTAGTTTCAATGTATAGATATTTAAGCCAGCTCCTCCATCTATTAATCCTCATTTGATTTTGTGACTCTGGACAAGGACTTCGATATGTAGGGGAGCATTGTGAGGTTGGGTAATAGCTAAATCATCATTTTTAGTGAAGGATAGGTAATGTGGGATTGTTAAATGTCCCACCATAGCTTGAAATTGATCATGATCTAGATTTGTGGGGACTTGGGTCTTTAAGAGAGCTTTTTCAAGGATATCTTTGTGAGATGGGGATAGATGCAAAAGTTCTAAGATGGATATCTGGGCAAGTGTTTTCTTGAGTTGTTACAAAAGATTGTACTGGTTGGAAATATTTGGTGTAGACTTTGCGACATAAACAGACTTGTTTTGAGGTGCATTTGGTTTAGACTGGACTCCTTGGAGAGTAACCTTGGATTGAGCATGAGTAGTAACATGGACTAGTTAACTCTCTAATTTTCCTTTGATGGTAATGACATTGGCATAATACTTAGAAGGATGACATTCAAAAATGTTACCAACATATCGATAAGGAGTAGAATTATAATTGGCTTGATTGTCACTCTTAGTTTTGGAAGAACCTCCTTTTTCATGCTCAGGAAGTGGATCTTTGAAATTTGTATGTGATTCATTTGAGGTATGTTTGTCAACACCAATTTCACCACTTTTAATTAAGTATTGAACTACAATTTTGAGTCTTAGGTAATCATTGGTTTTATGTCCTTTTCCTCTGTGAAACTCGCAATAATCATTCGCATTCCACCAAGAAGGTTTTACTCTAGGTTCAAAGACTTTCATTTCAGGAAGCGTAATGAGTTTCTTTGTGATTAACTTCCATAATGCTGATTCGAGAGATTCCCCTAAAGGAGTAAAATTTCTTTGAGGTGACATAAAAGGCAATCTTGGTTTAGATGAATCTTTGTTGGTGTTTTGATTTGCTGATTGATTGTTGTAGGTACCTTGAGTAGCATGAGCCTGACTTGTGAGATTGAGAAGGGGTTGTATTGGTTTGACATTATGATTATCAACAATCCCATCATTGACAATGTTTTTGTTTTTATTCTAGAATTTTGATTTGTCATTGTTGTAGTTGTTGGGATTGGAATTTGAGGATCCAACATTGTCTTTGGAATAAAGTTTTATCTCACCTTTTTAGACCATGGCTTCCTCAATCTTGATACCATTTTCTATGAGCTTATTGAAGTTTGGTGGAGATTGCAATTGTAACCTATAACTCATTTTTGGTGTAAGGTTGTGCACAAAGATATTCATCTTTTCTTGTTCAAGAATTCTTCATGGATATTTGGCAAACAATTGATGCCATCTTTGCAAAAAAGTAAGGAAGGGTTCTCCATTCTTTTGATGTGCATTGCAAAGATCAAGCATAGTGGCTTCATGTTTGATGTTATATGAATAATGAGTCACAAATTTGTCAAGAAGCTCATTGAAAGATTTGATGCCTGGGGGTAGTTTGGAGAACCATTCCATGGCTTGTCCTCCTAAACTTTATGGAAATAGTTGCATAAGATAAGTGTCATTGTGAGTGACTTCAATACAAGGAGCAAAAAAATCATGAATGTGGTCTTGTGGATCTGAATTCCCTTTGTATTTGTCAAATTTTGGTACCTCAAAATGAGGAGGGAATGGAATCATTGCCAAATTATTATCAAAAGGATAAGGACATATATCATCCAAGGAATACTTCTTAGTTGATGATCCAGTTTGGATGTCACAGATTTGTTGTTGAAGCATCTAGATTTGTTGTAGAATGGGATCCAAAGATAACATGTTTCCTTGAGTGTTTTGGGAAACATTATTGTGGGAAGCATTGTTTTGGAAAGCATGGTTCTGTTGATCATTTTGAGAAGCATCAGATGGCTGCTTGGTTTCTTTTGCTCCATGAGTATCTTGAGAACTACTAGGAATTTCTTGATTGGTTACAATAGTTAGTTCTCTAAGATGAGAAATATCAAAATCACTTGGTTGTTTGGCTCCTTGTTGAGCAAGCATGAGGAAATACATCTCTCTATCTAGGTCTAGGAGTCTTTCCATGACATGATAAAATCTAGGATCTTGTGTAGCATCCCTAAGTTCTTGATCTGTGGGTTCCTCTTCGGATGTAAAAAGTGAAGTTTTCTTAGGAGCTTTAGGCCAAGGATTCTAATCATTACTTTTGTTTCCTTCCATTTTGTCTAGGGATTCTAAATCAAAGGGTTGTTTTAGTTTCTGAGATCAAGTTTGAATCGTAAAAATGGGAAAATTGATTTGTGGGATGAAAGTGTTAGACTAACTAAGAGGGGGGTGAATCAATTATCTAGTGTCCTAAAACAAAATGTATAATTCAAAACTATTTCTTCAATTTCTACTTGCTAGTAAACAATGAATACTTTCACTATTAGTGCTTTTATCGATAACAAGTCTAATACCATAACAGTTTATCGATCAAATCTACCATGTAACATGTAAAGAATGATAACAAACAAATATCACAATCAACACATAACACAAGAGATTTAATGTGGAAACCTTGTAAAGGGAAAAACCACCTGGGACCGACAACCCAAAATTGTTCACTCTTCTGAAGTGAGGTCGGTTAAGACCCAACCCTGTTAAAGGTTACAAACACACTGTCAGGTGTGACCTTGTTAGAGGATTTTAGACTAGAAGTTATTGTCCAACCAGCATTCAGTATGGGGTTGATAGGATAACAATGTTCATTCTATGAATGATACATCATAAGACTTTTAGAGTCCACTTGATTAAGAGATTTTGACTATATACAATGGTTAAATATGTAACAGTAAATGACCTGCCTTAATACAACTTCAATTATAGATTATAGATCAATATTTAGTCCATAAAAATCCTTCTGATCAATATTTCACTTTAGATTCAATACTATATCAACTTACTAACCATCGATAATTGCTTTTTGTAGCTCAGTAATTGTTCTACAGCTCAGTTCTTGCTTAACCAGTATGATCAGAATGCATGAAAACCTTGTTCACACAATATTCCTGCAACTTCTTCTTCTTCTGACATCTTTCATAAAGAAATTATGTTCTCTTATATAGATGAGTAAATCATTTTCTTCTCCACCATCAAATTTTTCCACTTAACCACATTCATAGATTTTTTTGCTTCAAACTTTCTCGATACTTGTGTCAATAAAACATTTCAATCTTTTTTGTTAGATCTTTCTTGAATTTAGTAAGCTATCGATCTGTGTAACAAACATTATTTGTTACCTCGATGTTATACTCTTGCCAGCTCATCAATCTTATTGGCTAAACTAATCAATTAATTCATTTTGTTGCACTCGATTAACAAAGAAATACGTCGGTGAACATTGCTCGGTTAATACTATGATCGGTATACACTACACTCTGTCGGTGTATACTAGAAATGCTTCATTTACCGACAACACTGCTTTGTGTCTTTCAGCTCTATACTTCATCATAGATGAATGCAACATAATAAAGTCAATATCATCAAGTCATAGACTCATCAACAAGTTACTCAATGTGTTCCTTATCCTCATCTTTCATGTAGATCTTTCTCCATGTAGATTTCTCTATTCTTAATCTCTTTTTCACCTTTCTTCAAATGTGTCAGTATAGTAACTTACAAGATAAGTGTTGTCAAACTAGTTGACATCAATGACAACATAATACTAATTTAATCATATTACATATCTAATAAGCAACTCCTTAATGATCTTTAATCATAGATTCTTCAATCTGATTCCAAATCAGTTGTAGTTCAACAATCTCTCCCTTTGCCATTGATGGAAACTCAAGTAATATGAAATGTACCATACACATACCAAACATATGTTCTACAACTTAGTGAACAAAATGCTCTAAGTCAAATAGACTTAATATGTTTAATCACTATGTTACTAAGCAGCATTAAATAGTACAACTTTACCATTCTGCAATTGTGACCTTTTCAGTTCTCTTGTTCCTACTTCTGTTCTTTGTAACTGATCTTCAATACTTTGTCTCATTTAGATTGTCTCTCCCTTAGATAATTATCATCAGTGCTTGTTCCTTTTCATATCTTGTTTATCTCTCCTCTGTATATTTCATATTTTTTATCTCTCCCTTTCATAGCAATGCCAAAGAAATAAATAAACAAACAATTTTGTCTTCCTCTATATCTCTGAATACTGATACTCCAATCGGTCCAAGTTCTCAAACTTAATCACAAACTTGAACATGATTCAAAGTGTGAACTATGTTGCATCAACATGAATAATCTTCTAATATAAGTAGGTTGATGCAACAACCAGATCACCTTAGTGACTGATAGACAGGGGACAGACCCCAAGTCTAGTCCTCAAGTATTCAAATGTGTCCTTCGGTAGAGGTTTTGTAAAAATATCTAAAAGTTGTTCTTTAGATGTGACAAATTCTAACTTCACTTTCTTCTCTTGCACTTGTTCTCTTAAGTAATGATACTTAATAGATATATACTTTGTCTTAGAGTGCATCACAGAATTCTTTGAAATATTAATAGCACTAGTGTTGTCACAATATATAATCACCAGGTTAGTGATTACCTCATTCATTCCTTCCAACACTTGTTTGATATATGCAATATTTGAATAGTTAGTAGTAGCAGCAACATATTCTGCTTTAGTTGTAGATTGAGAAATACAAGCTTTCTTTTTACTTGTCCATGTTACAAGTCTTTCACCAAAGAAAAATGCTCCTCTGGTGGTGCTTTTTCTATCATCCACATTTCCAGCCCAATTAGCATCGGTGTAAAATTTTAGTTCAAACTTCCCTTCCTTAAGATACCATAATCCAAAATTCTCAGTTTTCTTCAAGTATCTTAAGATTCTTTTTGTAGCTATCATGTGTGATTCTCTAGGATTAGAAAAAAATCTTGCAACAATTCCCACAGCATGTGCTATATCTGGTCTACTGTGAACCACATACATTAACTTACCAATCATGGATCGATAGAGTGTATGGTTAACCTTTGGAGTTTCATCCTCCTTTGTCAATTTGCATTCAATAGCCATCGGTGTTCCCACAGGTTTAGTATCTTCCATGCCAAATGTCTTCAGTACTTCCTTTATGTATTTAGATTGTGTGATGAATATTCCATCACTTTGCTAAATCACCTATAGTCCAAGAAAGAAATTAATCTCCCCAAACATAGACATTTCAAATTCCTTTTGCATTTCATCAACAAATGCCTTGTAGACAAGATCTGAGCCTCCGAAGATAATATCATCAACAAAAATTTCAGCAATGATAATAGTATCATCAGTATCACCTTTCACATATAGATGGTTGTTTTCACTTGTTCTAACAAATCCAATACTTAACAAGTAAGTATGCAGTCTTTCATACCATGCTCTCAGTGCTTGCTTCAAACCATATAAAGCTTTATACAGTCTACATACAATGTCTTTATTGTCAGGATCGACAAATCCTTCAAGTTGTTCAATGTAGACGTCTTCTTCAAGTATACCATTTAAAAATGCTGACTTCACATCCATTTGATAGAATTTGAATTTCTTGTGTGCAACATATGCAAGTAGCATTCTAACTCCTTCTAATCTAGCAACAGGTGAAAATGTTTCACCATAGTCAATGCCTTCTTCCTATACATATCCCTTGTATACTAATCTAGCTTTATTTCATGTGACTTCACCATTTTCATTCAATTTATTCCTGTATATCCACTTAGTACCGATAACATTTTTATCTTTTGGTCAATGTACTAAGGAGCAGGTTTTGTTCTTTTCTATTTTCTCCATTTCCTCCTTCATTGCATTAACCCATTCTTCATTCTCTAATGCAACTTTCATAGTTTTAGGTTCAAATTCACAAATTAAACATGTACCTTGTCTTGTTTTTCTTCTAGTTTGCATTCCAGCATGTCTGTCTCCAATGATTTGTGTTTTAGGATGATTTCTTCTGACAAAGCTAGCCAAAACTTGATTTATCCTTTCTTGCTCATCATGCTCAGGGTCATTTTCTTGCTCAGTAGCTCCATCTTGTTCCTCGGTTTGTGTTGTTTGTTGTCTTGCATTGTTTCCTTGTTGACCAATTGTCACAGTTTGCGGTGTCGGTAGATACTCTAGATGTTCAATGTAAGTGAATCTATCATAGTCTTCTAGTTCCTTTGTACTTTCCTCTATGTACTTGTCATCAAACACATCAACATGAACATTAGTACTTTCAACTATCTTATTTGTAACCATATTCAAACATTTATATGCTTTACTTGTAGTGGAATATCCTAGAAATATTCCTTCAAATCCTTTAGAATCAAATTTTCCATTTCTCTCATCTTTCAAAATAAAGCATTTACTTCCAAAAATTCTAAAATAACTTACAATAGGTTTTTGTCCAAACCATAGTTCATAAGGTGTTTGGTTGGAGTCCTTCTTCAGTTGTACTCGGCTAAGAACATACACAACCATACTAATAGCTTCCCTCCAATATGTCTTAGCAACATTCTTCTATATCATCAATGTTCTTACACAGTCAATTATAGACCTATTCCTCCTTTCAACAATGTCATTATGCTGATGTGTCCTCGGTGTAGATACCTATCTTTTGATTCCATGCTCATTACAAAAATTAGTAAATTCATTAGAGATAAATTCACCTCCTCTATCAGATCTTAAACATTTTATTTCCTTTCTATTTTCTTTCTCTACCTTAGCTTTATACCACTTAAACATTTTGAAAGCTTCAGATTTCTCTTTTAGGAACATAATAGTCATCAGTCTAGTATAATCATCAACAAAAAGAATAAAATATCTATCACCAGAATAGCTCTGAGTTCTCATAGGACCACATAGGTCAGTATGAACCAACTCAAGTATCTTCTTTTTTGAGTAGTCTTTGCTTTTAAAAATAGACTTAGTCATCTTACCTTTCTGACATTCATGGCACATGGCATGATTAGGTTTTGTCAAGTTAGGCAGTCCTCTAACTCTTTTCTTTCTACTAATCTTGATCATGTTGTCAAAGTTCACATGGCATAACCTTTTGTACCACAACCAAGCATCTTCATCCTTTATTGACAAACAAGAAGTCTGATCCATATCAAGATAGAATAGATTACCTTTGGATTGTGTACCAGTTCCAACAAGTCTTCCTCCATCATCATAGATCTTCATATTTTTTCTCTCAAAAGCTAGTCGATGGCCTGAATTGCTCAGCTAAGCCACACTTAACAAATTATAGTTCAATCCATCTACCCAGTATGCATTTTCACATTGTAATATTTCATTGATCATCAATGATCCTTTTCCTCTTACCATACAACGTGCATCATTTCCCATTCTCATAGATCCTCCATTATATTCAACAAGATGATCAAACTTCTCTACATCACCGGTCATATGATGTGTACAGCCACTATCTATGATCCATGTATCATTTCTACTTACTTTAGAGATCAGTGTTGTCTCTTCATGTTTCTCTTCTTCTTCTGAGTCATCTTTCATAGAAACAAATACAACTTCTATATCATCATCAAAATCAGATTCAGTTTCAATATCTTTGGCTATGTAACATACCTTTTTTCCTTTTTCATCTCGGTTGTCTTTGTTGTAGTGTCGGTAGCCTCCGTTGACTCTTCTTCCATAACTTCCTTCAGATTAGTCTTTGGATCTATCATCATCTTTCTTCTATGGACATCTAGCAGTGATGTGACCAACTTCTTTACAGTTAAAGCATGCTAAAGGTATCTTACCTCTATACCTTCCTTTTCCTTTGGGCAATCTTCTGGCCATAAGTGCTTCAAGCTCATCAAGTTCATCATTGGTATTGTCATCACTATCACAATTCTTATTATTCCTACTAGACTTTCCAATCTTCGAAGAAGACATGAAAGTGGATTCAATAGAAGGAACAACACTATTATCAAAGTTGTTTAATTCAAAGGTTGTAAGTTTACCAATTAGAGTGTGAAGAGTAAGGTTGGATGTAGCTCTTGTTTCATGAATTATAGAAATCCCGATTGCATAAACTGGTAGCAAAGTTCTGAGAATCTTTCTTATCATTGTTTCGTCATCAATTACTCCATCAGATGCTCAAAAAGAATGTACCACCTCTTTAAGTCTATTTGAATATTGGACAATGTTCTCACCTTCTTTCATTCTCATATCATCAAATCTGCCTCTCAAAATTTTAGCTCGGGCTCTTTTGACATTTAGATCTCCACTGTATATTTATGCTAATTTATCCCACATTCCTTTTGTAGTCGTGCATGTCTTGATATCTTCAAATTCAGCATCAGTACGGGCAGTAGCAAGTTCCATCATAGTAAGATTGTGTTCATGTTTGTCCTTCAATTGATCAAGAGTTAAGGGACTAGTGGGTGGTTGCATGTAGCCATTCTCCATCAGCTCTAGTGCAGAGTTCCCAATTCTAGATATGTGTAGCTTCATTCTTCTTTGCCATACTACGAAGTTCTCTTTGTTCAGTTTTGATACTCCCCTCTTATACATCTTGAGACCTTTATGCTTAAGTCCTTAAAACTATGTTCCAAGCAACCGATGCTCTGATACCAATTGCTAGAATAACTGAGAGGGGGGTGAATCAGTTATCCAGTGTCCCAAAACAAAATGCATAATTCAAAACTATTTCTTCAATTTTTGCTCATTGGTAAACAATGAATACTTTCACTGTCAGTGCTTAACCGATTACCAGTCTAATACTATAACAGTTTACCGATCAAATCTAACATGTAACATGTAAAGAATGATAAAAAACAAATATCACAATCAACACATAACACAAGAGATTTAACATGGAAACCCTGTAAAAGGAAAAACCACTTGGGACCAGCAACCCAAAATTGTTCACTCTTCTGAAGTGAGGTCGGTTAAGACCCAACCCTGTTAAAGGTTACAAACACACTGTCAGGTGTGACCTTGTTAGAGGATTTTAGACTAGAAGTTATCATCCAACCAAAATTCATTATGGGGTTGATAGGATAACAATGTTCATTCTATGAATGATACATCATAAGACTTTCAGAGTCCACTCGGTTAAGAGATTTTGACTATATACAATGGTTTAATATGTAACCTTAAATGACCTACCTTAATACAAATTCAATTGTAGATTACAAATCAATATTTAGTCCATACAAATCCTTCTAATCAATATTTCACTTCAGATTCAATACTATATCAACTTACTGTCCATCGGTAATTGCTCTTTGTAGCTCGGTAATTGTTCTATAGCTCAGTTCTTGCTTAACCAGTATGATCAGAATGCATGAAAACTTTGTTCACGTGATATTCCTATAGCTTCTTCTTCCAACATCTTTCATAAATAAATTATGTTCTCTTATATAGATGAGTAAATCATTTTCTTCTCCACCATCAGATTTTGCCGCTTAACCACATTCATAGATTTTGTTGCTTCAAACTTTCTCTATACTTGTGTCAATAACATGTTTCAATCTTCTCCATTAGATCTTCCTTGAATTTCATCAGCTGTCGATCTATGTAACAAACATTATCTGTTACCTTGATGTTATACTCTTGCCAGCTCATGAATCTGATCAGCTAAACTAATCAATTAATTCATTCTATTTTTCTCAGTTAACAAAGAAATTCATCGATGAACACTGCTTGGTTAATACTATGATCGGTATACACTACACTCTGTCAGTGTATACTAGAAATGCTTCATTTACTGACAACATTGCTTTGTGTCTTTCGGTTCTATACTTCATCATAAATGAATGCAACATAATAAAGTCAATATCATCAAGTCATAGACTCATCAAAAAGTTACTCAATGTGTTCCTTATCCTCATCTTTCATGTACATCTTTCTCCATGTAGATTTCTTTGTTTTTCATCTCTTTTTCACCTTTCTTTAGATGTGTCGGTATAGTAACTTACAAGATAAGTGTTGTCAAACTAGTTGACATCAATGATAACATAATACCAATTTAATCATATTACATATCTAATCAAAAACTCCTTAATGATCTTTAATCATAGATTCTTCAATCAGATTCCAAATCAGTTGTAGTTCAATAGAAAGATGTTTGATGAAAAGATATGGACAAAGTAGTTGATAGAAAAGATAGTGAAAAAGTGTTGAAAAGTGATGAGCCAACTTGATAAAATCTAAGTCAATAGGAAGTATAAATTTCACTATGATATGACAAAGAAAATCAAGAGATAGTAACCTAGGTAAGTTTGATTGAGGATGATAGATCCTGATAGGATAAACTCACAAAGATCAAAATCTGATAGATAAGGTATTGTTTCAACACTAGATTTGGAATTTCAGATGATATGATGATTTTTGGTGAAGAAAGGTTGATGAAAATTGATAAAGAGTGATGAAAATGGTCAAACTAAAGATCAGAGGTCTGTGTAGCTCAAATGTTTTTCAAGAATCTGACTAAGGACGAAAATGGGTATCTAAAAATGTGATTTTGAAATGTTCAAAGTTTGTGGAAATGCTCACTATTGTAAATGTGTAGCAATAAATGTGCATGATAGATTGATAAATGCGCAAGAAAATGAAACAAATGCGCAACAAGTTGTAACCGATGCATGGAAAAAGTATCAAATGTGCAAAATAGTTGAATGAATGCGCAACAGATTGGTATGAATGCACAGGTTTTTATTTCTGATTGATTTGAACTACAAGATGTTGAATTTTGTCTTATTTTCTGATGTTTTTTGGTTTTTGGCAAATGAAAAATGCATAAACATACACATGCAAGACAAAAATGATTTAATCTAATTGTTCTAGTATGAATGCACAAACACGCTTACAATCCTAAGGTTGGCAAGGACAATATCTGCTGAATCCCCACTAGGATAATGAAATCTAGCCATGCAAATACACAGTGGATAGCCTAGGAACTTGGAGGCATGAGCTCCTCCTTACAGTGCACTCACTTCTCAGGCACACCAAGTTCTGAATTCAATGGGTCATTACTTCCCAAAGAACTACTATCTCTACTATGAACCGTGAGTAATGTGGGGTGTCTTCACGGGCTTGGGTGACCCCTTGAGCCAGCAAATAGAAGGTTTTTGGCCACTACACAAAATTATTTATTAAGGACATCCATTCAGGTGGTTGTGATCAAGTCATTTTCCCAATTAAGGGGGCTCTCCCAATATTTTCAAAGCAAGGCTTTCACCTCTACTAAGTAAGACTTTATTGCACCACTGGGGTACTGGAGGAGATTTTGGTTGCCACAACAAATTCACACTTGTCTAATGTGAGATTAATCACACTAGCATTTTTTATATACCGGTTTGGAAGGGCTTGGCTTTAGCCTGTTATCGTTTGGGTCGTTCCTTGCGGTGAGTACCTCTTTTTCCACCAAAGACCGCCCTCTAAAAATTATAACAATTTCTCTTGCACCCAAGGTCCACAAATGGCGAGGGGAGAGGACATGTTATTATAATTTTGGGATTACAAATAACTTATTAAGAAAAACAAAATAGACACAAAATCTATTCTAAAGAAGACACATGAAATTGAAAAACATGTCGTATTTTAAAAACCCAAATGAGATTATGGGTTATTTTGCAAACCCCTTAGAAATCTGCAAACAAACTTGTTAGGAATTTTGGCAATGGGGTCTTCAAAAACAACATCCTACAAAATAGCCAGAAGACTACCAGAATGAACATAAATTTGTTAAAAAGTTAGCTAAAATCAAATCTAACAGAAAACTAAATTTTATCATAGAAACTAACGAATGCGCAAAACAGTGAAATAATTGTGCAAGAATGATGGATTTATGCGTAGAATGTATGTATGCGTAGTAAAATGAAATGGATGCACCAGGCGATGGTATGAATGCGTAGATTTTACAAATGCACAGCAGAAAAGTATGTATGCATGAAATAATTGAATGAATGCGCAACATTTTGATAGAAAATGGAAAGTTGTGACTATGGAAAAAGAAAATGTATGCGCAACAAAAATTAACATATGCACAAAAATCAGGGATGAATGTGCAGAAATAACCTGTAGAAAAACATGCACACAGAAAACTAAAAACTAAAAGTGAAAAACATGGGTGGCCCCATGGTGGGTGCCAAAAATGTATGCAAATTAGCTATAATAACTACTCTAAATGATAAATTAACTATTCTAAGATTAATAAATCTAACTAATTAGCAAACAAAAATGAAGAATACAATTAAAAATGAAGCTAAAACAAGGTTTTACCTTCACCTACCATGTAGCTTGTCTCCATTTCCCTTCTAGCCTTGATTTCTTGGATGTGTTGAGCTCTCAGATTTCCAATTTGAAGCTCCTTTTCCCAAGAGGATACCAAAGTGTGGAGATTGAATGATTGAATGCAAAACTAATCCTAATTATGAAAATGAGATGATGATAGTGTGGATACTTCACAAATTGACATGAATATGCTTGATAATGAGTGCTTGGATGCTTGATTGTTTGATTGCCTATTGCTTGAATGCTTGATTACAAAAATACCTATTAGCTCACAAGGGGGAAATTAAGCTCCTTTTATAGATTTTTGGAGGATCTTGGCCTAGGTGGCACAATCCTACAGTTGAGAATGAAAGGTGGAAGATCCTAGGGCTAGGATTGACTTGGTTGAAGGAGTTGAGAGAAAGGGGGATGTAGTTGGAATGTGAGAGGAAGAATAGGGATGATGTTCCTCTCACATTGACATGGAGGAGAACAAGGTGGAAGGGAAAGACACATGTCAAGTGTCTCACAAAGACCCAAGAGAGAAAGAGGGGAGAGACCTTTTCCTCATGAGGACTCTTTGTACAAGTGTCCCATGAGTCACCTTTGACCCTTAGAGGTGGCTTGAGAAGCCCCTTAGGAATAGGCATGTCTCTTGACTTGGTTTAAGAGAGGACATGTGGTCATGAGACCAAGTCTTATGAGGCCACATAGCCCTTAAGAATAGGACATGTGTGGGTGAGGATAATTATCAATAAATAATTAATAATTATTATTTATTTTAGCCAAAGTGATGTGTCAGGTGACTAGGTAGGTGAGGTGGACTAGGAGACTTAGTCATATTTAGGTGATTGTGTATTTAATTAAATCACTTTAATAAGACTAATTAGAAGACTTAGGACAGAGGAAAAGACTATAGTGAATTTACTAAATAAATTGAATAATCTATTAAATAAATAGAGGAAATAATTAATAATTAACTAATAAATATTTAATTAATTTATCAAGTCAATATCAATTAAATAATAAATATTTAATTAATTAATGAAGCCATTTTTAAGTGTATACAATCTACAACATAAATATAAACGCGCAAGGCTCTACTGCAATAGTACTACAAATCACATACAAAACTCTTCCTAGGACCCGTGAGGAATACTTATTGATACAGACTACTGTATTACTATCTTCACTCAGAATCAACCTTTGCATCTATGGTATCATGCTGATAACATATCCATACAATAGATGCTCAAGGTTATCTCCATCAGGATTCCACACATGCTACTTACCATATGTCGTCGTCAATGAAAAACATACAGTCAACAATCTGTCTTGCTGGAAAATCTCCAATAATCTCCCCCTTTGGCATTGATGGCAACATATGGAATGAAAAACACCACCAATCCAAATGTATGATTCTTTTATAACATTCTTCATTTCCTCAATAGAACTTGCCCAAGGTTGAATCCTCCATCTACTGCTGAATGCTCTGAATATCAATTGTTGCAACTCCTCCTTACTTCATATTCATTACTAAATATGTTCCACCTTAATATATACTTTCCTTTTCTATCTTATTTTTCATGACTTCATATATACTCCCCCTTTGACATCAATGGAAAAGGGTGCCAAACCATTGAAGCACTAGTACTACTCCTGAAGTAGAGTAGTCAACTCTTCATCAATCAATGAGGAATGATGCACTTCTGCTAGCTCTAATCAGATTCAGGGAAGGGAATTACTCCCAGCTTCTCCCTGAGATACTCAAAAGTATCCTTCGGTAAAGACTTTGTGAATATATCTGCTAGATGATCTTTTGTGCTCGCATAGTCCAACTTTACTTCTTTCTCTACTACTTTCTCTCTTAGTAAGTTATATTTTATCTCAATGTGTTTTGTCTTTGCATGCATCATAGGGTTCTTTGACATGTTAATAGTGCTAGTGTTATCACAATGAATAAAAATAGGATAGTCAATTTGAATACCAAAATCCTTTATCATCTACTTGATCCACATAATTTTGGAAAAATTCAATGCTACTGCTACATATTCTACTTCTGCTATTGATTGAGAGGTACAATTCTACTTCTTGCTTGTCCAAGTGACAAGTCTATCACCAAGAAATACTGCTCCTCATGAGGTACTCTTTCTGTCATCCATGCATCCTGCCCAATCTGCATCTGTATATACATGAAGCTCTATATTCTCTAAATTAGGATACCATAAACCATAGTCTATAGTTCCTCTCAAATATCTGAATATCCTCTTTATTTCCATGAGATGACTTTGCTTATGTTCTACAAATCTTCCAACAATACCAACTACATTGGAAATGTTTGGTCTAGTTTGAGTAAGATATATAGGTTTACCAATCATATACTTATACAAGGTTATGTCTACTATTAGTGAATCATCTTCTTTTGAAATCTTGCATCCAGTTATCATAGGAGTACTTACTAGTTTACAATCATCCATCTTGAATTTCTTCAAGATCTCTTTCACATACTTAGTCTGATTTATGAATATACCTATGTCTGTTTGTTGCACTTTCAATCCCAAAAAGTACTTGATAGGTCCAATCATGCTCATCTAAAATTCTCTTTGCATCTCCTTAGCAAATTTAGCACTGAGCTTGTCATTACCACCAAAGATAATGTCATCAAAAAATATGGAAAATAACAATAATCCATCATATGTCACTCTTATGAATAAATTACAATTTGTTGTTCCTTTCTTGAATCCAATCTTTGTCAAATATCCATCAAGTATTTCATACCATTCTCTAGGGGCTTTCTTAAGTCTATAGAGGGATTTCTTCAATCTACATACCATATCAAGTCTATTTGATAAGGTGATTCCTTTAGGTTTCTCTATGTATATGTCTTCCTTCAACTCTCCATTTAGGAATTCTAACTTAACATCCATTTGGTATACCTTAAAATCTTTGAAGGTAGCATAGGCTAGAAATAACTTTATGTCTTCCAATCTGCTTACAAGGGCAAATGTATCTGAATAATCAATTCCTTCTCTTTGCACATATCCTTTACACACTAGTCTTGCTTTGGTTCTTACCATTGTTCCATCTTCATTCATTTTATTTATGAATATCCATTTTGTTTCAATTACATTCTTATCACTAGGCCTATGGACCAATTCCCATGTGTCATTCTTAATTATCTGATCTAGCTCTTCTTTCATTTTTTCATTCCAATCTGAATCATTACATGCATATTCAACACTTAAGGATTCAATCTGTGATAGTAAACATACCTCTTCATTTTCTATGGAAATCTTTTCTTTTGATCTTGTCATGATGTTGCTGCTCTAATCTCCAATGATTTCTTCCTTTGAGTGATATCTAGATGTAAAATTAGGTGTGACTCTCTCATCTTCCTTTTTTGTTTCTTCCTCACTTGTTTCAGGGTCATTGAATAGAACATCTACACTATCAAACATTTCTTCAACAAATGCTTCACTACTGCTAGGTCTAGGTTCTTCTTCAATCATAGGTGGATAATCATGATACCTCTCTTGAATCATGAACTTCTCATCAATCTTAACATGAGAACTTTCAATGATCTTCTTCAATCTTAGATTAAAACATCTATAAGATTTTCTTTTAGTAGAGTAACCAAGAAAAATACCTTCATCACTTCTTGCATCAAACTTGACAATGGCTTCATCTCTCTTGATGTAACACTTGCTTCCAAAGATTCTAAAGTATTTGACTACAGGTACATTCCCAAACCATATCTCATAAGGTTTCTTGTTTTCACCTAGCCTTAATTGAATTCTATTTATAGTATAGATTGCAGTATTGACCACATCTCTCCAATAGGTGTGCACCACCTTCCCTTCAATCATGATAGTGTGCGCTATGTCAAGAATGATCCTATTCCTCCTTTCTACAATTCCATTATACTAAGGAGTTCTAGGTGCACTTAACTATCTCTTTAACCCATGTTCTTTGTAGTAATCATAAAATTTGTCAGAGGTGAATTCTCCTCATCTATCTGATCTTAGACATTTAATCTTCAATCTAGACTCATTTTAACCTTATCTTTGAATATTTTAAACTTCTCAAATGCTTCCGATTTATCTTTTAAGAATGCAACCCACATCATTCTAGAATAATCATCAACAAATAAAATAAAGTACATTTCACCATAGTATGATCTTGTTTGAGTTGGTCCACATAAGTCTATATGTATTAGATCCAAATTATTCTATGCTGTATTTTTCTTTCTTCTAAATGAATTCCTCACATGCTTTCCCATCACACATTCCCTGCATATTATATCAACTAGTTTTTCAATGCTAGGAAGGTCTCTCACTTCCTTTACATTAATTATCTTCACTATGTTGTCAAAATTGATGTGACATAGTCTCTTGTGCCATAGCCAACTGTCATCTACTTTAGCAACAAAACAACTTGCTTTAGGATTAAGCTGAAAAAATGATGCAAGAGAGGATAGGGAGAGGGTCTAAAGGCACACCCTAACCATATCCATCTTTCTCAACAACACGCGGAAGAAACAATACACAACAATGAGAGAGAGAATGTAGAAATTTTCATATATTATCTTCAAATTGATTCATACATGTCAGGCTGTAAGGCCTTCCTTGTTTAGGCTAGATATTACAATCAAGTATAGAAGTCCTCAAACATGTGAGGATCTACAAACCATCTCTAAAATTCTATCTTCTATCTTCTAAAACTTCCAAAAACTTACCCCCTAATACTCTAACCAAATAACTACATTTATACAAGAGGCCACCGAGCCAAGTCGACCTTTAGATCCACAATCAATAGAAAGGACAACCAGATCTAGGTCCACATGCTTCCTAATGATGGATACCAACATTAAATCCGTGACCCAAATTAAATGCACAAGTCAGCCTCAAAAAGAAATCCAAAACAAACAACTTGGTAAGAAAGGAAACTGAGTGCCAGACAAGCATTACGGAGTGCTAGGGAAATTCACTGAGTGCCAGAGAGATAACCAACCAACACTGGTCAACAAAGGAAACTGAGCAACACTAAACCAATTGGTCAAAGTAGGAACTGAGAAACACAGACAAACTCAAATATGTTTTTGGTGACATAGGATTTCCAAGGACCCAAGATACTCCTACATCAAACACCTGGGGTTATTTGAGATGATTCTCCGAATCATGAAATAGGTATGATCCAAGCTGCATCCAACTTAGACTATTAAATCCATGAACTATCTTCAATCGGTCTATTCTTCTATTTTACACAATATTCCATATACTTTTTCCCTTTTTTACTTCTACCAATTCTTTACTCTAAAATGTTTTCAACTTCTTCATTCAGCTTCTTAGGATAATCCATTAGTACTGTCATGTCTTCTTTAGGTTCATGAAACTCATACAAATCAATAATGTTGAATATAGGTGATATATCCATGTCATTACGTAACTCAATCTCATACGCATTTCTACTATCAAATTTTCTCAAAATCTTGCAAGGTCCAAACTTCTTCATCTTCAGCTTCCCATATGTTCCAACAAAAAATCTGCCTCTCTTCAAATGAACCATCACTTCATCACCAACATCAAAAGTCTTATGTCTTCTTGATCTATTATCTCTATCTTTGTATTTTTTATTACTCTTTTCTAGCTTAAGCTTCACATCTTCATGTAATGTCTTCATGTAAACAAATTTTACTCCTTCAACACTTCTTTTTCTTTCATAAAAAATGTCTCTTAAATCTGATATACCTCTCGGCTATATGCCATTCCAATCTCAAAGGGTGTTTTTCCAGGACTCCTATTCACTAAAATATTGTATGCAAACTCTACTTGTGCCAGCACAGAATCCCAATTACTCGGTGTGTCTCCAACTAAACATCTCAAAATATTACACAAACTTCTATTCACAACTTTTGTCTATCCATTGGTTTATGGGTGAAATGTAGAACTATATTTCAACTCAGTACCCAAATTTCTCCAAAGAGTCTTCCAAAAGTCAAAAAATTTATTGTCTTGATCAGTGATGATACTCCTCAGTAATGCATGCAACCTGGAAATTTCCTTAAAGAAAATATCTGATACATGTACTGCATCTAATGTCTTTCTACAAGGTATAAAATATGCCATTTTAGAAAATCTATCCACAAAAACAAATATAGAATCATTACCTCTTACTGTCTTCGGTAAGCCAAGAAAAAAATCCATACTGATGTCAATCCAAGGTTTGTTAGGTATAAAAATCGATGTATACAATCCATTATTCTGAATAAGTCCTTTTGTAACTTGACAAACTCCACAAATTTTCACAAATTTTTGAACATCTTTATACAAGTGAGGCCAAAATTATTTCCCCTTAAGAAAATTCAATGTCTTATCAACACCAAAATGTCCAGCCAAACCACTACTATGTTTCTCCTTTATCAAATTAATTCTCATTACTCCTCTCAGTATACACAACTAAATACCTTTAAACAACATACCTCCCTACATAAAATATTCATCCCATTTAGTACTCTGTTGATCTTGAATAGGTGCTATGCACTTTCTCCATGGCTCAAAAAAATCAGGATCAAATTCATAAGAATCTCTCATGTCATCAAAGCCTAGAACTCCAATTTTCATCTCGGTCATCAAATATCTTCTTCTACATAATGCATCAGCAACTCTATTAGTGACTCCACTCTTATGATTTATCATAAATGTATAACTCTATAAATACTCAACCTATTTCATATGTCTCTAATTCAACTTATTCTGACTACCCAAATACTGTAAAGCCTTATGATCAGTATACAACAAAAATTTATTCAACATCAAATAATGTCTCCATTTCTTCAGTGCTTGAACAATAGCATAGAATTCTTGATCATACACAAAATATTTCCTTTTTGCATCATTCAACTTTTCACTAAAGAAAGCAACAGGTTTACCTTCTTGACTCAACACAGCTCCAATTTTACTTCCACTTGCATCACATTCTACTTGAAATAGCTTATTGAAATCAGATAATGCCAAAATAGGAAATTCAACAACCTTCTACTTCAGAGTCTCAAAAATTTTATCAGCTCCATGTGTCCACTTGAATTCTCTTTTGTCTCCTCTCATAGTCTCAATCGTAGCATTAAAAATTGAACTGAAATTCCTAATGAACTTTTGGTAAAAACTTTCCAAACCATGAAATGATCTTACCTCACTAGCACTCTTAGGTGTAGGCCAATTCAAAATAGCTTCAACCTTTTTAGGATCCATTTTCAAACCATCAGCCGAAATCACAAATCCCAAATACACAATCTCCTCTTTCATGAATGAACACTTTTTCAAATAATTTATCAACAACTTTTCTTCTTTCAATCTCTGCAAAACTTGTCTAACATGCAACAAATGTTCTCTAGTCTTACTGAATATCAGAATATCATCAAGATATACAATCACAAACTTACCAAAAAATTTCTTCAAAACTTCATTCATCAACCTCATAAAAGTACTCGGTGCATTAGTTAAACCAAAAGGCATAACCAACCACTCATACAAACTATTTTCTATCTTGAAAGAAGTCTTCCATTCATTACCTTATCTGATTCTGATTTGATGATACCCACTTTTAAAATCAATTTTAGTAAAATACTTTTCTCGAGTCAAACTATCCATTATATTATCTATTCTCTGTATAGGAAACCTATACTTCACTGTTATTTTGTTGATTTCTCTAGAATCAGTACACATTCTCCATTCTCCATTCTTCTTAGGTGCCAATATCGCAAGTAATGCATAAGGGCTTAGACTTTCTCTAATCAAACCTTTCTGCAAAAATTTTTGAATCTGTTGGTTGAATTCCTGATTCTTAGTAGGTGTCAACCGACGAGGTGCCTTATTTGATAAACTAGCTCCAGGGATAAGATCCATGCAATGATCAATGCTTCTCTTTGGTGGAAAACCATCAGGTACATTATCATAAATAATTTCACTATACTCGGTGAGTAACTTATCAATCTCCCCAGAGACATTATCCTCTATTTTCTTACTCGATTTGTTAGGAATCACAAAAAAACATATATCATTTTTCTTTAAATCCTTAACAAACTTTCTTCCTTCCATCAAGAAAACTTTCACAGACGTGCAAACATTACTAACAGGTTCTTCCATCAAAGGTAACAAGATTTTTCTTCTCCCATCAGCCCAAATAGTATACTTATGCAATCTCCCATCGTATATAGCATGTCTATCATATTGCCAAGGTCTACCCAACAAAATATGACAACAATCCATAGGCATGATATCACATAACACTATCATAGTACTTTCCAATTTTCAAATTCACATAACATTGTTCACTTACCAAGAGTGTATGCTCATCTTTGATCCATGAAATCTGATAGGGCTTTGAATGTTCCAACCTTTTCAACTGTAACTTTATGACCATCTCCTTAGATGCCAGATTCTCTAAGCTACCACTATCAATGATTACCTTCCAAACTTTGTCAGAAACTCTACATCTGGTCCTAAACAAAATTTTTCTTATTACCTTCATTCCAAAGTGCTCTTCTTACCATCAAGTTATTTTCCTTCTCAAATTCATTCAGTGACTCTTCTTGCACCAAAGTATTTCTACTACTACCAGTCTTCTTACTTGCATGTGTACACTCAAATTATCTATGTCCTTCTCCACAGTTGTAACAAGTTCCTCAAAAACCACCTCTATTATAACCAACTCGGTAGTTATTGCCTCTACCTATAGATGAAATTTCACCTTTCCACTCGGTCTTGCCTTTATCCAGAGTTTTCTTTTCAGATTCAGATCTACTATTTTCACCATGAGATCTACCTCTTCCTATAGGGAATCTATCACCTCTTTCTCTTTGTCTTTTCTCATGTCTCTTATTCAATTTCTCCTCAGCTTTCAATACAAATTGATAAGCCTCCTTAATGTTCTCCAATTTGACAAAAATGATTTCTTCTTGGTTGGAAACTCTCAAACCATTTAGGTATCTAGCAATTCTTTCCACATCATCTTCATCATGTCTAGATCTGATATCTAATCTATAGAATTTATCAGTATATTACTTTATTGAGGTATCTTTCTGCCTTAAACTTTGCATTCTCCTAACTAGGTTAATCTAATAATCACAAGGTAAGAACTTTCCTTTAAATTTATTCACCATTTTACTCCATACCTTGATTTTGTCTTTGCCTTTCCTCTTTTTGTCCAGCTCCAGATGTTACCACCATAAGGATGCATGAATTTTCAACTTTGTGCTTGCAATTTTCACCTTCTTAATTTCCTCAGGTACATTTTCATACTCAAAGTACTTTTCCATCTCAGTGATCCAATCCACTAATTCATTAGAATTCAATTTTCCACCATACTCAGGAGGATTAAAGTGTGGTGTAGACTTCAGACTTGTTAAAGCCTTCAAGAATCTTTCCTCACCCTGATCCATCACAAGTGTAGGTTCTACATCACCTTGTTCTACCCTAATTTCATCATCACTAACATCTTCAAGATGTCTTCCTCTCCTCTAGGTTGTTTCAACAACTTCTAATCTAGCAACAAGTTGTCTCAACATGTTTGGAAATAATGGATCCGCATCTCACCTCCCACAAACCATCTTGAAAACCCTCTACAATTGTAGGTCAGATCACATTCTGCTACCCCACAAAAATTCAACTAGGGCTTCCCAAGAAGGAGCCTTCAAATCTAGATTTGTAAACCTAGATCTAGATCTAAGCTCGCTCTAATACCACTTGACGCAAGAGAGGACATGGAGAGGGGACAAAGGCACACCCTAACTAGATCCACCTTTCTCAAAAACACACAAAAGCAAAAAAACACAATAGTGAGAGAGAGAATGCAAAATTTTCATATATTATCTTCAAATTGATTCATACATGTTAAGATGTAAGGCCTTCCTGATTTAGGCCAGATATTACAATCAAGTACAAACTTCCTCAAACATGCGAGGATCTGCGAACCATCTCTAAATTTCTATCTTTTATCTTCTAAAACTTCCAAAAACTTACCCCCTAAAACTCTAAACAAATAACTACATTTATACAAGAGGCTACTGAGCCAAGTCGGCCTTCAAATACACAATCAACGGAAGGGATGACCAGGTCTAGGTCCAAATGCTTACAAATGATGGATACCAACATTAAATTTATGACCCAAATTAAATGCACAAGTCAGCCTCAAAATAAATCCAAAACAAACAACTTGGTAAGAAAGGAAACTAAGCACCAAACAAGCATTACTGAGTGCTAGGGAAATTCACTGAGTGCCAGAGAGATAACCAACCAACACCGGTGAACAAAGGAAACTGAGAAACACCGAACCACTCGGTAAAAGTAGGAACCGAGCAACACAGACAAACTCAAATATGTTTTTGTTGACAAAGGATTGCCAAGGACTCGAGATGCTCTTGCATCAAAAACATTACCTTTAGTCTTTGAACCTGATGCAATCATTTCTCCTTCTTTGTTATTGATGATGCATTTGTTGTCTTTGAATTCCAACTGATACCCTTTTTCAAGCAACTGTCCTACACTAAGTAGATTATGCTACAATCCATCAACATAAAGAACATCATAAGTGTTGTTATTTCTATCCAAGGTGATAGCTCCTCTACCTATGATTGGTTTAGGAGTGTTCTCTCCAAATCTAACCATGCCACCTTTGTATTTATCTAGATGTACAAATCTATCCTTGTCTCTTGTCATATGATGTGAGAAACCACTGTTAATGATCCAATCTATCCTGATGTTAGCTTGTGAAATCAGTCCTAACTCTTGTATTTTACTTTCATCTTCAAGGTCTATTTCATCAAATATTTTCTCCATGTCTTCAAGATTAATGAATCCAATTTCATCCTCTACTGATTCTTCATCTGATACTCCATCACCAGCATAATAACATTCTTTTATATACTTAGGTTTGTAGTTAGTTTTTAACTTTTTGACTCTTGTAGGACACTTAGATGCAAAGTGACCAATCTTGTTACATGAAAAGCATTTGAATGGTAACTGACCTTCATATTTCCCTTTTCCTTTCCTTTCCTTCTTAGCAATTAAAGAAATAAAATCATCTAGATCTTTCTCTTGATCATCATCATCAAAATTACTAGAGGTGTTCAAAGATTTCTTACCATGGATTGAAGTTTTAAATGTTGTTTCACTTTTAGGCTCTATCTTCAATCTTGATATCTCAAAGGCTAAAAGCTTGCTAATTAAAGTCTCTCTTTTAAAGTGTTTTGTTGATTACATAGTTTCATCTAGGATGCATATCTTTTTGTCATATTCCAGTGTCAAGGTAGTCATCAATTTATCCATTATGTCTTCCTCTGAGATTTCTCCACCATTGTTTCTGATTCCTGCAATTGCTTCATTAATTATTTGATTGTAGTCTCTGACATTCTCATCAGTTAGCATCTCTAATGTATTGTATCTTTTCTTCCATTTTTTTTTGCATGCATTCTTGGCTTGAATATCTCCTTCAAACATGTCTTCTAGGTATTTCCATATCTTATAGGCTTTGTCCATTTTCTTGATCTCTAAAAACTCATTGTCAGATAGGGCACTAATAAGGGCTTCTTTGGAAATAGCATTTGAAGTGAACATCTCCTTTTCTTCAATGTTGCATCTTCTTTTGCAAGATCTGCTAGTGAATGAATCTCAAATTCTTTGGTAGCTACTTCAAAAATCTCAAAGGCAATGCACAACAAATTTGTCATCATTTTGTTCTTCCAATCTAGATAGTTCTCTCCATCAAACTTAGAACTTTCTTTTCTAAATAATTCCATCTGATCAGCCTCAAGCTGTTAAACTTTCTCTTCAAGGCACTTGGCTCTGATACCAATTGTTAGGAATAGTCCCAAGAGATAACTGAGGGGGGGTGGGGTGAATCAGTTATCTACCAGATTAAATTATTTATCCAATTAAGTAAAGAAGAACATTAAGAATAGCATAATATAAGAACACTTAACAAAACACCACAATTATGGTTACAAAAAAACCCAAATAGGTAAAAAACCTGGTGGGAATTAACACACACTAAGAAATGCACTAGTGTATTATGATCCCTATTAAAAAATCTTACAACCCTATTAATAGTTGATCTTTACAATGTAATAAGTATAGCGACCTGGTCAAGGGTTAGATCCTATTAGGATTATTTTACAATTAACCCTAGTAGGGGTGAGGACACACTATTTGGGAGTACACTGCTTAAAGGGGTGAAGGCTACAACCTTCTATTTAATAGATACACACTATATATGGATCTTGGTGAACTCCACTTAGACTTGATAGCTTGATCAGTTCCAATGAATAGAATATTGTGTGCTATAAATGTGTCACACTTCTATGGATCATTACATGCAAGGAAACTCAAGAATGAGCCCTCACTAAATCGATCCATAGCTCCCTAGGCATGGAGTACAAGGGCTTTTAAGAATGCTCTCAGCTAGAGCTATTTAGCCTATAACCTTGCTAGTAAACCATGCAATAGGAGATTCAATGAAGACAAGGGAAAGAATGCCAATATCCTCAAGAATCAAGAATGAAAATGCAATGCAATGCTATGCTAGAATGGAAATGCAAGCTAAGCTATGAAAATGAAAGATGCAAGTGTTACAACCCAAGCTAATTAATCTATGTGAGCTAATCTAGAGCATAGAAATGAAGCTAATCTAAGAAAGCATAAATATGAAGCTAAGATAAGAATGCAAGAATGGGATGTAGATGCTAAGAATGCTCCAAATCTTCAAAAGCTCCAAAGTGACCTAGAAATCCTGCAGCATAAAGTTAGCATAAAAAGTTGGGGATCTAGAATGAAGAAGAGAGCTCTTCTTTTATAAGAAATGAGGAGGAATGGGCCATGGAGATTAAGAGGCAAAAGATTTAATCAATGGTGGAGCTTAAAAGAGGAGAAATCCATGTGCACAAGTATCCTCCAATGAGAAAATAGGAGTTGACTTTTGTGTCCATATGAGACAAAAAGTGCTTTTTCCCTTTTTATAAAATAAGAATAATGTTTTATTTGTGAAACTTAGGATAAGAGGAAAAGTGGGGGATTTTTATTTATTAAAAGGGGAGGAAATATTCCTTTTAAATAAATAAATAATTAGGATAAAATGGTTAGCCCATAGAAAATAATCGAATAAATGATAGAACTAGGATTTGATCAAGAATAAGTAATTTATGATTTAGCAAAAGGGGCTAATAGTCTAGATGACCATTTTTAGGTGTTTACAAATATAATCTCTACTTTGTCACATAGACCTTTTGCTAATGGCTCAACACTTCACATCTTCTGCTCTTCTCTTTTATTTCAACTCTCTACCACACCTAGCAATCACAAATGATTGCCTATAAATATATTTCCTCTAAATGATATAATCAAGTTGTCCTGTTAGAAACATCTTGAAATCATCTTATAGAAACAATAAAACTCTCAAAAAATATCTCAGTTGGCTCTACTAAGCACACAACCCAAATTAGGACCTCCCAACTTAATGTGAGTAGACGCATCACTTCATACTGTCAGTTCCACCAAATTAATTGATACTTTCTTCTTATGCTGAACTACATCATGCGATCTTAAAAAAAAATTCTTAACTCTTCTTTAAGCACTAATCCAAGCATGCATATCAAAATGATAAGTGTAACTACTACAATAATTAAATCAATGTCGTCTCTACCAGCTAAACTTAGGAAAATATGACTGTCAATAGGAGACTTAAGTCAACTTGTACTACATATCTGACTCTGCATCCATGAACATAACATCATAAATATTTCTAAAACATAAATATAAATGTGCAAGGCTCTACTGCAACCATACTACAAATCACATACAAAACTCTTCCTGGGACCTGTCAGGAACACTTACTGATACAGACTACTGTATTACTATCTTCACTCAGAATCAACCTCTGCATCTATGGTATCATGTTGATAACATATCCATGAAACATATTCTTAGGGTTCTCTCCATCAGGCTTCCATGCATGCTACTTACCATATGTTGTCATCAATGACAAACATACAGTCAACAATTTGGCTTGCTAGAAAATCTTCAACAGATTCATGGTAGCATGTTTGGTCATGTTGGCAAAAATAATAGCTTCAGTTTACAAAATAATAGTTTCAGTTTACCTCAGATGGATGGAGATGAAAATTATATCTTTGATAGAGGTAAGTACTAATTCTCATTATCATAACTAAGGTTGTTTATAGATATTTGTACATATTTGTATAGTTGCTTTATTTTCGGTTGTGTTTCCCTTCCTATTTTCCTGGTTCATTTGCTAGTTTTTGAGAAGGTTCTCTATTAGTTTTTGTCAATTTTTGTCTAGTGGGTGGTCTACTTCCCCAAAGATTTTAAGTTATTGCATGGGAAAAATTTACCCATCATCCCTAGATAGAGCCACTATTAGTCCATTTTTCTATCAATCCAAAAAATCTTAGAAAATGGTCTTCATCCTTGCAAAACCCTAGAAAGTTGCCATGTAATGCTGCAAACTTGTTTTGATCAATGAAGAAGATGTATGATGTATTATGGCTTGCAAACTTAGCCAAGGATAGTTCAAGGTGTATGCAAGCTCCATTTAAGATTTCATGTGCTTAAATGCAAAAACCAATGAGATATGGTTGATTGAAGGTCTGAGAAATAGGTCTTTTCCATGTGCAAGGGTTTCATAAAATTTTTCTAAGTCTAGAAAAACCCTACCCAATTCTATTTTCTCACTACCTTTTTGGGCCACTTAAAGTCCCCATTCTGCACATGTTTTATTTTCTAAGCCTAAGCAGTTAAGTTTCTATTCAGTGACTCTATGACTTCAGTGTTCATATAATCTCTTGATCTTGGCATTTAGTGGCCTAACATCCATCAACTTAGAGGGTGGTTATAGATTCCTTCGGTCATTGAATCTCCAAATGAAATGGTTAAGGCACAACAAATACAAGAGAACCATTAATGTTGATGCCCATCAACAGATGGCACGTGTTCTCATAATGAAAGAACCAAGGAAGGAAACATTCAGCAATTACGGAAGGACCATTGATGGTAATGTGGATCAACGGCTGGTGCTAGTTCTCATAATGAAACCCAAGGTTAAGAAAATATCCAGTGAATGTGAGATTGCCTCATTCATATAATCTTAGAGTCTAATCATAGTTAAAGGCTGGTCAAGGTTTTCTCTTTGTCACCGGATCGCTAGATAAAGTTGAGTTAAGATAAAGGCTTGGAGATTGAATATGAACCATTGATGTAGTCAAGATCTAACAGTGATTGTCAGTTCGCAGAATCAAACCAGGGGTCAAGAAAAGATTTCTAGATTATGCGTAAGCTTTGTTTGTGTGATCTCCAAACCAAACCTAGGTTAAGAAAAAAATTTTGAGATCATGAGTTTCCTTTAGTTGCATATTCTCTAGACCAGAGATGAGTTAAGTTAAAAGGCTTAGAGTTTAAGCATGGGCCATGGTTACAAATGTGATCAGACTTTGTTTGTCAGATCTTATAATTAAACCCCAGTTAATGAAAAGATTGAGAGATCTCACAAATTATTTGTTCACATGATCTCCAGATTAAATCCCGGTTAACCAAAGTGTTTAGTGACCAAGAAAATGCCTTTAGTCACTAGATCTCTAGATGACTTAAGGTTAAGGTTCTTGCTATGGTTAAAGATAAAGACAGTGCCAGATGTGATGATGTGCTCACTCCCAATGTTGGAAATTTGGCTGATTTGGTTACATAGATGTTGTCATTATGGAAACATATGATCTACGTGAAGATCATATAGGTCAAAGAGCTAGTATGTCAGAGCGCAACGCAAAATTGTCCAAGTATGAGACAATGTGTTTTTTCCAGTGAACCCGAAGATAATTTTGATTGGCAATGTTGATTGGAGTAAGTTCAGTGCTTGCACACTTAAACATAGAATCTATGGTGACATTGAAGACTCACCTCAAAGTGCAAGTCAGTAAGGCATGTATAGAAGAAGTTATGATAGTTTTACTAAAGACAGTGTTAAGTCGACATGACAAAATATGAAGATAGAATTGATGAAGAGCTAAGGGATTATTTTGTTTATCAAAATAATGACTTAACAATATAAAGGGACAAAATCCTAGATGTTAACCCTTGGATAAAGATATTTTGTAATATGATAGCCGAATGGAAAGCTATTAATCTTAATAACTTGTATAAAAATATGTAAAGATGTAATTGTAAAGAGAAAAAATGAATATGTGAATGTAATAGCGATAGTGAAAGAGAAGTGAAGAGATATTGATGCAAGTAGTATAAGGTTATGTACCTTGACCTATTTTTTGTAATCAGTGAATATTTTATATTACTTTTTTGGGCAGTGGGCTCATCTGGTAATCACATGTTGTACTACCAACTCCTAACAGGGTTGAGGCTTCTAACAAGGCCTATAGTCCCTTAATCAAGACTGAGACACTATATGCATGTAATAGACTCCTAACAGGGTCAACATCTTTAACAAGATACTTTTGATTAGTGAATCTTTGTGGGTACCATCCCCACCAGGGTTTTCCCTTGGCCAGGGTTTCCTCGTGAACAAATAATGTGTTATGAGTTCTTTTGTTTTATTGTTATGCATGTTGTTTACCTTTTTTTGTTATGCATGCGTTAAGATAATCTGTTATATCCATAATTGGGCAAAAGAAAAAGTTTGTAGAATGCTAATTCACCCCCCCTCTCAGTATTCCCTATTTCTAACAATTGGTACCAGAGCTTAGTTACTCAGAAAAGAATCATTCAATGAAATCCTAGTAGCTTGAGTAAGATCTCTATGGATATGGATCAACTACAAAAGAATCTTGAAGAAGCTCTCGAACAGATTGATATGCTTACTAAAGAAAGAGATACTCTGAAAGGAAAATATGATGATGCAAAGAACCTCATTGAGAAAATGAAAAACAAGTTGGAAGATCTGAAATCTGAAAAGGAATCTAAAATTCACATTGAAAATTGTGATGACAACTTAGAAAAAGAAAATGAGATCCTTAAACATGAACTGAAGATAGAAAATCTAAAGCTAAGTCTGAAAGATGGAAATGGAAAGAATGCAGCAAATTTGAAATCTGAGAATGAAAATCTTAAGCTTGAAATCTAAACTTGGTAAAGTAACATCTGAACTTGAGAAAGTCAATTTGTAGTATGCTAAACTTGAGAAATACAATACAATTATGAAAGGAGAACTGACTCAATCTAAGAAACAATTTGAAAGACTATATTCAACTAGTGAGAAGATTGATGAACAAATATCTTATCAAAAACCATTCTATGATAAAACTGGTCTTGGATTCAACACTTTTAAAGAAAATTTAGAAAACAAGGAACTGGATCTGAAAATAATTGAAAGCATAGATGAGAAGAAGTATGATGAGATTAACAAATCTGAAGATACACCTAAGGAAGAAGAACCACCTAAGCAAGAGGAATCACCTAAAGGTATGCAAAGAGAATTCAAAGGTAGATGTTTTGCTTGTAATACTATTGGTCATATGAAGAGAGATTGCATAGGTAAGCAATTTAAACCTCTTAATGGTTATTGTTATAATTGTCATGGTTTTGGACATAGAGCTATTGAATGCAGATAACCTAAATTTATTGAGAATAACAATAGTAGTAGAATGTTTAGAAATACTAACCATGTAGATAAGAAACCTATGGAACATATGAACATAAGAAATGAAGTAGTATGCTATAGATGTAACAAGATTGGACACATTGCTAGAAATTGTAGATCACAGATCAATCAGCCTGGACCAAGATATGGAAACAATGGAATAGTTTATCAGATATGTAACAAGATTGGACATACAACAAGGTTTTTTAGAATGAAAAATAGAGTTTTTCATACCAATCCTAACCCTAGAAGTCATGCAAGAAGAAATGAAGATGCAAGCAACAGTCAGAAAGGATGTTATAGTAATTCAAATGAAGTGAAGTTTGTTACAAGCATAGATCAAGGAGACATATTCAGCACTGAAGGCCATCAGAAAGGTGAAGTATTAAATGGTAAGAATGAATCTTTACCTGACCCATCTCAAAGTACTTAATTCATGAAAATTATAGTAAAATAGGAACTTAGATTAGTGTAGAAATTGATATATGATGAATTGAGTCTTGCCCAATTAATGCAAGGTATTATATGATGTTCTAATGCTATGGTTAAGAGCACAAAGAAAAATATTATGTTTTGCAAGATCACAAGAAGTTTTAAGTTTTGCAGGTTAACAGAATCAACTTTTTGGAAAGAAGCGGCAAAAGAATTGAAGGCGATGTTAGATCTAAGTGAGATTGAAATGATAAAAGGTCATGAACAGTATTATTTGATCATCAAAGTGAATACAAGTGTTAAGGAGATCGAAGAGCAGTGATTGGAATCATTTTTCAAAGATTTGGTGAAGAATTTTTGTGCCGAATCTACGCAAGCCCTAAATCGCAGAATTGAGGTATTTTACTTGGAAGATCTTTAAATTAGTTAAGGAATTAGAGGAAATCATGGATATTTCTTTGATTCACAATGTCAGAGATAAGAACAGACCTAAGGTGAAAAGGGAACCAATAGAACCATTGGAAGATGATCCTAGGTTAGCTTTATCATCCGTACCAGATGGAGTTTTACATCTAGAGAATGTTAGAAGTTATATGGGATGTAAACTAGAGACTATCAGTGATAGTGATTTCATAAAGGAATATCAAAAGATCTATAATTAGGACATGTCATTGAAAGTAGCATTTGAGCATTTGAAAGATAATGAGATCATTAAGTATGCTTTACAATATGAATTTGACAATGAAGAATGCACCAAGATAATCCTAAGAAGAATTCATAATGGAAAGTTTTGGTTAGATGACAGAGTGATAGGTATCATAGCTTACCTAATTCATGAGGTAACTAGACTATCTAAAACTGGAGCCATTCCTTTGAATGAGAAAAACATGAGGAAAATAGTCATAGACAACACAAATTCATCCTACAATGGTAGAGGAATAAGAATTAGAAAGATACAACAAGATGATGTCAGATACTTGTGTAAGATCCTAACAACTAAGTTTTGTGCTAACTCGAGAGAGGATGACATGGCAGCTAGAATGATACATGTGGCTTATTTGATGTGTGTTGATAAAGTACAAGTTGACATGTGTGAGATTTTGAGAATTCAGTTGTTTGAGAATTTGGAAAAGATAAAGAAGACTAAGTATTCATAGTTTAGATTCTCATCTTTAATCACTTATATGTTTTTTCATTTATTGATAAGATTTCTTACACCATTGGAAATGATTGGAAAGGATTTACAAAGTGTATAGGAGGCATGTTATTGATAAATTAAATGAAAGTGCAATATTGGTAATTAAATCATTTCAAAATTTGATGTCAAGTAGATCAAGGATCCCACAGTCTCTTGTGGAGAAGTATAAAAATGAGATATGTTTCATGGTTGATACTAACTTTACTTACATTAAAGCAGTAGAACCTAGAATAGATTTCATAGACCCTCTTGGCTATGAAATATCTAAGATTGAGACAAAAGAATATGTGAGTAGACTACTTAAGTGCAAGATGGATATTCACAGTAACAAGTTTGGAACCTTTGAGGAGAACTTCAACTCCGAAAAGACCATCCTTGAAGAGAAATAGTCAAAGAAAAGAGTTGAGAGTACAATCAAGAAAATTATAAAAGATATAGGGATGACTGAACATGAGTTCTTGGTAGCCAAGAAAATAACATCAGTAGTTAGAGAAATTGGATAGAAAAAAGTTTTGTCTATGCCACCTTTATCATCAATTGTAGCACAATAAGGAGAAACACAAGTTAAGGTGAAAGTGGAAGAAACAGAGAAGGATCAAGAAACAAGAAAATCCACTAGATCAACCTCCTCCACACCTAGCAAAAGAATAAAAGATATTTCTACTAGACCGAATAAGAGGTAGAAGACATTGGTGCCACTAGTTCAAAGGGAGATTGTACAAATCAAAGATGATGAAAACACTCTTGTTAAGAAGAAAACTTGGAAACCTAGAGTTGAAAAGGTTAATGAATAGATTATTCAAGATGGAGACTTTACAAAGATGATCAAATATTATGATCTCTATGATTATGCAGAAATACTAAATCTAGAAAATGTAGTAGTGAAGTATATGATTTTATCTGATAAGAAATTTGATACAATTCAAGGTAAGATACCTGATGACTTGTATAAGAAACTTGTAAATAGAAAGAAGAGAGCATCAGAGGAAGATATAACTATTAGAGAAAATCTTGTAAGAAAACTTTGTGTTGTGAGAGATGAAGAACACTTCAAATAGATCATGAAGGATCTAAACACCCATCCGAGAACCAAGACGAGAACTATTCAGATTATGGTAGGTAGATGTGAAGAAATTAACATAGAAACATAGAAAGAAATCACTAAGGTTATGATAGAGAATGTTGGAGAACCATCAATTGCAACAAAATCTAAAGATCAAGTAGAAGAAGCAGAACAAGAGGACATTCCTTCTCCACTAGCCATAAATATTGAGGATGAAGCCATGAATGTTGAAGGAACAAAGATCACCTTGGATAGTGATGATAAATTATTCAAGAATCTAAAAACATTGTTGACAATTCAATTTTTGAAGAGAAAGATAGTACCAAAGGAGAAGAGAAGACATAAACCAAAATTATAGAACCTAAAGTGATAGAGAATCAATCTTACACTTGAGACTAGCACGAAAACTCAGATTGGTTATATGATTGAGAATTTGGGAAAGGAAGTAGATGATGATGATCAGATGGAATTGATCACATATTTGAACAAGATCATTAGAAAGAACAAGAAAGTAAAGAGTCTTGAAGGATGCCTGAAGGAGCTTAATGAGAAGTTACAAGGCATTATAACTACACAAATTGTAGAAGATGACCCTCTGGAAAGAGAAAAGAAAGTGATGAATACTTTTGATGATGAGTTTACAAATTTATCCAGTATAGCAAAGATGGAAGCTCAATCATCTTATGAGGCCAAAACACTTTTGGACATTATTTAGAATATCAAGAATGATATCAATAACCTTGATATCTGCATAAAGGACTTGAGAAAGAATTTAGAAAAAGGAAAATGTTTGTACATTCAGTGTACAAAATTAGAGAACTTGGTAGCAGAGGAAGTTTAGAAGATGAAGATGAAGGAAGCATAAATTTAGAATGAGGCAAACCTTCTTTCAAGCCCCAATGTGAAGGTATTTGATATTGAGAAGAAAATCTGCAAGATTTATGATGAAATAAGAGTTTTGCAAGATGAAAAGGACAGGAAGCTGAAGAGATTCACTTTTTTAAGAGAGAACATTTCTATAAACTTGAGCATTATTGAAGGCAAACTGGAAGAATGTCTTTCAGCTAAGACATCTTTTCAGAAGTTTAGTTATGAGAATCTCCAAGCATGTGAGATTGTATCCTATGGATTGTGTGTTGGAAACAATTGTCTGAAGGAAATTGCTACTCAAATTATGTATTGTCTTTGATGTCACACTATGTCATAGTCCGCAGCATTCAGTACCTACCGAGCTCAGTCGATCTGCCAAGTAGTAAAATTAGTGCTTACCAAGTTCATTCGGTTATCAAAGAGAAATTAGTGTTTACCGAGTTCAGTCGGTTATCAAAGAAAAGATAGCATCTACTAAGTTCAGTCGGTTTTCAAAGAAAAGGATTATCAGTGTTTACCGAGTTCCCTCAGTCTCTGAAAGATTGTAGAAAGTTATGGTCACCAAGCACTGTCGGCCCTTGAAGGATTTTTGCAAATAAAGTTTTCTTAATTCAGCCGACTGTTATACTAAGTAATGCCGATTTGACAAATCTAAAATCATATAAATAAAAGGTCAAATGTGAAAATAAAATATATACACAGCAGAAGATATATAGAAGAGAGACAGGAAAGGTGTGTGCGAATTTGTGAAGGATGATCAGTTATCCTTGAGGAGCAGCAGAGATATATTTGATCAGGAAGGATCACACTTATGCAGAACAGAGATCTATAATCAGCAAGGTAGTTGCATTATTATACAGGTCATTTTCATTGTTACCTTTTTATCATTGTAACAGTGAATTCTAAATCTCTTAACCGAGTTGGTTTAACAGTCATATTGTAAATCCTCTAACAAGGTGATAATTCCATTGAATTATTTTCAAGACCTCTTACCAAGCCACTCCTAGCAGGGTGTTTAAATCCTCTAACAAGGTCACACCTAACAATGTGTTTTGTAACCTTTTATCGGGTTGGCTTCTAACCGGGCATCACTTCAGAAAAGTGAAAATCAGTATCTAGATACATTGGTGGTTTTTCCCATATTGGGTTTCGACATTAAATCTTGTGTCTCTTGTGTTCTTAATTGCTATCTTAATCATATACAAGTGCTGATGAATATCTAAAAGATAATTTACTAATACTTTCTGCATCTACAAAGTTACTGCAATCTATTTACCGAGTGTTTAACAGATAATATTCATTAAGATATCCTAAGGGATCTAGAAAGAAATTATAGTGGAGTGTTTTATGGTTGACTGATTCACCCCCCCCCCTCTCAGTCACTTCATCCATATTCCATCAATTGGTATCAGAGCTTTTGGTGCTTGCAGGAAGGGTTTCAAGGACCTAAGCTAAAGATCAGGATGTCTTACAAGAGGGAAATTCCAAAGCTCAACAGAGATAACTTTTCAGCATGGCAAGGTCTCATGCGACTTCATTTGGCTTCCATTGGTCATTCAAGATGCAAATACATTGATGAAGAATACACAATTCCTACTAGCGCATTAACTGTTGAAGACATTGCAGAGAAAAAGACTCATAACACCATGATGATAGACATTGCATCTGCTCTCAGCTATGAAGAATTTGATGATATTAAAGAATGCACTACTGCATATGAAATGTGGATCACACTGAAGAAAATATATGGTGGTGATGCAAATGTGAAAAGAGCCAAAGCTGAAAGCCTAAGAGGACAGTTTGACAAGATGAATATGAAGGAAGATGAAAACATTGCAAAATATGTTGAAAGAATCAAAGCAAGTGTAAGTGCAATTAGAGCTTCTGGAGGAACAATCTCTGATGAAACTGTTATAAGTAAGGTACTCAGAACACTACTCCGTATCTATGTAATAAGAGTATCAGCTATTCAAGAAAGAAGATGTGAAACAAACCACAATATAACTTTGGATGCTTTAGTTGGAAGATTGACAGCCTTTGAATTAGACAACTATGACAACTATGTTCCAAGTTCCAAAATATTGAGTCAGCATTTGAGGCCAAGGTTTCACTAAAGAAGAACAAGAAAATAAAAGAAGTTCAGTCAAAAAGTGAAGAAGTATCAGAAGAAAGTTCTGATAGTGATCTTGAAATTGTAGAAGCATTACTTGCAAAGAAGTACTCTAAAGGGAAAGGTAAATATAAAGGTAAAACTCCTTTAATCTATTTTTCATGTGAAGAAATTGGACATATTGCAGCTAGGTGCCCAAACAAGCAGGTCAAGGAAGAGAAGAGAAGTCACAAGTACTATGGCAAAAAGAATTTCAAATTATTCAAGGATAAAGGTAAGAAAACATGTTTTATGGCTAAAGATTTTGATGATAGTGAAGAAGAAATTGTCTTTATTGCTATAAAAGATGAATCTGATGATGATGAAGATAAGATGGCAGTTATTTCTCATATAAGCAAAGATGATATATGGATAATAGACAGTGGATGTTCACACCACATGACTGGTGACAAGACAAAATTTGAATACCTAGAAGACTGTGATAGTGGCAATGTAAGATTTGGAAACAATGAACCTTGTATAAAAGGAAAAGGAAGAATCTCATTAACCAAAGAACTCATATGTGATAATTCTTATTGGGTTGAAGGACTAAAACATAATCTTCTAAGTGTAGCACAGCTAATCAATACTGGTTTCAAGGTTGAATTCATGAATGGTCAAGAAAGACTGTTGGATGAAAAAGGAAAACTCATTGGATCAGGCAAACAAACAAAAGGTAACTTATTTTATCTTGATCTCAGTGAATATTCATGTTTTATTGCTCAAATTGAAGAAAGTTGGCTATGGCACAAAAGGTTATGTCATGTGAATTTTGATAACATGATAAAGATAAGAAAATTCAAGAAGGTTAGAGGCATTCCTACTTTGAAGAAACTTGATACTGGTCTATGTAAGAATTGTCAGATTGGAAAAATGAGCAAAACTAGTTTTAAGAGTAAGAACTATCAGTCTACAAAAATTTTGGAAATTGTGCATACTGACTTATGTGGACTTATTGGAATACAAAGCTATACTGGAGATAAATTCTTTATTATTTTTGTTGATGATTATTCTAGAATGATGACTGTTATGTACTTAAGAGAAAAGTCAGAAGCATTTGAAAAGTTCAAATGGTATTTGGCAAGAGTGGAAAAGGAAACAGGGAAAAGATTGAAATGCTTAAGATCAGACAGAGGTGGTGAATTCATCTCCCATGATTTTAACAACTTTTTCATTGAAAGAGGAATCAAAAGGCAGGTATCAGCTCCTACAACTCCTGAGTAGAATGGAATAGCAAAAAGAAGAAACAGATCTATTATGGATTGTGCAAGGACTTTAATGATAGAAAAGAACATCACTATAAAGTACTGGAAGGAAGCTATCAGCACTGCAGTTCATACCTTGAACCGAGTACAATTGAAGAAAGACACATTCAAAACTCCTTATGAATTATGGTATGGCTATAAACCCAATGTAAGTTACATGAAAGTATTTGGTAGCAAATGTTATATCTTAAAAGAATCCAGAAGAAATAAATTTGATGTGAAAAGTGATGAAGGAATATTCCTAGGATATCCTAGCAAAAGCAAGGCATACAAATGTCTGAACTTATCTACTCACAAAGTCATAGAAAGTATACATGTAAAATTTGATGAGTTTGCAGAAATGACTGAAGAAGAAAGCAAAAGGGAACCTGAAAACTATAGAAGATTCATTTACATTGAACCTAAAACATTGGCAGACACAACTATCAATGAGGAAACTATATCTACCGAGCTGAGCACAGTTACCGAGTCACAGGAAGAAGTTCAAACCGAGTCACAGGAAGAAGTTCAAACTGAGTCACAGGAAAAAATTCAAACCGAGTCTCAGCCTGAAGTTACCGAGCAAATATCTACCGAGCCCGAGCAACTTGAAGAAGAGATCCTAGAAGATAACAACATGAATCATTCAAAAAGAAAGGAACCTATACTAGCCAAATATGTCAGAAGGAATCATACACCAGATCAAATTATTGGAAACAAATTAGATGGTAATATGACAAGAAGAAAGCTAAAAGGTACATGTCTGCTTACTGATTTTGAACCTAGAAATATCAAAGATGCATTGAATAATGAAAGTTGGATTGAAGCAATGAATGAAGAATTAGAACAAATACAAAAGAACAAAACATGGACTCTTGTACCTAGACCTAAAGATAAGAATGTAATTGGAACAAAATGGGTATTCAAGAATAAGCTGAATGAAGATGGTCAAGTATCTAGAAACAAAGCTAGATTGGTATGTAAAGGTTATTCTCAAGAAGAAGGTATAGATTATGGAGAAAATTTTGCTCCTGTTGCAAGATTAGAAGGTGTAAGAACTCTACTTGCCTATGCAGCACATAAAGGATTTAAGGTATATCAGATGGATATAAAATCTGCATTTCTCAATGGAATTCTTGATGAGGAAGTCTACATTGAACAACCTGAAGGTTTTGTTGACCCAGATAAAAAGGACATGGTCTACAGGTTACACAAAGCATTGTATGGATTGAAACAAGCTCCTAGAGCATGGTATGAAAGACTCCATAACTGTTTGATTTAGATTAATTTCAAAAGAGCAAATGATAACAGCAATCTGTATATTAAAGAAGGACCGGATGACAAAATTGTATTGGCAGAAATATTTGTAGATGATACTATATTTACAGGGAATGAGGATCAGTGCAAAGAATTTTCAGAGCAAATGAACAAAGAATTTGAAATGTCTATGTTTGGTTTAATAAAATTCTTTGTTGGTCTTCAAATTTAGCAAAGCAAGAATGGTATATACATTACTCAATCTAAATACATTAAGGAAATACTTAAGAAGTTTGGTATGGAAGATTCAAAACCAGTTGGTACACCCATGTGTACTGGACTGAAACTTACCAAAAATGATGATTCAAAAGATGTAGATCAGACCTTATACCAATCTATGATTGGAAAATTGCAGTATGTAGTACACACAAGACCTGATATTGCCTTAGCAGTCAGTATAGTAGCTAGATTCTTAGCAAAACCTAAGGAAAATCATATGATGACAATCAAAAGAATCTTAAGATACTTAAGAGGAACTAAAGAATATGGTTTGTGGTATAAATTTGGAGGCAATCTAGACTTAAAAGTATTTACTGATGCTGATTGGGCAGGGAACATTGATGATAGAAAAAGTACAAGTGGTGGAGCATTTTTTCTTGGAAAAAGACTGGTATCTTGGACCAGTAAAAAGCAAAATTGCACATCTCAATCCACAGCTGAAGCAGAATATGTTGCTGCTGCAGTAAATTGTTCAAATATTATTTGGTTTAAACAGTTATTACAAGGTATGAAGGTTGAAATCAAAGAACCAGTTGTTATATTTTGTGACAATACTAGTGCAATAAACATTTCGAAGAACCCAGTGATGCATTCCAAAACCAAGCACATTGCTATTAAATATCACTTTGTCAGAGAATTGGTGCAGGACAAGGAAATCAGATTAGAATATATTCATACAAAAGAGCAGATTGCAGACATTTTCACCAAACCATTACCTAAGGATGCATTTGTGTATCTAAGAGGTAAGTTAGGGGTCATTCCCCTATCCGAGGCTCACTAAATACAGTTTTAGTGATGCATCAACTAGAACATGATTGAAAATCAACCAGTTGATGCAGCATATTCAAGGAATCATTGCATATGAATCAGTACTTGAGGTACATTAGTTTACACCGGTAATATGTGAATTATCTTTGGCATGTTTTGTCAAAGAGGGAGTGTTTGCTATGTCTTTGCTATTACTTCAAGAAATAGGAAGTTTGCTGACAGAGGGAGATTTGAATTTGAACCGAGCTAATTCTTTCAAATTTCTTATGCTATGACATATTGTGTTGCCATCAATGCCAAAGAGGGAGATTTTTGGAAACAATTGTCTGAAGGAAATTGCTACTCAAATTATGTATTATCTTTGATGTCACACTATGTCATAGTCTGCAGTATTCAACACCTACTGAGCTCAGTCGGTCTGCCAGGCAGTAAAATTAGTGCTTACCGAGTTCAGTCGGTTATCAAAGAGAAATTAGTGTTTACCAAGTTCAGTTGGTTATCAAAGAAAAGATAGCATCTACCGAGTTCAGTCAGTTTTTGAAGAAAAGGATTATCAGTGTTTACCGAGTTCCCTCGGTCTCCGAAAGATTGTAGAAAGTTATGGTCACCGAGCACTGTCGGCCCTTGAAGGATTTTTGTAAATAAAGTTTGCTTAATTCAGCCGACTGTTATACTAAGTAATGTTGATTTGACAAATCTAAAATCATATAAATAAAAGGTCAAATGTGAAAATAAAATATATACATAGCATAAGATATATAGAAGAGAGACAGGAAAGGTGTGTGCAAATTTGTGAAGGATGATTAGTTATCCTTGAGGAGCAGCAGAGATATATTCGATCAGGAAAGATCACACTTATGCAGAATAGAGATCTGTAATCAACAAGGCAGTTGCATTATTATACATGTCATTTTCATTGTTACCTTTTTATCATTGTAACAGTGAATTCTAAATCTCTTAACCAAGTTGGTTTAACAGCCATATTGTAAATCATCTAACAAGGTGACAATTCCATTGAATTGTTTTCAAGACCTCTTACCAGGCCACTCCTAGCAGGGTGTTTAAATCCTCTAACAAGGTCACACCTAACAGTGTGTTTTGTAACCTTTTACCGGGTTGGCTTCTAACCGGGCATCACTTCAGAAAAGTGAAAATCAGTATCTAGATACATTGGTGGTTTTTCCCATATTGGGTTTTCACGTTAAATCTTGTGTCTCTTGTGTTCTTAATTGCTATCTTAATCATATACAAGTGTTGATGAATATCTAAAAGATAATTTACTAATACTTTATGCATCTACAAAGTTACTGCAATCTATTTACCGAGTGTTTAACAAATAATATTCATTAAGATATCCTAAGGGATCTGGAAAGAAATTATAGTGGAGTGTTTTATGGTTGACTGATTCACCCCCCCCCCCCCCCTCTCAGTCACTTCATCCATATTCCATCATTGTGCGCACTACTCAGTGCGGTAGATTCCACTAAGAAATCATGGGAGAAAGAGTTAGAGGCCATGAAGATAAACTTGGTAGATTGTTTTGCAAGCCTACCGACTTTGCAATATTGAATCAAGGTATAAATTTTTGTGAACATAGTTTTGTAACCCTCCTTACCTTTTTTGTCATTATTGTGAAAGGGGGAGAGATATATAGCAGAAAATTGATAAGGATACATACTCTTAGAGGGAGCATAGTATATAGATAAGATTTATGAAGTCATAAGGATAGTTTATACATATTTTGTACTATGGCCACAATTTTGAAATTTTGGAGTCTAAGACTTAGCCAGTTTTCTCATATGTTGCCACCAATGACAAAGGGGGAGATTGTTGGAAATTTGGCTGAGTTGGTTACATAGATGTTGTCATTATGGAAATATATGATCTACATGAAGATCACATAGGTTAGAGAGCTGGTGTGTCAGAGTGCAATGCAAAATTGTCTAAGTATGAGACAGTGTGGTTTTGCCAGTGAACCCGAAGACAATTTTGATTGGTGATGTTGATTGGAGTAATTTCAGTGCTTGTGCACTTGAACATAGACTCTATGGTGACTATTGAAGACTCACCTTAGAGATAAAGTCAATATGACATGTAAGGAAGAAGTTATGACAATTTTACTAAAGACAGTGTTAAGCTGACATGACAGAATATGAAGACAGAATTGATGAAGAGTTAAGGGATTATTTTGTTTATCAAAATAATGACTTAAAAATATAAAGGGATGACATCTTAGATGTTAACCCTTGGATAAAGATATTTTGTAATATGATAGCCAACTAGAAAGAACTATTAATCTTAATAACTTGTATAAAGATATGTAAAGAGAAAAAATGAATATGTGAATGTAATAGTGATAGTGAAAGACCAAGGAAGAGATATTGATGCAATCAGTATAAGGTTATGTACCTTGACCTAATTTTTTTAATTAGTGAATATTTTATATTACTTCTTTGGGCAGTGGGCTCATCTAGTAATCACATTTTGTACTACCAACTCCTAATAGGGTTGAGGCTTCTAACAAGGCCTATAGTCCCTTAATCAGGATTGAGACACTATATGCATGTAATAGACTCCTAATAGGTCAAAATCCTTAACATGATACTTTTGATTAGTGGATATTTGTGGGTACCATCCCCACCAAAGTTTTCCCTTGGCCGGAGTTTCCTTGAGAACAAATAATGTGTTATGAGTTCTTTTGTTTAATTGCTATCCATGTTGTTTAGCTTTCTATGTTATGCATATGTTAAGATAATTTGTTATATCCATAATTGGGCAAAAGAAAAAGTTTGAAGAATACTGATTCACCCTCCCTCTTAGTATTCCCTATTTCTAACACCTAATTGGTCGGTGAAGGAAAAGATGATGTGGCCGGATAATTTTTTAAAGCTTAACTGATTGTTGTCGATTAATAAGGACCACTCGATGTACCAGGAAAGACTAAGATCAATGACCATGTTTTAAAATTAATTAGTTAACCATTGAAGCCATAATTTTAAATTGATTAAGGATTTATGCAAGGTTTGTTATAGTGAGCCAGAAATGACAAAGCCAGATCAAATTTTTTTTCCAAGGACGGTTACATGTGAAACTTGATGAGCATAAGATATGGGTAGCCATCCTGATCTGATTTAGTTTCCTAAGGGTACCATGCCAATTTAATGTAGAGGACTGATGTTTGACAAGGGTAGCTAGGGTTTGATAGATGTCAGCTAATTCCATGCCCTAATTCATGCAAGATTTTAATAGTTGGTTCTGACATTTAATTTTTTTGCCTACAACAAGAAATCGGTAATTTGTATTTGTAGTTAGCCTTGAATGATGAAGCCTAAATAATTGTACAATTAGATTTGATCTGATCCTCTCAGTTTTCCAAGATTTCTTGTTTGCTTTCATTTCTTGTTGAGCTTGATTGTTGTGGTGGTTGTAGACCTAATTTTGACCTAAATGATCCCGAGCTTGTTGCAATCCTTTATAAGGATTTCCAATATCATTTAGTAGGGGTTCCTGATTCTCTGTAATTTTCTCAAAGTTGGTTCCATGAGTGGTCCCTTTTGTAAATACTACCCTCTTCTTCTCATATAGGGTGTTCTTATATCCTTTCTAGTTTTTTAGAGGATAATTTATTGTAACAAATATGTCTTATGTATAAGATTTCAACATATTCATACTACTCTCAAAAATTTCCATTTGGTTCTTGATCTTATTGATTAAAGCATCAAGGGTGTTCTAGTCTTTCTATTGTATGTCTGCAAATATCTATAATAGAGTTGTTTTCACATAAATAACTGAGTTTAAGACTAGTTTTCAGATGTGTATGAGTTGGGATATCAAGAGTATCTCAATCTTGTCTTTCAATGGATGTTGATTAATGTATTTCTTGTTTCTAGGTCTCTTCTAAGGGGAGGGTCAAAGTCCTTTGAATAGGTGATTGTATATTTGAGTACACGAGTGGATTGCTAAGTAAAATCTGATCAATGGTGTATGATTGGTGTAAGGCATCAACATATTATAATTTGTTGTCTTATTATTTCATAGATCTTTGCTGCATTGTTTATTTGACTTTGTTGCCCATCAGATAAGGCACTCATCTATGAAAGATTTGGGGTATTTCAAAGATCCATTCCACCCAAAAACTTAAATGAAATCAAATTCTAAATCTTTAAGACAATAGTTGTTGACTTAATAGCTAAAGCCCCTACTTTTTTTATGAGTAACTTGGTAGCGTGTTTAGCTTCACACCCTATCCCTTTATGTCACAGATAATAAGAAGTATTACGAGAACATATCTTCTTTGTGAGGACTAGTGAAAAAGGGAAAATTAAGTGATCCTAATCCTAGGTACACCCGCCTGAATTCTACAGAGTTCAAAGTGTAGAAAGTCTTTGTGTGTTGTTCATTGGTCCTTGTTCTTGTATGAATCTATTGATTGTGCGAAGTAAGCTAACCCATAGTTACACCTCTGCATTTACAAGGTTGTTAGAATCTTGTTAAATCAAGAGCCAACATTGTACATACTCTTAACTGTAATATCAAGACATACTTTGGATCATAATACCATGTGCACATAGGCTGATTTTCAATCCTCAAACCATTTGAAGAAAAAATCTATCTTGAATGAAACACACAATCACTGTAAAATGTCTCCAGCACTACTAGGATACTCCTCCATAGGAATACCATCAACATTCATGCTAACGATCTCCCCTTTTTCCATTGATGGAAACATAGATAAAAAATATCTAAGTTCCATAAGTACCAAACATACCTATGTTGCATCTTCTTTTTCATCATGCATAAGGAAGGTGTTAATCTCCCCCATACATCAACATATTTTCAAATCCTTTTCATCAATCATCAAATTCTCTTCATCAATAATTAATATTAATCCATACATATCAAAGGATGTTTTTCATGTGATATTCTTTCCCCCATTGACATTAATGACAAAGGTAACATTATGTTAGTCCATCTTCTACATAATATTTTTAATAAGATCAAGTATCTAGAGATACTGTTAAATTTTAGTACCAAGAGTCCTTAGTGACTCGGCTCAAATATAGATACTTCCTCATAGGAGAAGCATCAAGAATTCAATCTAAAGAATGAAATAGTACTCTGATATTTATAGACTAATACAATTTCTGCATCAACTATTCAAAAGTAGGATGGGAATAACCCCTAGCATAAATAGAAAATACTCAAATGTATCCTTTGACAAAGATTTTGTAAAAATGTCTTCTATTTTCTCCTTTTTTGTTGACATACTGCAATCTAATTTTTTCTCTACAACTTTTTCTCTCAAAAAGTGATACTTAATAGATATGTGTTTTTTCTTTGAATGTAATATTGGATTCTTTGACATACTTACTACACTTGTGTTATCATATGATAAAAAGCTCTGTGAATTCAATTCCAATGTCTTTCAACATTTGTTTCATTCATATAATCTTATTATAATTATTTTTTGCTGCTACATATTATACTTTTGTCATGCTTTGTGAAATGCAATCATGTTTCTTGATCATCCAAGAAACCAATCTTCATCCCAAGAATAATGCTCCACCACTAGTGCTCTTTTTGTCATATAAGTTTTTTCCCAATCAAAATTAGTGTATGCATATAGTGTGAAATCATGTGATTTATCATACCATAGTTCATAATTAGGTGTGCCTTTTAAATATTTGAAAATTATTTTTACTATTTCACAATGTGTCTCTTTAGAGCATTCCTGAAATCTTGCCATAATTCCAACTAAATTATCTATATCAAGTTTATGTGTGTCAAGTATTATAATCCACCAATCATATATTTTTACATTTTATGCTCAATAGTAGGGGATTCATCTTTAATAGATAACTTGCAACTAGTTATCATAGTGGTTCCAAAAGGTTTACAATATTCCAATCCAAATCTCTTCAAAAATTCTTTAAGATACTTTTCTTGTGATATAAAAATATCATCCTTATTTTGTACAATCTTCAGTCCCAAAAAATATTTCATGTAACCAATCATACTCTTCTCAAACTCCTTCTTTATTTATTTATAAAATACCTTACTTAGTACATCATTGCCTCCAAAAATAATGTCATCAATAATTACTACAACAATTAGCAATCCATTTTCATTCTTCCTCAAATATAAGTTTCAATCAACATTACCTTTTATAAATCCTAATTTTGTCAAGTTTTTATCTAATCTAGCATACCAAGCTCTAGGTGCTTGTTTTAGTCCATATAGTGCCTTATTTAATCTGCAAACCATATCTCCTTTATATGTCAAAGGAAAACTATCAAGTTGTTCAATGTATACATCTTCTTCTAGTCTCCATTTAGAAAAGTTGATTTGACATCCATTTGATAAACCTTAAAGTTCTTATTTTCTGCATATTCTAAAAACATTCTTACTACCTCTAATCTTGCAACATGTGCAAGAGTTTCTTCAAAGTCAATTACTTCTTGTTTTGAATAAAATTTACATATCATTCTTTCTTTATTTGTTACAAGTTCACCGTGTTCATTCATCTTGTTTCTAAATACCCATTTTGTTCCAATAATATTCTTATCCTTAGGTCTAGGGACCAATTCACATGTTTCATTTTTCTCAATCTAATCTAGTTCCTCTTTCATATCTTTTATATAATGATCATCTTTGCAAGCTTCATTAGCATTCTTGGGTTCAACTTGAGAGATTAAACATAATTCTTCATATACTTTTTTTATTGTCATAATTTTTGTTGGAGATTTTCCAACAAGTCAGAATGCTGACTGTATGTTTGTCATTGATGACAACATATTGTAAGAAGTATGCATGGAAGCCTGATGGAGAGAGCCTTGAGTATATCTTTCCTAGATATGTTATCAACATGATATCATAGACACAGATGTTGATTATAAGTGAAGACAGTAATATAGTAGTATGTATCAATAAGTGTTCCTGACAGGTCCTAGGAAGACTTATGTATGTGATTTACAATATGGTTGCAATGAAGCCTTGTGCATTTATATTTATTTTTTAGATATGTTTATGATGCCATGATCACGGACGTAGAGTTAGATATGAAGTCTCTAGTTGACAGTCATAGTTTCCTGAGTTTATCTGGTAGAGCCGATAGTGTTTATATTGTTCTAGTAGTTGCGCTTATCATTTTGATATGCATTCTTGGAATAGTGTTTGGAGAAGAGTTAAGTATGTTTGGTTAATAGTGCATGACATAATTAAGCATGAGAAGAAAGTATCAGTTGATTTGGTTGAGCTGATAGTGTGAAGTGACACGTCTACTCATATGGAGTTGCGCGGTCCTAATTTGTGTTGCATGCTTAGTAGAGCCAACTAAGATTTCATTGGAGAGTTGTATTGTTTATCTAATATGATTTTAAGATGGTTCTAATATGACAACTTGATTATATCATTTAGAGGAAGATATTTAAAGGGCAGTCATTTGTGATTGCTAAGTATGGAAGAGATTTGAAAGACAAGAGCAGAGCAGAAGGTTTGAAGTATTGAGTCATCAATAGAAGGTCTATGTGATAAAGTAGAGAGTGTATGCTATCCATTGGAATTGATCAAGATAGTAGGTCTATTCATAGTTCACCAAGATCCAGATATAGTGTGTATCTGTTAAATAGAAGGTTGCAACCTTCACCCCTTTGAGCAGTGTGCTCCCAGACAGTGTGTGCTCACCCCTAACAGGGTTAATTGTAAAAGACTCCTAACAGGGTCCAACCTTTGACTAGGTCACTATACTCAATGCATTGTAAATATCAAATCCTAATAGGGTTGTAAGATCTTCTAATAGGGATCATAATACTCTAGTGCATTTTATAGTGGGTGCTAATTCCCACCAGGGTTTTTACCTATTTGGGTTTCCCCATAACCAAAATTCTGGTGTTGTGTTAAGTGTTCTCATATTGTGTTTATGCCTAATGTTCTTCTATACTTAATTGGAAAAATAATTGAATCTTGTAGATAACTGATTCACTCCCCCCTCTCAATTATCTCTTGGGACTATTCCTAACAATTGGTATCAGATCCAAGTGCCTCAAAGAGAAATTTTAACAGCTTGAGGTTGATCAAATGGAATTCTTTAGAAAATAAAGTCCTAAGTTTGATGGAGAGAACTATCTAGATTGGAAAAAAAATGATGACACACCTGCAGTGCATTGCCTTTGAAATTTTTGAAGTATCTACCAAAGAAGTTTAGATTCCCTCTCTAGAAGATCTTGTAAAGGAAGATGCAACTCTTAAGTAGAAGGAGATTTTCACTTAAAATTCTATTGCCAAAGAAGCCCTCATTAGCACATTGTTTGACAGTGAGTTTTTAGAGATCAAGAAAGTAGATATAGCCTACAAGATATGGAAGTATCTAGAAGACATGTTTGAAGGAGATGTCCAAGTCAAGAATGTTCTCAGAAAGACATGGAAGAAAAAGTACAATACATTGGTGATACTACCTAAATAGAAATTTAGAGCCTACAATCAAAGGATTAATGAAGCAGTTGTATGAATCAGAAACAATGGTGGAGAGATCTCAGAGGAAGACATAATGGATAATTTGATGACTACTTTGACATCAGAATATGAGAGAAAGATAAACATCCTAGATGAGACTATGCAATTTTCAAAAGAATTCAAAAGAGAGACCTTAATTAGCAATATTTTAGCTTTTGAGATATCAAGTTTGAAGACAGAGCCTAAAAGTGAGATGACCTTCAAAGCTTCAGTCCATGGTAAGAAATCCTTAAACAGTTCTAGTAATTTTGATGATGATGACTATGAAGAAAAAGAACTACATGATTTCATTGCTTTGATTGCTAAGAAATAAAGGAAAGGAAAAGAAAAATATGAAGGTCAATTACCATTCAAATGCTTTTCATGTAACAAGATTGGTCACTTTTCATCTAAGTGTCCTACTAGAGTCAAGAATTTCAAAACTAACTACAAGCCCAAGTATACAAAAGAATGCTACTATGCTAGAGATGGAGTATTAGATGAAGAGTCGGTAGAAGATGAAATTGGATTCATTTCTCTTGAAGACATGGAGAAAATGTTTGATGAAATGGACCTTGAAGATGAAAAGAAAGTATAAGAGTTAGCACTGATTTCACAAGATGACATCAGGACAGATTGGATCATTGACAACAATTTCTCACATCATATGATAGGAGACAAGGATAGATTTGTACATATGGATAGATACAAAGGAGGCATGGTTATATTTGGAGACAACACTCCTAAACCTATCATAGGTAGAGGAGCTATCACCTTGGATGGAAATAACAATACTGATGATGTTCTTTATGTTGATGGTTTGCAACATAACTTACTAAGTGTTGGACAGTTTCTTGAAAAAGGATATCAGTTGGAATTCAAAGACAATAAGTGCATCATAAATAACAAGGATGGAGAAATCATTGCATCAGGTTCAAAGACTAAAGGTAATGTTTTTTAGCTTAATCCTGAAGCAAGTTGTTTTGTTGCAAAAGTAGATGACAATTTGTTATGGCACAAAATAATATGTCACATCAATTTTGACAACATAGTGAAGATAAGCAATGTAAAGGCAGTAAGAGACCTTCCTAGCATTGCAAAACTAGTTGATACAATATGCAGGGAATTTGTAATGGGAAAGCATATGAGGAATTCATTCAGAAGAAAGAACAATTTGGTAGAGAACAAATTGGATCTAGTACATACAAACCTATGTGGACCAACTCAAACAAGATCATACTATGGTAAAATGTACTTTATTTTGTTTGTTGATGATTATTCTAGAATGATGTGGGTTGCATTCTTAAAAGAAAATTGAGAACCATTTGATAATTTCAAATTATTCAAAGCTAAAGTTGAAAATGAGTCTAGATTGAAGATTAAATGTTTGAGATCAGATAGAGGAGGAGAATTCACCTCTGACAGATTTTATGAGTATTGCAAAGAACCTAGGATAAAGAGACAGTTAAGTGTACCTAGAACCCCTTAGTAGAATGGAATTGCAGAAAGAAGGAATATGATCATACTTGATACATCACACACCATCATGATTGAAGGAAAGGTCGTACACACCTATTGGAGAGTTGCGGTCAATAATACAGTCTATATACTATTAATAGAAAACAATTGAGGCCAGGTGTAGACAAGACACCTTATGAGCTATGGTTTGGGAATATACCTATAGTAAAATACTTCAAAATCTTTGGAAGCAAGTGCTACATCAAGAGAGATGAATCAATTGGCAAGTTTGATGCAAGAAGTGATGAAGGTGTTTTTATTGGTTAATCTACCAAAAGAAAAGCTTATAGATGTTTTAATTTAAGATTGAAGAAGATAATTGAAAGTTCCCATTTTAAGATTGATGAGAAGTTTATGATCCAAGAAAGATATGATTATGCACCTATGATTGAAGAAGAACCTAGACCTACCACTGGAGAAATAATTATTGATGAAATGTTTGATAACATTGATGTACAATTCAATGACCCTGAAAGTAGTGAAGAAGAATCATAGAAGTCAGATGAAAGAATTACACGTAATGTTCCTAAATTCACATCTAGATATCATTCAAAGGAAGACATCATTGGAGATCAAAATAGTAAAGTCATGACAAGATCAAAAGCAAAGAGTGTTGGAAATTTCAATTGAAGCGATTATTGTATTGTCATTGATGTCAAACCTTAACTGGTAAGACTATTTCTATTTAAGAAAGTACTATATCTATTTGATTGTTGTTAAGGGGAAAGGAAAGGTTGAGTTATCTTGATATTTCAATGATTACTTAATTATGCGGCACAATGATAAGATATTGTATTGTTTATCTAAGTATGAATGGAGACTAAACTGGTAGGCTTAACTGAGCAAAAATGAAGAAATCTAGTTTAAGCCGAGTGATGTTAGTGTCGATCGAGCTAGTATATGCTGACTAAATTCAGTGTTGACCAAACATCAGTTAATTGCCGAGGATGACAATATTAGCCGAGGAAATAGTTTTTGAGGTGACCAAGCTTTCTAATGAAGACCAAGGAGTCGAACACTGTATTGACCGAGTGTCAGTAATTTACATTTGAGGAAGAATTCAGATTTCCAGCCGACATCGTTGAATTCTTGGATTATGTAAAACATGTTGACTTTATTTATTGATTGTACAAAAGCATTTAAAGCATTGTAAAAAGTTTTATTATAAATATATTAAGATATTTGAGATATTTCTAGAAGGATAGCTGAAGAACATAAAGTAGGAAGGATTCGATGAATCTAACCTAACCCTAAGATCTACAAAGGAGATTAAGTGGAAAAAGATGTATTGACCTAATTGAGGAAGTATTAAGGGAACCTAAGTTTGAGGTTAACAGAAGAGAGGATGCTGGAAGTATTGTTGATGTTATTGACTGTACAAGAAGAGAATGCTAAAGGAGAATTTTTGTGATTTCTTGAAGGGAGTTCTGAGCAGATCAGTGATGGTGATGGTAAAGGTTCACATTCAATAAGCTAGCATATGCGTACAAAATTGGATCTGATATTTGCAAAATAAGTTGTATGTTTTTCAGATCAATACTACTGCTACTTTCTAACCATTGTATCAGTCAAAATCCTTTTAATAGAGGTTGAACTAATAGTCATTTGTATAAATCCTTTGAACAAGGTTGCATTCTAATGGAGTGTATGTAAGTCCTATAACAAGGTGCACTTTTAACATAGTGGTCTAAATCCTTTAACCGGGTCACACCTAACAATGTGTTTGTAACCTTTGACAAGGCTGGCTTTTCACCGAGCTTGCTTCAGAAGAGTGAACATAATAGTAACATGTTACAAAGTGGTTTTTTCCAGATTGGGTTTTGACTATAAATCCTGGTGTTGATACTTGTGTGAATATTTTGGTTTGAACATTTTTATGTTTTACAAGTTAGATACTATTAGATAAGTGGATTGCACAGTGATATGTTTCTGTTATGCAATCAGTAATGACCGAGTAGCTATTGGTTATTAGATCTGATTTGTAGAAGAGTTTTAAAGTTTTTTTTATACATATGGACCTGAGAATAATTGATTCACCCCTCCTCTCTATTGTTCTAAATCATATTAATAATTGGTATCAGAGCTGTTAGTGCTTGCAGAGAACAAGTTTGAAAGTACTTGAAGAAAATGATCAGGATGTATAAGAAGGAGGTACCAAAGCTGAATAAGGAGAACTTCCCTACATGGAAAAGCTTGATGAAGCTGCATCTAGCCAATATTGGTGATTCTACAAAATATTACATTGAGCATGATTATGTCACACCTATTGCACCTCTAACTACCGAGGAAATGAAAGCTAAACAAGAGCACAACCAAGCAATGTTGGAGATTGCATCTTTCCTAAGTTATCCAGAATTTGAAGACATCAAAGATTGTAGTAATGCAAAGAAAATGTGGGATACTCTTGCAAACATCTATGGAAGTGACATAAATGTTTTGAGAGCAAAATCTGAAAGCCTAAGAGGTAAATTTGATGAAATGATAATGCAAGAAGGTGAGAATATTGCACAATACTCTGGTAGAATAAAAGAAGTTTTAAATGCTATTGTTAATCTCTATTAAGCATTTAAAGGTTGTCATTAGTATCAAAGGATAGTAAATAGGTCATTCGGTTACTTATATTGAGTTGGTCAGTAACTAGAAGTAAGACAGAGCAGTCAGTAAAGCTTTTACACTGAGCATCACAAAGTTTACCGAGCACCAGCAACACTGACACCAATGGATAGTAAACACCAAGAATCATAGTATACACTGAGCAAATTATACAGTGTTTACCGATGATCATAGAAAATGGCATAGTAATCTGAAATGGCACATTCTTCTATGCAAATGGTTACAACAGATCATAAAATGGTTCACCAAGATCAAGGAGCATTTATTATAAATAGATACTCATTAAATGTAATGTTTATCTTATTGTAATAGTTGATCTAGGTTATTTTGCACTGTAGATCTTAGGGTTATGATTATTTTTGTAACCTAATTTTTGCTAAGGTGGCAAAAATAGAACACTATATTTTGTATGTTCGCACCATTTTATGAGGTTGGGTGAACTAATATATATGAATCACGGAGCACTTGAAGAAATTGCCTATCTTCAAGACAATCAGTTTACCAAGCATAACAGAGTACAAAGGATATCAGATTGAGTAGAATCAGAGAAGGCTACGAAGCATAATAGAGTAGAAAACCATCACAGATAAGGTGATATTTTGATGAGCACTTATAGACCTGTTTCGGATAATTGAGTTGTCAACTAGTAGATAATTGCCTATTACTTTCTGACAATTATGATAGAGTTTTTGATAAATCTCTTAATAGAGTAGACTTAACAATCTTATGTAAATCTCTTAACCGAGTACACACTTCATTAGTGTTGTTTAAATTCTATAACTAGGTAGATCTAGCTGATCTAACATGTTACTCCTAACAGGGTAAGATCACCAAAAGTGATCAAAACTTGTAGCCTTAATAGGCAAACCTTTTCTATCCGCAATAGTGAAGAATTTGTGGGTGTCATCCCCACCACAGTTTTTACCTTCTTACAAGGGTTTCTGTGTTACCAAAATACTTGTGTTATGTGATTTTCATATTGATTTCATGTTTTTTACTCTCTTAAGTTAACTAGATGATTGATTTATACAATTATATTCAAGTTATTTTGATTGGTTATCACAAGTATTCAATTATAGATCTAAAAGGTTTTACAAGTAAAGTTTTGAAGGCACTAATTCACCCCTCCCCTCTCAGTACCTATCTCTCCTAATTATAACAACTATTAGAGGAGAGAATGGAACTATTGATGATGAAATTGTAATAGAAAAAGTATTGAGAACTCTGTGTCCTATCTATTCCATCAAAATTTCAGCAATTCAGGAATCTAGATGTAACCCTAGCAATGCTCTTACTTTGGAAAGTTTGGTTGGTAAGCTTACTGCTTTTGAACTTTCTAACTATGATAACTTCACTCTTGGTAATGTTGAATTTGCTTTTAAGTCACAAATGGTTCTGAGTAAGTCAAAGAAAGAAAAAGAAAGATGCATTAGTGAAAGTGAAAGTGAAAGTGATAGTGACACATCTGATGAAGAACTTGAGGATCTAGAAGCTCTTATGGCTAGAAGACTGAAAAGGGGAAAAGGAAAGTACAAAGGTAAAGTCCCTATTATATGTTTTTCATGTAATATAGTTGGTCATATATCTACTAGATGTCCTAACAGGGATGATAAAGATGAAGAAAGAGACAAAAATCATAAAGACAAAAGAGAAGATAGAGGTTACTGAAGATACAAGGACTACAAAGGAAGAGGTAAGAAATCCTGCTATATTGCCAAAGAAGAGACTGACATTGATGGTGATGATTTTGAAATTTAAGTTGTCTATGTTGCAATGAAAGATGAATCTGATGAGGATGAGAAAATTGCATTGATATCTTATGTGAACAAAAATGATAAATAGATTATTGACAGTGGTTGTTCACATCACATGACTGGTGACAAGAGTAAGTTTGATACCTTAGATCATTATAAAGGTAGGAGTGTGAAATTTGGTAATGATGAACCATGTCTTGTTAGAGGAAAAAGATTGATTAAGTTGATTATACAATCACTTGTGAAAATGCTTATTGGGTTGAGGGTCTTAACTATAATCTGCTGAGTGTTGTACAACTTAATAGCACTAGCTACCGAGTGGAATTTCATCATAGGAAGGCCAAAATATTTGATGCCACTAGTGAACTAATTGGAAGTGGAGAACAAACAAGAGGTAATTTGTTCTATCTAAACCTATCTAAAGAAACATGTATGATTACACAATTTGATGATATTTGGTTATGGCATAAGCGGCTATGTCATGTTAACTTTGATAATCTGGTAGAAATTAGTAAGAAAAAGAAAGTGAGAGGTCTACCTAGATTGAAGAAAACTAAGAATGTAATGTGAAAAGAATGTTAGTTGGGTAAGATAACAAAGTCTAGTTTCAAGAGAAAAACTTTTACTTCTAAGAATACCTTAGATTTGGTTCATGCTGACCTTTGTGGACCAATGGGTGTACAAAGCTATTGTGGTGCTAGATATTTTATCCTGTTTGGTTATGATTATACCAGAATGATGCACATAATTTTCTTAAAGGAAAAATATGATGCTTTTCAATTTTTTAAGTGGTATTTGGCTAAGGTTGAAAAGGAGATAGGTAGGAACCTGAAGTGTCTGAGATCTGACTGAGGTGGAGAATTTATATCCAATGAATTTAATCTATGTTGCAATGATAGAGGGATCAAAAGACAAATGTTTTCACCTAGAACTCCTCCACAGAGTGGTATAGCAGAGAGAAGGAATAGATCTATCTTGGATTATGCAAGGATATTAATGATTAAAAAGGATGTTGCACAAAAGTACTGGAAAGAAGTTGTAAGTACAACTGTTTATACTCTTAATTGAGTAAAGATCAAAAAAGGTACAAATATGACACCTTATGCATTATGGCATGGGTATGCACCTAATGTAAAGTACTTTAGAATTTTTGGAAGTAAATGCTACATACTAAAGGACAATAGAAATGGAAAATTTGATGCTAAAAGCGATGAGGGTTTATTCCTAGGCTATTCCACAAAAAGTAAACCTTATAAGTCTTTGAACTCTAATGCTAACAAAATTGTGGAAAGTGTGAATGTCAAAGTTGATGAGTATGTAGAGAAAAATGAAGCTAATAGTAAAAGAGAACCAAGAGATTATAAATCTTTTGTGTATATAGAGGAAGGAGAGGTAAGTGATAGACTTGCACCTGATGCTCAGTCTTCCGTAAGCAATATCAAGCTTAAGGAAAACAATGTCGAGAGGGAAGAAGAACATGTTAAGTGACAAGAAGAAGTTGTCAAGTATCAAGGAGAGGTTGTCAAGCATTCAGAAGCTAAACCTTACAATCTTATTGGTGAACCTGAAGAGAAAAATGAAAGGAGAGCAGAACCTGTTCTAGCACAATATGTAAGGAGACATCACAAGCCTAAACAGATTATTAGAGACAAAGATACTAGAGTTCTAACCAAAAGAAAGAAAAGAGATCCAACATGTTTACTATGTGAATTCAAGCCTAAGACAACTAAGGAGGCATTAGAAAATGAAGACTGGATACAAGCAATGAATGAAGAGATAGACCGGATAGAGAAGAATGATACCTGGACTCTAGTGTCGAGACTAGAAAATAAAAATGTCATTGGGACAAAGTGGGTATTCTAAAATAAGCTGAATGAGCATGGTCAAATCACAAGAAACAAAGCTAGGTTGGTATGCAAATTCTATGCACAAGAAGAAGGAATAGATTATGGGGAGACATTTTCCACTGTAGCTAGATTGGAAGGAGTAAGAACCCTACTTGCATATGTTGCCTATAAATATTTCAAGGTATACCAAATGGATGTTAAGTCTACATTTTTAAATGGTATATTAGAAGAAGAAGTGTATATTGAATAGCCAGAAGGATTTGTTGATCCAAACAAAAGATACATGGTTTGCAAACTGAATAAAGCACTGTATGGACTAAAGCAAGCTCCTAGAGCATGGTATGAGAGACTACACAACTACCTAATATAGATTGGATTCTCAAGGAAAAATGACATACACAATCTTTATATGAAAGATGAAGAAGGTAAAGGAATCTTGTTAGCTAAGATCTTTATAGATGGTATTATATTTGGTGAACAAGATGCCTTGTGTAAGAAATTTTCAAATGAAATGCAAACTGAATTTGAAATGAGTATGTTTGGGGAGATCAAATTTTTTGTTTGTTTACAAGTATATCAGATGGAGAAAAGAATTTTCATCACCTAGTCTAAATATGTTCATGAGATGCTGAAAACCTTTGGTATGGAAGATTCAAGGCCAGTAAGTACTCCCATGGCTACTAGACAAAAGTTGTCTAAAAATGATGATACTGCAGAAGTAAATACAAATTTGTATAGACCTATGATTAGAAAGCTACAGTATGCTATACATAAGAGACCAGATATTGCTTTAGCTATTGGGATTGTGGCAAGATTATCTACCAATCCTAATGAAACTCACATGATGGTTGTCAAAAGAATAATGAGATATTTGAAAGGGACTGTTGAATATGGATTGTACTACAAGAAGCATGAAAATTTTGAACTGAGAGTGTATACTGATGCTAATTGGGCAAGAAATGTGGATGACAAAAAGAGTACTAGTGGTGGAGCCTTATTTCTTGGACATATATTAGTTTCTTGGACATAGATTAGTTTCCTGGACAAGCAAGAAACAAAATTGCATTTCCCAATCTACTATTGAAGCCGAGTATGTGGGTGCAGTTGTGAACTGTTCAAACTTGGTATGGATAAAGAAATTGTTGGTAGGCATGAAATAAGAAATCACTAAACCAGTTGTCATTTTTTGTGACAACACAAGTTCTATCAACATCTCTAAGAATCTAGTGATGCACATAGAGATTGAATACAATGCAATCAAGTATCATTACTTGAGAGAACTGGTACAAGATAAAGAGGTCTGAATGGAATATGTGAATACAAAGGAACAAATAGTAGACATATTCACTAAAGCTTTACCTAAAGAAGTTCATGAATATCTAAGAGGTCAATGAGGGGTCCTTCCCCTAATTGAGGCTGCCTAGTCAAGCTAGGAGCACTGCATCAAATGTGCTGCAAAGGGCACGTAACAAGTTGATGCAGAGACAAGTCACACTTTAAGAGTAGCCTAGAGTCATGAAAAGTATAGCAAAGCCAAGAATCAGTCATAAGAAAAGATGATAGAGGGAGAAATACTATTACTAAACTGAAAAGATGATATCTACATCTACATGATGTATGTTTTAGTTGTTGCTTTGGCATTTTCATCAAAGAGGGAGATGATCATAGATGAATACACGAAATGAAATTTTCATGGAAGATCAAGTAAGAGGGAGAGATTCAGTGGATGGTCATACAAGCATGGCTAATTGATTCTGTATCAGAATGAAGCTAAGGATATTATAAATACTTTTGATGGACATATAATTTTTGGATAGGTTGGTAATTTATGTGATATTCATATGGTGTTTCCATCAATGCCGAAGAGGGAAATTGTTGGAAACTGCAATTTGAAGCAATTTTTGTATTGTCATTGATGTCAAGCCTTAATTGGTAAGATTGTTGCTATTTAAGAAAGTATAATATCTATTTGATTTTTGCTAAGGGGAAAGGCAATGTTAGTAATAGTAGCACCTAAGGAAAGGTTGAGTTATCTTGATATTTCAATGAGTACTTAATTATGTGGCACAATGATAAGATAATGTTTTATAACTTTTATTATAACTGAGAGGGGGGGTGGGGGGGTGAATCAGTTATCAGATAATTATAACTTTTATCAACTTCAACAACATTAAACCATGTAATAAATATAATTACCAACCATAGACAGATATTCATACACAATGACACAATGACACAAGATATGTTGACTAGGGAACCTCTTGATCAAAGAGTAAACCCTGGTGGGAATGATTCCCATAAAAGATGCACTAATATGAATATTCCTTGTGAAAGGATGGACTCTATTAGGAGTTTTATGAAATACATTTAGTACATATGAATCCCTATTAGGAGATTTTGAATCCCTGTTAAAAGATTCTAACCCTATTAAGAGTTATGGAAGACAAAAGGACCCACTGCCCAAGCAGCTTCAGGGTAAGATCACTGAAAACACTATCCAAATAATCTTTGTATTACTCAAAATAATAATATGTTACCTCTTCTCTGACTATGCCAAACTGCACTCACTGTTACACCAGATCTCAATTTCAGATCTCTGTACTTCACATGTCTTCCTTCACAAATTCGCTTTCAAATTTAGCTCTTTTCTTCACTTCATATTCATCCACTACAATACAACAAGGAAAAATATTCCTTCCTTTATACCACACTCAATTAATTACAAATGAGTCGGCATACAATTACAAAATAAAAGTTTCCACACGCTACATCAAAATTACATAAAACTGTCAGCTTCCAACTACAATTATTCTTCACTCGTGCAACCTCAAAGTTTGCACTATCATCCACATCACTATCAATGTGTCTTCAAATTCCCTTTAACTGTACAAAGCTAGATTCCATCCTGATTAGGAGATATCATCTGATTTCCATAAACCGCTACTCAAGAACACTACCTAAATACTGCTTCCACCAAAATGCTCATAACTTCCATGAATAAATGAATTGTTGTCTGCACTCTTGACCATAAAAATATAACATATAAAAGAGTATATCTTCAACATATCATAGCTCCAACTACAATATTCCACGTGCACTAATTCAAACTCTGTCTGCTTCTTTGCAAGTCTCTGGTAAATCACTGTGTTGACATCAATGACAACCATAGTCATGAATGCAACAAAAACTGTTACAGAATGGCTACCAAAAATTTAGCATTCATTCATGATAGTATGAATGAAGACTAAACTGGTAGGCTTAACTGAGTAGAAATGAAGAAATCTAGTTTAAGCCAAGTGATGTTAGTGTCGACTGAGCTAGTATATGCCGAGTAAATTCAGTGTTGACCGAACATTAGTTAATTGCCGAGGAAGACAGTATTAGCCAAGGAAATAGTTTTTGAGGTGACCAAGCTTTCTAATGAAGACTAAGGAGTTGAACACTATATTGATCAAGCATCATTAATTTACATTTGAGGAAGAATTTAGATTTCCAGCCGACATCGTTGAATTCTTGGATTATGTAAAATGTGTTGACTTTATTTATTGATTGTACGAAAGCATTTAAAGCACTGTAAAATATTTTATTGTAAATATATTAAGAGATTTGAGATATTTCTAAAAGGATAGCCGAAGAACATAAAATAGGAAGGATTCAATGAATCTGACCTAACCCTAAGATCTATGTGTAGACACCTAAAAATCTTTTAGAAAATAAAGTATTTTTATTTTTTGAAAATCTCTGATGACATCATCATTTATTAATTATTTATTTATTTAATTTATTTATTTATTTTTATGTCATTAAATCCCTTTATCTTAATTAAAAATATTTAATTAAGAAATCCCTCCCAAAAATGTTTAAATCTTATTTAAACATTATTCCCCTATTTATTAATTATTTAATTAATAAATTGACCAAAAATCCCAAAATAATAATTTATTTATTTTTTGCCCAAAACTTTGCCAATTTCTTAAAGACCACTAACCTCTTCCAAAATCTTCTAATCCTTATTTAATTTCTATTAAAGGCTAATCCCATCATTTCCTAATCCTAATCCTACCCCTAAACATTTGCACAATCCGAACCAAGCTTAAGACTTTCCTAAACCAAAGCAAAGTCTCCCCTTCCAAATATCTTAACCACAAAACATTCAATGCATCCACAAAGTCATCAAAGTCTCTTAAAATCTCATTCAATGCTCTTACAAGCACTTATGAGGGGAGTTATGAGCTTTGAGCCCCCTTTGTTGACTCATCTTTACCCTTCCCTTCATCCACTCACCTTGTGACATGTGTCACCTCCTGATTGGCTATAGACTAGCACAATCCATGTGCTCCTTTTTGAATGAATCTTGGCCTCTCTTAAGGATTTCAATCCTAGCCACTCATTCTTCCTTCCCAAATCCTATAAATACCCCTCCTTTCAAGAGAAAATCAATTAGCTTAACTTTTATTCTCATGCATTGTTATCATGCCCTTTTATTTCTAGACTTAGCACAAATCATTCTAATTTAGTTTACTTTCAAGCATTTTAGCTCATCATAGCTTAGTAATAATGGATTAACATAGTTTTTATTGTTGTTTTGCATAGCATAGCATCATATCACATCTCTATTTGGTCTAAAATCAATCTTAGCATAATCACACTTGCATTGAATCTCTATTTAAGCATCATAGTTTGAGTTCTTGAGGCCTTAGGGGCAATCTTGGGTGTTCTACCCATTATTGTACCATTTTTTGGGGGTTTTCATGAGTCTCAAACCATCTTAGAATGCATTAGAGTATGCTCCAAGTGCTTAGAGAGCACACCCACATCCCTCTTATCAGAGAAAATCAAACAGTGCTTGGGTGCACCTGTTTAGGCTCAATCTAAGGTGGCTAGCTTAGAGTTTTCTTTGTTTTACATTGATTTCATGCTTAGACTAACATCTAATCATTGTTTGGCTTGAAGTTCTTCAAAGCAGGTACCCTCAAAAGCCTAGTCCACATTCTGGCACGCCCGGTGAGACCCAAACCGCAATCAGCTTGATCAAATCACACTTTTTCACTCTCGGTGTCATGGAAAATGAAAGAAATGTCACCTGTAAGAAATCAAGTCACGCCTCCAGCCATTCTAGTCACGCCTACAAGTAGTCAAATCATGCCTATGAGCTTTGAAATGACACCTAGAAACTGATAGTTTTTCACCATCAGCAATTTCTTTTCTATCTTATTTCTTATTATGTCACCTCCGTATAAAGAAATTATGCCTCTATATAAAGAAATCACGCATTTGCAAAAATAAATCACGCATTTGCAGAAAGAAATCATGCGTTTGCAAAAAGAAATCACGCGTATGAAAAAAGAAATCACGCGATTGCAGAAAGAAATCACACGTTTGCAGAAAGAAATCACGCGTTTGCAAAAAGAAATCACGCGTTTGAAAAAATAAATCATGCGTATGAAAAAAGAAATCATGCATTTGTAGAAAGAAATCATGCATTTGCAAAAAGGAATCATGTATATGAAAAAAAGAAATCACGCGTTTGCAGAAAGAAATCACACATTTGTAGAAAGAAATCACACTTTTGCAAAAAAAAATCATGCGTTTGCAAAAAGAAATCATGCGTATGAAAAAAGAAATCATGCGTATGCATAAAAAGATCACGTGTATGCATATTTTGGTCACGCTTAGGCATATTTAAATGTCACCTGTCAGTTTTTTTTGTTTTTTTTTGGGTGTCACTTCTGCATTTTCCAGTGTCGCGTATAAGCTGGACAATGTCGCTATGACTATGTTTTTTGTCTTAAATTGTTCTCAGATTCATAATAGCAAAGGTCAAACAAATCTTGAGTGAAACTAAGGGAAAAGAACTTAGGTCCTAAAAGTCATTTTCATTTTCAAAATCAAACACAATCTTGAATGACTTAAATTGAAAATAATAAGCATGCCTATTCCTTCTTCTTTGAATTTCAGTTCAAACAAAATCTTGAATGATCTAAGGATAAAACAAAGCTCTTTTCAAAGTTCTTAAATCAACTTGAAAATCTCAATCTTGAATGCCCAAAAGGAAAGAACTTGCAAGTGCTCAAATCATTTACCTTTTGGAGAAAGAACAAATCAAACCTTAAGCACTTGTGTTTTCAAATTCAAAGTTCAGACAAACTTAATCAATTTAGGAAAATGAACAAACTTGCTTGATGTGCATCTAGGAGCTTTATCTTCTTGCAAAATCCTTGTTAAAGTAAGCAACGTAGAACATTTGGACTCAGACAAGTTCACTTGTTCTACTTTTAGCAAGGCCTGTCCAGGGAGAAAAGTGCTTCCTCCTCGGAGAATGACCTCAAACCGGTATCCCCCCCGGCCGGTATATAAATAAAGTGAAGGCAAAAAGTACTCACTTATATCTCCTAATCCACGGCCGTCTTGTGCCAAATGCAAATGTCTGGGGAAAGGTAAATATTCCTCCCCCAGCATTGTTGGCTAGGCTCTTAAGTGAGTCATAGGCAGTCAGCATAACTCGGACAAGTTCACTTGTTCTACTTTTAGCGAGGCCTGTCCAGGGAGAAAAGCACTTCCTCCTCAGAGAATGACCTCAAACCGGTATCCCCCCCGGCCGGTATATAAATAAAGTGAAGGCAAAAAGTACTCACTTATATCTCCTAATCCACGAGCGTCTTGTGCCAAATGCAAATGTCTGGGGAAAGGTAAATATTCCTCCCCCAGCATTGTTGGCTAGGCTCTTAAGTGAGTCATAGGTGGTCAGCATAACTAGGTATGGAGACTCCATGGAACTATTAAAAACTTGATAAAATAGAGGCTACCCTATCTACATCCGAAAGTATCAAAATCCTTGTGCAAGGACCGATTCCAAGGGGTTTACGGGGTCACCTCAAGATTACTCACCATTTGTATTCCCTTCTACGGGGTACCAAGCTATGGACAAGTGATTTTGATACTCACCTTCCTTAGGTAGATCTGCTTGAAGTGCTTGACAGTCAAAACTTCGTGAAAACATTGTTGGAACATACACTTTCAGAGCTTTATCAGAGTCAGTCATCCTGCTTGTATCTCACAAGGTAGCTTTGTCCCTTCAGAGATTGCTTTTTCGAAAGTCTTTTTTTTACCTATCCTTTTCCATTGGAAAACATTGAAACAAAACTTGATACTTAGAAAGTCTTGCAGAAATCAGATATCCAAGAAGCCTTTTGTCTCAAAAAAAACTTATCAGAATTTTCCCAAAGATATGCCCAATTTGATCAAACATCCGAAAGCCAAGTTGCCCAAATCAAAAGATTATCAAGAGAAGAAAGTTGCAGAAAGAAACCTCAAGAACCATCAATCCTCTATCCAAGCAACCCAAGTAGAAGAAAAATATCAAGAAAAGCTTGATAATATTGGCTATAATGCAAGAGTCAAATAGTTTGCCTACCAATTCCGAGTGAACCATCGCTATTTCAGTTTTAATACCCCTCACCCACCCTGAACTCATAGACTGGGACCAACCAAGCATTACACACATTGATCAGTTCCAAAGCATGGAAGCACTCCTAGAATTCATGGGGGCATCAGGCCCACAATCAGTTCACAATTTAGAGTCAACTCACATCTATAAGCTTGACCCAGAAGGATATTTCGGAGAGGAGGCAAGCTTTAGCTACAAAAAAGAAATAGAAAGAGTAAAACATGAGTCCTTATGTGAAAACCCTTCTGGGGCACATTCTGATTCCAAAAAAGTAAAAATAAAGAGTGTATCTTCTAGTGAAAACTTGGCAATTCAAGCGCTAGAAGATGAAGACTTGCCTCTTACTCCCATCCAAGATTATAGACCTGAGTAGTCACCTATCATCATAGAAGAAACCAAGCTAGTCAACTTAGGTACAGAGGAATGCTCGAGGATCACCTACATTGCAGCCAACATGACAGAAGGTGAAGAAATGGCTTTCACTGCGCTCCTTCAAGAAGCTACTATGAACTTTGCATGGTCATACGCACACATGCCTGGACTTGATCCTAAACTTGTTGTTCATCATCTAGCTATAGACCCTAATGTCAAGTCAGTAAAGCAGAAGCTATGAAAAATGCATCCCAAAGTAGCTCTATTGGTAAAATCAGAACTAGAAAAGCTCCTAGATGCAAAGATTATCAGAGCTATAGATTACTCAGATTGGATCTCGAACATGGTACCTATCACAAAGCCTTCTGGCAACATCTAAATTTGTATAGATTTTAGGGACCTAAACAAAGCATGTCCTAAAGATGATTTCCCGCTACCTAACATAGACATGATCGTAGATCTTACAGCGGGCCATGAAATGTTGTCACTAATGGATGGTTTCTCTGGTTACAATCAGATTCATATAGCAGCAGAAGACCAACACAAAATAGCATTCACCACTCCATGGGGTACCTTTTGCTATAACATGATGCCCTTTGGTCTAAAGAATGCAGGAGCCACATATCAGAGAGCAATGACAGCAATCTTCCATGACATGATCCACAAGATCCTAGAGGACTATGTGGATGATATTCTTGCAAAATCAAAGACACACCATGAACACCTTGACATTCTTGAGAGTGTGTTTGATCGCCTACAACACTATGGGTTACGGCTCAATCCAAAGAAATGTGTCTTTGGTGTTACATCTGGAAAGCTCCTAGGTTTCATAGTATCATGACAAGGCATAGAGATTGACCCTAAAAAGGTCAAAGCAATAATAGAAATGCCTCCCCCAAGAACACTTAGATAGCTCAGAAGCCTACAAGGAAAGCTTCAATCAGTACGTTGGTTCATTTCTCAACTGGCAGACAAGTGCCAACCTTTCACACATATTTTATGCAAAGACACAAGCTTCAAATGGGATCCCATATGTCAGAGAAGCTTTGATAAGCTCAAGGAGTATCTAGCCAATTCTCCAATCCCAGTACCACTAGTTCCAGGATGCCCTCTCATACTCTACATCTCAGCAACCACTACAACACTGGGGGCACTCCTAGCTTAGCATGATGATGAAAACAAAGAGAGAGCCATCTACTACATTAGTCGAACTCTTATCGGCTATGAGCTTAATTACTCACCCATGGAAAAAGCATGCCTTGCAGTGGTCTTTGCCACTCAAAAGCTTAGACATTACATGCTCAGTCACATAATCAAGCTCATTTCAAAGGTGGACCCCCTCAAATATCTACTATCAAAGACAACTCTCACAGGCTGTATGGCAAAATGGATCATGATACTCAGCGAGTTTGACATCTAGTACATAGATCGAAAATAAATCAAAGGGAAAGTCATTGCCGATCAGTTAGCAGAAGCACCACTAGTGGATGCTTATCCACTAATCATGGAATTCCCTGATGAACACTTATGTATGATCAAAGAGCAGCCCATGTGGAAACTATACTTTGATGGCTCCTACACATCATATGGATCAGGGGCAGGAATCCTATTCATCACACCTCAAGGTGACTACATCCCAAAGTCATTCAAATTGGGATTTTCTTGTACCAACAACATTGTAGAATATGAGGCACTCATCTTAGGTCTCAAAATAGCCATTCAATGGAATATCACAGAACTGCAAGTGTTCGGCGATTCACAGCTGATTATCAAGCAAGTACTAGATGAAGATCAGACAAAGGACGACAATGGCTGCTACCTTACAAAGAACTCATGGATAGATTGAAAGAGCATTTCCTGAATCTACAATTCACACAGATACCTAGACTTCAGAACAAAGTAGCAAATGCTTTGGAAACTATTGGGTCCTTGTTAGAAATCCCACGTGACGCATCATAGTATGAATTCCTAGTTGAGCAGCTACATACACCAGCTTATGAGAATGCCGATGCAGAAATGGTGTGTGTCTTGGTTGGTCCCCAGTCCCCGTGGTACCATGACATCCATGCATATCTAAAGAATGGTATCATATCTCCCCATCTCACCAATAACCAACACTAAAACCTTATCCGCAGAGCTTCCTGCTACACTCTTGTAGCCAACACCCTTTATCGTCGAGGGTATCACAATATCCTCTCTAGGTGTTTAGATTCAAACGAGGCCGTCCTGGCTTTACAAGAGGTTCACGCTGGAATTTGTGGTGCCCACATGAGTGGCATGGTTCTAGCTAAGCAGTTGCTTTGAGTTGGGTATTATTGGCCAACCATGGAACATGATGCTTGTGAATTTGTCAGAAAATATTTACCATGTCAGCAGCATGCAAATTTGATTCATGCACTAGCACAAGACCTGCAACTCATTGCGCCACCTTGGCCATCTCATGTTGGGGCTTTGACCTTGTCAGCTTAATCACTCCCCTCTCCTTAGATGGACACAAGTACATAATAACTGCCACAGAATACTTCACCAAATGGGTTGAAGCGATTCCACTCACCCTAACTACTGGCATCCAAATATCCAAGTTCATCCTTTACCACATCATTTGCCACTTTGGCATACCATCTACCATCTTCAGAGACCATGGCACACCTTTTGAAAACTAGCATGTGGATGATCTATGTGCCAGACTCCACATCCATCACCATTTCTCCAGTCCATATTTCCCCAAGGAAATGGCCAAGCTGAGGCAACCAATAAAACTATCTTGAAAATCCTCAAGAAGGTTGTTAATGATTCTGGTCATGACTGGCACCTCCAAATTAATCTTGCCCTTTGGGCCTATCATACTTCTTATCACACTCCCACAGGCACCACCCCATATTCCCTTGTATATGGTGCTGAAGCTGTTCTGCCGATCAAGGTCGAGCTTCCATCATTGTGAGTCTCCATGAAGAACTACACCACTGATGAAGACTATCATGTATCCCATCTCACACAACTAGACCTATTAGATGAAAAAAGACGGCAAGCATATGATCACCTAGTTGCATACCAGAATTGACTCAAAAGGAGTTATAACAAGAAGGTCCATCCTAGACAATTCCAGGTCGGTGACATGGTTCTCAAAGAAAATAAAAAGGTCTAAGAAAATCAAGAAAAGAAAGGCAAGTTTGAGCCTACTTGGCTGGGCCCCTATGTTGTCATATCATGCTTTGGCTCCGGTGCTTATCAGCTATCTACACCAGAAGGTGAGCCTTTGAATGATCCAATCAACATCATACATCTGAAGAGGTTCTATGCCTAAACTAGATCCTACATATTTAGAAAATCCATAAAAATTGGAAAAAAGTAGCAAAATACAAAAAAATCAAAAAATCAAAAAAAAAAAAATAGAAGAAAAGAAAATAATCGTCCAATGGTGAAAACTTGGCAATTCAGGCGCCTTGGACAAGTATGTTGGTGAAAACCTGGCAAACAGGCACCATACATAGTGGACCGAGTCATTATCTATCAAACTCCCATCCCCCATCCCACCATCTCAGTCCTTTTTCTCCCATCCCCATCCCCATCCACCATCCCCAGCACTCCTCTTTTTTTTCACAATCCTCAAGCAAATCCACCATTCCCACCTACACATATCTTATTCCCTATCTTGTACCATATCCTATATCTCTTGTATAGTGCTATCCTTCTTGTACTATATCTTGTACTATACCCTTGTACCATATCTTGTATCATATCTTGTATATCTTGTACTCTGTCCTGTATAGTGAGATCTTCCTATCCCCAATCCTAAGCTTTTGTACATATCCATTGTATATCTTTTCCCATCCATTATACATCAGTCCTTGTCAGTCTTGCAGCAGCATTTGATTAGAACACTTTGTCCTACCCCACCTTGTACTTCAACAACATCAATTGTCGACTATTCTTGATCACCGTGATTATTCTTTGACTTCATCATTTGCCATCGAACAACACCACTCATTCTCTCATCAATCAGTGGGTCCTTGAGGTTGTATCCTTCCTCCTATCAGACCTCATCTTCCCCCCATCAAATCAGTCAAATCAAATCTCTCTCCTTGGAAAAGGATGTCTTTTTGGAGTTATCATTTTGACCTTGGATTTTGTCCTTTGGGTCTTGTTAATCTTTTACAGCTTCTCATTGTTCTCTACTCAATGTCACCACAATCCTTTATATCATGGTGTGCTGTGAATGAGGATAATCTAGGACAAGTTCTTTTGATCTTTTGCTTCTACTTGTGAGTTAGTCATGTGTTTATGGTTTCTTCAGCATCATTTCCACCATGCCTCCTTCGGGTTTCATGTGTGCTACTGGGGAAACCCTGCGTGTCTTTTTAGCATCAGTCCTATGCAACACTGGTGACAAGGCCTTGTGATCCCAGTATCCTTGGCAGGTCTCTAGCATTGCTATATCAAACTAGGTTGTGCTCTCCACCTTTGCACTTGGAGCTTCCCCAATCCCCTGCATCTTGCATCATATAGATTAATCTTGCATTCTCATGTAGCTGCATCCTACATTTTGCATTTCATCTCATCTTGCATTCACCCATCTTTGCTCTTGGGAGTTTGGTTATTTATCTCCCCTTCTTCCTAGGTCCTTCTTTCTCTGTTTCCTTTCGAGAAAATTCCACAACATTTACTCCTTGCGTTATTTTCTCGAGGGGGCACAACCCCTCTTTCCTCTAAATTCTAGCCTCAGGCATCTTATTTTCTTATCTTTGACGCCATGCCACTTGTGACATCGCATCAAAGAGGGGCAAAATGTAGACACCTAAAAAAATTTTAGAAAATAAAGTATTTTTATTTTTTGAAAATCTCTGATGACATCATCATTTATTAATTAATTAATTATTTAATTAATTTATTTATTTTTATGTCATTAAATCCCTTTATCTTAATTAAAAATATTTAATTAAGAAATCTCTCCCAAAAATGTTTAAATCTTATTTAAACATTATTCCCCTAATTATTAATTATTTAATTAATAAATTAACCAAAAATCCCAAAATAAATAATTTATTTATTTTTTGCCCAAAACCTTGCCAATTTCCTAAAGACCACTAACCTCTTCCAAAATCTTCTAATCCTTCTTTAATTTCAATTAAAGGCTAATCCCATCATTTCCTAATCCTAATCCTACCCCTAAACATTTGCACAATCCAAACCAAGCTTAAGACTTTCCTAAACCAAAGCAAAGTCTCCCCTTCCAAATATCTCAATCACAAAACATTCAATGCATCCACAAAGTCATCAAAGTCCCTTAAAGGCTCATTCAATGCTCGTATAAGCACTTATGAGGGGAGTTATGAGCTTTGAGCCCCCTTTGTTGACTCATCTTTACCCTTCCCTTCATCCACTCACCTTGTGACATGTGTCACCTCCTAATTGGCTGTAGACTAGCACAATCCATGTGCTCCCTTTTGAATGAATCTTGGCCTCTCTTAAGGATTTCAATCTTGGCCACTCATTCTTCCTTCCCAAATCCTATAAATACCCCTCCTTTCAAGAGCAAATCAATTAGCTTAACTTTTATTCTCATGCATTGTTATCATGCCCTTTTATTTCTAGACTTAGCATAAATCATTCTAATTTAGTTTACTTTCAAGCATTTTAGCTCATCATAGCTTAGTAATAATGGATTAACATAGTTTTTATTATTGTTTTGCATAGCATAGCATCATATCACATCTCTATTTGGTCTAAAATCAATCTTAGCATAATCACACTTGCATTGAATCTCCATTTAAGCATCATAGTTTGAGTTCTTGAGGCCTTAGGGGCAATCTTGGGTGTTCTACCCATTATTGTGCCATTTTTTGGGGGTTTTTATGAGTCTCAAACCATCTTAGAATGCATTAGAGTATGCTCCAAGTGCTTAGAGAGCACACCCACATCCCTCTTATCAGAGCAAATCAAACAGTGCTTGGGTGCACCTGTTTAGGCTCAATTTGAGGTGGCTAGACTAACATCTAATCATGATTTCATGCTTAGACTAACATCTAATCATTGTTTGGCTTGAAGTCCTTCAAAGTAGGTACCCTCAAAAGCCTAGTCCACACTATGAAGGAGATTAAGTGGAAAAAGATGTATTGACCTATTTGAGGAAGTATTAAGGGAACCTCCATTTGAGGTTAACAGAAGAGAGGATGATGGAAGTATTGTTGATGTTATTAATTGTACAAGCAAAGAAGGCTGAAGAAGTGTTGTGATTTCTTGAAGAGAGTTCTAAGCAGATTAGTGATGGTGATGGTAAAGGTTCATAGTCAGTAAGCCAACATGTGTATGGAATTGGATCTGATATTTACAAAGTAAGTTGTATGTTTTTCAGATCAATACTACTGCTACTTTCTAACCATTGTATCAGTTAAAATCCTTTTAACAGAGGTTGACCTAAAAGTCATTTGTATAAATCCTTTAAACAAGGTTGCATTTTAATGGAGTGTATGTAAGTCCTATAACAAGGCCCACTTTTCATAGAGTGGTTTAAATCCTTTAACCGGGTCACGCCTAATAGTGTTTTTATAACCTTTGACAAGGTTGGTTTTCACTGAGCTTAGTTCAAAAGAGTGAACATAATAGTAACATGTTACAAAGTGGTTTTTCCCAAATTGGGTTTCCACTACAAATCCTAGTGTTGATACTTGTGTGAATGTTTTGGTTTGAACATTTATGTGTTTTATAAGTTAGATACTATTGGATAAGTGGACTGCACTGTTATATATTTCTGTTATGCAATCAGTAATGACTGAGTAGCTGTTGGTTATTAGATCTAATTTGTAGAAGAGTTTTAAAGTTTATTTTGTACATTTGGAACTGAGAACAACTGATTCACCCCCCCTATCTATTGTTCTAAATCATATTAACAAAGAGTTCCACAAAAAATGAAGATGTATGTTTACTATCATAGATTGAACCCTTAAGTGTTGAAGATGCATGTAATGATTTAGATTGGCATGAAGCAATGAAAGAAGAGCTAGATCAAATAACTAATAATGACACATGGGAATTGGTTCCTAGACCTAGTGATAAGAATGTGATTGGAAACAAGTGGATATTCTGAAATAAGATGAATGAAGATGAAACACTGGTAAGAAATAGAGAAATACTAGTATGTAAAGGATACACACAAAGAGAAGGAATTGATTATCCTGATATATTTTCCCTTGTAGTAGATTGGAAGCTATAAAGTTGTTTTTAGCCTAAGCTACATTCAAAGACTTTAAGGTATAAGAGATGGATGTCAAGTCAACATTACTAAATGGAGAGTTGACGAAAGAAGTATACATAGAGTAGTCTGAAGGATTCACCTTATCGAATAGATCTGATATGGTATGCAGATCAAAGAAAGCCCTCTATGGACTTAAGCAATCTCCTAGAGCTTGGTATGAAAAACTTGATGCTTACTTGATGAAGATTGGATTCAAGAAAGGAGCAGCAGATTGCAACTTATTCATAAGAGAAACATATGATGGATCATTATTGGTTGCTATATTTTTTGATGACATTATATTTGGTGGTAATGACAAGCTTAGTGCTGAATTCACCAAAGAGATGCAGAGTGAATTTGAAATGACCATGATTTGACCTATCAAGTACTTTTTGGGACTAAATGTGCAGTATATAGACAAGGGTATTTTCATTAATCAGTCTAAGTATATGAAAGAGATATTAAAGAAATTCAAGATGGATGATTGCAAGCCAGTAAGTACCCCTATGATAATAGGATGCAAAATTTCAAAAGAAGATGATTCAACAATAGTAGACATAACCTTGTATAAGTCTATGATTGGTAAACTAATCTATCTTACTCAATCTAGACCTGATATTTCCAATGGAGTTGGTATTATTGGAAGATTTTTAGAAAATACTAAACAAAGTCATCTCATGGTAGTAAAGAGGATATTCAAATACTCAAAAGGAACTATAGAAAATGGTTTATGGTATCCTAATTTAGAAAATGTAGAGCTTTGTGTGTATACAAATATAGATTGGGCAGGATGCGTGGATGATAGGAAGAGTACCTTAGGAGGAGAAGTATTTCTTGGAGATAAACTTGTCACTTGGACAAGTAAGAAGAAAATTTGTATTTCTCAGTCCACAACAAAAGAAGAGTATGTTACAACAACATTAAATTGCTCTATAATTGTCTAGATCAAGCAGATGATAAAATATTTTGGTATTCAGATTGATTATCCTATTGTTATTCATTGTGATAACACTAGCACTATCAATATGTCAAAGAAACTATGATGCATGCAAAGACAAAAAACATTGAGATAAAATATCACTTCCTAAGAAAGAAAGTAGTAGAGAAAGAAGTAAAGTTGGACTATGTGAGCACAAAAGATCAGCTACCAAACATATTCAAAAAGACTTTACCTAAGGATATATTTGAGTATCTTAGGGAGATTCTGGGAGTAATCCCCTTCCCTAAATCTAATTAGATATTGGAGGAGTGCATCAATTCTTAGTGACTAATGAAAGGTTGACTACTCTACTTCAGGAGTAGTACCAGTACTTAATTGTTTTGTGCCCTTTGCCATTTATGTCAAAGGGGGAGTAAGTATATAATCATGAAAAAAAATAGTAAGTAATATAGTAGTTGATATTCAAAGCATTCAATAGTAGATGGAGGATTCATCCTTAGGGAATTTTTGATGAGGAAAAGGAGAATTTTATAAAAGAATTAAAGAAAGGGGGAGTGAGTATTTAGAAAGAAGAAACAAAATAGTAAGAGATGGACGATTCATCCTTGGGGGAGTTTTGTTGAGGAAATGGAGAATATTATTAAATTATTGTACATTTGGATTGGTGGCATTTTTCATTCCATATGTTGCCATCAATGCCAAAGGGGGAGATTGTTGGAGATTTTCCAGCAAGCCAAAATGGTGACTATATATTTTTCATTGATGACAACATATGGTAAGCAATATGCATGGAAGCCTAATGGAGAGAGCATTGATTACATGTTTCCTAGATATGTTATTAGCATGATATCATAAATGCAGAGGTTAATTGTAAGTGAAGATAATAATATAGTAGTATGTATCAGAAAGTGTTCCCAACAGGTCCCATGAAGACTTTTGTATGTGATTTACAGTATGTTTGCAATGAAGCCTCATGGGTTTATATTTATGTTATAGACATGTGTATGATGATATGATCATGGACATAGAGTCAGATATGAAGTAGAGGTTGACTTATGAAGTGTCTAGTTGACAGTCACAGTTTCCTGAGTTTATCTGGTAGAGCCGAAAATGTTTATATTGTTGTAGTAGTTGTGCTTATCATTTTGATATGTGTGCTTGGAATAGTGTTTGGAGAAGAGTTAAGTATGTTTGGTTAAGAGTGCATGATGTAATTCAACATGAGAAGAAAGTATCAGTGGATTTGGTGGAGCCAACAATGTGAAGCAACGCATCTACTCATATGGAGTTGCGCGGTCCTAATTTGTGTTGCATACTTAGTAGAGATGGTTGAGATGTTATTGGAGAGTTGTATTGTTTCTTGTATCATCTTAAAATGGAAGCACTTCCATCTTGATAGGTTTAACACCCTCTTTTAGTACATTTATCATGATAGACTTGCATTTGGGATGCATTCTGCACTTATCTTCTTCATTCTAGGTGAAATTAGGGTTAGGATCCTGTGGATTCTCCTTAATTTCCATCTTCCATGGCTCTATTTTCTAGGTAGGACTTAGAAATAGGTTCTCTTAGCAATCATCATAGTCATCATAGGATTTTATGCCTATCCCTGGCATTCTGTCCCATTTTGCTATCATTTCTAGGTCTCTAGACATCCCTGGGACATCCTGTCCTGATTTTGGTTGGATCTGGGCCCATAGGGTCAAAATCAAGGTTGATCCTGACTAGGTAAAAATCAAGCTCAATCCTAACTAGGTTAGAATCAAGCTTGATCCTAACTAGGTCAGGATTGAGGTTGTCTTTGACCTCCTCCAGAATCTATGCCCCATTCTCAAATTTGATCTCGACGGGCCCTGAAATCAATTCCAGGCCCTTGGATCTAAGTACAAAAAAGTTTTAATTCAAATTTCATTTAATTATTTTCTCTCCCTAGTTGGTTATTATGATTGGACCTTAATTCAAGGTGAAATTTGAATTATGGGTCCTCACATTGCTCTAGGAGCCTCACCTTGAAACCTCTATATAAAGACTCTCATTTGCATTCACTTTCACCAAGTAAACACCAAGCAATTTCATGATCTAGTGCTCTCAAGGAGACAATTTCATGAATAAGAAGATTTCAAGCAAGAAAGGAATGGTGAAGATGCAAGATTGCAAGAGGATGATATAGAAGATCAAGCCATTATTGACATCAAGCATTTTTGTGAACACATATTTGGAGCAAGAGAGACCCTTTCTTCCTTGATCCACCAATATCAACTTTCAAGCATTCAAAGATACAATCATGGGGTAACAATTACGGATTGTGAGTTTGGTAGAAGTACTTTAGCCTTGGGGGCTTGGTATGCTTTTCTATCTCATTCAAATCTATGAATTTTTGTTTCATACATATTCATGCTAGGGTTTTGATCTAGAGGATTAGATCTTAGCATTACACTTTCAATACATAGACACACACATTCTATTTCAATCAGCTATTTGTGGAGATGGAGATCACAAAAATGGGGGTTTGACTAAGGAAAAACCCTATATAGCTACCCCAAAAGCTCCCTTTTTTAGATATCTACGATCCTTGTTTCAGGAATTAGAGGATAGATCTGAGTATCCTTTTCATCAAACTTCTGAGATCTGTGAACAAAGTCAAAATTGACCTTCAGAATAAAAATGTAACCTTTGACCTTTTACGAGGGTCAAAGACTACCTATTGTCGAAAAGACAAAATTTTTCTGGGTTTTCTCCATCTTAGCTTCCTAATCCCAGATCTGGTTGCAAAATCCTCTGAAACTCCACACAGGCTCCAGAAAACATGTATTTCTAAATCAATTTCATGATGAGGTATGTATCTTGACCTAATTAGTTTTCAAGTATTTCCAAATTTACTTATGCTATTTCAATTCAAAACAATGTGAAAACAATATTACAAATGAATAGTGTTGAATGTTAGGTGCATTGTTAAGGCTCCATTTTTTCCCTATTCCTTGCTTGCTTGAAATCTTCTTATTCATGAAATTGTCTCCTTGAGAGCACTAGATCATGAAATTGCTTGGTGTTTACTTGGTGAAAGTGAATGCAAATGAGAATCTTTATATAGAGGTTTCAAGGGAGGTTCCTAGAGCAATGTGAGGACCCATAATTCAAATTTCACCTTGAATTAAGGTCCAATCACAATAACCAACTAAGGAGGGAAGCCCTATTGTTTAAAAACTAATGCTTATTTTGGAGAACATGAAGAATAGGATACTCTTCCTCTACCAATGGATTCTTCGATAAGAAGTGATTTGTTAATCACTAAAACTATTGATAGTCAAGTAGATGAAAATGACTCTGAAAGGATGATAAAAATTGGGAAATTTTTGAACCATTATGAGCATGATCAGATGGTTTCCCTTTTTCTTGAATTTAAGGATATTTTTGCTTGGACATATTTAGATATGCCAGGAATAGATTCTAAGATTGTTACTCATAACATTTTTTTAAAACCAAATATCAAACTTGTGAAACAGAAAATTCGAAAGATGAATCCATGAATTGCTTTATTAGTCAAAGGTGAAATTGAGAAATTATTTGATTCTAGATTTATCCATTCTATTGATTACTCAGATTGGATTTCAAATACTGTGCCTTTGTCAAAAAGAAAAAATAAGATAAGGATGTGTACTGATTTTAGAGATTTAAATAAGGCATCCTTGAAAGATGATTTTCCATTACCTAACATCGATATGATTATGGATTCAATAGTGGGTCATGCCTTGTTATCTTTTATGGATGGTTTTTTGGGATATAATCAAATCTTTATCCCTCCTAAAGATCAATTTAAGATTGCATTTATAACACCTTGGGGAACCTTTTGTTGGGTCATGATGTCTTTTGGATTAAAAAATGTAGGAGCAACTTATCAATGGGATATGACCCTAATTTTTCATGATTACATTCATAAGATTCTTGAAGATTATGTGGATGATATCTTGGCAAAGTCTATACAAAGAGAAGATCACGTTACTATTTTACGACATATATTTTAAAGGATTCAAAGTTATAATATGAGATTGAATCCTAAGAAATGTGTCTTTGGAGTTGATTTTGGTAAATTATTAGGATTTATAATATCTAAGCGAGGCATCGAAGTAGACACTAAAAAGATTGAAGCTATTGTTAATATGCCTCCTCCTAAGAATATTTCCTAGTTAAAAAGTTTACAAGGAAAAATACAAGCTATTCGTTGCTTTATTTCTAATTTAGTGGACTGAACTATCCCTTTTACTTCCTTATGTAGAAAGGATACCACTTTTCTTTCGGAATGATGAGTGTAAAAAATTATTGAGCAATTTAAGGAGTATCTTGCGAATCCTCCTATTTTGTAGCCTGCTAATTTTGATAAATCATTTTATTTATACACTTCAGCGACTCCACGAGCTGTGAGTGCATTGTTAGCTCAAATTGATAATAATGGTAAAGAACAACTTGTGTATTATATTAGTTGGACTTTACTGGATTACAAAACAAGATATATAGATTTAGATAGACAATGTCTAGCTTTAGTTTATGCATGTCAAAAAGTTAGGAATTATCTAATAAATGCTGAAGTTAATGTGATTGTTAAATTTGATCCTTTGAAACATCTTTTCTCACAAACTGATCTCTCTGGCCAGTTGGAAAAATGGGTGATGTTGCTTACAGAATTTGATCTTAATTTTATTTCTCAGAAGTCTATTAAGGGACAAGCATTGATAGATTATCTATCTGAAGCTCCTTGTCCTCACTTAGATAAATGTTCTACTTCAATAGAATTTCTTGATGATAATATCCTAGCTATTCAACAAGATAATATTTGGGAATTGTATTTTGATGGGTCTAAGTGTAAGACAGGTTCTGGTGTGGGTATCATCTTGATTCTGCCTATGAAAAAACCCATCCTGTTATCATATAAATTAACCTTTCCCTGTACTAATAACATTGTGGAGTATGAAGCTCTTATAACTGGACTACGAGCAACTTCATCCCTTAATATCAAACATGTACAAATATATGGAGATTCACAACTGATTGTTGAATAGATTAAAGGAGGAAATCAGACTAAAAATGCTAAAATGACACAATATAGAGATTTAGCTCTTGATGTGCTTTCACAATTCTCCTCTTATATGATTCAAACTTTATGTAGGAAGGATAATTGACATGCAGATGCCATGGTGAGTGCAACTTTCATGGTTTGTCTTGAGAACAATGTTGAAGACTTTCAATTTACTATACAAACTCTTAAATGCCCTGTAATTTCTGACAAGATTACCTCTGACTATTTCAATTTACATTCGAATGAATGGTATTCACGTATTTTACATTTTTTTAAGAATGGTACTTTTCCTAAATCAACAACGAGGAACATGTGTAATCGAATTAGGAAACTTGTAGCACATTATATCATTTTAGGAGATATGCTTTACAAATGCTCTTATGAAGGATTATTATTAAGATGTCTCAATAGAACTGAAATTCCTGTAGCTTTAGCAGAGGCTCATTCTAGTTCTTGTGGGGGACATTTTGGCAGAAAATCCTTGGTTAATAAATTGCTTTGATTGGGATATTATTGGCAAACAATGGAACAAGATTCTTTTATGTTTGTTAAGAAATGTCCTCAATATCAACAACATAGTAATTTGATTCATGCTCCTGCTCGTAAGCTTAGTAATCAAGTTTCTCCATGGCCTTTTAGTGTTTGGGGTTTTGATCTTATTGGAAAAATCTCACCGGCTTCTTCTCAAGGACATACTTACATTCTCAGTGCTACTGATTATTTCATGAAGTGAGTTGAAGCTATTCCTCTTCGTTCAACAATGGAAAATGTTATTTGTGATTTCATCCTTAATAATATAATAACAAGATTTGGTATTCCTTTGACGATAATTTTGGATAATGGAACCTCTTTTAAAAACAAAGAAGTCACAAAATTCTTGGAGAAATATAGGATTCAACATAGATTTTCAACTCCTTACTATCCTCAATCTAATGGACAAGCTAAAGCATCAAATAAAATTATTGAACAAATTTTGAGAAAAATAGTTAATAAGCATGCGAAAGATTGGCATACTCAATTGACTTATGCTTTATGGGCCTATAGGACTAGTGTTCATACTGCCATGGGTACTTCTCCTTACAACCTTGCTTATGGTACTAATGCTATTATGCCTTTGCCACTAGAAATACCTTCTTTACATGTTTCATTTCATGGGATAATTGATAAAGATACTTTTCGAGAACAATGCTTACAAGAATTAGAAATGTTGGATGAACAATGAATACATGCATTAGAACATATCAAAGCTTATCATAAATCTCTTCAGAAACAATATAATCATAAGGTAATTGAATAAACATTTGCAGTTGGTGATTTAGTCCTTTATGAGAACCCACAAAATGTGAATGCTTTATCGGGAAAAAAAGGAAATTTAGCCCTAATTGGCTTGGACCTTTTGTTGTTATTGAAGACTTTGGTTCAGGTGCTTACAAACTTGCTGATATTGTAAGGAAACCTAGGTGCGGAAAAAGCTTCCTACACTAATCTCTAAAGGAAAGTATTGTGCAAATTCTTTTTAAATCTTTACAATTTTAGATTTGTTAACTACTTTAACAAAGATATTACAGCCATATACCATACATACAGAAAATAGATAGAGAAGATTGAAACACATAAACACAAAGATATGCCAGTGGGGAAAAACCTTTCGGTAAAACAACCCCACCCCTCCAAAACCTGCACAATGTATTATCTTCAACACAAAGACTACAACACACTTGCAATGCAAGTTCTTTTAGGAGATGAGAGACTAGTAAAACTTATATCTCTCCCATAGAAGCAACATCATATATATAGACTCCTCAAGACCCAACAAATACCCAAAAAAGGAGTTTGGCGTCCAACCACCAAGACCCATGCACAAAGCCACATGTACACAACTGTTACATGCAATCTCAAGAATAGGCGTCCATCCCTAGAATAGACTATGACAGCTTGTCATAGAATCCACCAAAAATAATGGTCACAAGAGAAGTGTAAGAGAATTTGTCATACCAACCTATTTTTGGCACATTCTCTTACACACACCAACCACTTCTTCTTGGGCACCCAAACAGGCCCAAGTCATAAGATGCTCTTACACCTATCATAGCACATTCCTTAAATAGTTCTTACGTGTCATAGGAATCCATCATGGCCATTTCAGTCATGATCTCCTTACACACAAGATGCTAACACATCAAGTGGAGTGACACATCAACATGCCAACTAGACATGTACACTCACACTTAATTTCATTATTTGCAAAAAATACATTTACAAAACAAATAATAAGAATAGGAATTATCCAAGGTTGAGACACCTTATTCCTAACATTCTCCCACTTGTCGAACACCTTGTAAGAGCAACAGGAACATAACAAGAACTTTAACCACTATAGGCCAAAAGGCCCATAGACTCCGAACACCATCTAAACTTCTCAGTACCCACTAGTTTCCTTAATGCATCTACAACATTCTTCATAGTATCTACCTTCTCCAAATTTACCTTTCCATCTTCCACCATATCTCTCACAAAGTGAAACTGCACATCAATGTGCTTCGTTCTTGCATGGAAAGTTAGATTTTTTGCAAGGCAAATAGCCCTCTAATTGTCACACCAAATGGTAATCTATTCTGCATCAACACCAACATCAGAACACAATCTCCTAAGCCAAATGGCTTCCTTACAAGCATGAGTAGCAGCCATGTACTTAGCTTTTGTAGTGGACAAAGCAACCACAGGTTGTCGCTTACTCATCCAACTAATGGCATCACCAAACATAGTGAACACATAAGCACTGGTGGATCTCCTGCTATCAATATCACTTGCCCAATCTAAATCCACAAAACCATGAATACAAATTGAATGTGGAGATCTAAAAGAGTTGTTAGTCCATTTTCTTGTCGTAGCAAAAATTCTTTGAAAATGGCCCGTTCCCTGCAAATGTTTTGTAATATTGTCTATACCCGGCCTACAGTCACAGTTTTGTCTTGAAAAGTAGATCCACTTAGTTTTATGGTGTGTGCCCTTAGCCATAGGTTGTTCATGATGTCATCATGCTCTAGTTTAGATCACATCTCCTAAATCAAAAAACCCAGGGAGATATACAAGTTTTAAGGTCTGCAAGAAATAATTTCAGAATCTGCCTAAGTGTTAAAAACCCACGATGTTTTCAATCTTTTGCTGAAAACCCTATGTGTTTTTTATCTCTCACCAAAAAATTTGTGTGTTTTTGACCTCGCATCTTTTCCCCTTTGTCAGCATTTCCTATTTGTGCAGTTGTGACCTATTGGTGAGCCCGAGTTTTCAAAAGTTTTAAATTTATTGGTTGTCGCATGATCGCATGTCAGAGTTTTCTGACATGCGACCATGCAACCGGTTACCTTTTTGTGCTGGGGCCCATTGGCAAGGAAGATAGTGGTCCTACTAGAGCTTATGTGGCAGCCTATGGTTGGATGTCACATGATCTCATGTCAAAGTTTTTTGACATGCAATCATGCGACTGGCTGACACATGTTCTTGAGCCCGGTGACAGGTGGTGATGTGGCATCTTCCTAATTAGTCAGCATGGCAATAGCAGTGGTGAATGTTGGTGGTTAGTCGCATGTTCCCATAGCCTTTTTCAAGGCTATGCCATCATACGTCTGACACTTTTTGTTAGCAGTGGTGGTGATTATGCGGCAAGGTAAAGGTCTGCAGGTTGTTGCATGTTCGCATAGCCCATTTCTTGGCTATGCAATCATGTGACAATTATTTGGATGTCACCATTGCGGAGTTGGGTAGTGGGTCTTGTCTACTACTATCTTCATTCACCGAGGGATTTATGAGGTGGTGGTTGACTTGTTTGGGGGTCCCATGGTAGTTTTAAAGATTATATTGGGCCACCTGATTTGCCAGGAAGCAAAGTCCATCTATAGTCGTGTCTTAATGCTCTCTATCATAACCGTTGAAATTCATTTTTGAATTTCCTAAGAAGTCCCAGTGACAGAAGGACTGGTTTTTATTACTTCTTCAGCCATATTTGATTTGGTTGGTGGCGCTAGTGGTTGTAGAATGGTCCAGTGAGTTGGGTGGTTGCCTATGGGACAGGTACCATGTGGTGATGGATAAATTTTGTTGCTTGAGGCATTTTCCAAGTTTGTTCAGTTTGATTTGCATGGTAAATTTATGATCTTCCTATCCTTCTCAGAGATTCTTCTCAAGTGTGAAGATCATCCTTGGTCTGATAGACATGTGCTTGGTTTTCCATCCAGGAGTTTTTAAATTTTGATGTATTTTTGGTTGGTTGAGGTGGGTGAAACTTTGACCCTAGTCATCCATAGCTTGTTGCAACCTATTTTGGGTTTCCAAGATGACTAGGGGGGTATAAATTGTCAAAATTTTGACTTAGTCAGGGTTCCTTCTTCTGCAAATTTTTTAGGAGAATTGGTTCCAAGTGAAGGGTCCTTTTCCTGTAGATATTTCCTTTTCTCTGCATATAGAGTTCCCTCTTTCCTCTCTGGTTTTTTGAGAATATGATGCATATTGTAACAGATTTGTCTTATGTATGAGGATTTGATCTATTCTTACTATTACCAAGCTATCTCCATTTGAATTCTGAGTCCATTAATCATACATCAAGGGTGTTTGATTTTTCTGTTTGCATTGCCTAAGTGTTTGCAAGTAGAGTTGTCTTCACAGAGATAACTGGTTCAGGTTTAGTGTTCATGTATGTATGAGCTGAGGTGTCAAAGACATTTCATGCTTGTCTTCCAGTGGATGTTGGTCAATGTATTATCTGTTTATAGGTCTCTTCTAAGGGGAGGGTTAAAATCCTTTGAGTGGATAATAACATACTTAAATACACAGGTGGGTGCTAAGTTGAGGTTTGGTCATGGTGTGTGATTGATGTAAGGCATCAACACATTGAATATATTATTTCTTTATTTCATAGCTGTCTCTTGTATTAGGGTATTTGACTCTGTGGCCCATTGGATAAGGCACTAGTCTATGAGAGACTTAGGGTATCTCAGGGTTCTCGTCAATCCATCTAAAATAATTTTCATTTAGTTCCACCCTTTCCCTTTCATGTTGTTAGGATAGGTCTCTAGTTTTCATACTCATTCCATGCAAGTAGGGCTATTGCATGAGAATTTGGTTTCATTGAGGTACATGATACCAATAATAGTTTGAGAACCATTCCAGAGTTAGTTACCTGCAGGCCTATAGTGTGACACAAGTTGTGTGAGTGTGCAGATGAGGTATACCCACCTAAGTGATGTGGCGCTCATACTGTAGAAGGATCTCTCTTTGATCTTTGTCAATTAGCCCTTTTTCCTATCAGATTTGGAGTGTTGAGTGAATGTGACATTAGCCCTGCAATCCTTATGTCAATTTGACCTTTGGGAAAAAAGGAACACCAACAAGATGGCAACTCTGTAGGGGAAGAAGTAAAAGATAGCAAGTTTTCCTACTTGGCTGGATCATTCTAGAGTCTAGTTAAATGATTATAGAGTCTGATAGAAAAAACACATTAGTAACATCTTCTCACTACGTATTGAGTGGCGACTCTGAAGTCTTTATTTGAACAGTGCATTCCCTGATAGACAGTGTACAAATCTTGGTGTAGCTTTTGTTGATTGGAGGAAGAAATAAGAAGTACAAAAATTTTCCTCTTCAAGGAGGTGGGGACTCTATACTGCAAAGAATCTGATGGAGCTTCTAGGAGAGCTCTAGATTAGCCCTCCCTTCCAATCAACAAGTAGAGTTTCTACTGCAAAATTTCCAATTATTCTCTTATTGAAAATGTTTCCCTACCAAGTGTTTAGCACCAGTAGAAAGGGATGAGTTGTAGTGGGTAGTTCCTCATGGAGGAATATAGGCCCTTTTGTTTTGATGGCATAGAAGGTGCCCCTAATGAGTTTTCTGCTAAGGATGGGGAGTGCTTGCCTAAATTCTTGGCTGGTGGGTCTATTTCTGTAAACCAGCATGTTGATGATGTCATGGATCTTTTTGGAGATATGGATATTGAACATGAAGATGTTGCTATGAAGCTTTTTGTGCATACATTTTCTGATGGTGCAAGGAATTGGTTCTTATCCTTGCCTTCATGTTCAATCCCTTCTTGGGATGAATTGAGAGAAAATTTTATTGAACACTTTGATGAGGTTGCTACTCTCAAGATGAAGATTGCAAAGAGAAAAATTGACATCTGGCAATTAGAGGAGGACAGAAGATTGAGAAGACTGGTCATTCCTTATGGTGATCATGAGGAGGTCATTATTTCTGATGTTGAGTCTCATTATGCAAGAGGTGTGAACTATGAAGCTGACATTAAGGTCATTGAAAATGAGAGTGCTGAAGATGAATCTAAGGATGACAATAATTTCATTTTATCTACAGATTTTTCTTCTTTTCAGTGTCAGAGTTCTTGCTTCTTATCCTGGTTTAATGATGTTTTGTGTGAAGAGGAAAATATTGAATATGATGCAGATGATGATTCCTACGTAGGCTTCTTCACACAAGATGATTTAAGGACAGAGGTCTCCATTCTTATCTTGGATAAGAATGATATTTGTAGTAACAGGTATGTAGCTGATGAAGAAGATGATGAAGCCCAAAGTCCATTGAGTAGTGAAGAGATATCAGCACTCTTGGCTGATGAATTCCAAAGGTATGCACCTTGTATGGGCTTTGATTTGCAGCTCCCCTATGATATACACTTTGACACTGATAATGAGGCTAGTGTTCAAAGTGACCATGAAGATTCATGTATATTAGGTCCCCCCTCTGGTAGTGACTCTGCAGAAAGAGATGTAGAAGGACATGATAGTGTGTTTTCCTGTCATCAAGATTATAGCGATGAACAAATTTCTTGTTAAAACCCCTTTCCTATTTCTGCTAAATATGATACTGAATGTGACAGTGTTGAGGACCTAGTCTTCAATAGTTGGGACAAAGTTTCTTTTGCTAAAAATGATGATGCAGATTGGTTCTTCCCCTATCACTAGAATTTTTAGATAAACCTTCACTTGGTTCATTATCTAGTTCATGAAGATGTTGGTGATGAACCAAGTTGCTTAGTGGCTGAAGCAATGCGTGAAGGTAAATCAAAGGATTCAAGTCCTTCTCAGCTAGGTAACTGTATAGTAATGCATGATGCTCCATATGCTACATTTTCTAGTGCATTACTAGATCAAATTTTTGTTTCTAGTCATCAGGAAGAAGTAGATGATGTTCCCTACTTCTTGGAGTATGAATATGAGTGTGAATATAGTCATGACTGGAAGAACATGGGTGGTGATCAATGCAAGTTTATTTTTCAGCCCATGAATATTCACATACATTTGTAGCAGGATGGTCAAGAAATTTTCAGGTGGTTGGTCACGTATGTGGATCAAAATTAGATGTTTTATTTAGGAGGGTCATTGATTTCAATTTGGTGGCCTAGGGCCATCAAGTAATTTTGTAAATACTGTAAATCTTTGTATAGTTTTTCTTTCCTGTTATGTGTTTCCTTCCCTCATCCAGGTGCCAGTTTTTGAGGTCTCTGTGTTTTTCCCAGTAGGTGGTCTGCTTCTCCCAGAGATCTAAATTTATGCCATGCCTATAGGAGGAATGAATCCCCAACTAGAGCCACTATTAGTCCATTTTCCTATAGTAGCAAAAATTCTTTGAAAATGGCCTCTTCCCTGCAAATTTTTTATAATGTTGTCTCTACCCGACCTGTAGTCACAGTTTTGTCTTGCCAAGTAGATCCACTTGGTTTTATGGTGTGCACCCTTAGCCATAGGTTGTTCATGATTTCATCATGCTCTAGTTCAAATTGCATCTCCTAAATCACAAAACCTAGGGAGATATTCAAGTTTTAAGGTCTGTAGGAAATAATTTCAGAATCTACCTAAGTGTCGAAAACCCACAATGTTTTTGAAAACCCATGATGTTTTTGATCTTTTGCCAAAAACCCTATGTGTTTTCAATCTCTCATCAAAAAATTTGTGTGTTTTTGACCTCGCACCTTCTCCCCTTTGTCAGCATTTCCTATCTGCACATCTGCAACTTGTTCGTGGGCCCAGGTTTTCAAAAGTTTTAAATTGATCAGTTGTTGCATGATCGCATGTTAGAGTTTTCTGACATGCGACCATGCGACTGGTTACCTTTTTGTGTTGGGGCTCATTTGTGGGGAAGGTAATGGTCCCACTGGTGGTTATTAGGTGGCCTATTATTGGCTGTCACATGATTGATGTCAGAGTTTTCTGACATGCGATCATGCGATTGGTTGACATGTGTTCCTGATCCCAGTGACAGGTGGTGATGTGGCATTTTCTTGATTGGTCAGTGTGGTGGTAGCAGTGGTGAATGCTGGTGGTTAGTCGCATGTTCACATAGCCTTTTTCAAGGCTATGTGATCATGTGACTGACACTTTGTGTTAGCAGCAGCGGTAGTTATGCGGCAAGGTAAAGGTCTACGGGTTGTCACATGTTCGCATAGCCTGTTTCCTAGCTATGTGATAATGCGACAACTATTTGGATGTCATCATTGCAGAGTTGGGTAGTGGGTCCTATCTACTACTATCTTCATTCATTGAGGGATTTATGAGGTGGTGGTTGACTTTTTTGGGGGTCCCGCGGTAGTTTTAAAGATTATATTGGGCCACCTAATTTGTCAAGAAACAAAGTGCATCTATAGTCATGTCTTAATGCTCTTTGTCATAATCATTGAAATTCATTTTTGAATTTCTTGAGAAGTCCCAGCGATAGAAGGACTAGTTTTTATTACTTCTTTAGCTAGATTTGATTTGGTTGGTGGTGCCAGTGGTTGCAGAATGGTCCAGTGAGTTGGGTGGTTGCCTGTGGGACAGGTACCATGTGATGATGGATAGATTTTGTTGCTTGAGTCATTTTGCAGGTCTATTTAGTTTGATTTTCATGGTAAATTTATGATCTTCCTATCCTTATCAAATATTTTGTCAAGTGCAAAGATCATCCTTGGTCTGATAGACATGTGCTTATTTTTCCCTCCAAAAGTTTTTAAATTTTCATGTATTTCTAGCTAGTTGAGGTGGGTGAAACTTTGACCCTAGTCATCTGTAGCTTGTTGCAACCTATTTTAGGTTTCCAAGATGACCAAGGGGGTATAAATTGTCAAAATTTTGACTTAGTCAAAGTTCCTTCTTCTGCAAATTTTTTAAGAGAATTGGTTCCAAGTGAAGGGTCCTTTTCCTATAGATATTTCCTTTTCTCTACATATAGAGTTCCCTCTTTCCTCTTTGGTTTTTTGAGAATATGATGCATATTGTAATAGATTTTTCTTATGTATGAGGATTTGATATACTCTTACTATTACCAAGCTATCTCCATTTGAATTCTGAGTCCATTAATCATACATCAAGGGTGTTTGATTTTTCTGTTTGCATTGCCTAAGTGTTTGCAGGTAGAGTTGTCTTCGTAGAGATAACTAGTTCAGGGTTAGTGTTCATGTATGTATGAGCTGAGGTGTCAGAGATATTTCATGCTTGTCTTCTAGTGGATGCTGGTCAATGTATTATCTATTTATAGGTCTCTTCTAAGGGGAGGGTTAAAATCCTTTGAGTGGATAATGACATACTTAAATACACAGGTGGGTGCTAAGTTGAGGTTTGGTCATGGTGTGTGTTTGATGTAAGGCATCAACACATTGAATATATTGTTTTCTTGTTTCATAGTTGTCTCTTGTAGTAGGGTATTTGACTTTGTGGCCCATTGGATAAGGCACTAGTCTATGAGAGACTTAGGGTATCCTAGGTTTCCCTTCAATCCATCTAAAATTATTTTCATTCAGTTCCACCCTTTCACTTTCATGTTGTTAGGATAGGTTTCTGGTTTTCATACTCATTCCATGAAAGTAGGGCTATTGCATGAGAATTTGGTTTCATTGAGGTACATGATACCTATAAGAGTTTGAGAACCATTCCACAGTTTGTTACCTACAGGCCTGTAGTGTGACACAAGTTGTATGAGTGTACAGATGAGGTATACCCGCCTAAGTGATGTGGAGCTCAAAGTGTAAAAGGATCTCTCTTTGATCCTTGTCAGTTGGCCCTTTTCCCTATCAAATTTGGAGTGTTGAATGAATGTGACATTAGCCCTATCAATCCTTATGTTAATCTGACCTTTGGGAAAAAGGAACACCAACAAGATGGCGACTCTGTTGGGGAAGAAGTAAAAGACAACAAGTTTTCCTGCTTGGCTGGATCATCCCAGAGTCTAGTTAAATGATTACAGATTCTAATAGAAAAAACACATTAGTAACATCTTCTCACTGCATGTTGAGTGGTGACTCTGAAGTCTCTGTTTGATCAGTGCATTCCCTGATAGACAGTGTACAAATCCTGGCATAGTTTTGTGTTGATTGGAGGAAGAACCAAGAAGAAGTACAAAAATTTTCCTCTTCAAGGAGGTGGGGACTCTATACTGCAAAGAATCTGATGGAGCTTCTAGGTGAGCTCTAGATCAGCCCCGCCTTCCAATCAACAAGTAGAGTTTCTACTGCAAAACTTCTAAGTATTTTCTTGTTGAAAATGATTCCTTACCAAGTGTTTAGCATCAGTAGAAAGGGATGAGTTGTAGTGGGCGGTTCCTCATGGAGGAATATAGGCCCTTTTGTTTTGATGGCATAGAAGGTGCCCCTAATGAGTTTTCTACTAAGGATGGGGAGTGCTTGCCTAAATTCCTAGCTGGTGAGTCTATTTCTACAAGCCAGCATGTTGATGATGTCATGGATATTTTTGGAGATAAGGATATTGAAAATGAAGATGTTGTTATGAAGCTTTTTGTGCATACATTTTCTTATGGTGCAAGGAATTGGTTCTTGTCCTTGCCTTCATCTTCAATCCCTTCTTGGGATGAATTGAGAGAAAAGTTTATTGAACACTTTGATGAGGTTGTTGCTCTCAAGATGAAGATTTTAAACAGAAAAATTGACATCTGGAAATTAGAGGAGGATAGAAGATTTAGAAGACTAGTGGTTCCTTATGGTGATCATGAGGAGGTCATTGTTTCTGATGTTGAGTTTCATTATGTAGGAAGTGTGAACTATGAAGCTGACATTGAGGTCATTGCAAATGAGAGTGTTGAAGATGAATCTGCGGATGACAATACTTCCATTTTATCTGTAGATTTTTCTTCTTTTCAATGTCAGAGTTCTTGCTTCTTGTCCCAGTTTAATGATGTTTTGTGTGAAGAGGAAAATATTGAATATGATGCAGATGATGATTCCTGCATAGGCTACTTCACACAAGATGATTTAAGGCTAGAGGTCTCCATTCTTATCTTGGATAAGAATGATCTTTGTAGTAACAGGTATGTAGCTGATGAAGAAGAAGATGAAGCCCAAAGTCCATTGAGCAGTGAAGAGATATCAACACTCTTGGATGATGAATTCCAAAGGTATGCACCTTGTATGGGCTTTGATTTGTAGCTCCCCTATGATATACACTTTGACACTGATAATGAGGCCAGTGTTCAAAGTGACCATGAAGATTCATGTATATTAGGTCCCCCCTCTGGTAGTGACTCTGCAAAAAGAGAAGTAGAAGGACATGATAGTGTGTTTTCCTATCATCAAGATTACAATGATGAACAAATTTCTTGTTCAAACCCCTTTCCTATTTTTGCAAAATATGATACTGAATATGATAGTGTTGAGGACCTAGTCTTCAATAGTTGGGATAGAGTTTCTTTTGCTGAAAATGATGATGCAGATCAGTTCTTCCTCTGTCACTAGAATTTTGAGATAAACCTTCACTTGGCTCATTATCCAATTCATGAAGATGCTGGTGATGAACCAAGTTGCTTATTGGCTAAAGCAATGCGTGGAGGTAAATCAGAGGATTCAAGTACTTCTCAGCCAGGTAACTATATAGTAATGCATGACGCTCCATATTGTACATTTTTTGGTGCATTACTAGATCAAATTTTTGTTTCTAGTCATCAGGAAGAAGTAGATGATGTTCCCTACTTCTTGGAGTATGAATATGAGTGTGAATATAGTCATGACTAGAAGAACATGGGTGGTGATCAGTGCAAGTTTATTTTTCAGCCCATGAATATTCACATACATTTGTAGCAGGATGGTCAAGAAATTTTCAGGTGGTTGGTCACATATGTAGATGAAAATTAGATGTTTGATTCAGGAGGGTCATTGATTTCAATTTGTTGGCCTGGGGCCATTGACCAATTTTGTAAATACTGTAAATCTTTGTATAGTTTTTCTTTCCTATTGTGTGTTTCCTTCCCTAGTCTAGGTGCCAATTTTTGAGGTCTCTGTGTTTTTCCCAGTAGGTGGTCTGCTTCTCCCAAAGATCTAAATTCTTTCCATGCCTGTGTTGGTGTTCAAAATGGATGTTTATGCTCTCAGGCTGCCAATATACCCTTATGTTGATTTTAGGATTGGTTAGTTCCAAAATGTATAAGGATCTTAACGTAATTGGACCAACTACAGGGACAAGACTGCCCTCTTCACTTCTAGCTCTACAAAACCAAGGCAGGTGCACCTAACCTAGTGAAAATTATACTTTACACACCAAAGACTGGGTCCAAACAACAGATTGAATAGTAAGAAAGTGCTAAATGCTAACTTCACATTCATTGACTCTCTATTACTATAGGGTGTTACTACTATCAACCAAATATAGTTAAAACTTGAAAAGGTGTTGATATATGAAGATGGAAAGAAGTAAACAAGATCCAATCAAGCATTGAAATCAACTAAATATACTAATCCCTGATTAGTACCATTATCCATTGGGCAAATCTCAAATACAGACATTGAACATGAACCAACTACTATCTAAAACTCATAGCCATATATACAAACATTCCAGCCCATCCACTACTTATAACATCCTTCTACAGACAAATCAAGGTGAGTCTATGTCCTATCCAAAGTATATTTCACTTGATTCTAGATCAAGAACTGAAGACTAGAACATACACAAAGGTAATCCTATGCAATAGATCAGAAAATCTAGAATTCACCAGATTGACACCAAGGAGAGAATTGAAAGCTTGAAATAATTGTATTAAGTATAATGAATCATATACATGTTCAAGGGAGAGAAGAGATAAAACCTCTTCAATAACCTGCAAAAGACTACAAGGAAATTCTATTCAATCTAATACAATATGATACCGCTTGCTACAACTCCCTAGAACTAATCAAGATTAGAAGCCTTTCAAAATAAAACCTCTTACTTCTTATACCCCTAATCACCTTGGAATCCTCAAAAAGGAGGCATTAAGCTTTGGGTGACTAGGGTTAGGATTTCAACCACCCAACCAACTGGAAATAGTCATAAAGTTATTACAGGGGTGGAAACCCAGGCAACTAGGAGAAAGAAAATCCTGGAATGATCCTCAATCATGAAAAATTCTCTAAGAAGGTACTAAGAATTATGAACAATGCTCAAAATGTCAACCCTACAACACACCTTGAGCACAAAACCGCATAGTACAAACCCTACAGATGATCACTCAACACCCTAAACCACACTACAATAGCAAGCGCCATCAAACCAATCGAAATCAGCTGTTAAAACCATAAATTTTGGTACTTTGTATCATTGGAAACCCTCTACAAATTTGAATTTGAACAGAAATGGCTACTTTATGGTGCTTATAGCAAATCGGTAGTCAAAATTTAAAATTAGGTTCACTTTAAGTTGTGACTATCCTATCTTCATGCTTCGCAGGCTTTTAAATCTTAACTCAACTGCCAAAAGACTGAGAAACTTTGACTGGGCCCACATCAGGAAGATTGACAACCATCTAAATTGCAAAGACTTCCAAGATTCTATCAGATTACACACCCACTATTAGATCAAGAATCTCCTCCCATCTTTGACAACCCACTGATAAGAAACAAAATCAACGGTTGTCACAAGATCTTAAGCCTTTGACAAAACCCATAAGATTATACGTCATTCGTCGATTCACTGATAGGATCAGGACCCAGTGACACATCCAAAAACTAGGTCCCAATGAAAAGATTCCACCTCATACTACGTGGACCAATAAAAAACCTCCAAATCAGCTCCACCTGACATCGAGACCACCACCAAAGATACGTTTGAGACAAATGAGATCAATGGCTGGCGTAAGATCTCAAGCCTCTGACAAATTCCATGAGAACTTATGCCCATCATTGGATGAATTATGGATGTCAGAACCCTCTGACCCATCAGAAAATTAGGTCCCACTGACACATGCTGAGTTGTTTACCCGTGGAGCAATCAAAAACTACCAATTGTACCTACGAGTCATTTTGGAACCCACTATTTATGCTGACCTGAACACCTAGATAATCAGACGGCTGGTGCATAATCTCAAGGGTTCAAAAGATTCTTTGAGATCATGCACCCGCCGTAGATCTTGAATCTTTTTCTTCTGATGTAAAGCCTGACCCCACCATGCTGCATCATCCATGCTGACCAACCGTAGACCGCCATGTCACAAAATTTGGCAAACAGACAAACCAATTTTGTTCACTCAAAAGGACATTCTGACATCCCTGCCAAGTCATTGATTCTTTTGGCCAATAGGGGAGTACCAAATGTGCTTATGTGGTAGTGGACCCACCTGCATTGAAAGGTTATGTCATGAAATAAAATCAATGGTGGGCGCATGATCACAAGCCTCTAACACATCACATGAAAATATACGCCAACTGTTAGATCGAAAAATCTGTCAGAGGGGGGCCCAAGGGAATAATGAAATTGAGAACTTAGGAAAAATTAAAACATGAATTAGGGAAAGATTTTAATTTCACAGGGTGCCAGACTTAGGAAATATCAAAGGCTAAGGACTTAGGAAAATATTAAGGCCATCGGGGGGGGAAAAACTTAGGAAGAATTAAAACATGACCGGTCAAAATGTAAAGCACATGCATTTAAAAGTTTTTAAGTGACCCAAAAAGGTAACATGAAATTAGAATAGGGCCAGGACCTTTCAAAGGGTTTTTATATGCAACAGCTATATTTTCAAAAATTTGAACTAGGGCTAAAGACAGAGACCTAAAAATAACTGCAGAGACCGGGAGAAAATTGCTAGAGCCATGAAATTTTTTGCACGTGCTAACAGTGGCTCATGCTCGAGGATGTGTATCTCCTGTAGATACAATGAGCAAGCTAGAATGTCCTGGAAGAGCAGACCAACTCAAAACTTCAACACATAAAAAGCAAAAACAAACGACTGCTCAAGGGAAAACCTAAACTACTGCTCATGGAAAAGATACTTCAGGAGAAGTAAAACTTAAGGAATTGTCCATGAACAAGCAATTCCAAAGTACCACCAATTAAATCTTTCAGAACATAAGAATCTATCCCCCTTTTTCTTTCAATAAGATAAGGGCCCAACCAAATTGGATCAAACTTTCCATGCTTCCCCTTATCTTCCAACTTTTCATTCCACATCAAGACGAGGTCACCAATTTCAAAACTTCTTTGGGTGGCCCTCCTATCAAACAAGTTCTTACATTGTCTCTACAATGCCTCATTTCTTTCATGTGCATCCCTCCTTACCTCTTCCAATTGGATCAGTTCATCCATTCTTACTCTCATTTCATCATTCAAGTCTTTATCATATGCTTGGATAAATTTGTACATCTGCAATAGATTATTTTGAGGCAATCTAGCACCTATTCCATATACCAAATCAAATGGAGCACAACCTATGGCCCTCTTTATAGTTACCCTATCAGCCCATAGTGCCCACCATAACTTTGAGTCCCAGGCTTTCTTATTTTTGTCAAACACTCTCTTGAGAATCTTAATCAGACTTTTATTGTTGGACTCAGCTTGGCCATTTTCTTGTGGATGATATGGAGAAGAAAATGAAATGTGTATCCCATACTGCTGACAAAAATTACTAAATTCCTATGATCTAAAACACATTGCATTATCAACCACAATTACCTCTGGGCAACCAAACCTGGTAAAGATGTTTTGCATCATAAAATTTGTCAGCACTCTGCTAGTAGCCTTTCTAGTGGGGATAGCTTCAACCCACTTAGTAAAATAGTCTGTTGCCACTAGTATCTAAGAATGTCCACCACTAGACTTATTTGGAATTTCCCCAATGAAGTCAATACCCCACTTTAGGAATGGAGCCTAAACTACAACAGGTCTAAGTGGTAAATTCCCATTAAACTTCAACTTTCTAGCAAATCTCTGACATACATCACATTTTCTTACAAACTGATGGGTATCCTTAAAAACTATAGGCCACCAAAATCTAGACCTAAGGATCTTGTGGGCTATGGTCTTTTCCATATAATGTCCTCCACACACACCTTGGTGCATTTCCTTTAACAGAGCCTCATACCTCTCATGGTCTATGCATTTTAGCAATACTCCTTCATTGCTTCTCCACCACAACTTACCATGTATAATGGCATACCTTGCAGATTGCAACTTGATAGTTCTCCTTCTATTTTCATCCATCTCGGGGGGAAGGACCAATTTTTGCAAGTAGCCAATAACATCTTTATACCAATCACAATAATCCATATCACACATGTATGGACTTTGTTCTTCTTCTAACACATTCACATGATTTGCAATTAAATTGCTTTGTGCCATTAACTTTACAAGACCTAAGCATATTACCAATTTTGTAATTTGGATATCAATATTAAATTCTTGGATCCTATTGATCCATCTACATCTTTTTCCTGAAACTTCTTGTTGCACCAATATATCCTTAACTGTAGCACTAGGAACATAAGCAACCACCTTAGCTCCTACAAGATAACATCTAAAAGCCTTGACTGCTTTGACTAAGGCATAAACCTGTTTCTTAGTAATATCATATTTCAATTCTGCTACTTGTAACGATTTACTGAAAAATGATATGGGTTGTTCATATCCATCTGAATTCTTTTGTAATAAAACTACTGCAACTGTATGATAAGAGGCAAAAGAAAATATCTACATGGGCTTACCATAATCAGGTGTCCTTAAAACTGGAGCATCCTTGATGGCCCTTTTGATACTTCTGAAAGATTCATCTGATTCTTCATTCCACTCAATCTTTGCCTCCTTTTTCAACATCATAGAGATAGGGATACTAATTTCTACAAAATTTGTAACAAATCTCCTTAGGAAATTTACCTACCCAAAGAAAGACTGTATTCCTTTAACACTTCTAGGTGGTGAAAGTTTATCTATAGCCATAACCCTTTCAAGTTTAATTCTGACTCCATCCTTGGACACAATATTTCCTAAGAGCTTGCCTTCCACAACACCAAAAGAACACTTCTTTGCATTCAAAGAGATCCCATACTCCAAGGCCCTAATAAAAATTTTCTCAAGATGTTCACAATGTTGACTTTCCTTATCTGAATATGCTATGAGATCATCCTGATACACCACTAGAAATTTTTTTATAAAGTCTGCAAAGGCTACATCCATAGCTCTCTGAAAAGTAGCTCCTACATTTGTTAGACCAAAAGGCATTCTAACATAAACATATGTTCCCCAAGGGGTAGTGAATGCAGTCTTAAATTGTTCTGATTCCTTGACCATGACCTGATTATATCCAGAGAAACCATCCATCATGGACATTAACTCTGATCTAGTAACCTTCTGTAGCATATTCTCCATATTAGGCAAACCATAATTGTCCTTCAAAGAGTTGACATTCAAATTCCTAAAATCAACACATAACCTAATGTCACCATTCTTCTTCCTGACTGGAACCAAATTTGACACCCAAGTAGAATGTCTGACAGGCTTAATAATGCTAGCATCCATCATCTTTTTAAGTTCATCTTGCATTTTTGGTGCCAAAGTAGGGTTCATATGCCTTAATTTCTGCCTAAAAGGTTTAGTGCCTTCCTTCAATGGTATCTCATGCTGGAATAAATCTTCTCTGTAGGCTTTCAAATCATCATAAGACCATGCTAAGACATGTCTGAATCTTTTGAGAAGATTAATCAGATTATTCCTAGTTCTTTGGGATAAACTTTTACCTATGTAAACATTTTTGGGCATTTGACTTGTTCCTAAATTTATTTCCTCCAAATCATTTATCCTATCAACAAATTTTGGAAAACAAGTCCTTTCTTTATCATCAAATGCCCTCTCAAGAGCAACTAGTCCCCTTGGGATCCTATTTGATCTTAATTGCAAAACTTCCTTCCCAAGAACATTCTCTTTTCCATTTCTAGTGTCGACAAAAGTGCTGAAATCCATCTCCTAACCATAAAAATGAGATTCACATTGCAAAAACCTTAGTATATCCTGATCATCAAAAAATACCTGCCAATTCTCAAAATTGTCTAGGATAGAAGGCCAAGACTTGCACTCAATCCTAGATATCCCTGCAAAGGTAATATCCTCTAGCCTTTATGCTATGTTTGCTAGTAAGAAAGCCATCCTATTTTGGCTTCTATCCACCCAATCAATACCAAAGGCACTGAAACCTTCAATTTCATCCCAAATAGCATTTTTATATTGTTTTAGCCTTTGATTCTTTGATGCATACTTTGATCTAATTTGAGAAACTATTAACTCAGAATCACCAATCACCCTAAGATGCTTGATCCCATGTTTTGATGCTTGTCTCAAACCAATTAGTAGGGCCTCATATTCAGCAACATTATTTGTGCAAGGGAACAAGAGAGTGAAAGAAAACTTAAAAGTCTTACCACTTGGGGATATCAATAGCACTCCTGCTCCAGCACCTTCCTTTGAACTTGCTCCATCAAAATATAGGGTCCATAATACATTACCTTCTGCCATGTTACTCTTATCATTAGCTAGAAAGATAGGCTTGACCTTCTCTTGCATCTCTCTCTCCTGAACTTGGAAAGAACTAATGTCAATGTCCACAAAACAATTCATATTGTCCTCTTCATCCTCCTCAATCATATGTGGAGTTCTAGCTTCCCTTGAAACTTTCACACTTTCACCTTCAATGCTAAAAGTGGCAAAGGACAAGTCACATTGAATACTTCCTCCCATGGAGGCACTCCACTTTCTAGATAATAACATTCCATATTGAGGGGGAATTTCAACTACAAGAACACTCATAGTTAATGGTTTGTTAGGAAATGCGGCTAATTTATAAGGCAAAGCCTTAATGGTACCAATAACTGGCACCTCTCTTGAGTCCATAGCTTGGCATCTCCCATGAGGTGTATCAACCTTTAGTCCCAGTGACTTCATGATCTCTATAGGCATGACAGTGTTTGATGCTCCAGAATCAATCATGCAATTCTTCAATAATTTTCCATTTACCATAAGGGACAAGAAAAAAGGATCAACTATCCCTGATGCAGTATTTACAATGTTTGCATCCAAATACCTCTGAGGAATCTCAGAGACAATTTCTTCATTTTTATTGTTAGGTGTGTCATCTAAAGTAGTCACATGATTGTCACCTCTGTTCATTTCTTGGACCTTTATGGAAGAGGCACCATTTACCCAATCCAAGGCCTTGACCTTGTGCTCTTCTATTCTCATCATTTCTAACAATGGAACCTTGACAGTTATTTGTGAAAGTAATTTAGTCATATCAATGGGAACATTAGAATTGTTGCCCATATCTTCCTTAATCTTAGAGATACCCTTATCCTCTTTTCAGACAATCAAGTTAGAGTTACTCCTTTGTACAAATTCATCTTCCTTTTGAGGTATGGGGACAACTACTTCTAATGTCCTCACTTTACCCTTAGGTATTGCAGTAGGCCCACTCTTCTTTTTTATTTTAACCTGACTAACAACACCAGCACCCTTTTCCTTTTCCTCATGTTGTTGTGCATTCCTTTCAGAATTTGTGATAAACATGCTACCCAGTTTACCACTTGTGCCTCCAACTATCCTGCTTCTCAAATTGTAATTACTCTTAGCTTGAGTGACCATGTCTGCAGTGATTTGTGCAATTTCCTCATCAGAGGGTCTCCTTAAGGAAACATGTTCCTCACACTTCACTGCACCACATCCAACATCATCAAATTCTTCCTCCTCATCATCAGTAGAGTCAACCTCATCCCATGCATGTGAAGAAGTCATTCCACAACCACTCCTATCATATTGCTCATCTTGTTCTTGGTTATCAGGTAAATTCAAAGCAATAACACAATGCTCTAGACTATGAGGAGACTGACAAATAGTACACCATGGGATATCATCATTCAAGTTAACTAAATTTCTTTGCAAAGGATCAGGAATCCTATCATCGGGCCTATTCCTTTTAACTAGAAAAATGGGCTTGCCATCCTTCCACTGAGTATTGTATGGGTAATTCTGCATTCTTGGTTGCCTGCTAAAATTACTTGAAGCTTGTCTATCATTTGTTGCAACCTTATTGTTTATTTTTTCATTAGGCTTTAGACTCTCTAAAGCACTTAGAATATGCTTTAGATTGTCCTCCTCCTTAGGCTTAAAATTAGTAGACCTTCCCATTTTTTTCTTGTTTTGCACTTGAGGCCTATAATCATCTCTTCTCCCTAATTTTCTTGATATTCTTCTATTACTTTCTATGTTGATAGCCAAGTTGTAAGCCTCCCCAAGATTTCTAGGGTTCTTATCCCTTAAGAGGTAACCCATCTTTTCATGAAAAGCATTTAAGTATGTCACAATACACACCCTATCATCTAATTTGATAACTTGCAGTAGCCTATGCATAGCCTTTTGGAACCTTATATTAAACACAAGGACCTCTTCGTTATGATTTTTTTATGTTATTGAATTCATTCAAAATAAAGCCCTCATTTCTTTTATCTCCATAATGCTCTTTGAAACAATTCTTAAATTCATTCCAAGATCTTATACTAGCATGGGGAAATCCTCTAAACCAATCCCTAGCATCCTCAGTTAGAGACTGTACAAATAACTTCATTACAACATCATTAGGCTCAACATTATAATCATCTATTACATCCATAAAAATTTTTAGATGTTCTTCATATGTAATGACATTGTTTCCAGTAAACTTAGGGAGTTTCTTTCTAATTTCATCAGGAATAACATTAGGATAACTAGGAATACCAAAAAAAATAAGTTGTTTGTACCTTTCATGAATAGGAACTCCATGTGGCAGATCCATTCCTTGAGATGTAGATGTCCTTGTGTTCAAACCATCAAGAATTTTAGTAGCACCTAGAATACCATTTGTTTGAGCTGCAAGGTTACCATGATTTCCACCTTGCCCCAAGAAAGAAGCAGCAACATTTGAAGGTCCTGAGGTATGCTTGAGAAAATAAATCTTTTTCCTCATTTCTGCAGTAGTAGCCTCCAACTCTACCTTCTCTAGTTCTTTAGCCCACATTTCTTTCTCTTTTCTAGCCCTCTCAAGGTCTGCATCTAATCTCAACCTTTGATCTAATGGGTTTTCCACATGAATCTGTTCACTAATCTGCACTCCAACAATTTTTTGTTTGCCCTTATCTCTAGGCCTAGTTATCTCATGTGTTTTATACACAATAGGTTGTTCCTCTGCTCTTTCAGGCTCTGGGACAAAATTAATTGCCTCAAAATCTAACAACTGCCTCTTTAGCTGATCAACCCTTATCATTGCTTGTCTTACACTATCCTTTTTGTCCTTTTCTCTTTGTTTCCTGATAGAAACTTGTTCTTGGAATCTTCTTTCCAATTCATAGACCTCCTCAAAGATCTCTTCTGATTCAGGGAGAGTAGTCTCAGACTCATCATCTCCCACTTGAAGTTCATCTTCATACTAGTTCAATCCCAAATCAACAGCCTCTTCATATTCTGAAATATTTTCTTCTTGACTAGGCTTGGTTTGAGTTTATTGTCTTGTATCCTTTTAATTTCTCCAAGTATGAGAAAGATTTCTTTTCTTCTTTCCTCCCCTTGTCTGACTAGGCCTGGAAGTGCTTAGAATACCTTCTTCCATTATGTTTTCAAGATATTCATTCCTCCGGGACCTAGTACCTCTATAACTCATTTGATAAAAATCTACTGACTAGCACTGCTGCAGAGATGTTTGAGTCACCACCAAAGTATATTGGGAATCTTACAATACCACTTAACAAATATCCAAATTAGACTATAAGACAAGGGACAAGAATAACCCTATTTTTCAATGATGACCTACTGGTTACTATAGACTTGTGTAACACTTCCCCAACAGAGTCACCATCTTGTTGGTGTTCAAAATGGATGCTTATGCTCTCAGGCTGCCAATATACCCTCAAGTTGATTTTAGGATTGGTTAGTTCCAAAATGTGTAAGGATCTTAGGGTAACTAGACCAACTATAGGGAAAAGACTACCCTCTTCACTTCTGGCTCTACAAAACAAAGGCAGGTGCACCTAACCTAGTGAAAACTATACTTCACACACCAAAGACTGGGTCCAAACAATAGATTCTATAGTAAGAAAGTGCTAAATGCTAACCTCACATTCATTGACTCTCCATTACTATAGGGTGTTACTACTATCAACCAAATACAGTTAAAACTTGAAAAGGTGTTGATATATGAAGATGGAAAGAAGTAAACAAGAGCCAATCAAGCATTGAACTCAATTGAATATGCTAATCCCTGATCAGTGCCATTATCCATTGGGCAAATCTCAAATACAGACATTGAACATGAACCAACTACTATCTAAGACTCATAGCCATATATACAAACATTCCAGCCCATCCACTATTTATAACATCCTTTTGCAGACAAATCAAAGTGAATCTATGTCATATCCAAAGTATATTTCACTTGATCCTAGATCAAGAACTGAAGACTAGAACATACACAAAGGTAATCCTATGCAATAGATCAGAAAATCTAGAATTCACCAGATTGACACCAAGGAGAGACTTGAAAGCTTGAAATAATTGTATTAAGTATAATGAATCATGTACATGTTCAAAGCAGAGAAGAGAGAAAACCACTTCAATAACCTACAAAAGACTACAAGGAAATTTTATTCAATCTAATACAATATGATACCACCTGCTACAACTCCTTGAAACTAATCAAGATCATAACCCTTTCAAAATAAAACCTCTTACTTCTTATACCCCTAATCACCATGGAATCCTCAAAAAGGATGCATCAAGCTTCGGGTGACTAGGGTTAAGGTTTCAACCACCCAACCAATTGGAAACGGTCATAAAGTTATTACAGGGGTGGAAACCCAGGCAACCAGGAGAAAGAAAATCTTGGAATGATCCTCAATCATGAAAAATTCTCTAAGAAGGTACTAAGAATTATGAACAATGCTTAAAATGTCAACCCTGCAACACACCTTGAGCACAAAACCACACAGTACAAACCCTACAGATGATCACTCAACACCCTAAACCACACTGCAACAACAAGCACCACCAAACCAATTGAAATCAGCTATTGAAACCATAAATTCTGGTACTTCTTGTCACTGGAAACCCTCTGCAAATTTGAATTTGAACATAAAGGGCTACTTTATGGCGCTTGTAGCAAATCAGTGATCAAATTTTGAAATCAAGTTCACTTTAAGTCATGACCGTCTGATCTTCATGCTTCGCGGGCTTTTAAATCTTAACTCAACTGCCAAAAGATTGAGAAAGTTTCACCGGGCCCGCATCAGGAAGATCGACGACCGTCTGAAGTTCACAAAGACTTCCAAGATTCTATCAGATTACATGCCCATGATTAGATTGAGAATCTCCTCCCATCTCTGACAACCCATTGACAAGAAACCAAATCAACAGTCGTTGCAAGATCTTAAGCCTCTAACAAAACCGATAAGATTATATGATATTCATTAATTCACTGATAGGATTAGGATCCACTAACACATCTAGAAACTAGGTCCCACTAATAGGATTCCACCTCATACTATGTGGACCAATAAAAAACCTCCAAATCAGCTCCACCTGACATTGGGACCACCACCAAAGATACGTTTGAGACAAATGACATCAATGACTGGTGTAAGATCTCAAGCCTCTAACAGATTCCATGAGAACTTATGCCCATCATTGGATCGATTACGGATGTCAGGACCCTCTGACCCATCAGAAAATTAGGTCCCACTGACACATGCTAAGTTATTTACTCATGGACCAATCAAAAACTGCCAATTGTACCTATGTGTTATTTTGGACCCATCATTTATGCTAACCTGAACACCTGGATAATCGGATGGCTAGCGCATAATCTCAAGGGTTCAAAAGATTCTTTAAGATCATGTGCCCACCATAGATCTTGAATCTTTTTCTGCTGATGTAAAGCCCGACTTCACCATGTTGCATCATCCATGTCAACCAACCAGAGACCACCATGTCACCAATTTTCTTCGCTCAAAAGGACATTCTAACATCCCTGCCATGTCATTGATTCTTTTAGCCAATAGGGGAGCACCGAATGTGCTTATGTGGCAATGGACCCACCTGCATTGAAAGGTTATGTCATGAATAAAAATCAACGGGGGGCGCATGATCGCAAGCCTCTGACACATCGCATGAGAAGATACACCAACCATTAGATGGAAAAATCTGTCAGAGGGGGGCCCAAGGAAATAATGAAGTTGAGAACTTAGGTAAAATTAAAACATGACTTAGGGAAAGTTTTTAATTTCACAGGGTGCCAGACATAGGAAATATTAAAAGCTAAGGACTTAGGAAAATATTAAGGCCACCGGGGGGGAAAAAACTTAGGAAGAATTAAAACATGACCGGTGAAAATATAAAGCACGTGCATTTAAAAAATTTTAAGTGACCCAAAAAGGTAACACAAAATTAGAAAAGGGCCAGGACCTTTCAAAGGGTTTTTATATGCAACGGCTATATTTTCAAATATTTGAACCAGGGCTAAAGGTAGAGACCTAAAAATAACTGTAGAGACCAGGAGAAAATTGCTAGAGCCATGAAATTTTTTGCATCTTCTAATATCCTACAGGAGGCATGCATCCCCAACTAGAGCCACTATTAGTCCATTTTCCTATCGTAGCAAAAATTCTTTGAAAATGGCTTATTCCCTGCAAATGTTTTGTAATGTTGTCTCTACCCAGCCTGCAGTCATAGTTTTGTCTTGTGAAGTAGATCCACTTGGTTTTATGGTGTACACCCTTAGCCATAGGTTGTTCATGATGTCATCATGCTTCAATTCAGATCACATCTCATAAATCACAAAACCCAAGGAGATATTCAAGTTTTAAGGTCTGCAGGAAACAATTTTAGAATCTACCTAAGTGTTGAAAACCCACAATGTTTTTGAAAACCCATTTTGTTTTTGATCTTTTTCCAAAAACCCTATGTGTTTTTTATCTCTCACCAAAAACCCTATGTGTTTTCAACCTTGCACCTTTTCCCCTTTGTCAGCATTTCCTATCTGCGCAGCTGCGACCTATTGGTGGGCCTGGGTTTTTGAAAGTTTTAAATTGATTGGTTGTCGCATGATCGCATGTCAGAGTTTTCTGACATGCGACCATGTGACTGGTTACCTTTTTGTTCTACAGCCTATTGGTGGGGAAGGCAGTGGTCCCGCTGGCAGTTATGTAGTGGCCTGTCATTGGCTGTCGCATGATCACATGTCAGATTTTTCTAACATGCGATCATGCAACTGGTTAACACGTGTTCTTGAGCCCGGTGATAGGTGGTGATGTGGCATCTTCCCAATTGGTCAGCGTGGTAGTAGTAGTGGTGAATGCTGGTGGTTAGTCACATGTTCGCATAGCCTTTTTTAAGGCTATGTGATCATGCAACTGACACTTTGTGTTAGCAGCGGTGGTGGTTATGCCGCAACGTAAAGGTTTGTGGGTTGTCGCATGTTCGCATAGCTCATTTCCTAGCTATGCGATCATGCAACAACTATTTGGATGTCACCATTGTGGAGTTCGGTAGTGGGTCCTATGTGCTACTATCTTCATTCACTGAGGGATTTATGAGGTGGTGGTTGACTTGTTTGGCGGTCCCGCGGTAGTTTTAAAGATTATATTGGGCCACCTAATTTTCTGGGAAACAAAGTGCATCTACGGTCGTGTCTTAATGCTCTTTGTCATAACCATTGAAATTCATTTTTGAATTTCTTGAGAAGACCCAAAGATAGAAGGACTGGTTTTTATTACTTCTTCGGCCAGATTTGATTTGGTTGGTGGCGCCAGTGGTTGCAGAATGGTCCAATGAGATGGGTGGTTGCCTGTGGGACTGGTACCATGTGGTGATGGACAAATTTTGTTGCTCGAGGCATTTTGCAGGTCTGTTCAGTTTGATTTGCATGGTAAATTTATGATATTCCTATCCTTCTCAGAGATTTTTCTCAAGTGCAAATATCATCCTTGGTCTGATAGACATGTGCCTGGTTTTCCCTCCAGGAGATTTTAAAATTTGATGTATTTCTGGTTGGTTGAGGTGGGTGAAACTTTGACCCTAGTCATCTGTAGCTTGTTGCAACTTGTTTTGGGTTTCCAAGATGACTAGGGGGGTATAAATTGTCAAAATTTTGACTTAGTCAGGGTTCCTTCTTCTGTAAATTTTTTAGGAGAATTGGTTCCAAGTGAAGGGTCCTTTTCCTATAGATATTTCATTTTCTTTACATATAGAGTTCCCTCTTTCCTCTCTAGTTTTCTGAGAATATGATGCATATTGTAACAGATTTGTCTTATGTATGAAGATTTGATATACTCTTACTATTACCAACCTATCTCTATTTGAATTCTGAGTCCATTAATCATACATCAAGGGTGTTTGATTTTTCTATTTGCATTGCCTAAGTGTTTCCAAGTGGAGTTGTCTTTATAGAGATAACTGGTTCAGGGTTAGTGCTCATGTATGTATGAGCTGAGGTGTCAAAGATATTTCATGCTTGTCTTCTAGTGGATGCTGGTCAATGTATTATCTACTTATAGGTCTCTTCTAAAGGGAGGGTTAAAATCCTTTGAGTGGATAATAACATAATTAAATACATAGGTGGGTGCTAAGTTGAGGTTTGGTCATGGTGTGTGATTGATGTAAGGCATCAACACACTGAATATATTGTTTCCTTATTTCATAGTTGTCTCTTGCAGTAGGGTATTTGACTCTATGGCCCATTGGATAAGGCACTAGTCTATGAGAGACTTAGGGTATCTTAGGGTTCCCTTCAATCCATCTAAAATCATTTTCATTCTCTTCCACCCTTTCCCTTTCATGTTTTTAGGATAGGTCTCTAGTTTTCATACTCATTCCATGCAAGTAGGGCTATTACATGAAAATTTGGTTTCATTAAGGTACAGGATACCTATAAGAGTTTGAGAACCATTCCAGAGTCAGTTACCTATAGACCTGTAGTGTGACACAAGTTGTATGAGTGTGTAGATGAGGTATACTTGCCTGAGTGATGTGGAGCTCAAAGTGTAGAAGGATCTCTCTTTGATCCTTGTCAATTGGCCCTTTTTCCTATTAGATTTGGCATGTTGAGTGAATGTGACATTAGCCGTGTCAATCCTTATGTCAATCTAACCTTTGGGGAAAAAGGAACACCAACAAGATGGTGAATTTGCTGGGGAAGAAGTAAAAGACAACAAGTTTTCCTGCTTGGCTAGATCATCCCAGAGTCTGGTTAAATGATTACAGAATCTGATAGAAAAAACACATTAGTAACATCTTTTCACTGTATGTTGAGTGGTGACTCTGAAGTCTTTGTTTAATCAGTGTGTTCCCTCATAGATAGTGTACAAATCCTAGCGTAGCTTTGTGTTGATTGGAGGAAGAAACAAGAAGAAGTACACAAATTTTCTTCTTCAAGGAGGTGGTGACTCTATACTGTAAAGAATCGAATGGAGCTTCTAGGTGAGCTCTAGATCAGCCCTGCATTCTAATCAACAAGTAGAGTTTCTACTGCAAAACTTCCAGGTATTCTCCTGTTGAAAATGTTTCCCTACCAAGTGCTTAGCACCTGCAAAAAGGGATGAGTTGTAGTGGGCAGTTCCTCATGGAGGAATATAGGCCCTTTTGTTTTGATGGCATAGAAGGTGCGCCTGATGAGTTTTCTACTAAGGATGGGGAGTGCTTGCATAAATTCCTGGCTAGTGGGTCTGTTTCTGCAAGCCAACATGTTGATGATGTCATGGATCTTTTTGGAGATTTGGATATTGAACATGAAGATGTTTCTATGAAACTTTTTGTGCATACATTTTTTGATGGTGCAAGGAATTGGTTCTTGTCCTTACCTTCATTTTCAATCCCTTCTTGGGATGAATTGAGAGCAAAGTTTATTGAACACTTTGATGAGGTTGTTGCTCTCAAGATGAAGATTGCAAAGAGAAAAATTGACATCTGGCAATTAGAGGAGGACAGAAGATTGAGAAGACCGGTGGTTCCTTATGGTGATCATGAGGAGGTCATTATTTTTGATGTTGAGTTTCATTATGTAGGAAGTGTGAACTATGAAGCTGACATTGAGGTCATTGCAAATGAGAGTGCTGAAGATGAATCTGAGGATGACAATACTTCCATTTTATCTACAAATTTTTCTTCTTTTCAGTGTCAGAGTTCTTGCTTCTTGTCCCGGTTTAATGATGTTTTGTGTGAAGAGGAAACAATTTCAGAATATGCCTAAGTGTTGAAAACCAACAATGCTTTTGAAAACCCATGATGTTTTTGATCTTTTGCTGAAAACCCTATGTTTTTTTGATCTCTCACCGAAAACCTTGTGTGTTTTCGACCTTGCACCTTTTCCACTTTGTCAGCGTTTCCTATCTGCGCTACTGCGACTTGTTCGTGGGCTCGGGTTTTCAAAAGTTTTAAATTGATTAGTTGTCACATGATCACATGTCAGAGTTTTCTAACATGGGACCATGTGACTGGTTACATTTTTGTGTTGGGGCCCATTGGCAGGGAAGGTAGTGTTCCCACTAGCATTTATGGGGCAGCCTATGCTTGGCTGTCACATGATCGCATGTCAAAGTTTTCTGACCTACAATCATGTGACTGGTTGACATGTGTTCCTAAGCTCGGTGACAAGTGGTGATGTGGCATCTTCCTAATTGGTCAGTGTGGCGGTAGCAGTGGTGAATGCTGGCATTTAGTTGCATGTTTGCATAGCCTTTTTCAAGGCTATGTGATCATGCAACTGACACTCTGTGTAAGCAATGGTGATGGTTATGCAGCAAGGTAAAGGTCTGTAGGTTGTCGCATGTTCGCATAGCCCATTTCCTAGCTATGTGATCATACGAAAACTATTTGGATGTTTCCGTTGCGGAGTTCGGTAGTGGGTCCTGTCTGCTACTCTCTTCATTCACCGAGGGATTTATGAGGTGGTGGTTGACTTGTCTGGGGGTCCCGTGGTAGTTTTAAAGATTATATTGGGCCACCTAATTTTTTGGGAAACAAAGTGCATCTACGGTCGTGTCTTAATGGTCTTTGTCATAACTATTGAAATTCATTTTTCAATTTCCTGAGAAGTCCCAGTGATAAAAGGACTAGTTTTTACTACTTCTTCAGCCAGATTTGATTTGGTTGGTGGAGCCAGTCGTTGCAGAATGGTCTAGTGAGTTGGGTGGTTGCCTGTGGGACTGGTACCATGTGGTGATGGAAAAATTTTGTTGCTTGAGGCATTTTGCAAGTTTATTTAGTTTGATTTGCATGGTAAATTTATGATCTTCCTGTCCTTCTCAAAGATTCTTCTTAAGTGAAAAGATCATCCTTTGTCTAATAGACATGTGCTTGGTTTTCCCTCCAAGATTTTTTAAAATTTGATGTATTTTTGGTTGGTTGAGGTGCGTGAAACTTTGACCCTAGTCATCCATAGCTTGTTGTAACCTATTTTGGGTTTCCAAGATGACTAGGGGGGTATAAATTGTCAAAATTTTGACTTAGTCAGGGTTCCTTCTTCTACAAAGTTTTGAGGAGAATTGGTTCCAAGTGAAGGGTCCTTTTCCTTTAGATATTTCCTTTTCTCTGCATATAGAGTTCCCTCTTTCCTCTCTGGTTTTCTGAGAATATGATGCATATTGTCATAGATTTGTCTTATGTATGAGGATTTGATATACTCTTACTGTTACCAAGCTATCTCCATTTGAATTCTAAGTCCATTAATCATACATCAAGGGTGTTTGATTTTTCTATTTGCATTGCCTAAGTGTTTGCAAGTAGAGTTGTCTTCACAAAGATAACTAGTTTAGGGTTCATGTTCATGTATGTATGAGCTGAGGTGTCAGAGATATTTCATGCTTGTCTTCTAGTGGATGCTAGTCAATATATTATCTATTTATAGGTCTCTTCTAAGGGGAGGGTTAAAATCCTGAGTGGATAATAACATACTTAAATACACAGGTGGGTGCTAAGTTGAGGTTTGGTCATGGTGTGTGATTGATGTAAGACATCAACACATTGAATATATTATTTCCTTGTTTCATAGTTGTCTCTTGCAATAGGGTATTTGACTCTGTAGCCCATTGGATAAGGCACTGGTCTATGAGAGACTTAGGGTATCTCAGGGTTCCCTTCAATCCATCTAAAATTATTTTCATTCAGTTCCATCCTTTCCCTTTCATGTTGTTAGGATAGGTCTCGGGTTTTCATACTCATTCCATGAAAGTAGGGTTATTTCATGAGAATTTGGTTTCATTGAGGTACAGGATACCTATAAGAGTTTGAGAACCATTCCACAGTCAGTCACCTACAGGCCTATAGTGTGACACAAGTTGTATGAGTGTGTAGATGAGGTATACCTACCTGAGTGATGTGGAGCTCAAAGTGTAGAAGGATCTCTCTTTGATCCTTGTTAGTTGGCCTTTTTTCCTGTCAGATTTGGAGTGTTGAGTGAATGTGACATTATCCTTGCCAATCCTTATGTCAATCTGACCTTTGGGGAAAAAGGAACACCAACAAGAGTTACCATCATAACATATGGAGTAATCTGATGTACCCCTCAAATATTTGAATACTTGCTTAACTGTATCCCAATGTACCCGTCCAGGGTTAGCCATAAACTGACTCAGAACTCCCACTGCTTGGGCAATGTTTGGTCTAGTACAGACCATAGCATACATAAGACTACCAAATACACTAGCATAAGGTACTCTACTCATGTCCTCCACCTCACTAGGAGATTTTGGAAAATCATCTATAGATAACTTTGTTCCTACAGAAACAAGAACACAAAGTGGTCTACAATCTGCCATGTTGAACCTGTCCAACATAGACTTCACATACTCTGACTCAACCAAAGTTTTTTGTTCGACCTGTCTCTACTAATTTCCATACCCAAGATGTACCTAGCTACCCCAAGATCTTTCATCTCAAACTGTGCTGACAACTGAGATTTAGAATTAAAAATCATACCCTTACCCTTCCCAAACAACAACATATCATCAACATATAATGCAACAATAAGAAGGCAATCATTTTCAACTCTAAAATAAACATAATGATCTGATTTTGATCTTACAAATCTAATTGACAACACAAAGGTATCAAACTTAATGTACCACATCCTAGGAGATTGCTTCAAACCATATAGAGATTTCTTTAATCTACAAACTAAGGATTCTTTACCTTTAACAATGTAGTGCTCAGGCTATGACATATAAATCTCTTCCTCCAAATCACCATGAAGAAAAGTTGCCTTCACATCCATCTATTCTATCTTTAAATCATATGATGTAGCAAGAGATAATAGAAATCTAATGGATGTCAACTTTGCAATAGGAGGGAATATTTCACCATAATTTATTCCTTCTACCTGTGAATACCCCTTTCCAACCAATCTAGCTTTGTACCTTTCAACACTGCCATCTGCACAAAATTTCTTCTTGAACACCCATTTATAGCCAATAGATTTTCTCCCTTTAGGCAAAGGTACAAGGTCCCAAGTTTTTTTTTCTCCAATGAAGCCAGCTCATCATCCATAGCCTCAATCTAGGAACTTGCATCTTCCATGCCCAAATCCTCTTTCACAAATCTAGGCTCATCAGTGTTAGTAATCAAAGCAAAGGCACAACTAGAATCTAACATAGAATAACCAAACCTTTCTGGTTTCTTTCTTTCTCTTGTGGATCTCCTCAAGGGCTGAGGTTGAGGTTTTTCTTCCTCTTCTTCCAAACTATCAGAGTTGCTAGAGCTCTCCTCATCATTAGACCCAACATGGTCCCTCTATTCAGTCTTCTCAGGGGTAGGAGGCAACTGAACAACATCTTTTTCCTTTTCTTTTTCATCTAGTTGTAGCACAATAGGAGAAGATGTTAGCTCTCTGAAAATAACATTTCTACTATACAACACCTTACTAGTCACAGGATCCCAAAGCTTGTATCCTTTCACACCAACACTATATCCGATGAAAATACATTTGACAACTTTGTTTTCCAACTTAGATCTTTTCTCCTTTGGAACATGTGTATAAGATTCACAACCAAAAACATGAAGATGTCTAATTGAAGGCTTCTTACCAGATCAAACCTACATGGGTGTCCTACCAACAAGAGCTGATGTAGGAGATCTGTTAACTAGATAGCCAGTAGTGGCCACAGCTTCGGCCCAAAACCTTTGTTCTAAACCAACTCCACTAAGCCTACTCCTAGCCTTCTCCATCAGTGTCCTGTTCATTCTCTCTGCAACTCTATTTTGCTATGGGGTATAAGGAGTTGTCTTATGCCTCTTGATACCTCATTCTTTACAGAACTATTCAAATTTTGTTGAGCAAAACTCACCACCATTATCAGTTCTCACACACTTAATCTTCTTACTAGTCTGATTCTCTACAAGGGCTTTAAATTCCTTGGACTGACTAAAGACTTGTATCTTACTTTTAAGGAAATAAATTCAAGTCATTCTACTATAATCATCTATGAAAGATACAAAAAATACAAACTTGGAGATTGAAGGAACTTTTACAGGACCAAATACATCAAAATGAATAAGATCCAAAACATCAAAAGATTTGTGAAAACTAGAGTAAAACTAAACATGATTTTATTTACCATAGACACAGTGTTCACAGAAGTTGAACTCGAGATTGCAATCATTTAACCATTCAATGAGGTTTTTATTCTTCAAGGTCCTAAGACCCGTCTCACCAATGTGGCCAAATCTCATATGCCACAACATCATCTTTTCTACAGGAAGCTTGCCTTCCAAAGTGTTTGCACCCTTAGGTACACTTACTGCACTACCATCGGAACCCATTGCCACAATCTTCTTTATTGCTTATTTAGATGGTGGGGATGAAGTGATAGTTGTACACACTAAAAAGGTGCACTTCTATGAACCATTACATGTAAGGTTGCTCAAGAATGAGGCCTCACAAAGTGGCTCATAGCTCTCTATGCATGGAGTTGTAAGATTGAAAATTGCTCTCAGCTAGAGCTACAAACTTGTGACCTTGCTAGTCAACCACACAATGAGAGATTCAAATGAAGACAAGGGCAACAATGCCAATATCTCCAAGAATCCAAATATGCAATGCAATGCAAGCTATATGAGAATGCAATCTAAGCTATGGAAATGAAAGTACAATGCAACTAATCTATGAAAGGAAATAACAATGGATTACAATGCCTCCTATTTAGACTATGTGAGCTTATTCTATTGCATAAAAGGAAATCTATACTAAGAATGCCATTATCATGCAACTAAGAAAGAAAATATGCAACTAAATGATGCAATGAAGCAAGTCTTCAATGTCTTCAAAAACTCCAAATGCACCTAAAACTTACAACATAACATTAGCATAAAACATGGTATATGCAAATGAAGGAGAGAGCTCTCCTTTTATAAGAAATGAGGTGAAATAGACCATGGAGATTAAGAGGCAAAAAGTCTTAATCAGTGATGGAGCTTGAAAGAGGAGCAATCTATGTGCACACATATCTTCCAATAGAAAAATAAGAGTTGACTTTATGTCCATATGAGACAAAAAGTGCTTTTCTCCTTTTTATAAAATATGAATAATGCTTTATTTGTGCAACTTAGGATAAGAGGAAAGTGGGGGATTTTTATTTAATTAAAAGGGGAGGAAATATTCCTTTTAATCAAATAAAGACTTAGGATAAATGGTTAGCCCATAGGATAAAAATCCAATATATGATCGAAATTAAGATTTAATCAAGAGATTGATAATGTTGAAAATATTGATTATTGATAAAATTGATTCAGGATTGATAAATTGAATAAATGGGGCCCAAAGTCTAGGTGACCATTTTAGGGTGCATACATTTTCCCCTCTTTGACTAATGTGTGATCGATTTGGGAACACATGTAGTCAAAGAATGAAGTTGAAATGTGAGATCGATCTGGGATCACAAAACAACTCAAATGTGAGGTCGATTCGAGATCACACCCGGACAAATATAAACAAAAGGCCTTTGAACATGAGGTCGATTCGGGATCACATTCAAAGTAAGAGATAAGAATCTCAAATTTGAGTGATAGCTCACAAAAGATGTCTAAATCAGGAAAATCAAGGAAATTAGGGATGAGAATCCCATAGGTACTGCCCCCTCGAAATTGAAATCGAAATCAGGTAGAGAGGAGAATAGTGAATTGATAAGGATTTGATCAAATCAGAAGGAAATCACAATTGAAGGTAAGGGTCAATAGGTTAACCATTAGGCAATGAAACATGCCCCAGCCTGACTGAAAAGATGTAGTCAAACATGAGAAAGGAGGGAATGGAATGAATATGAATGAAAGACTAGAAGTTTGGAAGATATGGAAATGAAGAAATGACAATGCCCCAACAAAGATCGAAGGATTAGGCCTCAAAAGATCAGTCAACTACGCAAAAGGGGAGAAGATTTTGAAACGTGATTTTGACTATCAAGATGACCTCAGATTTTGATTTTGAGTTTGAAAATGGATCCAGGACATTGAAATTAGCTAGGGGTGCAATTTTTGCGCAATTCTGAGGTGTTTTGAAAATGAGGGAAAAAAGTCAAAAGGCTATAAAAGGGGTCAAAATGTCATTTTCAAAAGTCATTTGTCTTTTAGCGATTTGAGAATTTTCAGAACTTTAGAGAGAGAAAATAGCCCAGCAAGCAGGAGTTCCCATCCACAGGCTTCGATTGAAGTGCACCTGGTTGCACAACCGGCCAACACACTATCCTGCCCCGGTATGTTTTCAAAAAACTCAAGCTTTTGAGGCTTTTTTTGCATTTAATAGATTTTTTTAGCAGGTTTTTCAAATTTTTAAATTTCAAAATTTTGGTTGAGTGAACTATCACGCGATACTTTAGAAGTATCGTGCCCTTTGGGGAGAAATGTCACGCGATACTTTGCGGGTCCCCAAAGTATCGCGCGACCTAAGGCACCAGTATCGCACGATACTGGGCGAAAGATCACACGATACCAGGTGAAGTATCATGTGGCATAAGGTTTATTGCCCCGCTATAGGGAGAAGTATCGCGCGATACTTCTCCAAAAAAGAATATCACCCAAGTTAAAAATTTGATATTTAACGCATTTTTGAGCAAAAATGACATGGGTCTAGACAATGTTACACATTAGAGATATTTTATACTAAGTTTTTAGACATCCATCATGATATGTGCTAACAACTGGCTTGGTTTTTTGGCTTGCAGGAGGTCTTTCTAGCGCTGATCATCAGAGCACCGAAGGTGATAGGATTGCGGTGTGTCTGAGATCTGGATGATCTGAGCAATGCCGATATTAGAGCTATGGGATTCAGATATCTGTTGAGATACCCATACATTAGAGTGGACCATGGGTTGTTGACTGCTCTTGCCGAGAGATGGCATAGTGAGCACAACACCTTCCACCTGCCTACTGGAGAGGCATTGATCACCTTAGAGGACATCTATAGGATCTTATGAGTGTCATGTCATGGCGAGCCGGTAAGTATAATCATGTTTTAAGATATAATCATAAATATAATGTTTCCATATGATGAAAACTGACATGATTCATTTGTTGGCATAGGTGTACTATGATTAGGATGCCACTGAGGGGTGCCGACTGGTTCAGGAGATGTTCCAGGATGTCACTATTCTGGATAGGCATATCAACTGGGAGAGGCTGATAGATGATTTTGGCAGAGACTATCCAGTGCCATGTATAGTGGCATTCATTATTTCACAGATCCTGATGACTGATCGCAGTTAGAAGGGATTTTTACTTGAATGAGCTCGGTTACTAGTTGACTTGGTTGGCAGGCCTCGGTGGATGGCATGGGGTCCTGCCATATTGGCATAGATGTACCATGAGTTGCATGAGATCATCTATAGAGATGGTCAGACATGGGCGTGCGATGCCATCCTGGCACAGGTATGGGTGTGGGAGCACATTGCTGTGGTGCACCCCAGGGTTTAGTCGAGGGAGAAGAGGTACCCCTTCATCTATAGGTACCTCAGGTTCATATCACATTCCCATTCTGGGGATGTGACATACTACAAGTGGATTTTAGATGAGATGGCCTCGTTCACATGGAGGCCATATAGGGAGGTGGAGGTCTAGGGAGATGCAGCCGATGAGCTGAGTTACATGCTGTGCACTCGGCCACTAGTAGGTCAGTATGCAGAGATAGTCGAGAGATTCTGCATCACTCGGGTATGTCAGCAGTTCGGGAGGTAGTAGCGAGTCTCAAAAGAGACTACTACATATGTCAGGGCCAAAGATGAGGAGGGTCATGGGTGGCTACCCATGTTGGATTATTAGCAGGCTATCGCAGAGACAGCAGGTATTATGAGTGAGCCCTAGGAGTATTTCCTAGATGTGGCAGATGCAGGGGCTGATGCAGCCTATAGGGTAGAGTGGCGGAGGGTGTCATTCCCTCAGTTTATGGTACCAGATGCACAGGTACCAGCACAGGGAGGAGACGGGGGAGATGATAGGGGAGATGGAGGAGACGGAGGGGAGGGAGGGGGAGAGGGAGGAGGCTGGAGAGAGGAGAGGGATTGAGATCAAGTAGCCAAAAATGGTCACAGGGATAGAGATCAGCGACGCCTGAGGAGGAGATGAGACCAGCTCACCAGCAGGCAGAGGCACAGCAGGATCAGCCTGCGGGGGGGAGATGATTTGAGAGCCCAGATACAGGCTCAGTAGGTAGAGATATAGTAGCTCTGGATTACTATAGTCGTGAGAGATCAGTAGCTACTAAATCTGAGGGCAGAGTGAGATCAGCAAATAGCCGATCTCAGGGTAGAGATAGCACGTTGTGAGGTGATGGCACAGGCAGAGGCACTGGAGCTCCGACAGGAGTCAGCGAGAGTAGCCTACTATCATGGACTCTATCTGTAGGTCATTCCAGAGGGTGAGAGAGCACCATCATACTCTCAGAGGGCAGGGGTATTAGATGTGGTACTCGATAGGAGAGTCATGCCTCCTCCACCACCACAAGCTCTTCACGAGGGTGGTAGCGAGTCTTAGGGTTAGGTCTTAGGTTGATAGATGTTTTAGACATATCCTGAGACTTTTGATCCAAATTTTAGGATCTCATATTGTATTGTATATCATGACATTGTTATAGATTTATGAGATTACTGGATGTTCGATGTATCATGTGTATTTATCTCACTTGTGATGGATGTATTAGTTTATGTATATTGTCTTGTCATTTTGCTCAAAATGCTTATGTATATTCTCTCTCATAGATGTATGTTTAATTCTCATGTGTATGATATAGACTCATGTTTCTTGAAAATGATAGTTTTGATATAGATATGATGATATGATTAACCCCTTGTGATGAACAGGAACAGGTTCAAGACAAAAAGGATAAGGAGTGGAAGACATGATCGAAAAGAAGAAAAGGTGAGTGCAGTCAACTGACAGGTCCACGTAAGATGAAAAGGAAAGCTCTCTCTATATGCCAGAAATGCAGAACTAGACTATCATGACCCTAAAAATGCAAGCTACTATGAAAGTGGCTAACTTGCAAGGTCACAACGCTTATAGACATCTAATTATCATCATCGAACATTATTGGTAGCGTCGTAAGATCATATAATGCACACTAGCATAACTATGTGGATATGAATATGATCTTTATCAGATAAAAATGTGGAAATCTCACCTAGGCATCAAAGACATATAGGTCAAGATGACTAATGCAGTGAGATCACCTAAGTTTGATATGGTGAGATTATGCGTGTATCAAGACACATGAAAGTCAAGATAGCTAAAAGCATGCACTCGCAAAACAGTCAAGGATAATACCTTGTCAATCCATAGGGTCAAGTAAGACCAGCATAAATGCTTATGACAGTTAGGATCAACAAAATATACCCACAAGCAGATAAAGAAAGAAAACGTGTTCTCATTCCCTCAGTCTTCTAGCTATGCATCATCAAAAATTTCTCAGGGAGAGACCACTCATCAAAGAAATCCTCATAGATAGCACACAAAGAAAAATAAAGTCATCATATCATTAGCGAGTTGATTGTTTAAGTGCGTGTGTTGGTCATAGAGTCAAATTCTGAGTATCATATCTGCTTAGTGAGAAATATCACATCATACAAGACTGTTGGGTAAGACACCTGATAAGTGTTAAGAAACACTCAACGCAAGGGTAGTGTTGAAAAACACTATTTTGGGGTGGTGTTGAAAAATACCTGTTGTGAAATGCCCCAAGAGACAAACGCACCTAAAAGACCAATGCTAACAGTTATGCCCCCTAGACAAAGACAAAGACCAATTCCAGACTAAGCCAAATAAGGTCAAGGTATGAGGGAAAGGCTCAGTGTCGAGGACACATGCTAACAAATAGGGGTGCAAAGGCCTCAAGTAGCACCTGTTTCCAGGTTTTCCCCACTTGGAATCTTTTTTCATTTTTTCATTTTTTTTTTAATTTTTGAATTTTTTTGATTTTTTTTGTATTTTTTCAGGACTTTTTATGCTTTTTAGGATCATATATGAATTTTTTTGGTATTTTTTCAGTATCATAAAATATAAACAAAAGATGCCCCCAGACAGAATGGGCATCAAGGATAGAACTTCTTGAGGTGCACAATGTTGATGGGATCAGGGAGCTGTTCTCCATCAGGATCTGACAGTAAATACGCACCGGTACCAAAAGCAGCTGTGATGACATATGGTCCAAGCCAGTTAGGTTCAAACTTGCCCTTTTTCTCTCTGTTTTGTTGTTTCTTAGGGTTCTCTCGCAAAACAAGATCACCTATTTGAAATTCTCTAGGGTGAACCTTTTTATTGAATGCCTTGGACATACACTTCTGATACACTCTCATATGATCAAAGGAAGCTTTACACTTCTCATCTAGAAGTTCTAGTTCCTGTAACTTCATGGCGCGGTAATCCTCATCTGTAATCAAACCTTTGAGTGAGACTCTAAGTGATGGTATCTCGACTTCTAAAGGCAATACCGCTTCAGTGCCATAGGTGAGAGAAAAAGGAATGGCCCCTGTAGGTGTGTGAATGCTTGTTCTGTAAGCCCATAGTGCTGGATTGATTTGTAAGTGCCAATCCCTACCATTCTTGTGTACTGTCCTATGAAGAATCTTAAGAATGGTTTTGTTAGAGGCTTCTGCCTGTCTATTTCCTTGTGGAAAATAGATGGAAGACCACTATTGCTTGATTTTAAACTTTTTGCATAGATGCTTTAGGTCCTTATTCTTAAATTGACCTCCATTGTCAGTAATGATCTCAGAAGGCACTCCAAATCGGCAAATAATATGATTCAAGATGAACAAAGAAATGGTCCTCCCTGAAGCAACATAAAGTGGCACAGCTTCCACCCATTTTGTGAAGTAGTCAGTGGTAGTAATAATGAACTTATGTCCACCTGATGAGTTGGGATGAATCTGCCCAACCAGATCAAAGGCCCAGCACTGAAATGGCCAATGAGAAACAGAAGGGATCAGCTCCCTACCTAGAGCATGAATCAGGTTTCTGTGTTTCTGACATTTTTCACATGACTTAGCAAAGGTGACTACGTCTATCTACATTGTGGGCCAATAATATCCCACCCTAAGCAACCTTCGGGCCATGGCAAGATCATTACAATGTCCACCACAAATGCCCTCGTGGATGTCGGCTAACGCTTGGTTGGATTCCTCCTTTTCCAAGCACCTAAGGAGCGTCCCATCTAAACCCCTCCTATATAAATCACCAGAGATGAGGGTGTGGTGAGAGGCATTACGGATAAGGTTTCATCATTTAGAGCAGTTGAATGTTTCGGGGATGATGCCATCATGAAGATATGAATAGATAGCACCATATCGGGAAGACTCGCGTGTGACAATGGTACAAATGACATGGCTTTTAGATGAGTCAAAGATGGGATGGTGTAGCTCTTCCACCAGGAATTCAAATCTGGATTCATGTGTCTCCAATTGAAGAAGTGAAGCTAATGTGGCCATGGTGTCTGTAGCTTTGTTCTCTGTCCTAGGGATCTATTGAAACGTCACAAATGTGAAATAGCATCTCAAAGAATCAACCATCTTTTTGTAGGGTATCAATTTATCATCCTTGGTCTGATACTCCTCATTGACCTGGTTGATGATTAACTTGGAATCCCCAAAGACATGTAACTTTGTGATGTTCCATTCTATAGCCATTCTCAAGCTATTAGTTAAAGCTTCATATTCTGCAATATTATTGGTACATGGGAATAAAAGTTTGTAAGACTTTGGAATATTGTACCCATGTGGAGAAACAAATAATACTCCAGCACCTGATCCATTTTTCATGTGGGAACCATCAAAGAACATTGTCCAAGTGTGAGTAGTTGTATACAAGATGTGTTCATCTGGGAATTCCACTTGGACCGGCATACTATCCTGGATTGGGAAATCAGCTAATTGGTCAGCAATAGCTTGCCCTTTTATGGCCTTCCTTTCAATGTACTCTATGTCAAATTTAGTTAGGACCATCATCCATTTAGCAAGTCTACCCGTGAGGGCAGCCTTACTAAGCAAGTATTTAAGAGGATCAATTTCGGCAACCAAATGTATGGTATGAGCAAGCATGTAGTGGTGCAACTTTTGAGAAGCAAACACCATTGCAAGACAAGACTTCTCAATGTTATTGTAATTGATCTCATAGGAGACTAGAGTACGGCTGATGTAGTATATGGCCCGTTCTTTCCCAGTATCATCTGATTGAGCCAACAATGCCCCCAGGGAAGTGTCTATAGCTAAAATATATAGGATCAATGGTTTCCCTGGAATAGGAGGCATTAGGATCGGAGGATTAGCCAAGTATTGTTTGATCTGATCTAGGCTCTTTTGACAATCCTCGTTCCAAACACAAGAAGCACCCTTATGTAATGTCTTGTTAAAGGGTTGTGCTCTATCTGCAAGTTGAGAAATAAACCTCCTAATCAATTGAAGACGTCCCTAAAGACTTCTCATTTGGCTGATATTTCAAGGAGGTGGCATATCTAGAATTGCTTGGACCTTTTCGGGGTCAACCTCAATACCTTTTGCTGATATTATGAATCCTAAAAGTTTGCCTGAGGTGACACCAAATGCGCACTTCTTTGGATTCAATCTAAGTTGAAACTGTTCCATGCGATCTAGAATTACTTCTAGATCACCGAGGTGTGTGTCCCATTTTCTTGATTTTGCCAGGGTATCATCCACATAATCTTCCATATTTTTGTGCATCATATCATGAAAGATAGTGGTCATAGCTCTTTGGTAGGTTGCTCCTGCATTCTTTAATCCGAATGGCATGATGTTACAGCAATAGGTTCCCCACGGTGGGTGCCAAAAATGTACACACTAAAAAGGTGCACTTCTATGAACCATTACATGCAAGGTTGCTCAAGAATGAGGCCTTACAAAGTGGCTCATAGCTCTCTATGCATGGAGTTGCAAGATTGAAAATTGCTCTTAGCTAGAGCTACAAACTTGTGACCTTGCTAGTCAACCACATAATGAGAGATTCAAATGAAGACAAGGGCAACAATGCCAATATCTCCAAGAATCCAAATATGCAATGCAATGCAAGCTATATGAGAATGCAATCTAAGCTATGGAAATGAAAGTACAATGCAACTAATCTATAAAAGGAAATAGCAATAGATTACAATGCCTCCTATTTAGACTATGTGAGCTTATTCTATTGCATAAAAAGAAATCTATACTAAGAATGCCATTATCATGCAACTAAGAAAGCAAATATGCAACTAAATGATGCAATGAAGGAAGTCTTCAATGTCTTCAAAAACTCCAAATGCACCTAAAACCTGCAGCATAACATTAGCATAAAACATGGTATATGCAAATGAAGGAGAGAGCTCTCCTTTTATAAGAAATGAGGTGAAATGGACCATGGAGATTAAGAGGCAAAAATTCTTAATCAGCAGTGGAGCTTGAAAGAGGAGCAATCCATGTGCACACATATCCTCCAATAGGAAAATAAGAGTTGACTTTATGTCCATATGAGACAAAAAGTGCTTTTCTCCTTTTTATAAAATATGAATAATACTTTATTTGTGCAACTTAGGATAAGAGGAAAGTGGGGGCTTTTTATTTAATTAAAAGGGGAGGAAATATTCCTTTTAATCAAATAAAGACTTAGGATAAATGGTTAGCCCATAGGATAAAAATCCAATATATGATCGAAATTAAGATTTAATCAAGAGATTGATAATGTTGAAAATATTGATTATTGATAAAATTGATTCAGGATTGATAAATTGAATAAATGGGGCCCAAAGTCTAGGCGACCATTTTAGGGTGTATACAATAGCCACTCTCTTCTTTGAAACAAAAGAACTATTGCACTGAGAAATGCATGATTCAAGTTGAAACAAAGTACCTCTCCTAGTACCTCTAGCGAGCACCATAGAACCTCTCATCATCTTGCATCCATCTTTCGAAAAGACAACTTCCACACCTACATCATTCAGCATACTTACAGATAATAGGTTTCATGCCAAACTTGAAATGTGCATAACTTCGTTGATTCCCTTTACTCATCCATCAGGAAATCTGATAGTGACCCTTCTACGTCCAACTATCTTTAGGTGAGAATCATCACCCAAGTACACCTTTCCACCATCAAACTCTTCATATTTCAAGAACCAGTTCCGATGAGAGGTCATGTGAAAAGAAGCACCCGAGTCAACTAACCACACATCATTAGATGCATGGGCTGCCAAAGCTACAATAAAAGCATCTCCATCTTCTTGAGATTTTTTGGAAGTTGAATCTGAGCCTTTCTTCTTCTTCTTCAGTTCTTTGTAGTCCCTTCGAAAGTGCCTAGTTTTATCATAGTTCCAACATTTTTCCTAGGACTTTTTAGGAGTCTTAGAACTCCCATGGGATTTGGATCTACCCTTCTTTGACTTGTTGTCATTCTACTTTCCTCTGCCGTTGGATCTCCCGTGAACAGCAAGGGCTTCCTTAGATGAATCTGAAGTCTTTCTTCGCATCTCCTTAGATAGTAGTGAAGACACCACATCATCCATGTGGAATGTGACTATATTATTTTTGAGAGCCATCACAAGATGGTCCCACGAATCTGGCAAGAAACAAAGCAGGATCATACAATGATCCTCCTCCTCGATCTTGGCACCAGATGATGCCAACTGTGCAATCAATAAATTAAATGCATTGAGATGATCAGTTAAGGATCCAACTTCCTCCATTCTTAAAGAATACAACTTCTTTCTCAGGAACAACTTATTCACCAAAGATTTGGCCTGATACACAGACCCAAGCCATTTCCACAAAGAATTTATAGTAGTCTCATCAAGAACATTCAGAAGAATGACATCTGCTAGATAGAGTCTGATGAGACCCTTAGCCTTTTGATCCTTGACCTCCCAATCCACTTGAGATATCACTGTAGGTTTCACATCAAGTGAAGTAGCCTCCCATAGATCGTGGTCTTCAAGCATGTCTTCCATCTTTAGTTTCCACAACTCAAAATTAGTGCCATTAAATTTCTCCACCTCCATTCTACTATATGAGGAACTCGCCATCTCAATTTGCAAATAAGATTCAGAATGCTCTACACAAAACTCCCACTCAACTTGAGATTAGCTCAAAAAACCCTACCTAACAACTAGGATCAAAAGTTGATCAAGCTCTGATACCATTTGTAAGGAAACTCAGGTGCGGAAACAGCTTCCTACACTAATCTCTAAAGGAAAGTATTGTGCAAATTCTTTTTGAATCCTTACAATTTTAGATTCATTAACTACTTTAACAAAGATATTGCAGCCATATACCATACATACAGAAAATAGATAGAGAAAATTGAAACACATAAACACAAAGATATGCCGGTGGGGAAAAACCTTTCGGTAAAACAACCCCACCCCTCCAAAACTTGCACAATGTATTATCTTCAACACAAAGACTATAACACACTTGAAATGCAAGTTCTTTCAGGAGATGAGAGACTAGTAAAACTTATATCTCTCCCATAGAAGCAGCATCATATATATAGACTCTTCAGGACCCAAAAAATACCCAAAAAAGGAGTTTGGTGTCCAACCACCAAGACCCATGCACAAAGCCACATGTACATAGCTGTTACATGCAATCCCAAGAATAGGCATCCATCCCTAGAATAGACTATGACAGCTTGTCATAGAATCCACCAAAAATAATGGTCACAAGAGAAGTGTAAGAGAATCTGTCATACCAACCTATTTTTGGCATATTCTCTTACACACACCAACCACTTCTTCTTGGGTGCCCAAATAGGCCCAAGTCATAAGATGCTCTTACACTTGTCATAGCACATTCCTTAAATAGTTCTTATGCATCATAGGAATCTGCCATGACCATTTTAGTCATGATCTCCTTATGCACAAGATGTTGACACATCAAGTGGAGTGATACATCAACATGCCAACTAGACATGTACACTCACACTTAATTTCATTATTTGCAAAAAATACATTTACAAAACAAATAATAAGAATAGGAATTATCCAAGGTTTAAACACCTTATTCCTAATAGATATGGATGGTGTTTCTTTTAAGGAACCCATTAATATTATGCATCTTAAAAATTATTACCCTTAATCTCATTTGTTCCATGTGCATTTATGTATTTCTTATAAAGATTCATTTTATAGGTTATGCAGTTTTAGCAAAATTACATACTGAATATATTTATGCACTTTCTTTCTTTCTTTCTTTCTTTCTTTCTTTCTTTCTATTAAGTTTTATATTGATGAAAGCATAGTAATCAAACATAGAACTAATCAGTAGAGAAATTTTTTCATTCATCAAAAAGAGTTTTCAAAGTTTTGATACATTTGTGGCCTATTGGGACTCAAAATTGCATGCTCATTTTGAGTCACAAGTTGAGAAAATTGTAAAATCTTAGCTCCTAAATGATTTTCATGCATATGTACCCGGCTGTCATTTTGAAGCCTATGAGGTGTTCCAGGTGTTTAACACACTCCATTCAGTATATGCATGCATCCTATGATGTTATTTTATCATCCCGAATCATTCGCTGAAGTCCTATTTTGAGCATGTGTCAATTTGCACAATTCTGCCTATGTCAAATAGAGTACAATAGCCCAATTTGCCTTTGAATATCTTGTGTCCATAAGTGTTTCATGACCCACCACTTTGAGGATATTTAGTATGCATATCAAAGAACCTATGTTCCAATTTTCAAGTCATTTCAAATCCGTTTGATTAGGTTTCAAATGTGATTCTAAATACAACTTTTGTTGTTTTACAAGTTGTGAAATGTGCAAATTGATTTGTACCCCTATTCATGATGTTATAACTTTTGATCTATGATTGATGGGCCTAAATGGGTTGTACCACTATGTTCTACTCTAAAAGTACTACAAGTATGCCAAGTAAGAATTATTGATGAATCTTTTAGCATACTTTCCCAGGGTCATTCCGTATGCACAAATTACTATTTTACTATGTTCCCAGTTTGCAATTCTGAGAGCCTATCTTTGCCTGATTGCCGAGTGCACCTTGTTATTCATCGTGAGCCCTAATTGTGGAATTATACTCTTTGTATGAAAAAGAACAAATGCCCCTATTTTTGGATCCCGATGTCATGTTTAGCCTAGTTTTCAACACCATTTCCAAATCAAATTTCTATGACTTTCACTATTTTACATTCTGAACTTTTCTGACAGGCTGACTTTGCTGATTAAATACATTTCTCCATGTGACTTTCTGAGGAGGCTAGTTATGGATTTGTTTTCCTTTTATGAGGGAGAATTAGTTCTTATGATTTTGGTTCTTGAAAGTTTGAATGGGTCAGTTTTCAAAGCTAGTTCCAGAGGCAACTTTAGTGACTAGGGCAGTTTGTTTAGACAATGTTTCAAAGTGGCCATGTTTGAATGTTAATAACTTTAGGCTCGGATCTTTCTGGGCAATCTTCTTTGGTGAGTGTGGTAACATGTTGGAAGTGAACTTTTCTTCCTATCTGCACTACTTCAGGGAGTGTTTTTGTCAATTTTTGAGGCTGCTTCAGGGAGCCAGTCGGTGTCGATAGTCAATTTTGTCAAAATGTAAAAGGTGAATTATGTGATTAATTTTTCGGTGCACCATGGTTTCTACTCATTGTGTGACTCCATCTTGTGTGCCTTGTTCACCAAGCTTGAACATACCAAACATTAAAAAAATCTTCATGAAGGCCAAGAAAGGTTGTTAGATGACCAGAAGCTCCTCAACCAATGGGAAGAGTATGTTTTAATAGGTGATAAAGCCTTTGTTATCCAAGATTCCTTTGATATCAAATGTTTAGAGAAAATGCCAATAGACTTGAAGAAAATAGAGGAAGACTCACATAAACATGATGCTAGGATGTGCGTGAGCCATTTTGTCATAGAAAACTCCAGACAACACAAGGCAATTAGTAACCAATGCATTAAACAATTCGAAGGATGCACACACTTCTGTAAAGGGGAGCTTGCGCAAGAAAATCTCTATGAGATTAATGCATTTCCAAGTAAATAAAACAAAATTTCCACCATTTTAAACATAATGGCCAGTACAAAAGATAAATTACAAAATGGAGGTGCCAACGTGGAAGAGAATTGGATGGCCTGCTAATTGATTTAATATATGTGAGAGCTTGCCTGCGTAATTGTTGGAGACTCTCACCAGTATAAAGGGAGTGATGCCAAGTGTGTAGGCCAACCAATTGTTACAAGGCCAAGCGTCATGGAGAAGGGGTTGCTGATTTCTTGCAAGAAGTGACCTCAAGAAAGGATCAAGAATAGTATTGTGTGGATAGAAGTCAACCATATCACTACATACCTGTCAAGGAATTTGTGTAGGCTTTCAAATCGTTTCATGTTGGCAAGCATATCACAGAAGAGTTATCAAATCCTTTTGACAGAACAAGGAACCATCCTGCTTCTCTTACATATACCAAATATGGTGTTAGTAGAAGGGACATGCTTTTGTGAAATGAACCAGCACATGAGAGTGAGAGGAGGCTTGTGAGATGCAAGGATAACCCACACATCAAGTGTGAGCTACCTTGCGTAAGTGCATTCTTGCGCAAGGAATAAAGAAAAGTGAAGGCTTCACGTGGGACTCATGTGTAAATCTGGGGGCTAGCATTTCAAAATTTGGAGACACTACATTGGTGTTTGAGGGACCTCATGCAATTCATGATAGCTTGTGCATATGTTTTGGGGATGCCAGTGTAATATACTGGCTGTTTAGTGAAAGAGGATGCAATTTTTCTACCAAATGGAGATGCCAGGAAAACAAAGACCTTACGCAAGTGAAGGAGGCTACTACATTTGATGCCCTACATATTGTGATGATGGCTCACGCCAATGAAAAGGATTGGCAATTAGTGCATGAAGTCAAAAGTCAGAAAGGTGGGCATTCATGCCTATGCATGAGGCCTATGAAAGAAACAAGGGAGGCCCACACAATGAACAGGTTTGGGGCTATTCATTAATATACTAGTTGTTTAGTGAAAGATGATGCAATTTTTCTACCAAATGGAGAGGCTAGGAAAACAAAGACCTTACGCAAGTGAAGGAGGCTGCTACGTTTGATGCCTTGCATATTGTGATGATGGCTCATGCCAATGAAAAGGATTGGCAATTAGTGCATGAAGTCATAAGTCAGAAAGGTGGGCATTCATGCCTATGCATGAGGCCTGTGAAAGAAACAAGGGAGGCCCACATAATGAATAGGTTTGGGGCTGTTTATTAATTAGAAATACAAGCTTCTCGAAGCTATTACCATGGTCGATGGTGGCATTCTCCCCAAAACTCATAATATTCTCTTGCCTAAGAAGACTGGTAGTGGGAATGTGGAGCCAAGGGCAGTGGATTTTGAGAACTAAAATGAATGTGGAGCTTCATGCATTGAGGTGGGAAGAAAAGTATTTTGCGTAAGATGCCTGTGCATTGTAAAAAATGCAAGCGAGAGGGCTGAATATTTTAGTGAGTTGAATTCTAAAGCCATTATCCCACCTGCAGTAAGTAGTGGGAGTTTTTATTATTTATATACCAAGGCCACCCATATGCAATGTAAATAAGAAAGCCAAGAGGCTCTCGGTGGGCCCTTTGGCTGGAGGTATGAAGCGCATGGTGGGCCCTATTATTTTGAGTGAAAATGTGTAAAAGACTTTAAAAATTTCAAAATAATTGTCTCGCATGCATCCTGCAAGTAAAAGTTCAGCTGTTTAAATACAAGTCCACAAACATGTAAGGTAGATGAAGATGTGGAAGCTATGCCCATGTGACTGCTCATGTGTCTGCCTCAATTTCCATGCCAGTGGGCTAGTGGATAATAAATTTTGTAGAGGGCAGATGGAGGTGACAAGGCCCCAGATGACACATGTCAAGTGCTCGCACATTCACCAGATCAAACTAGGTGGTTAGAAAAAACTTGGAGATTCAGAGGTAGTGGTCAGTTAGTTGGGTCACTAGGTCGCTAAACGCTAGTGGTTAAGGGCCAACCATTAAGAGATTCAGAGGTAGTGTAGTTGCTCAGTCGCTAAATACCCTGGCAGTTAGTGGAAACATTTGGAGATTTGGAGAATGGGCTCAGTCGCCCATTCTCCAGATCTAACCCTGGTGAAAGAAAAATTCAGAGAATTGGAGAATGTCTCTTTCACATGATCTCAGAGCTTAACTATGGTTAAGGAATTCACTTGGAGGTTCAGAGATCAAGGTCATTCGCCAAATCTCCAAGTCAAGTGGTTAACCGATGGTCAAGTCTGAGCGACGAATGAGATGATGACACTTGGTAGATTTTGGTGCTTCCTATGGAAAAATGTGAAAATAATTAAAAATTGTAGACTTTAAAAGATTTAAATAAATGACATAGTTCAGACTATAGGCTAAAATCCAAAAATTTAAATGACCAAGCCTGCTCATAGAAAATTGTCCTAGGAACTCATTTTTTGTCAAAATATACAAGTGTTATATGTTTCTGAAAATGGGAAAGGATGAGGAATCCAATGGCAATGATGATTTTTAGTTTCAGTGAAGTGGATGAGAGTAGTTTGGTTTCAAATTCCAAGGACAATAATTAAAATAAGATCAGTTTAGAAATGATTGTAGAATGTGTTTCAGTTTGGAGAATCAGTTGCAGGTCTTGGTGGAGAGGAATTGTGGAGATATTTTGTGCTAAATGGATAGCTGTCAGTGGGTTTTTCAACTGACTCAATTTTTCTATATCTCTAGTTTTTCTCTCATTTGTAAAGGAATGTTGAAAATTTATGCTGCTAGGACAGTTTCAAGCTTCTGGGTCTTATTTTTTGGTGTTCATAGTTTTAAAATGTATAGTTCCAGGTGAATTTTAATGAAAACAAGGGAATCCCTATTTAGTTCTTGTTAATGTCTTTGTGTATCTGGTCTTAGTTCTTATGTGTCAATTTTTAAGGCATTTTGATACACTGGCTATAAGGTAGTTGTGATCTTGTTTCTTTAAGTTTCTTTCAAGGAGAGAGTCAATCTTAATTACAAGTTCTGAGAATTTAAGGTTTATATATGAATCTGATGTCCAGGTGTTGAAATGAGAGGAATGGTTTGCAAGGCATTTCATTCAGGTTCTTGAGTTGGAGTTAGGGTTTTTTGGGATTATATATTTGTTTAACTCTGCTGCCTAATAGATAAGGCACTAGTCTTGGCTTGAATAGCAGTTTTCTTCATCAAGCATTAATTTGAAATCAATTTACATTTCTAATTTAAGGGATTATTGTTTGTAAACTTTGCATTGAATAGTGCAATTACTTTTGGTGATTCCTTGTAGAAGTGAATCTAATAGTTTAGCCTGCCTGAGCCTCCTGGTTCAAAGAGAAGAAGGATGAATATCCTTGTCACTATCCATTGATTTTCATGTCTACATAAAGGTTTTAGTGAGAAGGTGTTTATGTATGCAGATTTAGAATGTTTTAGGTACACCCACCTGGGTCTGTGGAGCCCGAAGTGTAGAAGGATTAAATCCTTTTCAATCAGTCTTTTCTTGCTTGAGTCATGAGTTTAGGAATCAAAAATTTGAATTTAAGCATTTAAGGCTTGTAATGGGATTTAGCAACAAAAATAGCTAACATGGCCAATGGCCCTATCCATCACTATGTCTATCACTATGTCTCTCTGATGGCCGATGACTCCCAGATTTCTTTGTTCTGTGTTGGGAAGATGAAGATTTGTGTGTCTGTGTATGGCTCTAGGATATTCTCATACCATGTGAATCTCCTTAGAGACTTCGTACCTCTACCATCAACTTCTCCTCTCTTTCTCTACACATTCTCAGCTCTCGCTAGATACATACAAAGATGTCAGCATGCCTGCCAAGATCTCTATGACTGATTGAAGACTCTTGCTCGTCGAATGGTAGTTGATAGGATAAAATTGTATCCTTGAGAACCTCAGATACAAATCTCCTCCACTCCTCTATGCTAGCTATAGAAAGAAATTTTTTTATCAGTCTAGTGTTCTATTTATCTCAAATCAATTCACATATTCAATCAAATTTCATACCTGGGTCTCCGTCCTAAATGTCACTAAAGTGTCTAGATGGTGGGGGCATGGAGTGACTACTCTCTCCACACTTGCTATATATAGGTCTCGATGGTGGTGTCTCTATGTGGGGTCATGGGGGCCATCGTGATCTCAGTGGTGATGCATGAGTAATAGGTATATCTGCACCAGTATCACCAGCTGGGGGCATGTCCTCTGCTCTCTCCTCTGCCCTATCTGCTCTCTCCTCCTCCATGGGATCTCCCTCAGGGATGTGCTCCTCCTCATCTTTGATGTCCTCATCCTCCTCTGTGGCTCCACTAGCCCGATGTATCCCCTCTGTAAAGCCTGGGTCACCTTTGGGATAATCCTCAAGAAAGATAGGATGCATCCTCTCCAAATTCCAGTACCTGATGTAATCTCAGCTCATGCCTGAATAGGTCACATCTGATGGTACCTCTATGTCCTCTGTCACCTAAATCACTATCCTCTATGTCTTCTATTTATGGTCAATGTATGGTGCCATATCTCTGACAGTATCTCATCAGATGTACATAGTGAGGTACTGCCTTAGGGACTCCCTGTAACAGGCTGAACTACCTCATCACCCGATCATAATAGTAAGGAATCACTATATGACACTGATGACCCTCTAGTAGCTTACACTGGTATGAATGTCTCATCTAGAATCATGTATCAGACCACTTTTTCATCTGACAGTAGGGTCTCCATATCATATAATTGCTCAAAATGTGGTCTAGATGTACTCTCCAGTAGAGCATATCTCCAAACTGCCAAATATCTTTCAAGGGGTACATAAAGGCTCTCACTATCCTCACATCTACCATCACTAGAACTCCCTATGGATGTGTACATGTGAAATTCTCAAACATCCAAATCTACAGGAGTGTGCATATCGATAGACTCTCCCTCTAATACCTCACTAGCTAACCTAGCTCATGGTATAGCTGAGCTAGCATGCTATGACCAATGAGAACATGGTCCTGTCTCTCTCCATCCTCTGTATGAGATGTGTAAGAGGTGAACAAAATATAGTACCCTTTGATTTTGGTGACACAACCAAGGATACTATGTAGAGCATCACCTTCCATACTAAAGGTGTGGGGCCTGATAGTATGGAAGATAATAGGACATGATCTGAATAGGTTCACATCTGTGGAACCTATCCTATACAATACACTATGTCTACATGAATGTCCTCACAACCATGTTGTGCTCTGGGTCTGATGGTCTCACCTCAGACTAGAAGTCGCATGATCCTGTAGATGTCCTCTAAGGTCACTATGATCTCACCAAAGGGAAGATGGAAGGAGCATGTATCCTCATCCCACCTCTCTATCAGAGCCAATCGCATGGCTTGGTTTAGTTTGATCTGTGGAAGTACTGATACCCAATATAGTCCCACATCCTTCAGTAAATACATCTCCTCATCCTCAAGCTCAGATAGTCTCTCTCTGACCATGAATAGAAATGCTCCAAAGGGATGCTCTCGGAAACAAACCAAGTCCTTCAAGCACAAACAAACATCATATCAGTCATTTACATCATCAAATCTACATATCTAACTAAACTAGGTCAAAGTTGACCTCAGTTACGTCAAGGACAATCTTACTAGGTCAATGTCAACATTTTTGGGTTAGGGTCAAACTTTTTGGGACAAGATCAACCTCATCCTAGAAACTAGCAAAAACCTTCTGGTCAATGTCAACCTAAATGGGTCAGGGCCGACCTAATTGGGGCAAAGTCGACCTTGTTAGAAATAGGGAATACTAAGAGGGGGGGGTGAATTAGTATTCTACAAAATTTTACTTTTTCCCAATTATGGATATAACAGATTATCTTAACACATGCATAACAAAAGAAGCTAAACAACATGCATAGCAATAAAACTAAAGAACTCATAACACATTATTTGTTCTCGAGGAAACCTTGGCCAAGGGAAAACCCCGATGGGGATGGAACCCACAAAGATCCACTAATCAAAAGTATCTTGTTAAGGATGTTGACCCTGTTAGGAGTCTACTACATGCATATAGTGTCTTAGTCCTGATTAAGGGTCTATAGGCCTTCTTAGAAGCCTCAACCCTGTTAGGAGTTGGCAGTACAGAAAGTGATTACTAGATGAGCCCACTACCCAAACAAGTAATGTACAATATACATTGATTACAAAAGAAGGTTAAGGTACATAAACTTATACTAATTGCATCAATATCTCTTCACTACTCTTTCACTATCACTATTACATATGCATCATATATCTTGCTACATATTACTTCTTGATTACATTACATTTATACAAGTTATTAGGATTAATAACTTTCCAATCAGCTATCATATTACAAATAAATTTATCCAAGGGTTAACATCTAGGATGTCATCCCTTTATATTGTTAATTCATTATTTTGATAAACAAAATAATCCCTTAACTCTTTATCAATTCTATCTTCATATTCTGGTTCTTTCTAATGATCTTGTTCAAGGATGTGATCAATTCCATCTGATCATCACCATCTACTTCCTTTCCCAAATGCTCAATCATAGATCCAATCTAATTCTTCTTTCCAGTCTTAGGAGTAAGACTGATATCTTCTTTAGTGGGAAAAGGTACTTGTTTTTCTATCACTAAGGGTTCTACGACTGTGGTCTCTATTTTCTCTTCTCCTTTGGTGGTCTCCTTCTCTTCAAAAGCCGAATTGTCAAAAATGTTTTCTAGATTCTTGAATATATTATCATCAGTTTCCAAGGTGATCTTCATTCCTTCTACATTCATGACTTCATCTTCAATGTTTATGGTTGGTGGAGAGGGAATGTCTTCTTGTTCTATTTCACTTGCTTTCTTTGCTACAACTGATGGATCTCCAGCATTTTATGACATAACCTTGATGATTTCTTCCTCTATTTTTGAGTTAACTTCTTCATATCTGCCTCCCATAATCTGAATGGTTCTCTTCTTGTTTATCAAATGGGTAATTAAATATTTCATGATCTGACTAAAGTGTGCTTCATCTTTTACAACACAAAGCTTTCTTACAACCTTTTTCTCTAATAGATGTGTCTTCCTCTAATGCTCTCTTCTTCCTATTCACAAGTTTATTGTACAAATCATTAGGTATCTTATCCTGAATTGTATCAAACTTCTTATTAGACAAAATCATATGCTTTACCACTATATTTTCTAGATTTAATCTCTTTGCATAATCATAGAGTTCATAATACTTATTCATTCTTGTAAAGTCTCCATCCTGAATGATCTGCTCATTAAGCTTCTCAAGTTTAGGTTTCCAAGTTTTCTTCTTAATAGAAGTGCCATAATCTTTGATTTTTGCAATTTTCCTTGGGACTGGTTGCACTAATGTTTCTATCTCTTACCCGGTCTAGTAGCACTCTCTTTTACTCTTTTGCTAGGTGTGGAGGAAGTGGATCTAGTGGATATCCTTGCTTCTTGATCTTGTTAGCACTCTGTAAAATTTTCATGGTTCTCCCCTTTTTATTTTGGTCTTTGCACTCATTTTTGTGTCTCTGGCCTTGAAACCCTTGCAAATTTTCAAAAAACTAGCCATTGGTGAAAAATACCCTTTGTTGTATCTTGGCCCTATTCTAATTTCATGTTACTTTTTGGGGTGACTTAAAACCTTATATCTGCATGTGCCTTTTAAAAGGTCTTCTTTTCATGTTGCATGGTTAGGTTTTTATGTTTGGTGGGGTCCCCTTTATTCTTTCCTAAGTTTTCTACCCCTGGCAGCCTTTTATTTCCTAAGTCCGGTGCCCTGTGAAATTAAAATATTTTCCTAAGTAAATGCTTTAATATTTCCTATGCTTTTGGCTTAATTTTTCCTAGGCCCAATGGATCTGACAAGTATCATCATCCAACGGTGGGCATATCTTCTCATGAGATGTGCTAGAGGCTTGTGAAGATGAGACGGTCCTTGATTCATTTCCATGATGTAACCCTTTCACTGCAGGTAGGTCCACTGCTAGGTAGGCTCACGTGGTGGTCTATTACTCATTGAAATATCTTATAAGGCATGGCAGGCCTGGTATCTCAATCAGATGATTCCTGATCAACGGTTGGCATATAAGCACATAGAATCTTTAAAGCCTTTCAGATCTTGCACCAGCCATCTGATCTTCCAGGTGGTATAAAGTTCTCAGTGGGTCCTAACTGCCAAGTGTGCCATGTCACCATTTTCCTATTCGTCCACAGGTAAACAACTTAGCATGTATCAGTGAGACCTCATTTTCTAATGGGTTAGAGGGTCCTAACATCTATAATCCATCCAATGACGGGTGTAAGTTCTCATGGAATCTGTCAGAGGCTTGAGATCTTACACCAATCATTGATCTCGTTTGTCCCAGACATTTCTTTGGCAGTGGTCCCAGTGTTAGGTGGAGCTGACTCGAAGTGTTTTGATTGGTCCGTATGTTGCTGACTGTTTTGTGTTAGTGGGGCTAGTTTTCTTTTAAGTAGGGTAAGATTCTTAATTAATGGATGGCGTATGTTCTGATAGAATCTTGGGGGTTTATGAGATCTTAAGATGGCCCTTGATCTTCTTGTGTGGGCCCAGTTAGGTTTCCTGGTGTTCTTGCTAGAATGGATAAAATGTAGCAGTTCTGACAAATTTTTCAAGTGTTCGCTAGTTCACGTAATGTTTTAGCGGAGGTCTTGTAGACTTAGCGATTTCATGAATAGTGGTCGTGTAATTGCTAAATAGTTTAGCAGTGCTCTCAAAGTTCTCACGAATGGGTGAAAGGTCTTTCAGTCACCTATTCACCAAATTTTTATAAAGTAAAAACATAACCTGCGAAATGGAATAATCAGACGGCCACGACTTAAAGTTGATTGAGATTTGAATGAGGACCACCAATATGCTGCAAGCACCATAAAGTGAACATTTATATTCAAATTCAAATTTTTGCAAAGGGTTTGCAATGACAAAAAGTACCAGAATTCAATTTTTGAGGGGCTAGAGTGGGTGAAAATGGTTATCAACTGTTGTAGTGTGGTCCAGGCTGCCATGGGTAGCTGCAGAGGAATGTCTTGCCATGGGAAAGTAAATGAAGCAGTACTCAAGATGTGTTGCAGGGATCATTTTGGTTGGATTTCCTAGGTTTTGTGATGATTTTGTACTTGGGACCGGTATAGGACTAGACAGCTGTTCAAATTGAACTATTTTTTTATCTTACCAGCTGCGGCTTGGTCCCTGTCGTGTCTGTGTTAACTCCTCTATGGTGTTAGGTGGTTTTGAATTTTTGAATTGGGAATGATCATTATGCTTGTATTGTTACCCTGGTATAAAGGGAATTTTTATGATCATTCGAGATTATTGGGAGTTAGGTATTCAAATCTTTTGGTTGTGAGTCCTTTTCTCAGTCTGAATGGTAATGATTTGTTTTAGTATTTGTTGATAATAGAAATAAAGTTGTAGGTCTAAGCTATAATTTGCAAGCATGGTTTTCTTGGACTGATTGTATACACTTGAGGATTCTTCATACTTAATGTAGATACATGATTCTTCTCTCTCCTTTGTGTCAACGCAGATAGATTTTAAGCTTTCTAGTTCATTGCATATTAATTTATGTATGTGTCTTCATTCTTGAGTTCTAATCAAGGATTAGATGAAATAATGCTCTAGATGGGACATAGATTTATCTCTTATCTATGTAAGCTTATTCTATAAGTAGTAAAGGAGATTGTAAATGTGTTTATGGCTTTGAATCTCAGATACACTCTGGTGTGTGTGTATAGTTTGTCTAAGAGATTCTGCCCAATGGATGAGGCATTGGCCTAGATGAGTACTTCTTTATTAACATATATTGATTGAGGTTGTTATGATTCAAACACATAAATTAAGAACCATTCCTAAACTTTAAGTCTTTGGTTGTAATGTTCTACCCTATAGTAATGGAGAGTCAATGAATGTGAGGTTAGCATTTAGCACTTTCTTACTATTCAATCTATTGTTTAGACCCAGTCTTTGGTGTGTGGACTATAATTTTCACTGGGTTAGGTGCACCTACCTTAGTTTTGCACAGCCTAAAGAAGAAGAGGGAAGCCTTGTCCCTATAGTTGGTCCAGTTACCCTAAGATCCCTATACATTTTGGAGCTAACCATTCCTAAAATCTATCTGAGGGTATATTGGTAGCCTAGGAGCATAAGCATCATTTTGAACACCAACAAGATGGGGACTCTACTGGGGAAATGTTACGCAAGTTTATTGTAACCAGTGGGTCATCATTGGAAGAAATAGGGTTATTCTTGTCCCTTGTCTTATCTAGCTCATTTGGGTATTTTGTGAAGTGAGGAAGTTGTATTGTAATATTCCCAATATACTTGAGTGGCGACTCAAACATCTTTGTAGCAATGCTAGTTAGTGGATTTATTTTATCAAATGAGTTATAGAGCTACTAGGTCTTAGAGAAAGGAGCATCCTGAAGATATAATGGAAGAAGGTATTCTGAGCACTTCTAGGCCTAGTCAGACAAGGGGAGGAAAGAAGAGAAGAAATGTCTCTCATACTTGGAGAAATAAGAAACATACAAGACAAGGGACTCAAATCAAGCCTGGTCAAGAAGAAAATAATTCAGAATATGAAGAGGCTGTTTATTTGGGATTGAACCTGTATGAGGATGAAATTCAAGTGGGAGATGATGAGTCTGAGACAACTCTCCTAGAATCAGAAGAGATCTTTGAAGAGGTCTATGAATTGGAAAGAAGGGTCCAAGAAAAACTTTCCATCAGGCAATAGAGAGAAAAAGATAAAGAAGATAAAGTAAGACAAGCAATGATAAGGGTTGATCAGCTAAAGAGGTAGTTGTTAGATTTGGAGGCAATTAACTTTGTCCCAGAGCCTGAAAGAGTAGAGGAACAATATATTGTGTATAAAACACATGAGATAACTAGGCCTAGAGATAAGGGTAAATAAAAAAAAGTTGGAGTGCAGATTAGTGAATAGATTCATGTGGAAAACCCATTAGATCAAGGGTTGAGATTAGATGCAGACCTTGAGAGGGCTAAAAAAGAGAAAGAAATGTGGGCTAAAGAACTAGAGAAGGTAGAGCTAGAGGCTACTGTTGCAGAAATGAGGAAGAAGATTGATTTTCTCAAGCATACCTCAAGGCCTTCAAATGTTGATGCTTCTTTCTTGGGGCAAGGTGGAAATCATGGTGACCTTGCAGCTCAAACAAATGGTATTCTGGGTGCTGCTAAAATTCTTGATGGTTCAAACATAAGGATATCTACATCTCAAGGGATGGACCCACCACATGGAGTTCCTATTCATGAAAGGTACAAGCAACTTATCTTTCTTGGTATTCCTGGTTATCCTAATATAATTCCTGATGAAATTAGAAAAAAGCTCCCTAAATTTACTGGAAATAATGTGATCACATGTGAAGAACATCTAAAGAATTTTATAGATATAATAGATTATTATAATATTGAGCCTGATGATGTCATAATGAAGCTATTTGTGCAATCTCTTACTGAGGATGCTATGGATTGGTTTAGAGGATTACCCCATGCTAGTATAGGATCTTGGAATGAATTCAAGAATTGTTTCAAAGAGCATTATGGAGATAAAACAAATGAGGGTTTTATCTTGAATGAATTCAATAAGATAAAGAAAAATCAGAATGAGGAGGTCCTTGAATTTAATATAAGATTCCAAAAGGCTATGCATAGGCTACTGCAAGTTATCAGATTAGATGATAGGGTGTGTCTTGTGACATACTTAAATGCTTTTGATGCAAAGATGGGTTACCTCTTAAGGGATAAGAACCCTAGAAATCTTGGGGAAGCTTACAAGTTGGCCATCAACATAGAAATTAATAGAAGAATATCAAGAACATTAGGGAGAAGAGAGGATTATAGGCCTCAAGTGCAAAACAAGAAAGAAATGGGAAGGTCTGCGGACTCTAAGCCCAAGGAGGATGACAATCTGAAACAAATTTTGAAGGCTTTAGAAGGACTAAAGCCTGGTGAGAAAGGAAACAATAGGGCTGTGGCTATGGAGAGGTTAGTTCCAAACAATTTTAGCAGATAGCCAAGAATGCAAAATTACCCTTATAATACTCAGTGGAAAGATGGCATGCCCATCTTCCCAACCAAGCAAGATAGGCCTGACAGTAGGATCCCTGATCCTTTGCAAAGAAATTTAGTTAACATGAATGATGATATCCCATGTTGTACTATTTTTCAATCTCCTCATAGTCCAGAGCATTGTGTTATTGCTTTGAATTTACCTGATAACCAAGAACAAGATGAACAATATGATAAAAGTGGTTGTGGAATGACTTCTTCACATGCATGGGATGAGGTTGACTCTACTGATGAGGAGGAGGAATTTGATGATGTTGGATGTGGTGCACTAAAGTTTGAGGAACATGTTTCCTTAAGGAGACCCTCTAATGAGGAAATTGCACAAATCACTACAGACATGGTCACTCAAGCTAGGAGTAATTACAATTTGAGAAGCAGGACAGTCAGAGGTACAAGTGGTAAACTAGGTAGCATGTTTATCAAGAATTCTGAAAGGAACACACAACAACATGAGGAAAAGGGTGTTGGTGTTGTCAGTCAGGTTAAAATAAAAAAGAAGAATGGGCCCACTACAACACCTAAGAATATAGTAAAGACATCAGAAGTAGTTGTCCCCATACCTCAAAAGGAAGATGAATTTGTACAAAAGAGTAACTCTGACTTGATTGTCCAAAAAGAGGATAAAGGTATCTCTAAGATTAAGGAAGATATGGGCAACCATTCTTATGTTCCCATTGACATGACTAAATTGCTTTCACAAATAACTGTCAAGGTTCCATTGTTAGAAATGATGAGAATAGAAGAGCACAAGGTCAAGGCCTTGGATTGGGTAAATGGTGCCTCTTCCATAAAGGTCCAAGAAATGAATAGAGGTGAAAAGCATGTGGCTACTTTAGATGACACACCTGATAGTAAAAATGAAGAAATTGTCTCTGAGATTCCTTAGAGGTATTTGGATGCAAACATTGTAAATACTGCATAAGGGACAGTTGATCCTTTTTTCTTGTCCCTTATGATAAATGGAAAATTATTGAACAATTGCATGATTGATTCTGGAGCATCAAACACTGTCATGTCTATAGAGATCACGAAGTCACTGGGACTAAAGGTTGATACACCTCATGGAAGATGCCAAGCTATGGACTCAAGAGAGGTACCAGTTATTGGTACCATTAAGGCTTTGCCTTATAAATTGGTTGCATTTCCTGACAAACAATTAACTATGAATGTTCTTGTAGTTAACATTCCCCCTCAATATGGAATGTTGTTATCTAGAAAGTGGAGTGCCTCCATGGGAGGAAGTATTCAATGTGACTTGTCCTTTGCCACTTTTAGCATTGAAGGTGAAAGTTTGAAAGTTTCAAGGGAAGCTAGAAATCCACATATGATTGAGGAGGATGAAGAGGACAATATGAATTGTTTTGTGGACACTAACATTGGTTCTTTCCAAGTTCAGGAGAGAGAGATACAAGAGAAGGTCAAGCCAATCTTTCTGGCTGATGATAAAAGTAACATGGTAGAAGGTAATGTATTATGGACCCTATATTTTGATGGAGCAAGTTCTAAAGAAGGTGCTAGAGTAGGAGTGCTATTGATATCCCCAAGTGGTAAGACTTTCAAGTTTTCATTCACTCTCTTGTTCCCTTGCACAAATAATGTTGTTGAATATGAGGCCCTACTGATTGGTTTGAGACAAGCATCAAAACATGGGATCAAACATCTTAGGGTGATTGGTGACTCTGAGTTAATATTTTCTTAGATTAGATCAAAGTATGCATCTAAGAATCAAAGGCTGAAACAATATAGAAATGTTGTTTGGGATGAAACTGAAGGTTTTAGTGCCTTTGGTATTGATTGGGTGGATAGAAGCCAAAACAGGATGGCTGACTTGTTAGGAAACATAGCTTTAATGCCAGAAGATATTACCTTTGCAACGATATCCAAAATTGAGTGTAAGTCCAGGCCTTCTATCCCAGATAATATTGAGAATTGGCAAGTATTTTCTGATGATCAAGACATATTAAAATTTTTGCAGTGTGAATCTCATTTTGATGGTCAGAAGATGGATTTGAGCACTTATGTTGACATCAGAGATGGAAAGGAAAATGTCCTTGGAAGGGAAGTTTTGCAATTAAGGTCAAATAGAATCCCAAAGGGATTGGTTTCTCTTGAGAGGGCATTTGATAATAAGGAAAGGACTTGTCTTTCTAAATTTGTTGATAAGGTCAATGATTTGGAGGAAATAAATTTAGGAACAAGTCAAATGCCCAAAAATGTTTACATAGGTAAGTGTTTATCCCCAAGAACTAGGAATAATCTGATTGATCTTCTCAAAAGATTCAGACATGTGTTTGCATGGTCTTATGATGATTTGAAAGCCCATAGAGAAGATTTATTCCAACATGAGATACCATTGAAGGAAGGCACTAAACCCTTTACGTAGAAATTAAGGCCTATGAACCCTACTTTGGCACCAAAAATGCAAGATGAACTTAAAAAGATGATGGATACTAGCATTATTAAGCCTGCCAGACATTCTACTTGGGTATCAAATTTGGTTCCAGTCAGAAAAAAGAATGGTGACGTTAGATTATGTGTTGATTTCAAGAATTTGAATGTCAATTCTCTGAAGGACAATTATGGCTTGCCTAATATGGACAATATGCTACAAAAGGTTACTGGATCAGAGTTAATGTCCATGATGGATGGTTTCTCTAGATATAATCAGGTCATGGTCAAGGAATCAGAACAATTTAAGACTGCATTCACTACCCCTTGGGGAACATATGTTTATGTTAGAATGCCTTTTGGTATGACAAATGCAGGAGCTACTTTTCAGAGAGCTATGGATGTGGCCTTTGCAGACTTCATAAAAAAGTTCCTAGTGGTATATCAGGATGGCCTCATAGCATATTCAGATAAGGAAGATCAGCATTGTGAACCTCTTGAGAGGATTTTTATCAGGGCTTTGGACTATGGGATTTCTTTGAATCCAAAGAAGTGTTCTTTTGGTGTTATGGAAGGTAGCTCTTGGGACATAATGTGTCCAAGGATGGAGTAAGAATTGACCCTGAAAGGGTTATGGCTATAGATAAACTTTCACCACCTAGAAGTGTTAAAGGAATACAGTCTTTCTTTGGGCAGGTGAATTTTCTAAGGAGATTTGTTACAAATTTTGCAGAAATCAGTATCCCTATCTCCAGAATGTTGAAAAAGGAGGCAAAGATTGAGTGGAATGAAGAAGCAGATGTATCTTTTAGAAGTATCAAAAGGGCCATCAAGGATGCTCCTATTTTGAGGACACCTGATTATGGTAAGCCCATGCAGATATTTTCTTTTGCTTCTTATCATACAATTGCAGCAGTTTTATTGCAAAAGAATTCAAATGGATATGAACAACCCATATCATTTTTTAGTAAATCCTTACAAGCATGAGAATTGAAATATGATATTACTAAGAAATAGGCTTATGCCTTAGTCAAAGTAGTCAAGGCTTTTAGATGTTATCTTATAGGAGCTAAGGTGGTTGCTTATGTTCCTAGTGCTGCAGTTCAGGATATATTGGTGCAACAAGAAGTTTCAGGAAAAAGGTGTAGATGGATCAATAGGATCTAAGAATTTAATATTGATATCCAGATCACAAAATTGGTAAGAGGCTTAGGTCTTGCAAAGTTTATGGTACAAAGCAATTTAATTGCAAATCATATAAATGTGTTAGAAGAAGAACAAACGCCATATATTTATGATATGGATTGTTGTGATTGGTATAGTGATGTCATTGGCTACTTGCAGAAATTAGTCCTTCCCCTTGAGATGGATGAAAATAGAAGAAGAACTGTCAAGTTGCAATCTGCAAGGTATGCCATTATACATGGTAAGTTATGGTGGAGAAGCAATGAAGGAGTATTGCTAAAATGCATAGACCATGAGAGGTCTGAATCCATGTTAAAAGAAATGCACCAAGGTGTGTGTGGAGGACACTATATGGAAAAGACCATAGCTCACAAGATCATTAGGTCTAGATTTTGGTGGCCTACAATTTTTAAAGATGCACATCAATTTGTGAGAAAATGTGATGCATGTCAGAGATTTGCTGGGAAGTTGAAATTCAATGGAAATTTGCCACTTAGACCTGTTGCAATTCAAGCTCCTTTCTAGAAGTGGGGTATGGATTTCATTGGTGAAATTCCAAACAAGTCTAGTGGTGGACATTCCTACATACTAGTGGCAACAGACTATTTTACCAAGTGGATTGAAGCTATCCCTACTAGAAAGGCCACTAGTAGGGTTGTGACTGATTTTGTGATGCAAAATATCCTCACTAGATTTGGTTGCCCAGAGACAATTGTGGTTGATAATGCAATGTGTTTTAGATCATAGGAGTTTAGTGATTTTTGTCAGCAATATGGGATACACATTTCATTTTCTTCCCCATACCATCCACAAGGAAATGGCCAAGCTGAGTCTAGTAATAAAAGTCTGATTAAGATTCTCAAGAGGGTGTTAGAAAAGAATAAGAAAGCCTGGGACTCAAAATTATGGTGGGCATTGTGGGCTGATAGAGTAACTGTAAAGAAAGCCATAGGTTGTGCCCCATTTGACCTAGTTTATGGAATAAGTGCTAGATTGCCTCAGAATAACTTATTACAGATGTATAGGTTTATTCAAGCATATGATGAAGATTTGAATAATGAGATGAGAGTGAGAATGGATGAACTAATCTATTTGGAGGAGGTAAGGAGGGATGCACATGAGAGAAATGAGGAATTATAGAGACAATGTAAAAATTTGTTTGATAAGAAGACTACTCAAAGGAGTTTTGAGATTGATGACCTAGTCCTGATGTGGAATGCAAGGTTGGAAGATAAGGGGAAACATGGAAAATTTGATCCAATTTGGTTGGGCCCTTATCTTATTGAAAACAAATGGGGGATAGATTCTTAGGTCTTGAAGGACTTAACTGGTGGTACTTTGGAATTGCCTGTTCATGGACAATTTCTAAAGTTTTACTTCTCCTGAAGTATCTTTTCCATGAACAGTAGTTTAGGTTTTCCCCTATTTTCAGTTTGTCTGTGTTTGGTTTCTAGGTCAAAATTTTGAGTTGGTATGCTCTCCCAATGATTCTAAATCATTGCCATGCCTACAGGAGACATGCATCCCCTAGTATGAGCCACTATTAGCACTCTATAAAATTTTCATGGTTCTCCCCTTTTTATTTTGGTCTTTGCAGTCATTTTTGTGTCTTTGGCCTTGAAACCCTTGCAAATTTTCAAAAAACTAGCAGTTGGTGAAAAATACCCTTTGTTGTACCTTGGCCCTATTCTAATTTCATGTTACTTTTCAGGGTGACTTAAAACCTTATATCCACATGTGCCTTTTAAAAGGTCTTCTTTTCATGTCGCATGGTTAGGTTTTTATGTTTGGCAAGGTCCCCTTTATTCTTTCCTAAGTTTTCTACCCCTGGTGGTCTTTTATTTCCTAAGTCTGGTGCCGTGTGAAATTAAAATCTTTTCCTAAGTCAATGCTTTAATATTTCCTATGCTTTTGGCTTAATTTTTCCTAGGCCCAATGGATCTGACAAGTATCTTCATTTGACGGTGGGCGTATCTTCTCATGAGATGTACCAGAGGCTTGCAAAGATGAGACAGTCGTTGATTCACTTCCATGACGTAACCCTTTCAATGCAAGTGGGTCCACTGCCAGGTAGGCTCACGTGGTGGTCTATCATTTGTCAAAATATCCTATAAGGCATGTCAGGCCCGGTATCTCAATCAAATGATTCCTGATCGATGGTTGGCGTATTAGCGCATAGAATCTTTGGAGACTTTTAGATCTTGCACCAGCCATCTGATCTTCCTGGCGGTATAAAGTTCTTAGTGGGTCCTAACTGCTAGGTGTGCCATGTCAGCATTTTCCTATTGGTCCACAAGTAAATAACTCAGCATGTGTTAGTGGGACCTGATTTTCTGATGGGTCAGAGGGTCCTAACATCCGTAATCCATCCAATGACGGGCATAAGTTCTCATGGAATCTGTGAAAGGCTTGAGATCTTACACTGGCCATTGATCTCATTTGTCCTAGATGTTTCTTTAGCGGTGGTCCCAGTGTCAGGTGGAGCTAACTCGGAGTGTTTTGATTGGTTTATGTGTTGCTGACTATTTTGTGTCAATGGGGCCAGTTTTCTTTTAAGCAGGGTAAGATTCTTAATCGATAGATGGCATATGTTCTGATACAATCTTGGGGGTTTATGAGATCTTACGACGGCCCTTGATCTTCTTGTGTGGGCCCAGTTAGGTTTCCTGGTGTTCTTGGCAGAATGGATAAAATGTAGCGATTCCAACAAATTTTTCAAGTGTTCGTTGGTTCGCGTAATGTTTTAGCAGAGGTCTTGTAGACTTAGTGATTTGGTGAACAGTGGTCGTGTAATCGCTAAATAGTTTAGCGGTGCTCTCAAAGTTCTCATGAATGGGAAAAAAGGTCTTTCAGTGGCCTATACGCCAGATTTTTATAAAGTAAAAACATAACCCACGAAATGGAATAATTAGATGGCCATGACTTAAAGTTGATTGAGATTTGAATGATGACCGCCGATCTGCTGCAAGCATCATAAAGTGACTGTTTATATTCAAATTCAAATTTCTACAGAGGGTTTGCAATGATAGAAAGTACCAGAATTCAATTTTTGAGCAACTAGAGTGGGTGAAAACGGTTGTCAACTATTGCAGTGTGGTCCAGGCTGCCATGGGTAGTTGCAGAGGAATGTATTGCCATGGGAAAGTAAATGAATTAGTACTCAAGATGTGTTGAAGGGATCATTTTGGCTGGATTTCTTCAGTTTTGTGATGATTTTGTACTTGGGATTGGTACAGGACTAGACAGCTGTTGAAATTGAACTATTTTTGACCTTACCAGCTGCGGCTTGGTCCCTATCATGTCTATGTTAACTCCTCTGTGGTGTTAGGTGGTTTTGAATTTTTGAATTGGGAATGATCATTATGCTTGTATTGTTACCCTGGTATAAAGGGAATTTTTATGATCATTCGAGATTATTGGGAGTTAGGTATTCAAATCTTTTGGTTGTGAGTCCTTTTCTTAGTCTGAATGGTAATGATTTGTTTTAGTATTTGTTGACAATAGAAAGAAAGTTGCAGGTCTAAGCTGTAATTTGCAAGCATGGTTTGCTTGGACTGTTTGTATACACTTGAGGATTCTTCATACTTAATGTAGATACATGATTCTTCTCTCTCCTTTGTGTCAACACAGATAGATTTTGAGCTTTCTAGTTCATTGCATATTAATTTATGTATGTGTCTTCATTCTTGAGTTCTAATCTAGGATTAGATGAAATAATGCTCTAGATGGGACATAGATTTATCTCTTATCTATGTAAGGATATTCTATAAGTAGCAAAGGAGATTGTAAATGTGTTTATGGCTTTGAATCTCAGATATACTCTGGTGTGTGTGTATAGTTTGTCTAAGAGATTCTACCCAATGGATGAGGCACTGGCCTAGATGAGTACTTCTTTATTAACATATATTGATTGAGGTTGTTATGATTCAAACACATAAATTAAGAACCATTCCTAAACTTTAAGTCTTTGGTTGTAATGTTCTACCCTATAGTAATGGAGAGTCAATGAATGTGAGGTTAGCATTTAGCACTTTCTTACTATTCCATCTATTGTTTAGACCCAGTCTTTGGTGTGTGAACTATAATTTTCACTGGGTTAGGTGCACCCACCTTGTTTTTGTAGAGCCTAAAGTAGAAGAGGGCAATCTTGTCCCTATAGTTGGTCCAGTTACCCTAAGATCCCTATACATTTTGGAGCTAACCATTCCTAAAATCTATCTGAGGGTATATTGGCAGCCTTGGAGCATAAGCGTCATTTTGAACACCAACAGATCCTTCTCAATTTCTTCCACTTTCACCTTAACTTCTATTTCTTCTTATTGTGCTGCAATTGATGATAAAGGTGGAGTAGACAAAACTTCTTTTTGTCCAATATCTCTGATTGCTGCTACTATTTTCTTTGCTACCAAGAATTCATGCTCAGTCATCCCTGTATCTTTTAGAATTTTCTTGATAGTACTCTCAACTCTTTTCTTTGACTACTTCTCTTCAAGTAAGGTCTTTGCAGAGTTGAAGTTCTCCTCAAATGTTCCAAACTTGTTACAGTGAGTGTCCAACTTGCACTTAAGTAACCTGCTCACATATCCTTCTATCTCTACCTCAGATATCTCATAGCCAAGAGGGTTTATGAACTCTGTTCTAGGTTCTACTACTTCAATGTAGGTAAATTCAGTATCAACCATGAAACATATCTCATTTTTATACTTCTCCACAAGAGACTATGGGATCCTTGATCTGCTAGACAATATATCCTGAAATGTCTTAATTACCAATACTGCACTCTCATTCACTTTATCAATAACATGCCTCCTGTACACTAGTTTAATCCTTTCCATTGTAGTATGGCCATCATTCCAATTATTTCCAATGGTGTATAGAAATCTCCTCAATAGATGAAAAAACATATAGGTGATTAAGGATGAGAATCTAAACTGTGTATACTTAGTTTTCTTAATCTTTTCCAAATTCTCAAATAGTTGAATTCTCAGAATCTCACACATATCAACTTGTACTTTGTCAACACACATTAGATAAGTTGCATGTATCATTCTAGCTGCCATGTCATCCTCTCTCAATTTTGTGATTTTAGGGCTTGTGTAGATTCGACACAAAATTCTTCTCCAAATCCTTGTAAAATGCTTCCAACAACTACTCTTTGATCTCCTTAACACTTGAATTCTCTTTGATGATCAAATAATACTAATCATGACCTTTTATTAATTCAATCTTACTTAGATCTGACATTGCATTCAATTCTTTTGCTGCTTCTTTCCAAAAGAGCTAATTCTGCTAACCTACAAAACTTAAAACTTCTTGCGATCTCGCAAAACATAATATTTTTCTTTGTGCTCTTAACCATAGCATCAGAACATCATATACTAACTTTCATTAACTGTGCAAGACTCAGTTCATCATATATCTACTTCTACACTAATCTAAGTTTCTATTCTACTACAATTTTCATAAATTAAGTACTTTGAGATGGGTCAGGTAAAGATTCATTCTTACCTTTTAATGCTTCACCTTCCTGATTACCTTCAATGTTGAATATGTCTCCCTGATCTATGCTTTTGATAAACTTCACTTCATCTAAATTACTATAGCATCCTTTCTGACTATTACTTGCATCTTCATTTCTTCTTGCATGATTTCTAGGATTAGGATTAGGATGAAAAACTCTATTGTTCACTCTGCAAAACCTTGTTGTATGTCCAATCTTGTTGCATATCTAACAAACAACTCCATTGTCTCCATATCTTGGTCCAAGCTGATTGATCTATGATCTACAGTTTCTAGCAATGTGTCCAACCTTGTTGCATCTATAACATATTACTCTATTTCTTCTGTTCATATCTTTAGTAGGCTTCTTATTTGCATTGTTAGTATTCCTAAACATTCTACTACCATCATTATTCTCAATAAATTTAGGTTTCTTGCATTCAATAGCTCTATGTCCAAAACCATGACAATTATAACAATAACCATTGAGAGGTTTGAATTGCTTACCTGTGAAATCTCTCTTCATATGACCAATAGTATTACAAGCAAAACATCTACCTTTGAATTCTCGTTGCATACCTTTGGGTGATTCCTCTTTCTTAGGTGATTCTTCTTCTTTAGGTGTATCTTCAAACTTGTTAATCTCATCAGACTTCTTCTCATCTATGCTTTTAGATATTTTCAAATTGGGTTCCTTGCTTTTATTCATTTTCTTTAAAAGTATTGAATCCAAGACTAGTCTTATCATAGAATGGTTTTTGATAAGATATTTGTTCATCAATCTTCTCACTACTTGGATATAGCCTTTCAATTTTTTGTTTGGATTGAGTCAATTCAATTTTCACAATTTTATTGTATTTCTCAAGTTTACCATACTGCAAATTGACTTTCTCAAGTTCAGATGTTACTTTACCAAGTTTAGATTTTAGTCCTTCATTTTCAATCTTCAGAATTTCATTCTCAGATTTCAGATTTGGTTCATTCTTACCATTTCCATTTTTCAGACTAAGCTTCAAATTTGCTATCTGCAGTTCATGCTTTAGGATCTTATTTTATTTTTCTAAATTGTCATCAAAATCTTCAATAAAAACTTTGAATTCCTTTTCAGATCTCAGATCTTCCAACTTGTTTTTCAGTATCTCAATGAGGTTCTTTGCATCATCATATTTTCTTTTCAAAGTATCTCTTTCAATAGTAAGTCAATCTGTTCAAGAGCATCTTCAAGATTCTTCTGTAGTTGATCCATATCCATAGAGATCTTACTCAAGCTGTTAGGCTTTCCTTGAATGATTCTTTTCCGAGTAACTAAGCTCTAATACCAATTTTTAGAAATAGGGAATACTGAGAGGGAGGGGTGAATCAGCATTCTACAAACTTTTACTTTTGCCCAATTATGGATTTAACAAATTATCTTAACACATGTATAACATAAAAAGTTAAACAACATGCATAGCAATAAAACTAAAGAACTCATAACACATTATTTGTTCTCGATGAAACCCTGGCCAAGGGAAAACCCCCGGTGGGGATGGAACCCACAAAGATCCACTAATCAAAAGTATCCTATTAAGGATGTTGACCCTATTAGGAGTCTATTACATGCATATAGTGTCTCAGTCCTGATTAAGGGACTATAGGCCTTGTTAGAAGCCTCAACCCTATTAGGAGTTGGTAGTACAAAAAGTGATTACTAGATGAGCCCACTGTCCAAACAAGTAATGTACAATATACATTGATTACAAAAGAAGGTTAAGGTACATAACCTTATACTAATTACATCAATATCTCTTCTCTACTCTTTCACTATCACTATTACATATGCATCATATATCTCACTACATATTACTTCTTGATTACATTACATTTATACAAGTTATTAGGATTAATAACTTTCCAGTCAGCTATCATATTAAAAATAACTTTATCCAAGGGTTAACATCTAGGATGTCATCCTTTTATATTGTTAATTCATTATTTTTATAAAAAAAATAATTCCTTAACTCTTTATCAATTCTATCTTCATATTTTGTCCTATCAGCTTGACACTATCCTTAGTAAAACTGTCATAACTTCTTTCGTACATACTGTATTGACTTGCACTCTAAGATGAGTCTTCAATAGTCATCATAGAGTCTATGTTCAAGTGCACAAGCACTGAAATTACTCCAATCAACATCACAAACAAAAACTATCTTTAGGTTCACTGGTAAAAACACTCTCTCATACTTAGACAATTTCGCATTGCGCTCTGACATACTCGCTGTCTGACCTATGCGATCTTCATGTAGATCATATGTTGCCATAATGAAAAAATCTATGTAACCAACTCATCTAAATTTCCAATAGACCTTGCCTATAAAAAATAGGTATTTGTAAAGTACAAAGGTAGATAATAGTAAACTCACCTCAGGTAGTGATTGTCTAGTAGCCAGGCTGTGTCTCAGAATTTCCAGGTGTGTCAATCAAAGTTCCTCTCTTCTCAGCATCTTTCTTCCTCATTTCAAATCTAAAAATGGTTAGAATGAGTAAGTATTTCTCTATTTTTCTTATTTATAAGTTCAAATTAGGGTTTGCTTAGGGTAAACTTGGATTTTCCCTTCTTTTGCATTTAGACAAACATCCACTCTTTTCATCTTAACTTGAGTTCGGTAACTCCATTTTCAGTTTTGTCAATGGTGTTGAAATCATGATTTAGATACCTAACTCCTTGAACCAGTTTAGAAAGGTTGGGAATCCTTATAATTGGTTTAGGAAAAGAATTTTCAGCACTCTACATCTCCAGCATATAGAGTTTTTCTTATCACCCTGTTTCACTCTTCCGAAGTAGAAAGCTGAAACAAGGGGGGCATAAGGGGCTCTATACAATTCTTAAATTATCATATAGTAAGCTTTAGGTGATTTATGGATTTTCATTAACCTTGTGTGTTGCAGGTTCTAATAGTTTTTCTGAAAGATATTTACATCCAAGACTTGGCTATATCCTTTTTATTTACTATGATGTTTTCTTTCTTTAGCTTGCATATTCATGTAGTGTCATATCTAAGATAAAGTGGGGGATAAATATATCATATTAAAATGGAATCACTTCCATCTTGATAGGTTTAGTACCCTCTTTTTGTTGGCATTAAATAGAATTGCCACTAGTGACAACACTTATTTGCATTCTGGGTGCAAACCGAGCAGACAGTGCAAACCGAGCAGACAGTGCAAACCGAGCAGATAGTGCAAACCGAGCAGACAGTGCAAACCGAGCAGACAGTGTAAACTAAGCAGATAGTGCAAACCAAACAGACAGTGCAAACCGAGCAGACAGTGCAAACTGAGCAGACAGTGCAAACCGAGCAGGATAGTGTAAACCGAGTAACATCATGTCTACTGAGTCACCAGTATTTACCGAGTTCAAAACCTATCGAGTGGTCAGTATGAACCGTGCCTTCACTTCTACCGAGTGCATGACAATGCCGAGTAATGCAATGGATGCCGAGTATCAGAAAGTCACCGAGTTAGTTTGCAGGAACCGTGTAACCATACTTGGGCCGACTTAGTAGCACTTATGTTTATTTCTCAAGCCGACTTTGTAATTGTAATTGTAATTAATTGTTTAAGACTTGTATATAAACAATGTTGTAAAAATGTCAAGAAGAATGTAGTAAGCATGTATGTGAAAAAGAAAGAAAGGAAGAGATAAGCGAATTACAAAGGGCTTCAGCAGTATAAGGAACAGCAAAGACAAATTCATCACAGAAGGTGATCAGTACATCAGCGAATCTCAATCAGCAATCTAGTTGCAAAGCAAGAGATCTACTATTTCATCCTAACAGGTGAATCAGTACTAAATCCTTTAACCGAGTAGACTTAACAGTCTTTTGTAAAATCTCTTTACTGAGTGCATACTTCATTGTATGTTTGTAAATCCTTTAACAGGGTGGATTTAGCAATCCTTATTGCTCCTAACAGGGCAGATCATCAGAAGTGATCAAATTGTAAGCCTTAACCAGCCAACTTTATTCTGTAGTATTAAAGCTTTGCAGGTTTCATCCCCACCCCAGTTTTACTTTCTTTTTGGAAGGTTTCTGGGTAACCAAATCTATGTGTCATTATTGTGAATGCTTTTAAGTTTCATGCTTTCTGTATGCAAAGGTTAAAGTAAATTACATGTTAATACATCTGTAATTGAAAGAAAATTTGGAGTTACTGATTCACCCCTCCCCTCTCAGTAACTCGGTTAATTCCTGAATATTTCCAACAATTGGTATCAGAGCAGCATTGGTTCTCAAGATAAAGCTTAACTAGCTTGAGCAAAGATCCAGGACAATGGAGGTATTCAAACTGAACAAGGTGATTGAAAATGAAAAGCTAGATCTGGAAATGGCCATAGCTAAACTCAAAGAAGCAAAAGAACATCTTTCCCAATCCCTAAGAAGAAGGAAGGAACTTGCAAATCAGATGAATGATCAGAATTACATTGAAGAAAAGATTGAAGATATTTTTCCCTCAAATAACTCAGATGAAGCAAACAATGCTGTCAAAGAACTTTTAGAAAAGAATGGGTCTCTGCAGGAAGAAGTGAGAAAATTAAAAAGAGAACAAGAGCTACACTCTACAAGATTCTGTGAGATCTTGGAACAAAGAAACAAGTTAAAAGATGAATTAGATGGAAGGAACATTGAAGTCCAAAATAAAACCCTTCAACTAGAAAACCTAATTGATCAGATCTCTCATACAAATGAGGAAATTCTGAATGTAAGATCAGAAATAGAAAGCACAAGAGAAGATCTAAGATCTGAAATGGAAATCAATCTAAGATTGGTGGATGACCTAAACGCTGAAAAACAAATCAATGAAGGAATGCTGAAAAGTCAAGAAGACTTGAATCAGCTGTATGAGCGAAATCTTCATGGGCAAAAAGGAAAAGCAGGACTTGGATACAAAGGAGAAGGTGAATCTTCTAAGCAAGGTACTCAAAGGAATCAGAAACCTACTTGTAATCACTGTGGTAAAATAGGACATACTTCAAATAAATGTTGGAGCAATAAAAAGGCAGAATTCAATGGAAAATGCTACAACTGCAATCAACCTGGTCACAAAGCAAATGAATGCAAGGAAAAACCAAGATTCAGAGGTAATTGTCACAAATGCAACAAACAAGGTCACAAGGCATCCGAGTGCAGATCCAAAATATTCAATCCAGTAGAACAAATTATGAAAGCAATGTTTGGATGGGACTACAACACCTGGTGTAGATGTCATTACTGTGAAGAATATGGACACATTGGCATGAATTGCATAAAACATCATCTAAGGAAAAGAGATACTACCGTAAGATGCTTCAAATGAACTAAACTCGGTCACATAGCCAGAAACTGCATGAATGCTAGTGAAGTTGAACATGGAAAGAAGAATGAAGCAACTAAGGTTAGGAAACAGGTAAGACAAAAATGGATTCCTAAATCTACCGAGCAAACCAGTCCAAGTAATGGAATGGATGGCTCTACCGACTCAAACTAAATTTCCAAGAAAGCACTGGAACTGTATTCTCATAGACCAATCTCAAGCAGTTCCAGAACCGAATGAAAAGAAAGATCTAAATCAGCATGCAAGATGCAGTAAGATCACAGCAAGGTCAGTATCAATCTTCACCGAGCAAGGTCGGTACCCATCTTTACCGAGCGAGGTCGGAGCAATATGAATTCTTGAGTTCACCAAGTTGCGAAGTCTTTACCGAGCAATTAATTCTTAGTGGGTGATAGTATGTCGGAATTCATACCCTAATTTGTACTGAGCATTAATGATAGAGTTGTAAACAAAAGGCAACTAATCGAACTCATTCTTCACCGCGAACCTTTAGCACTTTGAGAGAAGAAAATTTCAAGAGCAACCCAGCGATTCAATACTTTTGCGAAAGCAATTTTTTGTGAGCTACCATGGCATCATCTAGCACCTCAGTGAAGAAAGGATCTGATATGTTAGTCCAAGGGGAATGGAAAGCACCAGATTTCAAGATCATGCCCGCAATTGCAGCAGCCCTAGATCCGAACGGAGCTCAATCTCAGATTCCTCCTAAGGTACTACTTATTAACGATATCCGCAATCATTTCAACTGTTCAATTCATGAAATGGGGAACCTAGAATTAGATACTGTGCGTGAAGAACAGTGTGTGGATGGTATTTTGAAACCCAAGCACAAACATCTGGAAGATAAAGGTTTAGTTCACATTGCACATCTACCTCGAAACTTTCAAGATAAATGGGTTAGATACATTCTCAGCTGTGTACATGATGGCAAGATTTGGCTTGAACAACCCATAGAGATCACAAAGAAGATGATTCATCAAATCACCGGTCTTCCCATGTTGAACAAAGAAAAAACTACCAAAACCCTAGGTCAGATGGAACTAGAGAAGAAAACCCTAGCTGAGTGGGACGGCAGAGGCATGAAAGTTAGCAGCATTACCGATGTTGAACTGAAGTTTGGTACACACATTATTGCCCATAAGATATATAGTTCTAATCGACAGAATAGTGTCTCCTGTGAAGCTATTGACCTAGCATACAAAGTGGTCAAGAATAACTTAACATTTGACCTAGCAGACTTATTGTTAAAGCAGTTTAACAAAAACATGGAAAGCATTCAAACTTCCAAAAACAATCCATGTAAGTTTGGATCCTTATTGGTCTGTTTATTCTTCTATGTTCAGAAATTCTTCCCTTCTAAAGGAAAAGTTGTATGGAGAAAAGATGTGCTAGCCCTTTATGAAATAAATGAATACATCTCAGAAATGGGTGAAAATTTTGAAAGCATCATGGATAATTATTTTGAGTCTTTCAAAGAGACAATGAATGATAGATTCCGGATTCATCAAATCAGCCTATCAATCCCAAAGCTCCATATTTTGGAACATATGATGAAGCTAAGGTGAGAATTGAACTAAGCATAAAGCTTCCACAGGCGGTAAACAAAGGAAAGAAGAGGATAGCCAAAATGCAAATGATAACCGAGGACAAAGGAGAAAAAGATGAAGAAGAAGAGGAAAAGGATGAGAAAATAGAGGAACCAGAACCTGCAAAGAAGAAAGGAAAGGTATTCATCACTAAGGCACCTAAGCCTCCCACTGCTATATTTACAAGGAGAAATGTAAGAGGCAAGGCAGACAAGGCAGACAAGGCAGATAAAGACATAGTATTCAAAAGGCCTCCTCTAAACTTTCAAGAAAGGATCAAACTCTTTAGAGACGGATCAGGATCTGGAGTAAGTAACATAAAATCTTTTAAATATGAAACCAGATCGGAAATAGAACAGAAGGAAATAGAAGATGCTGTTATTGAAAAGATGGGACAGTGGAAATACTCTCCTAAAGAAATAGCCCCACAGGTTCCAGCAGTTCTATTAAATCCAATAAAAATGAGATGGAGCAATGCAAAGCAAGCTGTGATAGACATATTTGATCAAACCCTGAGACAGTTAATGCCGAGCTTGAAAAATGATGAAGTAAAGAAGGCATTAAAAGAAAATGAAAGTAAGATGACATTAAAGTTCAATACTTGTTTGATTCTAATCAACAATATTGAATTGGTTGTGAAGGCTGCAAATGCTACATGGAAGAACATATACCACCTTCACCAACTGAGTATTGAAACAGTCATAATAAAAGACATTGAAGATGACAGTGATGAACAAGAAGAAGCCACTGAGGTAGATGATACTGTGAGGATAGCAGCAGAAGTCATTGCATCACTTCCTACCTCTCCAATAAAAGTTTCTACATCCAGCCCGGAGACACCTTCAAGCATGGTTGTGACAACTTCAACATTTGTCCAATCATCTATAGCAACAACAGAAGCAACTACCATTTCTTCTACCGAGTTGCAGTCTCCCGCATCATCAAGTTTTCCAGCAGTAAGTTTTCTAGTTTTTTATTCTACAAGTGTAAATATTTTAAGCTCTCCAGTAGACAGTGTGCCAGTCTCTATAGCTAGCCCTACTATATCTATTGTCACTACTACTAAGGTATTAAGTACAGATAAGCCTAAGGCTCTACCGAGTATAAAATTTTTGGGTAAGAATATAGTAGAGGATAGAGACCTAGATGAAGAGATAGAGATTCCAACATTAGATTTTGCAAATCTATCAGCGGACCAAATGCAAAATATAGGTGAAATCCTCCAAAGGAAAGCAAAACAAAAGAAGCTTAAAGAAGAGAGAGACAAGGAATATCAAATCATCAAGGATGCTAAGGACATTTTGTCTGATGCATTAGGTATTAAAGTAGACTCCTCCCAACATGTTTTGCTACAATTAGCAGAAGCAGTTAATAAATACAATGAGGATTCATCTGGGATAGAAAAGTTAGTTGAAAGAGCCGAGAAGAGATTCAACAATAAAGTGCTTGAGCACATTGCTCAGCACATAGCTATTAACCAAGTAGAATTGTCTTCAGTTTTGTCAAACATTGAATGTACCTATTCGAATGCTACCTCTCTTTTGGCCAGATTGTGCAATATCGCCGAGTTCACAAAGGATGTTAAGGATAAAATGAATAAAATGGATGAGGATATGAAGATTAGCATACAGAAGCTGCAACTTGAACCAAGTTCAAGCTCTGCTCATCACATGAAAATCTCATATCTATCAAATATGCAGTCAGATCTACTGAAAGAAGACACAAGGATCCGGTCCACACTGCTAGACATCCAACACATGATCCTTCCCATCATGAATACAATGTATAAGCACATTGAACATTCCAAAAAATTGATTCATGACAATCAGTTCTCTATAGCAGATCACATGATTGAACTCTCTGCAGAAGTCCAAATTGCAATCCAAACATGCAAGATTCTGCAAGAAAGTTGGGACAGAACCCTGCCACTAATAATGAAGGTACATTCTAATTTTCTATCAAATTTTGGATTCTCTCTGTAAATCACTTGTATATGCACCTTTGGCATTATCGCCGAAAAAGGGGGAGATATGTATAGAGGGAGATATATGTATAGAAGAAGATTTGTATAGAAACAGTTAGCACATTGAAAGGGGGAGACAATGTATAAAGCCCTATAACAAAGACAAATTTTGAAAAATCAAAATAAAACTCAGCATGATTCATGTATATAAGTTTTGGCCAATAAGTGTTTTTGTCACTAATGCCAAAGGGGGAGATTGTTGGCATTAAATAGAATTGCCACTAGTGACAACACTTATTTGCATTCTGGGTGCAAACCAAGCAGATAGTGCAAACCGAGCAGACAGTGCAAACCGAGCAGACAGTGCAAACTGAATAGACAGTGCAAATCGAGCAGACAGTGCAAACCGAGCAGACAGTGCAAACCGAGTAGGACAGTGTAAACCGAGTAACATCATGTCTACCAAGTCACCAGTATTTACCAAGTTCAAAACCTACCGAGTGGTCAGTATGAACCGTGCCTTCACTTCTACCGAGTGCATGACGACGCCGAGTAATGCAGTGGACACCGAGTATCAGAAAGTCACCGAGTTAGTTTGCAGGAACCGTGTAACCATACTTGGGCCGACTTAGTAGCACTTATATTTATTTGTCAAGCTGACTTTGTAATTGTAATTGTAATTAATTGTTTAAGACTTGTATATAAACAATGTTGTAAAAATGTCAAGAAGAATGTAGTAAGCATGTATGTGAAAAAGAAAGAAAGGCAGAGATAAGTGAATTACAAAGGGCTTCAGCAGTATAAGGAACAGCAAAGACAAATTCATCACAGAAGGTGATCAGTACATCAGCGAATCTCAATCAGCAATCCAGTTGCAAAGCAAGAGATCTACTATTTCATCCTAACAGGTGAATCAGTACTAAATCCTTTAACCGGGTAGACTTAACAGTCTTTTGTAAAATCTCTTTACCGAGTGCATACTTCATTGTATGTTTGTAAATTTTTTAACAGGGTGGATTTAGCAATCCTTATTGCTCCTAACAGGGCAGATCATCAAAAGTGATCAAATTGTAAGCCTTAACCGGCCAACTTTATTCTGCAGTATTAAAGCTTTGTGGGTTTCATCCCCACCCTAGTTTTACTTTCTTTTTGGAAGGTTTCTGGGTAACCAAATCTATGTGTCATTATTGTGAATGCTTTTAAGTTTCATGCTTTCTGTATGCAAAGGTTAAAGTAAATTACATGTTAATACATCTGTAATTGAAAGAAAATTTGGAGTTACTGATTCACCCCTCCCCTCTCAGTAACTCGGTTAATTCCTGAATATTTCCAACACTTTTAGTACAGTTATCATGATAGACTTGCATTTAGGATGTATTCTGCACTTATCTTCTTTGTTCTAGGTGAAATTAGGGTTAGGATCCTGAGGATTCTCCTTAATTTCCCTCTTCCATGGCTCAATTTTATGGGTAGGAATTATAAATAGGTCCTCCTAGCCTTCATCATAGTCATCATAGGATTTTATGCCTATCCCTGGCATTCTGTCCCATTCTGCTATTATTTTTAGGTCTTTGGACATCCCTGGGACCTCGTGTCCTGATTTTGGCTAGATCTGGGCCTACAAGGTCAGAATCAAGGTTGATCCTGACTGGGTAAGAATCAACCTTAATCCTTACTAGGTCAAGATTGAGCTTGATCCTGACTAGGTCATGATCGAGGTTGTCTTTGACCTCCTCCAAAATCTGTGCCCCTTTCTCAAATTTGGTCCCAACGGGCCCTGAATCAATGTCGGCCCTCGGATCCAAGTGCGAAAAGGTTTTAATTTGAATTTCATTTAATTATTTTCCCTCGTTAGTTGGTTATTTTTATTGGACCTTAATTGGAGGTGAAATTTGAATTATGGGTCCTCACATTGCTCTAGGAGACTCACCTTGAAGCCTCTATATAAAGGCTCTCATTTGCATTCACTTTCACCAAGTAAACACTGAGCAATTTCATGATCTAGTGCTCTCAAGGAGACAGTTTCATGAAAAAAAGATTTCAAGCAAGCAAGGAATGGTGAAGATGCAAGATTGCAAGAGGATGATATAGAAGATCAAGCCATTGTTGACATCAAGCATCTTTGTGAACACATATTTGGAGCAAGAGAGATCCTTTCTTCCTTGATCCACCATTATCAACTTTCAAGCATTCAAAGATACAATCATGGGGTAACAATTACAGATTGTGAGTTTGGTAGAAGTACTTTAGCCTTGGGGGCTTGGTATGCTTTGCTATCTAATTCAAATCTATGCATTTTTGTTTCATACATATCCATGCTAGGGTTTTGATCTAGAGGTTAGATCTTAGCATTACACATTCAATACATACACACACACATTCTTCTTTAATCGGCTATTCGTGGAGGTGGAGATCACCAAAACGGGGGTTTGACTAAGGCAAAACCCTATATAGCCACCCCAAAAACTCCCTTTTTCATATATCTACGATCATTTTTTCTGGAATTAGGGGACAGATCTAAGTACCCTTTTCACCGAACTTCCAAGATCTGTGAACAAAGTTAGAATTGACCTTAAGAATAAAAATGTAGCCTTTGACCTTTTATGAGGGTCAAAGACTACCTGCTGTCGGAAAGATGAAATTTTATGGGTTTTCTCCATCTTAGCTTCTTGATCCCAGATCTAGTTACAAAATCCTCTGAAACTCTGTACAAGCTCCAGAAAATAGGTATTTCTAAATCAATTTCATGATGAGGTATGTATCTTGACCTAATTAATTTTCAAGTATTTCCAGATTTACTTATGCTATTTTAATTCAAAACAACGTGAAAACAATATTACAAATGAATAGTGTTGAATGTTAGGTGCATTGTTAAGGCTCCATTTTTGCCCTATTCATTTCTCTAATATGATTTTAAGATGGTTCTAATACACTGACTTGATTATATCATTTAGAGGAAGATATTTATAGGCAGTCATTTGTGATTGCTAAGTATGGAAGAGAGTTGAAAGATAAGAGCAGAGAAGAAGGTGCAGAGTATTGAGCCATCAGTAGAAGGTCTATGTGACAAAGTAGAGAGTGTATTCTATCCATTGGAACTGATCAAGATAGTAGGCCTACTCCCAGTTCACCAAGATCCAAATATAGTGTGCATCTATTAAATAGAAGGTTGTGGCCTTCACCCCTTTGAGTAGTGTGCTCCTAGATAATGTGTCCTCACCGGGCTAGTAGGGGTAATTGTAAAAGACTCCTAACAGTGTCCAACCTTTGACTAGGTCACTGTACTCAATGCATTTTAAAGATCAACTCCTAATAGGGTTGTAAGATCTTCTAACAAGGATCATAATACTCTAGTGCAGTTTATAGTGGGTGATAATTCTCACTGGGGTTTTTACCTATTTGTGATTCCCCGTAACCAAAATTGTGGTGTTGTGTTAAGTGTTCTCATATTGTGTTTATGCCTAATGTTCTTCTATACTTAATTGGATAAATAATTGAATCTTGTAGATAACAGACTCACCCCCCCCTCTCAATTATCTCTTGGGACTATTCCTAACACTCCTTTGTCTTTACTTCCAATTATCTAATCAGCATGGTGATTCTTTATCAAATTTTTATTAGGTGTCATTTCTTTAATTCTAATTTCAGTTCTAGATCTAGGTTCTTGTATTTGTTCGTCATTCTAAGTTTCATTCTATAAATCAATGTCAGTCTCATAAAATAATTCAACATTTTTTTTGTTAGTCCTTGAATTAGTTTCTTCATCAGAATTATAATCAAGCATCCTTTCTTGAATTCTAAATTTTTCATCAACTTTAAAATTAGCACTCTCAACAATAGTCTTGGTTCTTTGATTAAACATCTATCAGCTTTGATTTTTAATTAATATCCAAGAAACATTCCTTCATCACTCCTTTAATCAAAATATCCAATATCATTATCTCTTTTAATGTAATATTTACTTCCAAAAATTCTAAAATATTTCACTGTAGGTGTATATCTAAACCAAAGTTCATATGTTGTCCTACGAGTGCCTTATCTTATTTTTCCTCTATTCATAGTGTACACTATTGTATTTATTGCTTCTCTCCAAAAGATCTTAGATACATTATTTTCAAACATCATTTCTCTTATTGTATCTGTGACTGGTCTATTTCTTCTTTTTGCTATCTCATTCTATTCGGGTGTCTTAGGGGCTAAAAGATATATCTTTATGCCATTATCTTCATTTTTTTTAAAACTCATTTGAAGTAAACTTTCCTCTTCTATCAAATCTCAAACATCTAATCTTCAAACTAGATTCATTCTCAACTTTAATCTTAAATAACTTCAATTTCTCAAAAGCTCCATGTTTTTCTCTAAGAAATGCTACCCACATCATTCTAGTGAAATCATCAATAAGAATCATACAATACCTTTCACCATAAAATTCTCTTATCTTTGTAGGACCGCTCAAATCTATGTGCACAATCTCAAATTTTGCTGAAGTAGTAAAAGGCTTGCTTGGAAATGAACTTTTCTTTTGTTTTTCCATTACACATTCCTTACATACTATGTTAGTAGGTGTAGACACCTAAAATTGTCCTTCACACTAATATTAATTTTTATTAATATTTTCCTTTAATATTTTGGTTAATTTTATTAATTGACTATAATTGTTATATTCCTCTATTTATTTAATTTAATTAATTTTAATTAAATTAATTCATTTTTCCTTTCTATTTAAATTTTATTTAAATACTATAATATATTAAATTCAATTTAACATATTATCCCTCCATTTCCCTTTATAAAATAAATTTTATTTATTTTATTCTTCCACTAGCCTGAATTTCTTCTAAACCATGATTAAATTAAATTTATTTTATTTTCATCCCTTTTTCCTAAACTTACCTTTTTCTAATATTCCCCTAGTCTTGATTAAAAGGTGGACTACCTCTAAACATGTGCACAATCACCTTTTCCAAAGTTGCCACCTCTCCATCTTTTTTCTCCACCAATCATTTTTTAAAATCTCTTTTTCCCTCTAAAAGTGAAGTTTGACTTTTTCATCTTTTGCCACTTCACCTTTTTCAAACCCTACCTAACATTCTTGTGCCTCTTAATCCTAGCCACTCATTTATTTTTGCCTCTTCATCTTAGCCACTCCTCTTTTGCCTCTTAATATTGGCCATCCATTATTTTTCCTCTTAATCTCCACCGTCCAATTCTTTTCATTTTCTATAAAAGGTGGCTTCACTCCTCATTTTAGGTCTAAGATTATTTTTCTTCTTAATCTCTTAGCTCATGCATCTTCTAGCATTCTTAATCATTCTAGTTATTTTCTTCATTGCAATCTAATCTTGTTCTTAGATCTTAATCTTGTTGCATTATCATAGATCTTAATATGGTTTTCATTATTATTATCTTGAATCAATTGTAATCTTTATCATTTGTGAAGCTTGGGGAAAGTTCCTTATACTTATTCTCAATCCCTTCACCATCATTTAGTTTGCATCCCATAGTTTTGCATTATATTTCATTTCATTTGTGTTGGGAGAGCATACCCACAATAATCTCAAAGAGAAAATCAAACAAGACTTTGGGTGCCCTTGTTTTAGCTTATCAGAGGTTGTAGTGAAGATTACTTATTTTTTTGCATTTGAAATGACTAACATCTAATGTGATTGTGTTTGGTGTTTTGGTATTTTTTATTTGTAGCAAATAGGTCCATATTTTCATTGTATATATTTTGGCATGCCTGGTGCGACCCACATCCCTATTAAATCTACACTTTTGAAGATTTGTTATGCTAATGCTTGTGTAGGTTGAGTTGAAGATAAATCCCTAGGGTTTTTTGAAATATTTGATCATATCTTTCAAATGGTTTGGATTTTTTCTCTAAATTATTTTTTTTAGGTGAGAGATCATCATATTATGTCTTAGTTCGAAACTCATATTTTTCTGATCAATTTTCTGTGAGTTATAATTTTTTTATGATTTTTAATTAAAATTACTTATGGTCGCAAATCATCATATTTTTAGGAAATATTTACATTTTTGAAAAGGTCTAATAATTTTACACATGGCATGTTCTTTGTGTTTTTTATTTTGATGCACGCATATGGCTCAAAAATTCAATCTTTAAAAAATGGTCTGGTTTGATAAATCAACTCCCTAGGGCACAAATTGAGTTTTTCCAAAACTTTTACACTTTTGGAAAGCTCTCTATTTTTTAGCAGAGGTCTCTATTTTTCATTTCTATTTTTTTGGCTGAAACCATATCAAAAAAATTAGATCTTGTTGACTAGGTCAAATGCAAAAAAAAAAAAAAAAAATTTGTAATGAGTTTGCACTTTATTTGCACATTGTTCAATGCATGGTTGAATTTTCTTTCAAGTTTCTGATATTATAAATCTTCTAATAGTGGTTTTTCAGAATGGTTGACCAAGATTAAGATATTTTGATACTACTAATCAATTTGTTTTGTAGGACGTTATTTGAAGATCTTGAAAAGATTTAAGACTACTAATTCATTGGTTTTGTAGGTTTCCTTGGAGCTTTAAGAAAACATTGTGTCTATCTTAAGTTGATTTTTATAGGCACCTAGTTTAATTAGGAAGGTTCATTTCTTGTAATTTAATTGGGTAGTAGGAGAGTATGCTCTTTCCTCTTTAAGGGGAAATCATAAATCTAGACCTACTTAATTTGGTCTTTAAAAAGGAATCTTGGGTAAATGAACATGTACTTGATGTGTTTGAGAGAAACTATGGAGTAGGAGAGTATTCTCTTTTCCTTGTGGAAAATCAAAAATCTTGACCTCCATTAGCTATCCATCTTACTTTTCTTGCATTTACCTTTAGACGGCCTGCCAAGAGAGTAATATTTTGGGAATGACCTAAGTGTGGAACAAGCAAACCTGACTACTCCACCCTACTATAATCAAAAGCTTCCTTCAATCTAAAGAGAGGGAAGATGTGGCTCTTTCTACTTGTAATGCTTCTTCATGTGTAGGGCATAGTTTCCTAAATCTTTCTAAGCAAGACTACATTTGATTGGGCACTTGTTTACAAAGGAAGTACATTCATATAGTATAGGGCCGAGAGGGCTAAATCTTTCTTATGAGACTATACTTTTTGGATGCTTGTAGGGATATAGGCATAAATTCTTCTTGTGGAACTACAAGGGATAGTCATGAATGAAGGACCTTAGTAGACACCTAAGGACTTAGAAGCTAACCATTTTAGCTGTGTGACTTCCTTTGTGCAAGGATTGATCCAAGTGGATTTACCTAGATCACCCCAAGATACTCACCATAGGTGTTCCCTTCAACGCTAAAGCTTAAATATGGCAATGTGGAAAGAGATGCACTGCGAGCATTAATCTCTTACAGTTGATCCATAACTTGCATAGTCCTAGGAAAGGCCATTCAACCACTTAATTATGGGGCTAAGAGCATAAATTTATGGGAAAAGGATCGGACACGTCCCTTTTCACCTTAGGTAGAATGTGGTTGAAGTGTCTTTGATTGTACTAGACCCATGAAAATTATTTTGGACATGCACATTACATTATTGTTTTCTATGTTCTAATTCAATCCATATATCCCCTATCATCTAAATCAATCACATCATCCATTCAAATTTTCTTCAAACATCCCTAATCTATCCTTCCACTTCATCCATTTTTAATCCAATTCTTATCAACACCATCTTCTAATCTTCCACTTTTGACTTAGGAGCACCATCATCATCTTTGGGCTTTAATCATCATCCAAATCAAATCAAATCCAAATTTGAGGCCCTGCCCTCGTAAATCCAAAATCAAAATCAAATCAAATCTATCAATATTCTTGAGGCCTTTCCCTCTAAATCAATCAAATCCATCATCCCCTCATATCAAAATCCAAACTTTCTTATAGTCTTAAGTTCATATTTTGTCCACCATCAAATATTTCACTCTTAATTCAAATACTCATCCACATCATCTTCCTCTAATCTAATCAAAAATCTCTAATTCAACCATCATTAACATGGATTGGTTTCACAAAATGGTTGAGGACTTCAAAGTACCAAACCCTAATCCTCAAACTATACCTCCAATCCAACCCACCTACCAAATCAATCCTCAAGTCATATCCAATCCCAATCCATATCACATTCCTTATCCTTCTTCTACCTTTGACAAGGGAAATCCACCTCATTATCCTTCATCCACACATAATTCCTTCCATCACCCCCATCATGCCTCTAACATACCCAATCTTGCCCAAGATCTTGAAAAATTTAGAAATACCATTGTAAACTTACAAAATGAGGGTCAAAAGAATCTTTTTTTCATTTGAAGACATGTGTCCTCCCCCCTTTCTCCAAATCCATAATCCTCATCCACCATCAAACCCCAATCCTCCACCTAAGCTTCAACCTCCATACTCCTAAACCCACATCATTCCTATCCTCCAAAACTTCACAATCACCCAAAGCTATACAATACACTCCCCTTGCGAACCCTCTTGATGTCATATTCCACCTACTTGTTGACCAAAACATGATGGTTTTTCCAAATACTATTCCATTTTATGAGAGTCAAATCATACCTACTTGGTATAAGGAAAATGAATACTATGATTATCATTGCATCAAGGGTCATGATATCAAGAAGTGCTTAAAGTTAAAAAAAATTGTCCAAGACCTTATTGACAAAGGATAGATTGAAGTTGAAGATCCCAACCCCTCCATCACATTACCCTCACAAGTCCACACATGTCAAGATATTTTCCCAAATCATGCCAAAAAATATTCCTCTCATCCTCTAGATCCAAGCATTCCTCCGCTCCTCAATCCCCTTGTTTTGAAAAATCCACCTATCCCTCTTGATCCACCTCATGATCCCATTCCTAATCAAGATCAAGAAATTACCTATACTCCATTCCATAATATCCTTCCATCTCAAGATCTTACCATCCCTTCCACTCCACCACATAATCCTCCAAAAAGTCAAGATCAAAGTACCCCTTCATCTTCATGTCATGATTCCAATCCCTCTAAAGATCCCATTATTCCCCCATACTCCCCTTATGATTCTAATCCTTCACAAGATCCCACTCTCCTTCATGATCCTCCATCACAAGATCCTAATGCTTCACAAGATCCTATGGCCCCTCAAGCTCTTATTATTCCTATTAAGGATCCTCTCAAGGACAAAGGAAACCCTACACTTGATGGCCTTGGTGATATCGCTCACTCTACAGATGCTCATATCCCTCCTACACCTTATATACCTCCATTCAAGTGTCACTATATTCCTTCATTATCTTCCAAATCCATCTTAGGCCCCTATATCCCTAAAGGAAATCCTTCACCCCGTTCGTCCATTTTGGGCCCTTATATCACAATGCTAAACCCTTCATCCCTTCCATCCATTTTAGGTCCTTATGTTCCTCCATCCACTATACCTCTCTCTCCTAGCTCATCATTTATTTCTTCCACCATACCTCAAGATCAACAAAGACATGCATCCTTGAGAGATTTCTATCTATCCATCCATCAAAACCCATTATATGAGCCTCATTCATCTATAATTCCCAAGTCTTTTGGAAGCAATTTGGATGCACAACATAAAAATAAAAAATACAAGAATCTACTTACATATGAAGATCACCATGTCCTATCTAATCGACATGTGGCTACAAAGAAAATGGAAATACTCAAGAGACCACAAGGGTCCTCCAAGCAAAAAATAAAATAAAATAAAATATAGGTTCATAAAGCCATCAGGGAAGAATTGCGGTCAGAAGCACATAGACGTAAATAAATATCAAAAGCCATGTGGATTCTCAAGTCTCTCTTAAAGGACTAGAATATAAAAGAAAAATAAAATTTGACATTCAAGCTTCCAAAGACTTCCACTCCGTATTCCTCCAAAAATCTTCTATTCTCTCCTCCGTCTATTTTGGGTCCTTGTGTCCCAAAATCCACATCACTTCCCACATTAAAACTTCACACTATCCAATTCATTCTTCCTTCACCTATCCACTACTCTTCAAGGTGTGTGTCAATGTTGATCTTTCCATCATTTTCACCTACTCCCACACAAACCTTTCAAGACCCTATCCAATATCCAACTCTTATATCTACTCCATATCCTTCCATATCATATCCTCTCATTCCTCTTACCCTATCTTACACATAAATCCTTAGCCATCATCTACCTTATCCTCCATATCTTTCCCTTACCATAACCATTATCAGCATCTTTGAGCTTATCTTTCAACAACCTTGGCCAATCATATCATGTCTTTCTAGAGGAACATTATCCAAAGAGCATCAGGCTTGAATTCTTTTGAAAAAAAAAGTCAAAAAAAAGAAAAAAGAAAAAAGAAAAGAAAAACAATTCATCCAATGGTGAAAACTTGGTAATCAAGCACCTTTGGAAAGTACCATGGTGAAAACTTGGCAAATAGGTGTCATGTGTAATCCCTCCATCATGTTTCTCTCTATACTTGGGGGCAAGCTCCATCCACACTATGCTACCATAAATATATTCTACAATACCTATGCACCATCCATTGTCTTATCCAAGTTCATTATCATTTCCTTTCCCATCTCTGATCTTGACTATCCTATGCATCCACTCTATCCATATGTACCTTCCATAACCCTTACTCCTTATCCATCCATTTTTCTACCTAATTGCATCAATTTTCATATATTTGATCTTGACATTCCTATCCACCATCTCATAGTCCTTATCATATTCATTCTCTTAATCCATCATTCATAATACTATTTGAGTCCATACACCTTCCCATGTCCTTGATCTTGATTTTTCTATACATTTCCTCCATCCATTATCTATTATCCAATCCTATAGATATATCCTCCATATCATTATCTCCTATCCTATTTACACCCTCCATCTCATATCCCTTATCCAAATCCACATTTCACTTTCATGTCCTTTATCTTGCTTTAAAAACTTGAGGTACTAAAATACAATGAAAATATCCCTGCATGCTTTGGATGATGCAAAAGCCTTCATCTCCTTCATACATCCTTTATCCACCATCTCTCCTTCCTTCATCCTCCATACCATATCACTTTGCTTCCATCCTAAACATTATTATCCTCCATCTTTCTATCCTTAAATCTCCTCCTTCTACTGTGGGTCATTTAACTCCTTTTCCACATGGTTCTTGGATGTCCATCCCTATACACACCCCATCCTATAGTCTCCCATATCCTACCCTTACATATCAATTCATTGCATATATCTCCTATCTAATCCCTCCCTTCCATCCATCCAATTTATACATTGTTATACTCCATCTTTCCATCCTTCCATCTCCATTCCTCCATCCTCTATCATTCCTTGGTTATCCCTTATCATTGGTCCCAATCCACTTATAATTTTTCCTCTCCCATCCTATCCAATCCCTTAATCATCCAATCATGTTATTCAAACCTTCTTGTCTATCAAATCTCTTTATGTTCTAATCCAATCCGTTTATCTCCTTCCATTCTTTCCAATCTCATCTTCTCTTCCAATCCCATTCTATCCAATTCTCTCATCCAAATAAATTTAAAAAAATTAAAAATCCAAAAACAATATAAAATGATCCTAAAAAAATTCAAAAAAATTGATATATGATCCTAAAAAATTGAAAAAAAAAAAAAAAATTGTTATAATCCAAAAAGATCCCAAGTCAATCCAATCAAGTGCAATAAGTAGTAATTCATGCAATCCAATCTTCAAATTTAACACATTAATCTATAATCAATCCATCGTCATAAACCAAATCCAATGATAATCAATTGATCAATTTCAAATCCAATCATCATCATGGGATGCATCCTTCCCAATCCTTGAGGCCCTGCCCTCACAATTACTCAATCAATCAATTGGTTTTCATCTTGACTAGGGGCATTATATTGGTTTGATTTTGGTTTGGTGTGCATGCTTTCTTGTTGCTTTTATGTATTAGTATTTTTTGTATCTATCATGGTCATTGCATCCTATTGTCACAGGGGCATCATGGTCTTCCATATCATGGCATCATAAGACATATGGTTTTATTTGACCTTTTTATCATGTACTTGCCACATGGTTATGTTGGTTCCTCATTCCTTGTGCATAACATCAAAAAGAATATAAAAATAGGATATGCTCTCCCATATTGACACAATGATAGTCTGCATTTAGGTTCATTTTGCATTCGAGGCCTTCGTTTATTCACTTCCTCTACCCTCACCATTCTTTTTCGAGAAAATTGTCAAAATTAATTTTTTGTTCATTTTTCTCGAGGGGGAACCATCCTCATCCTTTTCCCATTGTCTCTTAGGCATGACTCTTGGGGCATCTCATTTTCTTCTTCTTTGACGCGATGCCAATTTTGACACCACATCAAAGAGGGGAAAAATGTAGACACCTAAAATTGTCCTTCACACTAATGTTAATTTTGATTAATATTTTCCCTTAACATTATGGTTAATTTTATTAATTGACTATAATCATTATATTCCTCTATTTATTTAATTAAATTTATTTTAATTAAATAAATTCAATTTCCCTTTGTATTTAAATTCTATTTAAATACTATAATATATTAAATTCAATTTAACATATTATTCCTTAATTTATCTATATAAAATAAATTTATTTTATTTTATTCCTCCACTAGCCTAAATTTCTTCTAAACCATGATTAAATTAAATTTATTTTAATTTCATCTCTTTTTCCTAAACTTACCTTTTTTCTAATATTCCTCTAATATTGATTAAAAGGTGGATTACCTCTAAACATGTGCACAATCACCTTTTCCAAGGTAGCCACCTCTCCATCTTTTTTCTCCACCAATCATTTTTTAAAATCTCTTTTTCCCTCTAAAAGTGAAGTTTAAATTTTTTATCTTTTGCCACTTCACCTTTTTCAAACCCTACCTAATATTCTTTTGCCTCTTAATCCTAGCCACTCATTTCTTTTTGCCTCTTCATCTTAGCCACTCCTCTTTTGCCTCTTAATCTTTGGCCATCCATTATTTTGCCTCTTAATCTCCACCATTCAATTCTTTTCATTTTCTATAACGAGTGGCTTCACTTTGTTGGAGTAATTTTAGGTTTTCTAAGAAAATGTCATTTCTGGTCTTTGCCTTTCCTTTTCTATGTCTTTGCGAGTGTTTTCATCCATTTATGGTTTAAATTTCAAGCCTCACCATGTGAAAATGCTCATGTATCCTTGCCCTAGGTTTTTTTTTCTCCATGGGATTGTTGTTCTTAAAAATGTCTTAAGTGTGCCCTAGATCCTTAGATTTTCATGTTACTGTTACAAGTAGTAGTTATCATTGCACCAAAAGATCAATCTATTAATGCCTGATACAACCACTAGAATTATAGAAGACACGGGAGGTAGTTAAGCCATGTCATGAATCACAAGGGGAACGCTAACCATTTTGCCAACAATCTCCCCCTCAGCGTTACCCGAGGGGATTCAAACCTGTGACCAAGCTCTGATACCACTTGTTACAAGTAGTAGTTGTCGTTGCACCAAAAGATCGACCTATTAATGCCCAATACAACCACTAGACTTATAGAAGACATAGGACACGGTTAAGCCATGTCATGAATCCTGAGGGAAGTGCTGACCATTTTGCCAACATCATATTCATCATTAACATTATTTGTATCATCAAGAGTATCTTCTTCATCCAGATTAATCAAAAGAGGATCTAAGATACGAATAGAATTATCATAATCATGCATCTTAACATCATTATTATTATGAACTTATTCTAACACATCATGCATAGATTGATTAAAAGAAGGTAAATAACTTTGAATAATCGAGGCACGAGCCTTAGCTTGAGCCTGAAACTTCTTATGATGTTCATTAGTACATCGGTTACATTTTATCTTATTTGAGATATGCTGAGAACTAGGAGGGACAATTGTTGGTTCCTTCATAGGTTCTGTAGGTGGATCAGTCGAGTTTCTAGTAGGCTCAATACAAGGAGCTTGATTAATAGAACTAGAATCCATGGATAAAGGAGGTATGGAAGGCATAGGAAAAAGACCATGGTTAAGATCCATCTGAGGCATACTTAATTCAATAATCTTACAATTCTTATAGGCTTGATATGAGTGAAAGAGGTTATCGGGTCGAGAAGGACATGAATTAGGTAATGAAGGCCAAAAGAAGTCAAGTGTAGCTCAATCCTTGGGCCTAGAAGGTTGATATAAACTATGATTAATCATCTTCACTTCTTCATCATGAATGAATTTAAGACACTTGTGGATAGGAGAAACAACATCATTCATGGAATTTAACCAAGGAAAACCAAGCTTAACTTGAAATTTATCAGAAGTAGGAACAATAACAAAGGTAGTGTCCACAAATTTTATCACCAAGTTCAACAAGAAAGTTAATAGAACCAAATGATGGATAAAGAAAACCATTACAAGTTTGAATCCACACATTAGATGTATCATAAGAATCACATTGCAAGTTCTTCATAAAAATATTTTCTTCAGTAATAACATTGACTAAGGATGTAGGATCAACAAGACAACCATGTGTAAGTATATGAGAAATCCTAGCATAAATGTAAAGGGGACCATCGAGAGATTTAATAGTCTCAAAATTATCAAAGGTAATCAAGAGTTCCTGAGGTATTTTATTCTTAGGTTGTTTTCAAGGTTTTGGTTGAGGTTTAGAATTAGGCTGAGGTTTCAGTTTAGGTTGAGGTGGAACTTGAGGTTGAGATTAAGGCTGGGGTGGAGATACAGATTGAGACAAAAAAAATATGCTCCACATGGTTAAAAATATGATTACGATCATCCATCTTTGAATCATAAACAATATGCACAGAAGATGGCTGAGCAATGGGATTAGTATCATGTGTAGGAAAAGGATTCATATAGATTTGAAGGTTTTGATTAGGAGGAGAGACTGATTTATTCCCACTACCATCAAAATTATCTATAGATAAGGCATTAGAATAAATTAAGTATTGAACCTTATGCTTTAAAGAATAATATTTCTCAGTATCATGGCCATTTTGATGATGGTATTGACAAAAGCCTTTAGGATCAAATGATTTAGATGCCACCGTAGTAGGTAAAAGAGGTCAAATAGGAGGTAAAGTAATCATATTAGAAGTTAACAACCTGTTCATAATAGAATGTAAATGTTTAGAGAGAGGAGTAAATGTACAATTCAAACAAAAAGTAGAGGATGCAGAATTAGCATTGTGTGATGCAACAACAACTTGATTAGCAACTACATTTGTGATGCAGGAGCATCTCAAGTCCTTGGAAATCCTATGTTACCAAAAACAATTTGGAGTTTGTCTGTGTTGATCGCTTCCTCCTTTGACCGAGTTGGTCATTAGTTGGTCAGTTTCCTTTAGTTAGCAAGTGTGGTTGGTTATCTGATGGGTGGTCAGTTGTTTCACTAGCGCTTGGCATTGCCTATGTGCTGCTTGGTTATCATGGTCACCGACAGGTTTAGTTTTGGTTTCTGTTGTGGCGGAATTGTGCATTTATATTCAATCACAGATTTAATGTTGGAATCCATCATTAGGAATCATTTGGTCCTAGATCTAACTTTTCCTTCCGTTGATTTTGGATCTAAAGGCCGACTCAGTTTAGTAGCTTCTTGTATAATTGTAGTCATTGGTTTAGAGTTGAGGAGGGAGTTTTTGGGATAGGAGTTTCATAGAAGATAAAAGTAGAGATTTTGGCAAATCCTCACATGTTTGAGGACATCTTTAAATCATTGTAATATCTGGCCCTAATCAGGAAGGCCTTATAGCCTGGCATGTGTCAGTTTAATTGATGAAATATAAGAAAGTTTCTATATTCTCTCTCTCACTATTGTGTTTTTTTTCTTTCACATGTGTTGAGCAGGCTTGGATCATTAGGGTGCACCATTGTTTAGCCCCTCTTGCTCCCTACCCTTGCATTAGGTGGTATCAAAGTGAGGTGAGATCTTGATCTAGGTCTATAGATCTAGGTTTGTAGGTTCCTCTTGAAGCCCTAGTTGATTTTTGTGGGGTAGCAGATTGCGATCTGACCTGCAATTGTAGAGGATTGTCAAGATGGTTCATGGGAGGCAAGATGTAGATCTAGGATTGGTAGATATGCTAAGGTAGATTGCTGCTAGGTTAGAAGCTATTGAAACAGCCCAAAGTAGAGGCAAACATCTTGAAGATGTTAGTGATGATGAAGTTGAAAAAGAACAAGCGAATGTAAAACCTACACCTATTATGGATAAAGGTGAAGAAATATTTTTGAAGGCTTTGATAATTCTGAAGTCAACACCACATTTTAATCCTCCTGAGTATGGTGGAAAGCTATATTTTGATGAATTGGTGGACTAGATCACTAAGATGGAAAAGTATTTTGAATATGAAAACATTCATGAAGACAAGAAGGTGAAGATTGCAAGCACAAAGTTGAAAAGTCATGCATCCTTATGGTGGGAACATTTGTAGCTCGATAGGAAGAGGAAAGGAAAAGACAAAATCAAGGTATGGAATAAAATGGTGAAAAAATTGAAATGAAAGTTCTTACCTTATGATTATCAGATTAACCTAGTTCAGAGAATGAAAATTTTGAGGTAGAAAGATAGCTTAGTAAAGGAATATACTGAGGAGTTCTATAGATTAGATATCAGATCTGGAGATGATGAAGATGATGTTGAAAGAATCGGTAGATACCTGAATGGTTTGAGAGTTTCCATCCAAGATGAAATTAGTATGGTCAAGTTGGAGAACATTGAAGAGGCTTATCAATTTTCTTTGAAGGCCGAGGAGAAATTGAATAAGAGACATGAGAAAAGATAAAGAGGTCAAGGTGGTAGATTCCCTAGAGGAAGAGGTAGATCCAATGGTTAAAATGGTAGATCTGAACTAGAAAAGAAAAATCTGGACAAAGGAAAGATCGATTGGAAAGGTGAAAGTTCATCTAGAGGTAGAGGAAGTAACTACCAAGGTGGTTATAGAAGAAGAATTTTTTGAGGAACTTTTTACAATTATGGAGAAGAAGGAAATAGATCTTTTGAATGTACATAGGCTAGTAAGAAGGATGGTAGCAGTAGAAATGCTTTGATACAAGAAGAGTCACCGAATGAACCTGAGAAAGAAAATAACTTGATGGTAAGGAGAGCACTATGGAATGAAAGTAGGAAGGAAGATCCAGTAAGGAAAACTTTGTTCAAGACCTGATGTAGAGTTTCTGATAAATTTTGGAAGGTAATCATTGACAGTGGTAGCTTAGAGAACCTGGCATCTGAGGAGATGGTCACAAAATTATAGTTGGAAAGGTTGGTACATCTGAAGCCCTATCAGATTTCATGGATCAAAGATGAGCATACACTCCTGGTAAGTAAACAATGTTATGTGAATTTGAAGATTGGAAATTACTACGATAAGGTTTTATGTGATATCATGCCTATGGATTGTTGTCATATTTTGTTGGGTAGACCTTGGCAATATGATAGACATGCTATATATGATGGGAGATTGCATAAGTATACTATTGTGGCAGATGGAAAGAAAAAAATATTGTTACCATTGATGGAAGAACCTATTAGTAATGTTTTCACATTTGTGAAAGTTTGTTTGATGGAAGGAAGAAAGTTTGTTAACTCTTTTAAGAAGAATTATGTATGTTTTGTTATGATCCCTAACAAACTGAGTAAGAAAATAGAGGATAATGCCCCTGAAGAGATTGATAAGTTACTCACTGAGTATAGTGATATCATTTTTTATAATGTACCTGATGGTTTACCACCAAAAATAAGCATTGATCATTGTATCGATCTAATCCCTAGAGCTAGTTTATCGAATAAGGCACCTCATCAGTTGACACCTACCGAGAATCAAGAATTGAACCAAAAAATTCAAGAGTTGCTGGAGAAAGGTTTGATCAGAGAAAGTTTGATTCCTTGTTCATTACATACTCTATTAGCACTGAAGAAGAATGGAGAATGGAGAATTTGTACTAATTCCAAAGAAATCAACAAGATAACAGTGAAGTATAGGTTTCCTATACCAATAATGGATGATATAATGGACAGTTTGATAGGAGAAAAGTAATTCACAAAAATTGATTTGAAAAGTGGGTATCATCAAATCAGAATCAAAGAAGGTAATGAATGGAAGACTACTTTCAAGGAAAAAGAAGGTTTGTATGAGTGGTTGGTTATGGCTTTTGGTTTAACTAATGCACCGAGTACTTTTATGAGGCTGATGAATGCAGTTTTGAAGAAATTATTGGGTAAGTTTGTGATTGTATATCTTGATGACATTCTAATATTTAGTAAGACTAGAGAAGAACATTTGTTGGATGTTAGACAAGTTTTTCAGAGATTGAAATAGGAAAAGTTGGTGATAAATATGAAAAAAATGTTCATTCATGAAAGAGGAGATTGTGTATTTGGGATTTGTTATTTCAACTGATGGTTTGAAGATGGATCCTGAAAAGGTTGAAGCTATTTTGAATTGGCCTACACCTATGAATGCTAGTGAGGTAAGATCATTTCATGGTTTGGAAAGTTTTTACCTAAAGTTCATAAGGAATTTCAGTTCAATTTGTAATGCAATGATAGAGACTATGAGAGGAGACAAAAGAGAAGTCAAATGGACACATGGAGCTAACAAAAGTTTTGAGACTTTGAAGTAGAAGGTTGTTGAATTACCTATTTTGGCATTACCTAATTTAAGTAAAGTATTTCAAGTGGAATGTGATGCAATTGGAAGTGCAATTGGAGCTATGTTGAGTCAAGAAGGTAAAACTGTTTCTTTCTTTAGTGAAAATTTGAATGATGCTAGAAGAAAATATTTTTTGTATCATCAAGAATTCTATGCTATTGTTCAAGCACTAAAGAAATGGAGACATTATTTGATACCGAGTGAATTTGTGTTGTATATTGATCATAAGGCTTTAAAATATTTGGGTAGTTAGAATAAGTTGAATCAGAGACATATGAAATGCGTTGAGTATTTGTAGAGTTACACATTTGTGATAAAGCATAAGAGTGAAGTCATTAACTGAGTTGCTGATGCATTAAGTAGAAGAAGATCTTTGATTACAAAGATGAAAATTGAAGTCCTTGGTTTTGATGAGATGAGAGATTCTTATGAGTTTGACCCTAATTATTATAAGCCATGGAGAAAGTGCAGAGCACCTATTAAAGATCAACAAGACACTAAATGGGATGAATATTTTATTCAGGAAGGTATGTTATTTAAAGGTATTCAGTTGTGTATATCAAGAGGATTAATGAGAACTAATATGATAAAGGAGAAACATAGCAGTGGTTTGGCTAGACATATTGGTATTTATAAAACATGGAATTTTCTTAAGGAGAAGTACTTTTGGCTGCAGTTATATAAAGATGTTCAAAAATTTATGAAAAGTTGTGGAATTTGTCAAGTTGTAAAAGGAGTAATTCAGAACACTAGATTGTCTACACCGATTTTTGTTCCTGAGAAACCTTGGATTGACATTAGTATGGATTTTGTTCTTAGCTTACCAAAGATAGTAAGAGGTAATTATTCAATATTTGTTGTTGTGGATAGATTTTCCAAGATGGCACATTTTATACCTTGTAGAAAGACATCAGATGCAGTACATGTTCTAGATCTTTTCTTTAAGGAAATTCTTAGATTGCATGGATTACCGAGGAGTATTATCTTTGACAGAGACAGTAAATTTGTTGGATACTTTTGGAAAACCCTTTGGAAGAAATTTGGCATTGAGTTGAAATATAGTTCTACATTTCACCAACTAACTGATGGATAGACTAAAGTTGTGAACAAGAGTTTGGGAAATCTTTTAAGATGTTTAGTTGGAGACACACTGAGTAATTGGGATTATGTTTTGGCACAAGCAGAGTTTTCATACAATAATTCAATAAATAGGAGTATTAGAAAGACACCATTTGAGATTGTGAATAGCACACAACCAAGATGAATATTTGATTTAAGAGACATTGTTGATGAGAATAAGAAAAGTGCTAAAGGAGTAAATTTTGTTGAATGCATGAAGACATTATATGAAGATGTGAAGTTGAAGTTGGAAGACAGTAATAAAAAATACAAAGATAGAGCTGATAGATCTAGAAGACATAAAAATTTTGATGTTGGTGATGAAGTGATGGTTCATTTGAAGAAAGGTCAATTTCCTGTTGGAACTAATGGGAATTTGAAGATGAAGAAGTTTGGACCTTGCAAGATTTTGAAGAAATTTAATAGTGGAAATCCATATGAAATTGAGTTACCTGATGACATAGACATATCACCAATCTTCAACATTGTTGATTTGTATGAGTATCATGAACCTGATGAAGAAGTGAAAGTACCAAAAGAATATCCTAAGAAGAAGAATGATGAAGTTGAACATATTTTGAATGAAAGAGTTGGCAAGAGCACAAGAGGAAAACAATATATGTAATATCTGGTAAACTAGAAGAATAGACCAATGGAAGACAGTTCTTCGATTTCACAGTCTGAGTTGGATGCAACTCATACCAGAGCTACCAAATGATTCAGAGAATCATTTCAAAATAACCATAGGTGTCTGATGCAGGAGAATCTCAGGTCCTTGGCAATCTTGTGTCACCAAAAAAAATTTAGAGTTTGTATGTGTTGCTCAGTTCTTTCTTTGACTGAGTTGGTCGGTAGTTGGTTGGTTTCTTTTGGTTATCAAGTGTGGTCATGATGTAGGAGCATCTCAGGTCCTTGGCAATCCTATGTCACCAAAAACAATTTGGAGCTTGTCTATGTTTCTCAGTTCCTTCTTTGACCAAGTTGGTCAGTAGTTGGTCAGTTTCCTTTGGTTATCGAGTGTGGTCACTTATCTCCTAGGTGGTCAATTGTTTCACTCGAACTTGGCATTTCATGTCTGCTGTTTGGTTATCTTTATCACCGATGGGTTTAGTTTTAGTTTATGTTGAGGCTGATTTGTGCATTTATATTGGATCATAGATTTAATGTTGGAATCCATCATTGGGAAGTGTGTGGTCCTAGATCTGGCTGTTACTTCCATTGATTGTGGATCTGAAGGCTGACTTAGTTTGGTAGCTTCTTGTATAAATGTAGTTGTTTGGTTGTAGTTAAGGAGGTAGTTTGGGATATAGGAGTTGGATAGTGTTAGAAATAGGGAATACTGAGAGGGGGCGTTGAATCAGTATTCTACAATCTTTATCTTTTTCCCACTTATGGATATAATAGATTATATTTATACATGCATAACATAAGAAACTAAACAATATGCATAACAATAAAGAACTCATAACACATGATATGTTCTCGAGGAAACCCTAGCCAAGGGAAAACCCCGATGGGGATGGTACCCACAAAGATCAACTAATCAAAAGTATCTTGTTAAGGATGTTGACCCTGTTAGGAGTCTATTACATATGTATAGTGTATCAGTCCTAGTTAAGGGACTATAGGCCTTGTTAGAAGCCTCAACCCTGTTAGGAGTTGTAGATACAAAAATCTGATTACAGGATGAGCCCACTGCCCAAACAAGTAATATACAATGTAGGTCAAGGTACATAACCTTATTCTACTTGTATCAATATTCCTTTTCTTCTCTTATCTTCACATCATCACTATTACATTCGCTTTACAATTACATTCATTACATCACTTTTTATCACTACTTTTCTTTACAATTACAATTGCATATATACAAGTTATTAAGGCTAATAACTTTACATGGTCGACTTCCATATATATTTATCTAAGGGTTAAAATCTAGGATGTCATCCCTTTATATTGTTAGGTCATTATTTTGGTAAACAAAATAATCCCTTAACTCTTTACCAATTTTGCCTTCATATTCTATCTTGTCGGCCTCACATTGTCTTCGGTAAAATTGTCATAACTAATTTTGTACATGTTGTACTAACTTTCACTCTAAGATGGGTCATTAGTAGCCATCATAGCATCTATGTTCAAGTGCACAAGCACTGAACTTTCTCCAGTCAATGTTGCAAACCAAAACTGTATCCTAGTACACTGTGAAAACATTATCTCACACTTAGACAAATTTGCATTGCGATCTACCATAATTGCTCTCTAACCTGTGCACTCTTAATGTGGATCATATGTTGCCATAATGACAACATCTATGTACTCACTTTAGACAAATTGCCAACAATCTCCCCCTTTGTCATTGGTGGCAACATATGGGAAAATTGGCTATGTGTACAAGTTAAAATCTCAAAATTTATAACAAAATTCTGGCCATAGTATAGAATATGTATACTATCCTTATAGCTACCCAAAATATACTTTCTAATACAAAAATTCATACAATACTCCCCCTAAGAGTATCAATCCTCATATACATAACAATTTTCTGCTTTACTACAATCACTCCCCCTTTGACAACAATGACAAAATAAAGTAGGGAGGATTACAAAATTGTAACCCAAAAAAGATTATACCTCCATTTACTTATTGCAGAGCTGGTAGGCTTGCAACACAATCTATAAAATTTACTTTCATGGCTTCAAACTCTTTCTCCCATGACTTTTTGATAGAATCTTCCACATTCAGAAGTGTGCTTAATCCATAAGCTTCTATCTGACACGCTTGAAGGTTCTCAAAATTAAATTTTTGAAATGATGTCTTAGCAGTAAGACATTCTTCTAACTATTCCTCAATAATGCTCAACTTTATAGATGTATGCTCTCTCAGAAGTTCAAATCTTCTCAATTTCTTGTTCTTTTCATCTTGCAATGATCTTATTTCATCATAACATTTCCTAACTTTCTTCTCAACTTCACTTACTTTTACATTGGGTCCAGAAAGAAGATTAGATTCATTCTGAATCTCAGCTTCTTTCACCTTGATTTTTTGCTCCTCTATTACTATCAAAATCTTAGGTTTTGTACACTGTATGTACAAAGCTTTTCCAGTCTCTGAATGTTTCCTCAAGTTCTTGATACAAACATCAAGACTAATAATATCATTTCTGATATTCTAACTTATGCTTAAAAGAATTTCAGCTTCATAAGCTTCTTGAGCTCTTACTTTAGCAATGTTTGATAAGTTGGTAAACTCATCATCAAAAGTACTTAGTACCTTTTTGGCTCTCTCCAAAGGATCTGCTTCTAAAATATGTGTAGTTACAATACTTTGCAACTTCTTTGTCAGTTCTTTCAGACTTCCTTCTAGATTCTTTACCTTCTTATTTTTACCAATAATTTTATTCAAAGAACTAATCAGCTCTAGTTGATCATCATCATCAACTTCTTTACCTAAGTCTTCAAACAAAGTTCCAATTTACTTCTTCTTTGCCTCAGGAGTGGGTGCATGAATTTTTGTCTCTTTAGGTTCATCACTCACCAATTCAGCCTGCACTGCTTCTTCAGTCCTATCCGGTTCATCAAGAGCCGAATTGTCAACAATGTTATCTAAATTCTTAAATACATTATCTTAAGTGTCCAAGGTCACCTTAGTGCCTTCAATGTCCATTGTATCATCTTCAATGTTAACAGTTGAAGGAGAGGGAATATCCTCTGGTTCAGCATCAACTGCATGTCCTGCTACAACTGAAGTTTCTCCAACAATTTCTGCCATTACTTTAATTATTGCTTGCTCTGTTTCTGTTCTCACTTGCTCATACTGTCTTGCCATGATCTGAATGGTTCTCCTCTTAGTCCTCAAAAGAGTGTCAAGGGGCTTCAAAATCTTCTTCAAATGATCATCATCTTTTACTTCACAAAGCTTTCTCACAAGATTCTCTCTTATAGTTTTGTCTTCCTCAGATGCTCTCTATTTTCTATTAATAAGTTTATTGTACAAATCATCAAGTATCTGACCTTGAATTGTATCAAACTTCTTGTTAGCTAGAATCATGTACTTAACAATAGAATTTTCAAGATTCAATCTTTCAGAATAGTTATAAAGATCATAGTACTTATTCATCTTAGTAAAGTCTCCATCTTGTATGATTTCTTCATTCACTCTCTCAACTCTAGGTTTCCATGCTTTATTCTTCATAGTAGAGTCATCATCTTTAACTTCTACAATCTTTCTTGGTACTGGTTGAACTATAGTCTTCTATCTCTTTCCTGGTCCAGTAGCAATTTCTTTCTTTCTCTTGCTCAGTGTTACTTTTTCCTTTTCTGGTTCTTCTACTTTCACTCTAACTGGTGTAGGCTCTTTCTGTACTACACTAGATAAAGGTGGTACACTCAAGAATTCTCCCTATCCAACATCTCTCAATGCTGCTGCTATTTGTTTAGCTATCAAAAATTCTCTTTCTTTCATCCCTGTGTCTTTCAATATTCTCTTTATGGTACTGTCAACTCTTTTCTTAGACTATTTCTCATCAATTTTAGCTTTAACAAAATTAAAGTTGTCTTCATAAGTTCCAAACCTACTGCATTGGGTGTCCAATTTACTTCTTAGCAATCTTCCAACATACTCTTCTATTTCAATCTCAGAAATCTCATAGCCAAGAGGGTCTATGAATTCAACTCTGGGTTCTACTACTTCAATGTAAGTAAAGTTAGTGTCAACCATGAAACAAATATCATTCTTATATTTCTCCACAAGTGACTATGGAATCCTTGATATACTAGATACCAATCTTTGAAATGTCTTCAGAACTAACACAACACTCTCATTAACTTGATCAATAACATGACTTCTATAAATTTTGTTTATTCTTTCCATCGTAGACTGTCCATCATTCCAATTATTTCCAACTGTGTAAGGAAATCTTCTTAGAAGGTGGAAAAACATATATGTAATCAAAGATGAGAATCTAAATTGTGCATATTTAGACTTCTTAATCTTCTCCAAATTCTCAAACAATTGAATTCTCAAAATCTCACACATATCAATAGAAACTTTGTCGACACACATCAAATAGGCAATGTGAACCATTCTAGCTGCCATGTCATCTTCTCTAGAATTAGCACGAAACTTTGTAGTCAAAATCTTACATAGATATCTTACATCATGTTGTCTAATCTTGCTGATAACAATACCTCTACCATTATAGGATGATCCAGTGTTGTCAATGACAATCTTCATCATGTTTTTCTCATTTAAAGGGATAGCACCAAGTTTGGATAAATTGGTGACTTCATGAATTAGGTCAGTTATGATGTCAATCACTCTGTCTTCTAACCAAAATTTCCCATTGTGAATTCTACTTAAAATGATATTTGTGCACTCTTCATTATCGAATTCATACTGTAAACCATATGTGACGATTTCATTATTTTTCAAATGTTCATAACCTTGCTTCAATGTCATATCCTGGTTATATATATACTGATACTCACTTGAAAAATCATTGTCATTTACTATTTCTATTTTACATCCAAGATAACTCTTTACATTTTCCAAATGCAAAACTCCATCTGGTATGGATGATAGAGAAAACTCAGGGTCTACTTCTAAAGCTTCTACTAGTTCTTTCTTCAATTTAGGTCTATTCTTGTCTCTAATGTTGTGAATCAAAGATGTATCCATGTTCCCTTCCAATTCTTTATATCGATTCAAAGATTTGTCAAGATAAATACCTCAAATTCGTGATTCTAGGGTTTGCAAAGATTCGGTGCTTCAATCCTTCACAAAATCTCTGCAAAACACTTCCAATCTCTTCTTTCTGCTATTTCAATCACTTCAATTCACTTTGATAGATAAATAACATCAATCATAACCTTTTATCACTTGAATCTCACTTAATTCTGACATCGCATTCAATTCTTTTGCCGCTTCTTTCCAAAAAGTTATTTATGCTATCCTGCAAAACTTAAAACTTTTTGCGATCTCGCAAAACATAACATTATCTTTTGCGCTCTTAACCATAGCATTAGTACATCATAGTATTGATGGAATATGGATGAAGTGACTGAGGGGGGGGGTGAATCAGTCAACCATAAAAACACTTCACAATTAATTCTTTGCAGATCCTTTAAGATATCTTAACAATGTTGTCTGTTTTAGCACTCGGTAAATAGATTGCAGTAACTTTGAAGATGCAGAAAGTATTAGCAATATTATCTTTAGATATTCATCAGTGCATGTAAATGATTGAGGAAGCAATTAAGAACACAAGAGACACAAGATTTAACGTGGAAACCCAATATGGGAAAAACCACCAATGTATCTAGATACTAATTTTCACTTTTCTGAAGTGATGCCCGGTTAGAAGCCAACCCGGTAAAAGGTTACAAAACACACTGTTAGGTGTGACCTTGTTAGAGGATTTAAAACACCCTGCTAGGAGTGGCTTGGTAAGAGGTCTTGAAAACAATTCAATGGAATTGTCACCTTGTTAGAGGATTTATATTATGGTTGTTAAACCAACTCGGTTAAGAGATTTTGAATTCACTGTTACAATGATAAGAAGGTAACAATGAAAAAGTGACCTGTATAATAATGCAACTGTCTTGCTGATTACAGATCTCTGTTCTGCATAAGTCTGATCCTCTCTGATCGAATAAATCTCTGCTGCTCCTCAAGGATATCTGAACATCCTTCACAAATTCGCATAAACCTTTCCTTCTTTTCTTCTGTAAATCTTCTGCTGTGTTGTTATTACTTTTCACATTTGACCTTTTATTTATATGATTTTGGATTAGTCAAATTGACATTATTTAGTATAACAGTCGGCTGAATTAAGTAAACTCTATTTGCAAAAATCCTTCAAGGGCCGACAGTGCTCGGTGACCATATCTTTTTATAATTTTTCGGAGACCGAGGGAACTCGGTAAACACCAACAATCCTTTACCTTTGATAACCGACTGAACTCGGTAAATACTAACTTTCCTCGATGACCGACTGAACTCGGTAAACACTAAACTTTCTTCGGCAACCGAGTGAACTCGGTAAACACTAAACTTTCTTCGGCAACCGAGTGAACTCGGTAAACACTAAACTTTCTTCGGCAACCGAGTGAACTCGGTAAACACTAAATTTCTTCGATAACCGAGTGAACTCGGTAAATACTACTTTTCTTCGATAACCGAGTGGACTCGGTAAGCATTAATATTCCTTTCTGGCAGACCGACTAAGCTCAGTAGAAGCAGATTTCTGCAGACTATGACATTGTGTGACATCAAGGACAATACATAATTGAGTAGCAATTTCCTTCAGAAAATTGTTTCCAACAATCTCCCTCTTTGGCATTGATGGCAACACAATATGTCATATCATAAGAAATTTGAAAGAGTTAGCTCGGTTTAGATTCAAATCTCCCTCTTTCAGCAAACTTCCTTCTGACTAATGAAAATTTCTTGAAGTAATAGCAAAGACATAGCAAACACTCCCTCTTTGACAACACATGCCAAAGATAATTCACATATTACCGGTGAAAATTAATGTACCTTAAGTACTGATTCATATGCAATGATTCCTTTAATAGACTGCATCAACAGGTTGATTTTCAATCATGTTCAGGTTGATGCATCACTAAAACTGTATTTAGTGAGCCTCGGATAGGGGAATGACCCCTAACTTACCTCTTAGATACACAAATGCATCCTTAGGTAATGGTTTGGTAAAAATGTCTGCAATCTGTTCTTTTGTATGAATATATTCTAATCTGATTTCCTTGTCCTGCACCAATTCTCTGACAAAGTGATATTTAATAGCAATGTGCTTGGTTTTGGAATGCATCACTGAATTTTTAGAAATGTTTATTGCACTGGTATTGTCACAAAATATAACAACTGGTTCTTTGATTTCAACCTTCATACCTTCTAATAGCTGTTTAAACCAAACAATATTTGAACAGTTTACTGCAGCAGCAACATATTCTGCTTTGGCTGTGGATTGAGATGTACAATTCTGCTTTTTACTAGTCCAGGATACCAGTCTTTTTCCAAGAAAAAATGCTCCACCACTTGTGCTTTTTCTGTCATCAATGTTTCCTGCCCAATCAGCATCAGTAAATACTTTCAAGTCTAGATTGCCTCCAAATTTATACCACAAACCATACTCTTCAGTTCCTTTTAAGTATCTTAAGATTCTTTTGATTGCCATCATGTGATTTTTCTTAGGTTTTGCTGAGAATCTAGCTACTATACCGACTGCTAAGGCAATATCAGGTCTTGTATGTACCACATACTGCAATTTTCCAATCATAGATCGGTATAGGGTCTGATCAACTTCTTTTGAATCATCATTTTTGGTAAGTTTCAGTCCAGTACACATGGGTGTACCAACTGGTTTTGAATCTTCCATTCCAAACTTCTTAAGTATCTCCTTAATGTATTTGGATTGAGTAATGTATATACCATTCTTGCTTTGCTGAATTTGAAGACCAACAAAGAATTTTATTAAGCCAAACATAGACATTTCAAATTCTCTGTTCATTTGTTCTGAAAATTCTTTGCACTGATCCTCATTCCCTGTAAATATAGTATCATCCACAAATATTTATGCCAATACAATTTTGTCATCCGGTCCTTCTTTGATATACAGATTACTGTTGTCATTAGCTCTTTTGAAATTAATCTGGATCAAATAGTTATGGAGTCTTTCATACCATGCTCTAGGAGCTTGTTTTAGACCATACAATGCTTTGTGTAACCTGCAGACCATGTCCCTTTTGTCTAGATCAACAAAACCTTCAGGTTGTTCAATGTAGACTTCTTCATCAAGAATTCCATTGAGAAATGCAGATTTTATATCCATCTGATATACCTTAAATCCTTTGTGTGCTGCATAAGCAAGTAGAGTTCTTACACCTTCTAATCTTGCAACAGGAGAAAAAGTTTCTCCATAATCTATACCTTCTTCTTGAGAATAACCTTTACATACCAGTCTAGCTTTGTTTCTAGATACTTGACCATCTTCATTCAGTTTATTTCTGAATACCCATTTTGTTCCAATTACATTCTTATCTCTAGGTCTAGGTACAAGAGTCCAAGTTTTGTTCTTTTGTATTTGTTCTAATTCTTCATTCATTGCTTCAATCCAACTTTCATTCTCTAATGCATCTTTGATATTTCTAGGTTCAAAATCAGTAAGTAGACATGTACCTTTTAGCTTGCTTCTTGTCATAGTACCATCTGATTTGTTTCCAATGATTTGATCTGGTGTATGATGTCTTCTGACATATTTGGCTAGTATAGGTTCCTTGCCTTTTGAATGATTCATGCTGTTGTCTTCTAGGATCTCTTCTTCAGGTTGCTCGAACTCGGTAGATATTTGCTCGATAACTTCAGGCTGAGACTCGGTCTGAATTTCTTCCTGTGACTCGGTTTGAACTTCTTCCTGTGACTCGGTAACTGTGCTCGGCTCGGTAGATATAGCTTCCTTATTGATAGTTGTGTCTGTCAATGTTTCAGGTTCAATGTAAACGAATCTTCTGTAGTTCTCAGGTTCCCTTTTGCTTTCTTCCTCAGTCTTTTCTGCAAACTCATCAAATTTCACATGTATACTTTCTATGACTTTGTGAGTAGATAAGTTCAGACATTTGTATGCCTTGCTTTTGCTAGAATATCCTAGGAATATTCCTTCATCACTTTTCACATCAAATTTATTTCTTCTGGATTCTTTTAAGATATAACACTTGCTACCAAATATTTTCATGTAACTTACATTAGGTTTATAGCCATACCATAATTCATAAGGAGTTTTGAATGTGTCTTTCTTCAGTTGTACTCGGTTCAAGGTATGAACTGCAGTGCTGATAGCTTCCTTCCAGTACTTTATAGCGATGTTCTTTTCTATCATTAGAGTCCTTGCACAATCCATAATAGATCTGTTTCTTCTTTCTGCTATTCCATTCTGCTCAAGAGTTCTAGGAGCTGATACCTGCCTTTTGATTCCTCTTTCAATGCAGAAGTTGTTAAAATCATGGGAGATGAATTCACCACCTCTGTCTGATCTTAAGCATTTCAATCTTTTCCCTGTTTCTTTTTCTACTCTTGCTAAGTACCATTTGAACTTTTCAAATGCCTCTGATTTTTCTCTTAAATACATAACAGTCATCATTCTAGAATAATCATCAATGAAAAGAATAAAGAATTTATCTCCAGTATAGCTTTGTATTCCAATAGGTCCACATAAATCAGTATGCACAATTTCCAAAATTTCTTTAGACTGATAGTTCTTACTTTTGAAACTAGTTTTACTCATTTTGCCAATCTGACAATTCTTACATAGACCAGTGTCAGGTTTCTTCAAAGTAGGAATGCCTCTAACCTTCTTGAATTTGCTTATTTTTATCATGTTATCAAAGTTCACATGACATAACCTTTTGTGCCATAGCCAACTTTCTTCTATTTGAGCAATAAGGCATGAATATTCATTGAGATCAAGATAAAATAAGTTACCTTTTGTTTGTTTTCCTGATCCAATGAGTTTTCCTTTTCCATCCAGCAGTCTTGCTTGACCATTCATGAATTCAACCTTGAAACCAGTGTTGATTAGCTGTGCTACACTTAGAAGATTATGTTTTAGTCCTTCAACCCAGTAAGCATTATCACATATGAGTTCTTTGGTTAATGAGATTCTTCCTTTTCCTTTTATACAACAAGGTTCATTGTTTCCAAATCTTACATTACCATTGTCACAGTCTTCTAGATATTCAAATTTTGTCTTGTCACCAGTCATGTGGTGTGAACATCCGCTGTCTATTATCCATATATCATCTTTGCTTATATGAGAAATAAGTGCTATCTTATCTTCATCATCATCAGATTCATCTTTTATAGCAATAAAGACAATTTCTTCTTCACTATCATCAGAATCTTTAGCCATAAAACACAATTTCTTACCTTTATCCTTGTATGATTTGAAATTCTTTTTGCCATAGTACTTGTGACTTCTCTTTTCTTCCTTGACTTGCTTGTTTGGGTACCTAGCTGCAATATGTCCAATTTCTTCACATGAAAAACAGATTAAAGGAGTTTTACCTTTATACTTACCTTTCCCTCTAGAGTACTTCTTTGCAAGTAATGCTTCAACAATTTCAAGATCACTATCAGAACTTTCTTCTGATTCTTCTTCACTGTCTGTCTGAACTTCTTTAATTTTCTTGTTCTTCTTTAGTGAAACCTTGGCCTCAAATGCTGATTCAATATTTTTGGAACTAGGAACATAGTTGTCATAGTTGTCTAATTCAAAAGCTGTCAATCTTCCAACTAGAGCATCCAAGGTTATACTGTGGTTTGCTTCACATCTTCTTTCTTGAATAGCTGATACTCTTATTGCATAGATAGGGAGTAGTGTTCTGAGTACCTTACTTATAACAGTCTCATTTGAGATTGTTCCTCCAGAAGCTCTAATTGCACTTACACTTGCTTTGATTCTTTCAACATATTTTGCAATGTTTTCATCTTCCTTCATATTCATCTTGTCAAACTGTCCTCTTAGGCTTTCTGCTTTGGCTCTCTTCACATTTGCATCACCACCATATATTTTCTTCAGTGCCACCCACATTTCATATGCAGTAGTGCAGTCTTTAATATCATCAAATTCTTCATAGCTGAGAGCAGATGCAATGTCTATCATCATGGTATTGTGAGTCTTTTTATCTGCAATGTCTTCAACAGTTAATGTGCCATTAGGAATTGTATACTCTTCATCAATGTATTTGCATCCTGAATCACCAATGGAAGCCAGATGAAGTCGCATGAGACCTTGCCATGCTGAAAAGTTATCTCTGTTAAGCTTTGGAATTTCCCTCTTGTAAGACATCTTGATCTTTAGCTTAGGTCTTTGAAACCCTTCCTGCAAGCACCAAAAGCTCTAATACCAATTGATGGAATATGGATGAAGTGACTGAGGGGGGGGGTGAATCAGTCAACCATAAAAACACTTCACAATTAATTCTTTGTAGATCCTTTAAGATATCTTAACAATGTTGTCTGTTTTAGCACTCGGTAAATAGATTGCAGTAACTTTGAAGATGCAGAAAGTATTAGCAATATTATCTTTAGATATTCATCAGTGCATGTAAATGATTGAGGAAGCAATTAAGAACACAAGAGACACAAGATTTAACGTGGAAACCCAATATGGGAAAAACCACCAATGTATCTAGATACTAATTTTCACTTTTTTGAAGTGATGCCCGGTTAGAAGCCAACCCGGTAAAAGGTTACAAAACACACTGTTAGGTGTGACCTTGTTAGAGGATTTAAAACACCCTGCTAGGAGTGGCCTGGTAAGAGGTCTTGAAAACAATTCAATGGAATTGTCACCTTGTTAGAGGATTTATATTATGGCTGTTAAACCAACTCGGTTAAGAGATTTTGAATTCACTGTTACAATGATAAGAAGGTAACAATGAAAAAGTGACCTGTATAATAATGCAACTGTCTTGCTGATTACAGATCTCTGTTCTGCATAAGTCTGATCCTCTCTGATCGAATAAATCTCTGCTACTCCTCAAGGATATCTGAACATCCTTCACAAATTCGCATAAACCTTTCCTTCTTTTCTTCTGTAAATCTTCTGCTGTGTTGTTATTACTTTTCACATTTGACCTTTTATTTATATGATTTTGGATTAGTCAAATTGACATTATTTAGTATAACAGTCGGCTGAATTAAGTAAACTCTATTTGCAAAAATCCTTCAAGGGCTGACAGTGCTCGGTGACCATATCTTTTTATAATTTTTCAGAGACCGAGGGAACTCGGTAAACACCAACAATCCTTTACCTTTGATAACCGACTGAACTCGGTAAATACTAACTTTCCTCGATGACCGACTGAACTCGGTAAACACTAAACTTTCTTCGGCAACCGAGTGAACTCGGTAAACACTAAACTTTCTTCGGCAACCGAGTGAACTCGGTAAACACTAAACTTTCTTCGGCAACCGAGTGAACTCGGTAAACACTAAATTTCTTCGATAACCGAGTGAACTCGGTAAATACTACTTTTCTTCGATAACCGAGTGGACTCGGTAAGCATTAATATTCCTGTCTGGCAGACCGACTAAGCTCGGTAGAAGCAGATTTCTGCAGACTATGACATTGTGTGACATCAAGGACAATACATAATTGAGTAGCAATTTCCTTCAGACAATTGTTTCCAACAAGTATACCTTCTATTAACTGCACAAGACTTAGTTCATCATAAATCTACTTCTATACTAAATCTAAGTTTTGAATCTACTAAAATTTACATAAACTAAGTGCTTAAAGATAGGTCAGGTAAGGATTCACTCTTACCACTTAATACATCACCTATCTGATTACCTTCCATGTTGATTCTGTCTTCTTGATCTATTCCTTTAACAAACTTTACTTCATCTTCATTACTGCAGAAAACTTTCTGACTGTTTCTTGTACTTTCATTTCTTTTTGCATTGTTTCTAGAGTTAGGGTTCAGATGATAAGTTCCATTGTTCATTCTACGAAACATTATTGTATGTCCAATCCTGTTGCATATCTGACAAACAATTCCATTGTTCCCATATCTTTGTCCTTGCTAATTAATCTATGACTTGCAATTTCTAGCAATGTGTCCAACTTTGTTGCATCTATAACACACTACTTCATTTCTTTTGTTCATGTCTTCAGTAGGTCTCTTATTTGCATTGTTAGTATTCCTAAACATTCTATTACCATAATTATTCTCAATAACTTTAGGTCTTCTACATTCAATAGCTCTATGTCCAAAACCATGACAATTATAACAATAACCATTTAGAGGTTTAAACTATTTACCCATGGAATCTCTTTTCATATGACCAATAGCATTACAAGAAAAACATCTACCTTTGAATTCTCTTTGCATACCTTTGGGTGATTCCTCTTGCTTCGGTGATTCTTCTTCTTAAGGTGCATCTTTAGATTTGTTGATCTCATCAGGCTTCTTCTCATCTATGCTTTCAGATGTCTTCAGATCTGGTTTCTTGCTTTCATCATTTCTTCTGAATATATTAAATCCAAGTCTAGTCTTATCATAGGATGGTTTCCCAAAAGAAACTTGTTCATCGATCTTCTCACTATTTGAATATAGCCTTTCAAGTTGTTGTTTGGATTGAGTCAATTCACCTTTCACAATCTTATTGTACTTCTCAAGTTCTGTATACTACACATTTACTTTCTCAAATTCGAATGTCACTTTTTCAAGTTTAGATTTCAGTTCTTCATTTTCAGTCTTTAGACTTTCATTCTTAGATTTTAGATTTACTTTATTTTTGCTATTTCCATCTTTCAAACTAAGCTTCAAATTCACTATCTTCAATTCATGCTTAAGGATCTCATTTTCTTTTTCCAAGTTATCACAATCTTCAATAAGAATTTTGGATTCCTTTTTAGATCTCAGATCTTCTAACTTGTTTTTTAATTTCTCAATAAGGTTCTTTGCATCATCATATTTCCTTTTTAGAGTGTTTCTTTCATTAGTAAGCATATCAATCTTCTCAAGAGCTTCATCAAGATTCTTTTGTGGTTGATCCATATCCATAGAGATCTTTTGTTTTAGAAATACCACAAATTTACCTAGATACAAATGTTGTCAGTACTACTATGGGAACCATTGATCCTTTTTCTTGACATTGGTTATAAATGGAAAAATGTTAAAAAATTGCATGATAGATTTTGGAGCATCCAATACAGTTATGCCTGCTGATGTCATGAGAACAATGGGACTTCAAGTGGAGACTCCTCATGGGAGATGCCAGGCCATGGATTCTAGAGAGGTACCTGTCATTGGTACAATTAGGGTCTTGCCTTACAAACTTACAGCTTATCGTGATAGATAATTAACAATGAGTGTGCTAGTTGTTGACATACCTCCTCAATGCGGGATGTTGTTGTCAAGAAAGTGGAGTGCAGCAATGGGAGGTAGTATATAGTGTGACTTATCTTTTGCAACTTTCAAAATTGCTAGTCAAAGTGTTAAGGTATCCAAGGAAAATAGAACTCCTCATATGATTGAAGAGGAGACACAAAATGACAATATGAGTTGTTTCCTTGACACTGATATCAATTATTTTAAAGTACAGAGCCCAAAGGTTGAAGGAAAAGATGAACTTTCATTATTATCTGACGACAAAGAAAATTTTACAGATCAAAATGGTCTATGGGCCATGTACTTCGATGGTGCAAACTCTAAGGAGGGAGCTAGTGCGGGTGTATTGTTAATTGCTCCTACCAGAAAAACATTCAAGTATTCATTTACTTTGATGTTTCCTTGTACAAACAACACTGCAGAGTATGAAGCTCTATTAATAGGACTAAGATTGGTCTCAAAACACAAAATCAGAAATATTATAGTGATTGGAGATTCAGAACTTGTGATATCTTAAATAAGGTCCAAGTATGCTTCAAAGAATGATGTACTTAAAAGGTACAAAAATGTAGTTTGGGATGAGATAGAGGGTTTTAATGCTTTTGGTATTGAATGGATGGACAAAAGTCAAAACAAAATGGCTGACTTACTTGTAAACATTGCCTTAAGACCAAAGGATATTACATTTTCTGGAATTTACAAGATAGAAATTCAATATAGACCTTCTATACCAAATAATGTTGAGAATTGGCAGATATTTGAAGATGATTGTGACACGTTGAAGTTTTTACATTCTAAGGCTGACCTTGAAGATAGAGAATTAAATTTCAGTGGGTATGCAGAAACTTCAGGTGGCAAGCATACCATCCTTGGTAAGGAAGTCTTGTAGTTGAAAACAAATAGGGTCCCAAAGGGTTTGGTTGTTCTTGAGAGATCATTTGATAACGCTGACAGGTTCTTTTTAACAAAAGGTATTGATAAGCCAGAAAATCTAGAGGAAATTAATTTAGGGACAGTTGACACTCCAAAGAATGTATATGCTAGAGGAAAGTTATCTCCCAAGATAAGAAAGTTCCTAATTGATCTTCTTAGGAAATATAGACATGTTTTTGCATGGTCTTATGATGATTTAAAAGCTTATAGACAGGATTTGTTTCAACATGAAATACCCTTGAAAGAAGGAACAAAGCCTTTCAGACAAAAATTAAGACCCATGAACCCTACTTTGGCACCAAAAATGCAAGAATAATTACAAAGGATGAGTGATGTAGGTATCATTAAACCTATTAGGCATTCTACCTGGGTATCCAACTTGGTCCCAATAAGGAAGAAGAATGAAGACATTAGGCTTTGTGTTGACTTCAGGAATTTAAATATGCATTCATTAAAAGATAATTATGGATTGCCAAATATGGAAGCCATGTTACAAAGAGTCACTAGTTTAGAGCTAATGTCTATGATGGATGGGTTTTCAAGATAAAACCAAGTTATTGTCAAGGATACCGAACAATTTAAAATTGCATTTACCACTCCATGGGGCACATATGTGTATGTCAGAATGCCTTTTGGTTTGATAAATGTTGGAGCTACTTTTCAAAGAGCCATGGATGCGGCATTTGCAGATTTCATCAACAAGTTTCTTGTGATATATCAGGATGACCTTACAACCTACTCAAAAAAAGAGGATCAAAATTGTGGCCACCTTGGAAAGATTTTTGTAAGAGCTCTTGAGTATGGAGTGTCTTTGAACCCAAAGAAATGTGTTTTTGGAGTAACAGAAGGTAAGCTTCTAGGTCACATTGTTTCTAAAGATGGTGTTATAATTGACCATGAGAGGGTGATTCCAATTGACAAAGTGCCATTACCAAGAAATGCCAAAGGAATTCAGTCTTTCTTTGGATAGATAAACTTTGTTAGGAGGTTTGTCCCAAATTTTGCCGAGACTAGTTTTCCTATCTCCAAGATGTTAAAAAAGGATGCAAAGATGAACTGGACTAAAGAAGAAAAGAGAGCCTTTTTTGAAATCAAACAGGCAATCAAGAATGCACATGTGTTAAGGACACCAAATTTTAGTAAGCCTCTCCAAATTTTTTGTTTTGCTTCCTTTCATACTATTACTGCAGTACTATTGCAAAAGAATTCAGAAGGTTATGAGCAACCCATATCTTTTTTCAGCAAGTCTTTACAAGCAGCAGAGTTAAAATATGATATAAATGAGAAACATGCTTATGCATTAGTTAAAGCTATTAATAATTTCAGATGCTACTTAGTGGGAGCAATTGTAGTTGCATATGTGCCTAGTGCTACTGTGAAAAACATTTTAGTGCAACAAGAGGTTTCAGGAAGAAGGTGTAGATGGATCAATAGGATCCAAGAATTCAACATTGACATTCAAATCACAAAACTAGTCAGAGGACTAGGATTAGATAAACTCATGCCCCAAAGCAATCTAGATGCTAATCATATAAATATTCTTGAAGAAGAACAGAGGCCATACATTTGTGATTTGGATTGTTGTGATTGGTATAAAGATATTGTTGGGTACTTACAGAAAATATTCCTTCCTCCTAAAATGGATGATAACAAAAAGATGACTGTCAAATTGCATGCTTTAAGGTATGTAATTCTTAAAGGTGAATTATGGTGGAGAAGCAATGAGGGTGTTTTTCTCAAGTGTGTTGATCATGAAAAAGATGAACACTTGTTACAGGAGATGCATAAGGGTGTGTTTGGTGGCCATTACATGGCTAAGACAACTTCACATAATATATTAAGGTCTGGCTTTTGGTGGCCTATAATTTTTAAAGATGCATATTTTCTTGTCAAGAAGTGCGATGCCTGCCAGAGATTCACAGGAAAGTTGAAATTCAGTGGTAATTTGCCTTTGAGACCTATTGCAGTAATGGCCCCTTTTCAAAAGTGGGGTATGGATTTTATTGGGGAGATCCCAAACAAATCAAGCAGTGGTCGTTCATACATTTTGGTGGCCACTGATTATTTTACTAAGTGGGTGGAAGAAATTCCCACTAGAAGGGCTACTAGTAAGGTGGTGATTGATTTTATGATGCAGAATATCTTGACCAGGTTTGGATGTCCTGAGACAATAGTAGTTGACAATGCAATGTGTTGCAGGTCTGAAGAATTTGGTGTTTTCTATTAGCTATATGGGATTCAGGTCTCATACTCATCCCCTTATCACCCCCAGGGTAACGGTTAGGCAGAATCAAGTAACAAGAACTTGATAAATTTTTTGAAAAGAGTTCTGGATAAAAACAAGAAATCATGGGATTCCAAGTTACTTCTGGCCCTGTGGGCTGATAGAATGACAATAAAAAGGGCAATTGGTTGTTCTCCTTTTTATTTGGTATATGGAATTCATGCAAGGCTACCACAAAACAATCTATTGTAGATGTACAAGTTCATTCAAATATATGATGATGATTTGGATAATGAAATGAAGATCAGGTTGGATGATCTGATATAGTTGGATGAATCAAGAAGAGAAGCTCATAACAAAAATATCAACTTATAGTTGCAATATAAGAGCTTGTATGAAAAAAGGACTGCAGTAAGAAATTTTTATATTAATGATTTAGTTATGATGTGAAATGCCAGATTGGAAGACAGGGGTAAGCATAGTAAATTTGACCCAATATAGTTGGGACCCTATATCATTGATGCCAAATGGGGATCTGATTCCTATATTTTGAAGGATTTGGTTGGAAATGCTTTGGAATTGCTAGTTCATGGACAATTTCTAAAATTGTACTTTTCATAAGGAGCTCTCTTTCATCCATGAATAGTAATTTAGTTTTCCCTTTTTGTAGTGTGTTTCCTTTCTTGTTTTCCTATCTTCACTTTCTTTTTGAGGGGTACCCTACAAATTTTGTTCAGATGGTGGTCTACTCTCCCAATGATTCTAAATTCATGTATGGGCACAAGTTACCCATCATCCCCAGATAGAGCCAATGTTAGACCATTTTCATGACAATGAAAAATCCTTTGAAAGTGGCCTATTTTTATCGCGTACCCTGGAAAGTGCCCTACCATGCCTACAAGCTTATTTCAATTAGCATAGAAAATTCACAAGGTTTTATGACTTGGGCCCTTACCCATGTGTGGTCTTTGATGTCACCAAGCTCCATTTCAAATCACAGGGTCTAATGTGTTCATACCAGGGACATATTCAAGTTTTAAGGTCTACAGAGATGGTTTACTTCATGTCAGGTGGTTTCAAAATTATCTAAGCATAAAAACCCTAAATATTTTCTATATCTCTGTCACCTTTTGTTTTAAGATAAAACCCTGGTTGTTTTCAATATTTCACCTCTTTGCAGTTTTTCTCCGACGTCAACATTTCCTATATGTGTTGTTGTGACTTGGTGGGGCCTAGTTCTTCATTGTGCTCAGTCGTTTGATCTCTAGTTTCCCGGGCAGTTAAATTTTTTCATTCAACGATTGGGCAACTGTGTGTTCACAAGGTCTCTTGATTCTGGCAGTTAAGTGCTTTTTATTCAGTGACCTGATGTTTTCTTCAGTCACATATTGATCGCGCAACCCTAGTGGTTTGTGCCTTAGCCTTCAGCGATTGGGTGAGCGGTTAATAATCCTCTGACGGTTGGGCTATGTGGTCAGTTAAAGTTCAGTCAGGATCTACGATGTTCGTGTTTCCACAGTGAAAAGATGCAAGGAAATTAATCATCATGGCAATGTGACAGCTGTCGATTGGGTCAAAGTCATGAAAGCCGATGGGACGGTGGGTCCAGGTGGGTCTGCATGTCAGATGTTGTAGTCGTGCTCATTCCTGATTGGCCAAAAGGTTAGTGATATGGCAGTTGTCGATAGGGTCAGAGTTTGTATTAAAGTTAAGGGCTTTCCAGTTATCTGTTCATCATGTGGTTGTCGTGACGCCTCAAACAGAAACTGCGAGGTCTTTATTCTTCACGGCATTGTGATAGCCGTCGATTTGGTCAAAGACCCAAAATGTAAAGTAAGATGTGGGTCCATGTGTTGAGTTTTGCCGATGTGTTTGTTTCTCATTGGCCAAGAGACTGATTGTATGGCCGGAGACTTTTTAGGGCCCATTTGACTATTGCGATGATTTATGATAACCGTCTGATATGCCGAGAAATAATGAAAATTGATAGCTATGTTTTGAACTTGACAAATTAACCATTGTCAGTCGACATTTGAATTTAAAATACAAGATTTAACAGAAAATAAAAGAAATAATGCACCAGAACCTATGTGATATGATTTCCTTCTTCATGAGTCATAAATATGGAGTTTTACATTTGAAAGTCGGGTGATCTCCAGGATGGTTGAGATGGATAGGATCAGATTTTTTTTGCCGCCATGTGTTTGATATTTTACAGGTGGTTGTTTTTGGACAGAGCAGTTATGAGTTAGACCAAGTTGTCAATGATTTCTTCTCTGGTACGTAGAGGTAGCTGAGATATTTTGTGGTAATGAATGCTTGTCGTAGGGATAATAAGATCATGCCTTGATTTGCAGTTTTGACTGCTAGGGTTTCTAGAATGTAAAGATATCAGATTTGTCTATGATATTTCTAATAGAATTAGGATTACTTCTTTGTCACTTCTGTAATAAATGTTTTCTTGATTTCATGTTGTAGTGGTTGGCAATGTTGCCCTAATTATTCCCTAAATTACCGTAAGCTTGTAGCAATCCTTGTTCTTATAAAAGGATTCCCAAGGTCATTTAGAAGGGTTCTGAATTCTCTGCAAAATTTCAGAGTTGGCTCCAAGAGTTCTTTCTAAAGGGTTGAAAGAGAGAATCACTTGCAAGAGACCAAAGATAGACTTAGTTCTATAGGCTTGCATTTAGGACTGAGAGAAGAGGTCTGTAACCTTTCTGTTGTACAAAAATCTTAATGAATCCATAGTGTTCTTATCTTTTGTGGTATATTTTATGTTCAGTTATTCACTCTTGTATCAGTTTGTTACAAACTTGTATAAGAATAGAAAATTTTCTTTGAACCTTGTCTCCTATTTACTGATTTGTAATTTCTTATTATCTTGTGAGTTTATGGCCTCAAGATCAATAGTTGCAAACATAAGTGTTGTATGTTGTGATATGTTTTGCCTATTAACTTGAAAAGTTAAATAAATGCCTGATGTAACCTAACATAATTGCAAAACATTAAGGAGGATATAGGTAAGTAGTGAGGTTCTCATCTGATTATCATTTATTAAGTGAATGATAGAATCAACAATATAGTGAGGAATTGTTTCTGAATATGCCCAATGGATAAGGGACTAATCACATATACTTTGTCTAATAGATGTTCTTTCTTGTCTAGCAGTTCTACCCTAAGACAAACAAATCAAATTCTAAATCTTATAAGTCAGAAGTTGTGGATTAAATAGCTAAAGCCCCTGCTTTATTTGTGAGTAACTTGATATTGTGTTTAGCTTCACATCCTATCTCTTTATTTCATGGATAAAAAGAAGTTTTATGAGAAAATCTTCTTTGTGAGGATTGGTGGAAAAGGTGAAATTAAGTGATCCTAATCCTAGGTGCACCCGCCTAAATTCTGCAGAGTTCAAAGTGTAGAAAGCCTTAGTACTTTGTTCATTAGTCTTTGTTCTTGTATGAATGTACTGATTGTGGGAAGTAAGCTACCCCATAGGTATATCTCTGCACTAATAAACGTAGTTAAAATCTTGCTAAATCAAGAGCCAACAAGCATAATGTGGAATGTTATCAAGATTTACTCCATTATCTACAGTTATATTTTTGTTTGTGGATCTCCCTACTCCAAATGTTCAAGAATGGTTGTCCAGAACATTTTGGGTAGTGTTCATTACTAAACACCAGTTGTTTTCTTCTTTGTTTTTCAAGTGACCTAATGGAAATTCCCATATTCTTTATTTTTTAATAAACTAGCATGCAATGGGTATGCGGAAGAGGGGTGGAAGGTCAATACAAAAAAATTATGGTCTATTTTTTTTTGCATAAATTAATGAATTATATGAAGTCAAAGGGTAGAATATTAAATAGAAGATGATGTTGTTTGTTCAAAAAAGATATCAATTGAAAATTTATAGCAGAAATAGTTAGACAAAATGTGAAAAAGAATGAGCCAATCACATGGAAGAAAAATAGACGATAATGATATATTATATGATCATCATTGTCTTAGTGGCCCATTGCTTTTTCACTTGGACCGCTCATACATGATATCTCTTGTATTGTATTCAATCAAGGGAGATGAGTAAGGAGGGAGTGGAATATAGAGGGAAAGGGGAAGAAATTAGGGAGGGAGAGATCTAAAGAGGGGAGGAAGGAAGAAGAGGAGAGATAGAAGAACATAGATCTTTCTCTATGTTACCCTCCCTCCTTACATCAATTTCTCTCTTCTTCCCCCTCTTTATCTTATTCTCTCTTAACCATAAGTCCCCCCTCTTTATCAATTTCTCTCTCCTTACACTTATAACTATAAATTGGACATCATGATTTTTGATGAGTAGAATGACACAAACTTAATGTTTAAGTTTTCACGAGTACTTTTAAAATAATCTGATAGTGGTTGTTTAATTGACAATCAATAGGCTTTCTTATTTGACCTCTCCTCTCCTCTTGTGGCTACAATAATCCAATAAAATTTCATTCCCACTAGTTTTCAAAGATGTATTCCTATTCAAATTAGATGACTATAATTGTACATCCTATAATAGTTTTACCATTGTAAAATCCTCACTTTTATATACTAATCAATTGGTTATAAAGCTTTGTCCTATACTCTAACATGCTATGAACTTTATGTCAAAAGAAACAATACCAAAATAGAAATAACCATCTCACTAACATAATAATCAATTTATTATCCTCCTCTTATATCTAAAATAAAAATCATTCTTAGAAACTCCTAAAAATACCTTTTAAATTGAAATCACATCAAAGTATCATCTTGTATTATCCATCAAACATTCTGAAAACACATTTTACCATAATTACTCATGAATAAGAATTCATGTTTTTGAATTTTAATTAATTAAAAAATACAGTGTTGGATAGGTGTTGTTGTATAATTCAACTAGCCAGCACATTCTGCCTACTTCTCCACATGGTACTAGGAATATACCTCTCCTTGCTACTGCCTCTCCCAGCTCTTGCAAAATTGACAAACCATCACACAATCCCTCAATTCACTTTCAAAATCCTTAATCCAATGCCAAACTTTCACCAGCAAATTAGAGGAATAGTGAAGAAGCCATGCGATCATCTATAAAATAACTGCTCAATGGAGGAACTCAAGTGTTCCGAATCAAGAAGGCACGACCTCATACTTTGATTTTTTGAAGCTACTACACGCATGTCTAAACTTAAATACATAAAATATATTTCTTTGCCAATGCAACTAATTAGGGTTTGTAGCTCATTAGTGTTTATGTGGCTACCTCAGTGTGGTTGTATGGAAGAGTTCTAAGTTAGGAAAGCAGTTTACAAAGAAAAGACACCCTTCCATAGCAAAGGTGTAAGGACCCTGCTGGAGCTCAAAATTCTAGAGTATATTTTGAGCTCCATATTTTGAAAATTTATCTAAGTATGAGATTAGTGCCCTGAAAATCTTTAAAAGAGACCGAGTTTGAGTACATGGATAAAAGGGCTTGATGATTTTTATGTGATGGGGCTTAGGACATGTGATCCTCACCTATCACTTAGCATATGCAGATGTTTTCAGCTCTCAGAATTCAATTCTAAGATATTTTGGAGTCAGCCAGTTGAAGGTCATTGCACAAATCTACACTTTGCATTCTATTCAGTTATTTCTGAATGACCTACTTTGGATGTTTGCATCTGACACCAGGTTGATAGTCATGGCATAAGGGTTGTTGCACTATATTTTAGTTATGAGAGTGAATCTCCATGCACATTTTCAAAGTTCGGTAAGTTCATATGATCAATTTACTAAGGCCTTTCTATTTGCATTTTATTCAATTTTATTAAATGTGGGAATGCAGAGTTTTAAGTGGCCTATTTTGAGGTAGTACAAATTTCTCCCAATTAGTGATCAGAAGGAATTGAATGTTGTTTTATACTGTAGACATGGAAATGAGCTTCTCTAATGATTTTGAGATCATGACTAATCCATTTGATCACTTCGCTCAGTCAGTTCCAAATGCAATTTCTACAAGTTTCATTGTTTTCAATTCAAGACGTTCTTAGGGCATTACTTTGAGGAATATTTCTGGAGAATCAATTGATCATTTTGGAAATTTTATTGCAGCCTTTTTTTATAAATATGAAAGATAATCTACACCCAAGGTTTCAGGCTATGTGGGTTCCTTTTGATAGGTTTGCAAGGTCAGACAAAAGGTGTTCTATGTTGATGAATAATGCTGACAGGATTGACTTCACAAAGAGACCATTTTTAGAAATTCGTAACTTGATGTTGGATGCTTTTTTCTAGATGGGATTTTGTTCCTTGTTTTCCTTGTATATGAGTCTTCTTTCAACATCAGTGGTTCAACCTCAGCTCTTCATTCGATATTTTTGATGCATCTTCTTCGAAGGTTGTTCCCAGTAATTCCAGTTTGTGCTTACAAAATAAATCTGAACAGGTGTTTTCAAGTTTTAAAATCTTTCACCCTATTCATCTTTAGAGGAATCTACCTGATGGAGTGGTTGTCTATGTTACAAATTTCACGTTCGCCAAGTTTCAATGCCCAGTGATAAGTTTTGAACAGTATTTTAATGGCATGAATGGAGGCAGTTTAATCATTTTGGCAACTTTGGTGAAGTTGTTTAAAATCAAAGTTCCTAAGTATCTGGTGTTGTCTAAATCATTTCCAGTTGTTAGAGTTGACCACCCAGATTGTTTTCAAGGCTAGTTGTTTGAAATTAAAAAAAAATTAGGCCGAACCCGCTTGGGGTCCCGTCTGCCGCATTATTTTTAAAAGGAACTTTGTCATCTTCATTGCATATGTGCACACAATGTTTCTTCTAGAATTGTGCTTTTGAAGAAAACATGCCATGAAGTCACTACAAAAAATAACATGTGTTAATGCTATGTCAGAAGTCAAGGATGATAGTAGAATTGTGAAAATACTGGTGAGAAGTTGTTGATAAGTTTTGACTATGGGTCAATGGCCAAGTATAACATGGAGAAAATTACTTGAAGAAAATTAGATGATTGTCTGGCATCTCCTCTTTTGCATCATGATGTAAGTGTTGTATATTTAATTAATAATGATGGGGGCACTAATGGAAAAGCTCACCATTTATCACAAGTTTTGTGCACACCTTTTTTTTAAAGAATTGTATTCATGTTTGAGGGTGTTGTGTCCATGGAGTAAGTTACATACCAAACAATGCTAGGCACTACGAAGCCTACCCCCTATGCACCAAGGAATGGAGAGTGGTTTGCATAAGCTTTTCAAGGGCTTGCATGAGCTTGCCAAGGGGGAAGGCTGCCATGTTAGAAGGAGGCATGATCTTTCCAAAGGAGGAACCAACATTTGAGACAAAGAGCTGGTGCATGTTATATAAACAAAGTGAGATGTTGATGCATGAGCCTTGGAAGAATGCGTAAAGCATTGCCAGTGAAGAGCCTTGGAGGGTCACATGCCGGAAAAAGGAAAACAAAATAAAGGGGGAAGCCAAAGCCAAAGAGAAGCAGGGTGTGTAAGGCTGCTAATGCGCACAGTCCATGGGAAAGTGCTTAAAGTAGATATAGGCTGTCAATCAACGTTGCAGAAGGGGGCTGCACACTTGGAAATTTGTGTGCTGCATACCAGTAAAAAGCAAGGAGGAAGCACATTTTGAAGAGGAGGAAAGTTTGTAAGGTGAGTGTGTGCATGGCAAAATAGAGAGGTGTGCACTTACCAAAGGGTGCATGAGCTGAGTATGTAGAGCGCGTGCCATTTTAAAAGAAACATATAGAACATTGCAACGTACACACCCAAATACATAAAGGAGTGTGTGTTGGTCTTTAGTGAAGTGAATGTTTGCAGGGGTGTGTTAAGGAAAAGGCCAAAGGTAAGAAAAGAAACCAAAATGGTGCGTGTACAGGCATGCCAGGAAGAGGAAAATGAAAAGGGGTTGCATGTGGGTTTATCCCACATGCACCACATTTTAGTTTTAAAGCATTTTAAATGGTAGAGCACCAAGAGTAAAGGTAAATTGGAAGAGAAAGAGGCAAGACTGGCCTCTTGAGCCTGTGGGCTCGTGCCATATCCGTGCTAGCTGGGCGCACTAAGGAAATATTTTAATGAAGTATTTAAAATACTCAGAAGTTTAATCCCACATTGGTGGGGTGAACAACTTCTTATGTGTTTATAAGGAAATTCACTTACAATAAATAATGAAGGAGTTAGAGGCTATGCATGCACATGCGCTCGAGAGTTGCCTTAGGAACCATGCCGATGGACCAAAGACTGTAATACCCCAAAAATGGGCTATAAGTTCATTAATCTCCTACATCATCAAATCATACAAAATCGACATCAAAGTCCTAACCTAAGGCACATCTAAACATCATCGAATCATAATTGATTATCTTAAATTCTGCATCGGGGAATATTCTTAGTAATATTCCTAATCATCATAATTATCTTTAATTTTATAATTATTTGGCAATAAATCACATTTATCCTAAAGTTTGATTAATTGAATATTTTCATATTTAATTAATTAGATTTAATATTTGCCACTTAATTGTGTAATTAAATTTAATTCTATCTATTATTAATTATATTATTTAATTTTGACAATAAATCTAATATCATATGAATAATTGATTAAATTCTTATTTAATTAATTAAAGCAAATTGTCATTATTTAATAATATAGTTTTTAATAAAAATTTGATTAAATAATTGATTAACCCATAAATCAATTGTTTTATTTTTAAAAGCAGTTAAGTTGGAAATAAATCACTTTATTATTAAATTAATTCATAAATAAAACATGCACAATCATAAAAGCAAACAACTATCAATTATTAATTAAAGCTAAACTCTATTTTGAGTTAAAGCTTAGCTTTTACATGATTTTTGTGAGTTAATTATCTTTTATTTAAAAATAACTCAAAAATCAACCTGAGTTATTTGAGTGATTTATGGCTTTTATCCATGCACCTCCAAAGCCCTGGATTTCTATAAAAACAAGGCTCAGCTCTTCATAACTCATCTCTCAATCATCTCTCAAATTTGCATCCAAGCATCTCATGTTTTGCACAATCACGCTAGAGAATTGGAATTGAAGAATCAAAACTCTTGCGAATCGACATCTTTGTGAGATCAATCTTATTTTTGCATTCATATTGCATATCATTGTTAGATTAGCATTGCATATCAATTTTCAATAGCATTCATAGCATATCAATTTCATCTAGCATAGATTTCATATCAGATTAATCATTCATATTGCATAGAAAATATCAAAAAAAAAATAGCTTAATTGCATTCAATCTCATATCTAGATCAATTACATTCAAATCTTTCATTTAGGTGTCATCTAGGTCACTGATCTCGATAATAATCTAAGAACATTAATCTCGCACCTATTAGAAGGCAATAAATCGCTTGGTTAGATAGCTTTCAATTTTACACGATTTTGATTATCACTAACCTCTAATATTTTACAGAGTGTTGTGTCTACAGATCAGGTACAATTTTCACACACACATTTCTGGCACCCACCGTGGGGCAACCCACCTTTGCATGTTGATTTTGATTATTGGAGCTAAAACCCTAAAGTTTCAAAGATTTAATTTTATCTCCCAAATGGCTTGAATTTTTTGCCTGAATTTTTTTTTTCAGGTTGGAGACATGTCAGGGAAGCTCCCAAAAAAAATTCAGAATTTTTTGAATTATTTTGAATTTTTAATAATTTTTTTTTATTTTTCAAAAAAAATTAATATCTGACGCAACTCAGCATATTTTTCTGAAATTTTTACATTTTAGGAAATCTCTTTAAATTCTACAGGGGGTCTATTATTTGTGTTTTAAATTTAGATGTAATTTAATAGCTCAAATAGTCAATTTTCAAAAACTGGTATGTTTTGATAAAACGGGTCTCTAGGGCACAAATGAAGAGATTTTTCTAAAATTTCTGCATTTTTTGAAATCTCTCTATTTTTTAGTAGGGGTCTCTATTCTGAATTTCTATTTTTGTGACCAAAATCATATCAAAAAAATCAGATCTTGTTGACTAGGTCAAATGTAGTGCAAAAAAATTAAAATTTTATGATGGGTATGCACTTATTTTTCATATGATTCAATGCATGATATGAGTTGTCATTTGGATTAATTTCTAGTTATTATTTCTCCTAACAATTGATTTTTGGATCTAACCCTAGGGTTTTCATAAGTTGAATATACCTTGCATATCTTGTTTGCTTGTTGGCTTCTTGGAGAGTTCGTAGCTTGCTTGCATAGTAAAGCTCAACAAAAATTGCTAAAAATCAGGTAAAATTTACTAATCACGTTGCGAGGATCATGAGGTATTCTCCTTATTCTGAAAACATTTCAATTTGGACTTAAAATAAATCGCTCACGTGTCAAGCTTGTGTGCATCTTTTCATTCTTTTGATCTATTTCTACACACTTGCATAATTTGATACTAGGTTGTGATCCCTTAAGGATTCATTAAGTAGTCTTAGAATACTTGTGATTGATCTTGATTGCTATCTTGGGTTATTGGACTCGCTAATCCGCCGGCCCCTCATTTCTGCCCCGTGGTTGCAATCTCGGCACCATAAAGGGGAGGGGTCAACAGGACAGAAGCGTTAAGTGTTCCACTTGGCAACCCTTTTGTGCTTTTAAGAACTCACTTGTTTTCTAAGTTGTGGACTCATTTTCAGCTTGTGTGAGGTGTTAAGTGTTCCACCTGGTGGACTCATCTCATATTTTCTTTAAGCATTAAGTGTTCCTCTATCTACTTTTTGGATGCTTTTGGTAGATTTGCTTTTAGGAATATATCTGTGCTCACATAGTAATTAGGCCCTATGAACACTATTCGTGATTCTTGAGAGATTGGATTCTTAGAGAAATCTTTCTTGATGATAGAATCCTTGTAGGTAGGGAGGATACTTAGTGTGTTTCACATTCAACTTGGTTAGTGCATCTTCTCTTATTGATTGACACATTCTCTCTCCGGAGAGGTTGATAGATCACGTGGGGTTGATATCACGAGCTTTGGTGAATCAAAATTGGTTAGTGCGTCTTCTCTTATTAATTGATACATTCTCTCCCCGGAGAGGTTGATAGATCACGTGGAGTTGATATCACAGACCTTGGTGGAACAAAACTTTGTCTTAGCATGTCAGATTAATCTGCTTGCTTTGTTTGGGTTAAAAGTGAAGAGGTGTCAAAACCTTGAATCTGGAGCCAAGTCCCCTTGTGGTATAAATCTGTGAGTCACCTTTAGAGAGGGTTAACCATACTGGACAATCCCTTCATAGGGAAAACTACGTTGATGGAACCTCAAGCGGTAATAGCCATTTTTACCATGGTAGTGACAGCAGCTATATAAATGTCCTTGTGGAAGAAATCTCCACGGGTATGATTCATTGTTGGGTTGTCAGATCTCCCTAGCAGCTCTTGAAGATTAAGTTCTCAGACTGTGTCAAAACCCTGATGTGCCGGGATTGGAGTTCACCCCTTTGAATCATAAAAGTTGCAGAGTCAAACCATTACTAAAAACCCTAGAGAGGCCAATTTTTCATTCTCAGGTATATGTGTGTTATTGCAAAACTTTTCAGAACATACACAATTAGTACTCTCAGGGATTAGCACAATTTGGTCACTTGATTGTTCATGCGCGAGGTTTCTTTTACCCTTGTTCATTGTTTTCTAACATGCTTGGAATCACTTGCTTGCTGTTCTGCGTGCTTGTTTATCTACTTGGCTATTAAAAATGATCAAATCTGGTATAGCCTTCAAAATCTGGACAGTACAATTTGCAAACAATCCAAAACTAAAAACCTTAAGTTTTGCAAAATTTGACGTAAAATTCTTTCTGGAGTCAAAAGTCATTTCAGGAAGTCAAAAGTCATACGAGTTTTGTCAAGTGTCGTTTCAATATTGCCCATCTGTCATATGATTGAGAACCCAGTGTCATATGAGTTTTCAAACCAGCAAATTCAAGAAAGTCAAAACCCTGTTAGCAACTGTCGTACAAATTTTGTCAACTATCATTTCATTGCTACCCAACTGTCATACGAGTTTAGCAACTATCGTTTCATAGACTACCCAGTGTCGTACGAGTCTGCAGAGTGTTGTTTGGAAAAATTTGAGAGAGTTGTCAGGAATTGTTTCCAGCCTAGTTCCAGAATCTGTCAAAAATATCATTGTGTCAAGAACAAATCAGTAGCTATTGAAAATCAGTACACATGTCTCAAAAAATCAGTACACATGAGGAAGAAATTATGATCGCCGCTATGATGAAGCAGCTGCAAGCTATGCAAGTTGAACTTAACAATCTTAAGAAAGAGAAGGAATCTAAAGAGTTCTCCATGGAATCTCTATACTCTTTTCCATTTGATAAAGACTTGTACATGTCACCATGCCCCTAGACAAAATATGAGCAACGTGACAATCCTTATGATACCTCTTCCACAGAGAGTGATGCATCCAACTTTGGAGACTATGATGACTATGATGATAGACAATGTAATGATACTTATGACACCTCCGTTCCTAAGAATCCTCCTCGTCGTTCCTTTTTGCGTACTACAAATGGGCCGTCACATTGGATAGATCATGATGGTGATCCATATGATTCTGATTTTGAAAGAGATTTTGATGGCTTTTGTGGACAATACCTTGATGATGATCCATTTACTACTGCTGAGGACTATAAAATACATTGTGCTAGCTTGAAACATCAATATTATAAGAATCCTTCTCCTAAGAACTCTCCAGCTAAAAATAAAGATTACACTCTCAAGCAAGATCGTGTTAATGTTGAACCTTTGTCGGGTGATGGTTCCCTTCCATCCCCTACTTTCTCCAATACCCATACATTTCCTAAAGCTTCTGAGTCTTTCAAATCTTTCACAGAACCTTCATTTGACACAAGTCCTGATAATTTTCATGTGGCTCCCTATAGTTATTCTCCAGGGCTACCTCTTAAAGAAACTCAAGCTAACCTTCACTTGGCTGCAAAACTTTCAATAATGATAAACCTAAAGAGCCTAAGCCTTCATATGCTATAATCCCTACTTCAGCTAGTCCTCCACCATCTCTTCCAAAGTCATCCATACAATCCCAACATGCTTCCTTATCCTTAGAAGTGGCTCCATGTCAAGAGGACTCTAAAAATGATAAAGAAAAGAACATAAAGAAAGATCAAGATCAAGAACCCTCCATGTCATCCACTCCTTTTCCCGATGTCTCTTATCCGTTCCATGGTTCTTTTGATCATGTACCCCCTTTTTCATGCATTCCATCATGTCTTAAGTCTTCTCCTAAGCAAGATCAAGCTACTACTTACACTGTTGAGCTTATTGGCAATCAAAATAACCTTACTACACTTGCGTTTTCCAAAGATGATACTTCCATTAAGGTTGTTAAAAATAGTGTTGTTACTTCCAATGTTAAGCCTATTGAAAATCAAAAGAAAAATTATGCGCTTATGCTATCTGAAGATCCTTGTCAAGATCAAAGTCTTCCATCTTCTTATTCTACCACTCCATGTTCACTTCCACTTTCTACTCTTCCTAAGTCTTTGCAAGCTTTGAACAATCCTATCAAAGAAGGTGCTCATATTCAAGATGTCCACGATTCTATTGAAAATTCTAATGCTCACTCTAAAGATGTTGATATCCTTGGTTGTCATATAGATGCTGATGAACTTATTAATTATCCTTTTGCGTCTTCCACTTCCATCCTTGGACCTCTTCCACCACTACTAAGGGCTTCACACCTTCCTTCCATCTTGGGTCCTTATGTCCCTTCACTTTCCCCTCCTAACTCTCCTAATTTTCCATCCATCTTGGGTCCTTACATACCTCCATCTCCCATCTTTCCTCAAGATCAACATAGATGCATACCCTTGAATCCTTTTCATCCACCCACCCATCTAAACCAGTCATATCCTCCCTCTTCCACAAATCTCAAGTCTTTTGGAAGTAACTTGAATGTTCAATACAAGAAAAAGAAGCAATGCAAGAATCCATCAAAAAAAGAATATCACCATGTCTCCTCTAATCGACACGGAGGCATAAAGTCAAAAGAGATATCTAAAAAAAAACTACAAGACAAGTATGGGTTCCAAAATCCATCATTGAAGATATTCTCTCTAGATCATCAAAAGGAAATAAAAAGCCTACGGCTATATGGATTCCAAAGTCTCTCTTGAAAGAGTCTGGTGTTGAACAAAAAGTGAAATTGACATTCAAGCTTCCAAAGGCTTCCACTACATCTCCTTCCAAAAATATTCTTCCATTTCATGTGCCCAAACCTCAACCTCTGCTATCCATTCGCCATATTCCTTCACGTAGTCCTTCATTCACATTTCTTCCACCCTCTCGCCACCCTTCAAAGTGTGTGTTTATGTTGATCTTGCCTTCCTTTCCATCTACCCTTTCACAATCCTTCCATTCATTAACCTTCTACCTTCTATCCTTTTTCCTCATTTGCCTATTCCTCCTATCTTCCAACCTCACTCGCTTTACATAAAACCCTATCCTCCATTTTTCTCTTCCATGTTCCTTTCCCTATCAGCATCTTTGAGCATATCATTTTGAATCGTTGGCATATCATGGTTTATCCTTTCAAGGAGCATTATCTAAAAAGCTTTCCTTCTTCCAAAATAAAAAATAAAATAAAATAAAATAAAATTGAAAATGTGCCTTGGTGAAAACCTGGAAACAGGCACCTTGGTAGAAAAAGTAAAGAGAAATAAATTCATCCTATGGTGAAAACCACTCCCTTGTGGCACCTTGGATATGTACCATGATGAAAACCTGGCAATCAAGCATCATGCGTAGTTCTTCTACATATTTCATCCATTCCGTCTTCTCTCTTTGATCTTGACAATGTTGATCTATACACGAACATTTGACTATTTTGTGAGCTATCTTACGATGATCTTGCTTTCATTCTTTCCATGTTTAGCCTTCATATCCATCTTCCTCCATTCATTTTCGTCTATCGCTATCCTTTTCCACTTTGGTCTTGATCTAATAAAAAAAGAAAGAAAGATTAAAACATAGTGCTATGAAGCCTCTTGACATGTCTACTCTTTTGGACTGCATCCTTTCCTGCTCTTGCATCACGCTTTTGTGACTTATCCTATGCTAGCCTTTCATTACTTGTCTAAATGCGCTTTACATGACAATTTTTCCCTAGCTTGGGTATTCTTGAGGAGTTTTCCCTTGAGGATTTCTTCCCTTCATTCTCCTTCATTCTCTTGTCTTCCATCTCATCCACCATCTTGCTAATCCCTCTTGTTCTCCACCTTGCTAGACATTGGGACTGCATGATATGATCTTGCTTGGGAGTTTGCAATGGAAAAAGATGCTATCAAGTATAATCAGTATCAGAACCAGTATCAAAACTAGTATTAGAACCAGTATCAGAACAAGTATTAGAACGAGTATCAAAATCAGTATCAGAATCAGTATCAGAACTAGTGTCAGAACAAGTATCAGAACGCCTACAGGGGCTACACCTTTCACTTTAGTTTATGGGTCTGAAGCGGTACTACCTATTGAGGTTGAAATCCCATCACTCAGAATCAGAATGCATGGACTTGTCACTGATGAAGACTACAGAGTGTCTAGGTTACAAGAACTGGAACTACTAGATGAGCACAGACAAGCAGCGTATGATCATCTCAGAGTATATCAGAAGAGAATGTCTAGAGGCTACAACAAGAAAGTCAGACACAGAGAATTTCAGATTGGTGATCTAGTCTTGAGAGAAAATCCTAAAAATCAATCCCATCGAGAACGCAAGGGGAAGTTCAAACCCAACTGGCTGGGTCCCTTTGTCATTACTGCTACTTTTGGCTCTGGTGTCTATCAACTCTCAATGACTGAAGGAGAACAGCTTCGAGAACCAATCAACATTCTCCATCTGAAGAAATTCTACACCTAAGGCATTCAGTGCTTGGTAAATGTCCTGAAAAAATCTTAAAAATTTGAAAAAGTCCTGAAAAAATGAACATCTTGGTGAAAACCTAGCAATAGGCGCCCTGATGATTCACAAAAAAAATCAAAAAATATCAAAAGTACAAAAAAATTGAAAAAATGAAAAAATACACCAAAAAAATGAAAGAAAAAGTGCCTTGGTGAAAACTTGGAAACAGGCGCCTTGGTAGCAAAAATAGAATCTCCGCCAAGATGGTGAAAACCCGGCAAACGGGTGCCACTTGTTCCAAATGCTCCATCTATCAGCACAATCTTGGTCTTTCCAGCTTTCAGTCTTGCTTTAGTTTGTACATATCTCCCAGTTTGTTTTTCGCATTTCCAATTTTCAATAAGTCAGTTTGTATACCAATCAGCTTGCACGTCTGTATCCTATCAATGTTCAAACTTGAGGGCAATCAATGTCATATCCTATGGCCTCCAATGTATCTTAGACGTATCCTATCCAGTCAGAGTCCTTTGAAGCTTCAAGTTGAGTCTGTCTATCTGTCTCGTCTCCAGAAAGGATTTTGCATCTACAACAATGCAATCAAACATCAAAACTCAACTGAAAACAATCTATGCTTTTTACATGCTTTTATCTCCTTGTATGCTTACTGATTTGCATTGAGATTTTTGCATATTGTGTCCCTTCGAGCTCTTCAATGATGTCCTTTATAGGATTTAGAGAGTGATGACTAGGGGCATAATCTTTTCTTTGTCTTCTGCTTGTATGTGAAAATCTAACGTCTTTGGAAATTTTGGATTGAAATGGTGTCCGACTATAAGAGCCTCTATCTCGAATTGGATGGCCATGCGTACCTCGACCATTGATACCCAAAAAATTCAAGGAAGTTTGATCTAACTATTGTCTTTTTGAGTAAGTTCTTTCTCCTACTGTGGAATGCAATCTTTCCTAAGGATGTGAATGATAAAGGGTCACTACGGGTAATTCACATTGGATTTAGAATGATCTCTTGACTGTTTGATGTGTTTGCAACGCAAGGTGTACTCAAGTCATCATGACATTTATGTTTTGATGCTTGTACAAATTGCTATATCAAAATGGAAATGATATTCAGGTCATCCTGGCGTTTGTGCCTTGATGCTTATATCTAATCCAACATTCCAAAAATAAAATCAATATTCATATGTCCATGGTTGTTTGACCAGTGGGGGTTGTATTGATTCTTGCGCATACAAATTGATATTCATATGTCTATGGTTTCATGGCTAGTGGGCATTGTATTGATTTATCCGGTTACCTAAAAGTTCAATGATGATAACAAATCGACATATGATCAGTGAGTAGGTCCTAGGTCTTAGGTTGTATTTCATTTTGCATGTCTCTTTGCATTTTGCATGTTTGCATGATCTCACAATGACTAAACGAAACTTCAATGCTTAAATGATTCTTCAAATCGCATCTTCAAGTCTAACAAGAGTTGAATCTCACACGAAGGTTCCTCCAATGAAATAGCAAGTAGAATCCTTTTTCGGGATCAAAATTCAAATCTGAGATCATTCATATTATTAATTGCTTGCATAATCAACCTTCAATCATCACAGAAATCTAGTATTCAACTTAACTGATTATCTTACATCAAACTATTGAAATTTCAACTTGGTCAACTATGGTCAACTCATGGTTTAACCTAGTCCAACTTGGTCTTTGGGACCTTCCGACGATGCAGAATGCGTTCTTCAATGTGTTTAACCACTTCTCAAATCAATTAACATGCTTCTAAACTCTCAACGTTGACTTTTCTTGTCAAATTTCAATTTTAATCCCGAAGGGGGCATGGTATTGCACATCATTCAAAGTCTATAAATCAAAATTCTATCGATCAAGTCTATCAATATCTTTCATCAGTGATCAAGACAACAATCACATCTAGTTACTGATTCATCAAAAAAAAAGTCCTCATCGCTCGGGGAAAATCTATCATCTCTTGGGGCATATCAGATTCATCAATCCATATCAATTTGGTATTCTCCTAATCTTGTAAACTGTATCAGTTTTTGCAACCATCAAATCATAGTGTTCTTTCCTTGGTTCTTCGGCAACTGAAGGGTTTGGATGTGATACCTGCTAGTTCTGCTAAGACAATCGAGTCTAGAACGGGTCACTCACTTCTTATCAATCCTAAGGTTCAGAATCAGGCATTTTGACACTTTTTCGCAATCATCGGTTCATTGCTGCTATAGTAAACATTATCTTTGGTCATTTAGGACCTCCTATCTCAATATCTTTCAATCGGTTTCTATCTTGAGATCGGTTTATCTTTTGAATCAGTTTCATATCTTTATCAAACACAGACTATCTTTGAATCACTGCACTTCACATAGTAATTCAAAGAGGGGCAAAATGTAATACCCCAAAAATGGGCTATAAGTTCATTAATCTCCTACATCATCAAATCATACAAAATCGAAATCAAAGTCCTAACCTAAGGCACATCTAAACATCATCGAATCATAATTGATTATCTTAAATTCTGCATCGAGGAATATTCTTAGTAATATTCCTAATCATCATAATTATCTTTAATTTTATAATTATTTGGCAATAAATCACATTTATCCTAAAGTTTGATTAATTGAATATTTTCATATTTAATTAATTAGATTTAATATTTGCCACTTAATTGTGTAATTAAATTTAATTCTATCTATTATTAATTATATTATTTAATTTTGACAATAAATCTAATATCATATGAATAATTGATTAAATTCTTATTTAATTAATTAAAGCAAGTTGTCATTATTTAATAATATAGTTTTTAATAAAAATTTGATTAAATAATTGATTAACCCATAAATCAATTGTTTTATTTTTAAAAGCAGTTAAGTTGGAAATAAATCACTTTATTATTAAATTAATTCATAAATAAAACATGCACAATCATAAAAGCAAACAACTATCAATTATTAATTAAAGCTAAACTCTATTTTGAGTTAAAGCTTAGCTTTTACATGATTTTTGTGAGTTAATTATCTTTTATTTAAAAATAACTCAAAAATCAACCTGAGTTATCTGAGTGATTTATGGCTTTTATCCATGCACCTCCAAAGCCCTGGATTTCTATAAAAACAAGGCTCAGCTCTTCATAACTCATCTCTCAATCATCTCTCAAATTTGCATCCAAGCATCTCATGTTTTGCACAATCACGCTAGAGAATTGGAATTGAAGAATCAAAACTCTTGCGAATTGACATCTTTGTGAGATCAATCTTATTTTTGTATTCATATTACATATCATTGTTAGATTAGCATTGCATATCAATTTTCAATAGCATTCATAGCATATCAATTTCATCTAGCATAGATTTCATATCAGATTAATCATTCATATTGCATAGAAAATATCAAAAAAAAAATAGCTTAATTGCATTCAATCTCATATCTAGATCAATTGCATTCAAATCCTTCATTTAGGTGTCATCTAGGTCACTGAACTTGATAATAATCTGAGAACATTAATCTCGCACCTATTAGAAGACAGTAAATCACTTGGTTAGATAGCTTTCAATTTTGCACGATTTTGATTATCACTAACCTCTAATGTTTTACTGAGTGTTGTGTCTACAGATCAGGTACAATTTTCACACACACAGAGAAAAGTTAATTTTTTAGAGAGTTGGTGAAATGACATGACAAGTAAAGTGACACATGGCACATATTTGCCCATTCTCATAATGTAACTGACAATTAGGCTAACATTCAGCAAATGGGAGATGGAGGTCAACTAACCCTATCGCCAGATCTCTTAATGCTAGCAGTTAGAGGGAAAATATTGTGAGATTAGGAGAATGTTTAGTCGCCCAATCTCTAGATGAACACGTGGTTTGGAGAAGAATTCAGAGATTGGGAGAATTGCAGTCAGTTAGCAGTGGTCGCCCAATCTCGTGATCTAGATAGTCAAAGGAAAAACATTTGGAGATTAAGAGATTAAGCATTTGCCCATTCTTCGGACATGACTATAGTTAAGGAATGTATCCAAAGATTCATAGAATAGGCCATTCACGTGATCTCTGAATCTGACTGTGGTTAAGAGTGACATCTAGAGATCATGAGAACAAAGGATTCAAATCTTTGGACCAATCATGTGGAGAAAAACATCGGTGGCCACGATGAATTCTATGGTCGTCGATGCCTTATATGCAACTACTGACCATTGATGTAAAAAATTAGAACCTCCATCTCATATAGGAAATGCCTTCGACGTAATAAAAGATTATGGAATGTTATAATGAACTATTTTTTTTAAAAGTGTCTATAATCTTATCAATTTTATACTTTAATATCTAGAAACCCTTGGTCAAATATTCCAAGTCTTTATATTTGAGTGGGACATAATGTTTGTAATATATAATAATTTATACTTTAATAGAGAAACCCTTGGTCAAATATTCCAAGTCTTTATATTTGAGTGGGACATAATGTTTGTAATATATTAAAGGCCAAGTTAATTCTTTTCCATTCTTAAAACTCCTTGAACATTCCATAAATATTTGTATCTAATTGTTAGATCGAAAACAAAGATTTGCAATTTTGAATATACTAAAGTTGTAGCATATCTATATTTTTTTTTAAATAGATGTAACATACAACAAGAGATATCAATATAAATTATAAATAGGTTTGGTTGAGGGATGGGGTTATTGTTAGGAATAGTCCCAAGAAATAACTGAGAGGGGAAGGGAGGGGGGTGAATCAGTTATCTACAAGTTTCAATTCTTGATCCAATTAAGTATACTTAAACATAAAGCATAAAAACAATGAAAGAACGCTTGAACAAAACACCAATATTTTGGTTACAGGGAAACCCAAATAGGTAAAAACTCCGATGGGAATTGACACCCACTAATAATTAGCACTAGTGTTTTATGATCCTTGTTAAAAGATCATTAACCCTATTAGGAGTTGCTTTACAATATATTTAATACAATAGACCTGGTCAAGGGTCAAACCCTATTAGGAGTCTTTGACAATTAACCCTGTTAGGGGTGAGGACACACTGTCCGAGAGCACACTGCTCAAAGGGGTTAAGGCTACAACCTTCTCAATAACAAATACACACTATATCTGGATCTTGGTGAACTGTGCTTTGACCTACTATCTAGATCAGTTCCAATGTATAGTACAAACACTTTACTTGGTCACATAGACCTTTTGCTGATGGCTCAACACTTCACACACTCTGCTCTGCTCTTCACAATCAACTATGAACCACACTTTAGAAATCACAAATGACTACTTATAAATATCTTTCCTCTAAATGATATAATCAAGTTGGCCTATTAGAACCACCTTGAAATCATACTAGAGAAACCATAACATACTCCAATAATAATTCTATTGGCTCTACTAAGCACACAACACAATCTGGGACCTATCCAATATTAATAAGTGTAGACGCACGCTACACACTGTCAGTGTGTGTGTGAATTTTGTACCTAATTTGTCAACACAACACTTCAGTAAAACATTAGAGGTTAGCTAAAATTGAAATCGTGCAATAAATGAAAAACTAAACTAACCAGGTGATTTACTGCCTTTTAGTAGATGCGAGTATGTATTCTCATATTATACCAAGATTAGTGACCTTGACGACACCTAAACGAAGGATTTGAATGCAAAATCTAGATATGGAATGAATGCAAATTAATCTATTTTTTTTAGGTTTTCTATGCAATAAGAATGATAATGAAAACTTGATATGAATCTATGCTAATATGAGAATTGATTTACTAAAATGATCTAACAATGATATTCTAAATGATATGGATACTATGCAAAAATGATGAAAATCTCACAACAACTCGAATTCTTAAGATCGATTCTTCAATCTCCAATTCGATAGCGTGAGTGTGCAATTCATGGATTGATTATAATGAAGAGCTGAAGCCTTAATTTATAGAAATCTAGGGCTTTGGAGGTGCATGAAAGAAAGTCATAAATCACTCAAATAACTCAGGTTGATTTTTGAGTTATTTTTAAATAAAGGATATTTAACTCACAAAAACATGCAAAAGCAGAGTTCAACTCAAAATAGAGTTTAGATTTAATTGATAATTGATAGTTGTCTACTTTTCTGATTGTGCATATTTTATTTATGAATTAATTTAATAATAAAGTGATTTATTTCCAACTTAACTGATTTTGAAAAATAAAACAATTGATTTATGGGTTAATCAATTATTTTTCAAACTTTTATTCAAAAATAATATTATTAAAAATTGACAACTTGTTTTAATTAATTAAATAAGAATTTAATCAATTATTCATAGGATTTTGGATTTATTGTCAAAATTAAATAATACAATTTAGGAATAAATAGAATTAACTTTAATTAAACAATTAAGTGGCAGAATTAAATCCAATTAATTAAATATTGAGAATATTCAATTAATCAAACTTTAGGATAAATAAGATTGATCGCCAAATAATAATTAAATTAAATATAATTATGATAATTAGGAATATTACTAGGAATATTCCCCGATGCAGAATTTAGGATAATCAATTAGAATTTGATGATGTTCAGATGTGCCTTTGGTTAGGACTTTGATGTCGATTTCGTTCGATTTTGTCGATATAGGAGATTAATGAACCTATAGCCCATTTTTGGAGTATTACATTTTGCCCCTCTTTGAATTGTTGTGTGAAGCGCAATGGTTCAAAGACAATCTATGTATGATGTTGAAACTGATGTTTGAAATTGATATTGATATGAGACAGAAACTGATTGAAAGATTTGAAATGAAGATACTAGGTCCTGAATGACCAAAGATAATGTTAACTATAACAACAAATGAACCGATGATTGCGAAAAAGTGTCAAAATGCCTGATTCCGAACCTTATGATTGCAAAGAAGTGAGTGACCGATTCTAGACCCGATTGTCCTTATATTGAATCACATTGGTATCACATTCGAACCCTTCAATTTCTGAAGAACCAAGGAAATAACACAATTGAATCGATAGTTGCAAAAACTGATACAATTTACAAGATTAAGAGAATACGAGATAGATATGGATCTTGATGAATCTGATATGCCCCGAGTGATGATTGATTTTCTCCGAGCGATGAGGTCTTTTGATGAATCAGCAACTAGACGTGGTTGTTGTCTTGATTACTGAGGAAGAATAGATTTTCATAAAGATATAATTTCAATAAAGATATGATTACAGACTTTGAATGATGTGCAATACCATGCCCCCCTTCAGGATAAAAATTGAAATCTGACAAGAAAAGTCAGCGTTGATAGTTTAGAAGCATGTTAATTGATTTGAGAAGTGGTTAAACATGTTAGAGAACACATTATGCATCGTTTGGAGGTCCTGGAGACCAAGTTTGACTAGGTTTGACCATGAGTTGACCATGGTTGACCAAGTTGAAATTTTGATAGTTTGATGGAAGATAATCAGTTAAGTTGAATTCTAGACTTTTGTGATGAATGAAGGTCGATTATGCAAGCAGTAGACCATCCTGGGTCCAAAAATTTTAAATCATGATTTTGACATAGTAAATGATCTCAGATTTGAATTTTGATCCTGAAAATGGATTCAGAACGTCGAAATTAGCCAGGGGTGCAATTTTCATGAAAATGGAGCACTTTTGAAAATTAGGTCAAAAGCTATATAAAGGCCGGAAGGGTCATTTTCAATTCATTTCAACCTTTTGACTTTAGAAATCTTTGTGGAGCCCTCTGAGCAAAATGACAGATAGAGCAGCAGAATTGAAGGTACCTGTGAGTTTGCACCGATTTGAGCGTAGCCAAAGACACCAGAGACGGCCTCGACAGTACAGACATGCAGTAGGTAGACCTCTGTGCTTTGCTAAAATGTCAATTTTTCCATGTTTTATAGGATTTTAGCAATTTTCATACGTCTTTTCCATTTTTGAATTTTTCATGCACAATAACTTGTATGACTCCCCAGCAGGTTTCATACAACTTTTCAATAGTAGCTAGGTTGTCATCTGATAAGCCCCCATGACTCGTATCAGAGGGACCCATGAGTCGTATGACATTCCATCGGGTCCCTCATAACTTGTACGAGGAGGGATGCTTTGTCGTGCTACTATGGTTTTTCGTTTGGTATGGTGCGGAAAGTTGTATGACTTTTCATGCCAGTCTGAGTTGTCGTATAGAAAACAGCAAGCTTAAAACTCAGTATTAGGTCCAATTTTTTAGTTTTCTGATTCCTTAGCCTAATTGCTGACCTGTTAACCTACCTTTTGAAACACTGAACTGCCCCATTACTATCCTTGTAACCTATTCTATGACCCAATTACTAATAGGATTCCCTATTTCTGTGTTGTGTAGGTCATATATCTAGATGTACATGTACGGATCTCTCATATTGCTACTCAGAGATTATGTGTCTCCTTGTCAGACCCTATGAGGGTCCACCTTGCTTCTTGTGGATTCGAGCACTTGATACATTTACCTGAGATTAGGGTAAATCATGATTTATTGATTGCATTGATTGAGAGGTTTCACTCAAAGACCCAGACCTTTCATTTTTCGATATGGGAGATCACTGTTGCCCCTGAGGATGTGTACCAGATTCTACGGATTCCTTTCCATGCTGCTAAGAGACCAAAGTATGTGAGTTCAGGGAACTCAGGTGTTCTAGCTTTTAGACGTCTCTTCGGAGATGATACCTAGATGACGACCTCTATTTCTTGGGAGACCTTAGTTCACAGATATGGATAGACACACCGGCTGGAGTGCATCATTGTCAGGATGATTGGTGGTATTATCATGTTTGACCGTCAACAAAATGGTCTTCTAATTGGTTGGGCCCCTATGGTAGCATGGTTGATGGCCACTCCCGCTGAGTTGGCTTGGGGTCAGTGTTTATTAGCACATATGTTCTCCGAGATGCATGAGGTGGTGTATCAGGAGAGCAAATCTTTTGTGGTAGGAGCTCTTGTTCTACACATATGGGTGTGGGAGCATATCCCAGTGTTGAGACCTATTTGTACTTCACAGAGGTAGCCTCAGGAGCCTGTTATTTATACTTATGTTGGATATGTCATTCAGGGATAGATGGGCCATATTGAGTACTGGAGGTGATGCCTCAATGACATAAATTTTGTTCACTGGAAACCTTATGTAGCCATTGAGCCTTGGCCTACTACTCGAGAGTAGTTTAGCTATTTCTTCCAGAGCTGTGTACTGATTGGGAGGTCCTCCTCCACCATAGAGAGGTTTCTGATTACCAGGATCTGGCGCCAGTATGGACATATTCAGGATGCCCTAGAGGATTACACTACATACGCATGGATAGGGCATGAGATTGGACTTGGATGGACACAGAGACTCTCGTATGCTTTCTGTTCTCAGGAGTACAATGCTATTGTTGGCAAGGACTGTGAGTATAGACCAGATGTACTGGATGCTGGTGTTACTGATAGATTCATCTCATGGCTTGTTGACCACCCCATTCACAAATTTTTTGATCCCACTAAGCTGATACCCTCCATGGAGGAGGCAATGGATGTTACTGGTGCTCCGATGGGACAGGGTCCCAGACCTACACAAGATCCTATCATACACCCCACACCTCTAAGACCTAGAGTGATGGCTCCACCACATAGACCATCAGGACAAATGAGGGCCCCTCGTCCCACTAGTTCCATAGCAGGTAGATCTTTTGGTTCTCACAGACAGACTAGAGGACAGGGTGGTACATTAGGTGGATTTAGTTCAGCAGATGAGGTACTTGTAGCTGAGCAGGTGGTAGGTGGTGGTGTGGACTTCACAAAGGGGGATACTAGTTTTTATTTAGGTGTAGAGGTCAGACGCTGCAAGGCATAGAGAGCAGAGACTATGGAGTAGGTTGCCCCTGATACTGATATGCCAGATGTTGATCCAGTTGTTCCTCTTACCCCATAGGAGACCATTAGACGTCTCAGAGTTCAGGTCAAGGACCTAAAGATACGCAGTGCTAGGTGGGAGGAGAGATTCATAGAGGCTGATAGATAGTGTACTGCACTCACTAGAGAGGTACAATGTTTATAGGTAGAGGTGATTCATTAGACCTTGAGATCTGCATATTATGTATCAGCTTATTATACTACAATTCCTTTAGCACAGAGAGTTCCTACCTACTCATAGTTCATGATGGCATCAAAGGGAGCTAGGGCCCATAGAGTAGAGCCAGTGCTTGATGCACCACCTCCACCTCCACCAGATGTAGAGGATCATGCTGATAGCTGATTTTGTTTTGATACATTCTGATATACTATACTCTTTTTGATCATTGATATACTGTTCTAATTCTGATAGCTCAATTGAGCTCATTCTTTGTATACTATGCCAGTAGTGCACCCCTGACTAGTTCGAGTTTCTTTTGATATATATGAGATCGATATTTTGGTTGTGACTTCATATGTACTTGTCATGTTTTGATTTATGATGATATCATGTGATGTTTATGCTATGAGTAGAGTAGAATGTATGTATGGATCAATGCAATGCAATGATTTCTTTCATATGTATGGATGTTATGCAAATATATTTGATTATGGAAAGATGTATGTATGGTTTATGCTTATGCACATGAATGAATTGTAAGGCAACAAATGGTTATGATATGTAAATGCAACGATACACATGATATGTTTTGCAGGTATTGATGAAGACAAGTACTTAGTCTTATGTCAAAAAGAATGTTTAACCCAGGATAGTAACTACTTGTGGTTCAATGAAGAGACCTTCAAGTTAGGTTTCAGCTCTTGTTAGATTTGAAGATGAGATTGGAAGAATTTTTTAAGCATTGAAGTTCATTTAGCCATTGTGAGATCATGCAAACAAGAAAAATGCAAAGAGATATGTATTATGAAATGCAACCTATGACCTAGGACCTAGTCACTGATCATGTGTCGGTTATTCTCATCATTGATTTTTTAGGTAACTAGATAAATCAATACAATGCCTACTAGTTATGAAACCATAGACATATGAATATCGATTTGGATGCGCAGGAATCAATACAACACCCACTGATTAGGCAACCATGGATATATGAATATTGATTTTGTTTTCGGGATGTCAGAGTAGATATAAGCACCAAGGCATAAGCACCAGGATGACCTGAATATCATGTCCATTTTGATATAGCAATTTGTATAAGCATCAAAACATAAATGTCGTGATGACCTGAATATGCCTTGCATTACAAACACATCAAGCAATCAAGAGATCATTCTAAATCCAATGTGAATTACCCATAGTGACCCTTTATCGTCCACATCCTTAGGTAAGATCATGTTTCACAGTAGGAGAAAGAACGCACTCAAAAAAGACAATAGTTAGATCAAACTTCCTTGAATTTTATAGGTATCAATGGTCGAGGAATGCATGGTCATCCAATTCGAGATAGAGGCTCTTATAGTCGGACACCATTTCAATCCAGAATTTCCAAAGTTGTTAGATTTTCACATACAAGCAGAAGACAAAGAAAATATTATGCCCCCAGTCATCACTCTCCAAATCCTATAAAGGACATCATCGAAGAGCTCGAAAGGACATAATATGCAAAAATCTCAATGTGAATTAGTAAGCATACAAGGAGATAAAAGCATGAAAAGCATAGATTGTTTTCAGTTTGTGTTTGATGTTTGATTGTAGATGCAAAATCCTTTTTGGAGAAAAGACTGACTGACTGACTCAGATGAAGCTTCAAAAGACTCTGACTGGATATGATATGTCTCAGATACACTGGAGGCCATAGGATATGACTTTGATTGCCCCCAAGTTTTAACATTGATAGGATACAGATGCTTGAGCCGATTGGTGTACAGACTGACTTATTGAAAACAAGAATGCAAAAACAAACCAGGAGATTTGTACAAACAAAAGCAAGACTGAAAGTTGGGAAAGACCAAGATTGTGCTGATAGATGGAGCATTTTGAAACAAGTGGCACCCGTTTGTCGGATTTTCACCATCTTGGTAGAGATTCTATTTTTGCTACCAAGGCACCTATTTCCAAGTTTTCACCAAGGCACTTTTTCTTTTTCTTATTTTTTTTTTCATTTTTCATTTTTCCAAATTTTTTTTATACTTTTGATATTTTTCATTTTTTTTTTTTGTGAATCATCAAGGCACCCATTGCTAGGTTTTCACCAAGATGTTCATTTTTTTTTTAGGACTTTTTTCAAATTTTAAGACTTTTTCAAGACATTTTACCATAGACTGAATGCTTTAGGCATAGAATTTCTTCAAATGGAGAACATTGATTGGTTCTCAGAGCTATTCTCCTTCAATCATTGAGAGTTGATAGGCACTAGAGCCAAAATTATTAGTGATAACAAAGGAACCCAGCCAGTTGGGTTCAAACTTCCCCTTGCGTTCTCGATGTGATTGATTTTTAGAATTTTCTCTCAAGACTAGATCACCAACCTGGAATTCTTGGTGTCTGAATTTCTTGTTGTAACCTCTAGACATTCTCTTCTGATATACTCTAAGATTATCATATGCTGCTTGCCTGTGCTGATCTAGTAGTTCAAGTTCTTGCAACCTAGACACTCTATAGTCTTCATCAGTTACTAGACCATGCATTTTGATTCTTAGTGATGGGATTTCAACCTCAATAGGCAGTACTGCTTTAGACCCATAAACTAAAATGAAAGGTGTAGTCCCAGTAGGTGTTCTAATACTTGTTCTATAGGCCCAGAGAGCTAGATTGATCTTGAGATGCCAGTCTCTTCCTATTTTATTAACTGTACGATGCAAGATTTTCAATAGATTCTTGTTAGAAGCCTCTGCTTGTCCATTCCCTTGAGGATAGTAGATAGAAGACCAATGTTGTGTGATCTTGAATTTGGCACATAGATCATCTAGGTCTTTGTTCTTGAATTGTCCACCGTTATCTGTGATTATTGAATGAGGTATCCCATATCTGTAGATGATATAGTTCAATATGAACATAGATATTTGCTTTCCAATTGCTTGTGTCAAAGGGACTACTTCTACCCATTTTGTAAAATAATCTGTAGCTGTGATTATATGGGTGTGTCTATTAGAAGAATGAGGATGTATAGCTCCTATAAGATCAAATGCCCATTGGTTAAAAGGCCATTGTGTAGTAAAGGGAATTAGATCTCTCCCTGGAGCATGAATTAAGTTGCCATGCACTTGGCACTTTTGAAAGTTCTTAGCAAACTTGATAGACTCCTTCTCCATTTCAAGCCAATAGTACCTAGCCCTAATAAGTTTTCAAGCTAGTGTTAAACCGTTCAAGTGTGACCCACAAATACCATCATGGACTTCCTCTAACACATGTTGAGACTCTTCCCATTCTAAACATCTAAGTAGCATACCATCTGGACCTCATTTGTATAGATCGTGACCAATGATGACATATCGGGAGGCATTATGGATAAGGTATCTCTTTTCATGGCGGTTGAAGGTATTGGGAATGATTTGGTCTTGGAGATAAGAGAATAGGTTTTTGTATCTGGATGACTCATGACCAACAACAGTGTAGATCATGTGGGTTTTAGGGGAATCATATGCAGGATAAGATAGTGCTTCCACCAGGAACTCGTAGTGTAGCTCGTGTTCAAGCTGCTATAATAAAGTAGATCGTGTTTCCATTGCATCGGCAGCCTTATTCAATGTTCTAGGAATTTTCTCGAATGTGATAGATAGGAAATACTTTTTTAGATCATCTACCATTCTTTTGTAAGGAATGAGCTTTTCATCTTTAGTTTGGTACACATCATTAACTTGATGGATAACAAGTTGGGAGTCTCCATGAATGTGTAGTTCTGTTACTCTCCATTCAATCGCTATTTTCATACCATTCAAAAGGGCTTCATATTCAGCAATATTGTTTGTGCAAGGGAACTTTAATCTGAATGCCTTTGGGATTGAGTATCCTTGAGGAGTTATGAACAATATGCCTACTCCTGATCCATTCTATGTATAGGAGCCATCAAAGAATAAATACCATGCTCTAGAAGAAAGAGTCATGATAGAGGAATCTAGAAATTCCATTTGCATTGGTGTATTATCAATCAGAGGTGCATCTACTAATTGATCAGAAATAACCTATCCTTTGATAGCCTTTCTTTTCACATATTCAGTGTCAAATTCACTTAAGAGCATGACCCATTTAGCTAATCTACCTGTGAGGGCAGCTTTGCTTAGTAGGTACTTGAGTGGATCAATCTTAGCTACCAAATGGGTGGTATGAGCTAACATGTAGTGTCTCAATTTTTGTGATGCAAAGATCATAGCTAGACAAGCTTTCTCAATCATTGAATAGTTCTTCTCATATGCAACCAATGTCCTACTGATATAGTATATAGCTCTTTCCTTTTTGTTCTCATCATGTTGTGCTAGCAATGCCCCCAGTAATGTATCTATAGCGGAGAAATATAAGATCAATGGCTTCCCATGAATAGGAGGCATGAAAATAGGAGGATTGGATAGATACTTCTTGATATGATTGAAGTTGTTATCACATTCTTCATTCCATGCAAAGGTCACACATTTATGTAATGTTTTTCTAAAAGGTTGTGATATGTTTGCTAGCTGTGATATAAATCTTTTGATAGATTGAACTCTTCCTTACAATGTGCTCATTTGACTGATATTTTTTGGAGGTTTCATTTCCATTATAGCCTTTACTTTAGCTGGATCAACTTCAATGCCCTTCTTTGAAACTATGTATCCTAAGCACTTTTTAGAAGTGACACCAAAAGCACACTTCTTAGGATTTAGTCTGAGACTAAATTTTTCCATTCTATCAAGTATCTTGCTCAAGTCATCTAGATGTGCAGCCCTAATCATAGATTTTGCTAAAGTATCATCAACATAATCTTCCATAGTCCTATGCATCATGTCATGAAAAATAGATGTCATGGCTCTTTGATATGTAGCACCAGCATTTTTAAGCCCAAATGGCATGACATTCCAATAGAAGGTGCCCCATGCACATGTAAAAGTAGTTTTCTCTTGATCCTCTAGGGCAATTTTTATTTGATTATACCCTTAAAAAACCATCCATTAAAGAATACATCTCAAAGCCCGCGGTCATGTCCACTATCATATCAATGTTAGGTAATGGAAAATCATCCTTAGGGCATGCTCTATTTACATCTCTAAAATCCGTGCATACTCTGATTGATTTATCAGGTTTTGAAATAGGTACAATATTAGAGATCCACTCTGCATAGTCAATAACTCAGATGAATCAGGCTTTCAAGAGCTTCTCTAATTCAGCTTTTACCAAGAGTGCAACATGAGGATGCATCTTTCTTAATTTTTTCTTGAAAGGTTTGACATTTGGAGCTATAGATAAATGATGCATTATAAGATTAGGATCCAATCCTGGCATATCTAAATATTTCCATGCAAAGTTGATCTTCTTCTCTGTTAGGAATGTTGTAAATTTTTTCTTCTCTTCTTCTGTTAAAGATTGTGCCACATGGATCAACTATGGTTCCTCTATTGTTCCCAAGTTGATGGATTGATTGGGCTCAATTAGAACTAGAGATCTATCCTATAAATGACTCAGAAGGACATCAAATATCTCATCCTTAGGTGCCTCAGAGAGGTTTTCACCTTTGGATACATCTTTTATTTTTACTTTTGTAGGTTCTGAGACTGCCACAAAGTGGTTTTCACCCTCAGAACTCCTTTTCTTTTTCTTTTTATTCTTATTTTTCTGACTAAGATATTTGATGTTTGACTCCATCATGCTAACACTCGGTTCACTGATGGAAGTACTCATAGGCTCAACTGCATTGAGGTAGCAAGTAAGGGCATAGTCATTTGGGGAGGTATAAATACCATGGCTTAGATTTGTGGAGGTTTGATCGATAAGGTCTAGATATTGGATCGTCAAAGTGGGGAAAGATTGGGAGATAGTGTTTACGGATATGGATCTATCATCATTGGTCCTAACCCAACACTTGAGTTCAAAGGTGATATTACAACTTAAGACATTCAATTCATGAATAGGCTTAATGTCATTGTGGGAGTCCAATTCAGCCATAGGTGGATCAGACTCGATAGGCTCATCATTTAACTCTAGACTTACGTTGGGTTCAGGTGCATATTGGTGAATAACATCAACATGTTTCTCTGTAATAAGCTCATCTTCTTCTGGAATGGCTCCCCATTCATAGTCATTAGATTCTTCATCTATGCCTCTAGGAAATCTAAGAACATGAGTAAAGTCAGGATGAATACCCCAAGAAGGGTTACCCTCAGATTTTGATTTGAATTCATACTCATGAGAATCTATCTCAGAATAACTACCATCTTCCTCTTCTTGATTGTTTTCAAGATTAGTTGGTTCTTGTGTTGCAACTATCTCTTGATTGATAGTAGGTTCTTGTGTTTCTACTACATTAATTATTTTGATTAGATCATCTTTATCATCAAGAAGGTCTTTGATCTCCTTAGGCAATTTTTCATAGGGGATGAGTTCTAAGCTATCTGAATCACTATTTGATGGTTTAGTTTCTTCCTTCTTAAGAAGAGGTTCCCCTGGTGTGATCTATTCTATGACATGAGAACAATTACCTTTGAGGTGAAAGAGTTTCTTTTTAAATCCTAAGCCAAATTTGTCTTTATTTTCTCTACCAGTATGTGGGAGAGGTGCCTCAAGATAGTTTCCTCTGACTCCTAGAGGTCCTTTACCTAGATATCCCATCTTAGCTATCAATTTATCTCCTGGGCCATATGACTTAGAAGGATCTTTTGGTACTTGTTTGAACATCATGGGATTTAGATTCATCTTTGTATAGCCATGCAAGCACAGCTTCATCCTCTTCAAATTCTTGCTTGGAGACTTGTTCTGCCACAAAATTCTTTTTATATGCCTCAAGAGGTTCTTTAGAATCTGGTTTGGATTTTTTCAAAGATTGTCCATAAGACTTAGGTGAGATAGGGAGAGATTTCAAAGATAAGACTGGCTCCATAGTATATTCTCACATACTATTTTCTTTGATATTAACCTCTTTTGCAAGATCTTCCATTTTAGATGTGGATGCTTCTTTAGTTGGTTCAATGGAAGATTCTTTGTTATTAGGCACAAGCTTATCTGCACTTTCCTTCAATGTATTGCAAGTGGTGGATATGTCTACTGGAATAGTGACCTCTACTCCTTCATAAGGAAATTTCAAGCATTGGTGAAATGTAGAAGGAATAGCCTTCATCTCATGTATCCATGGTCTCCCTAGAAGAATGTTGTAAGCCAAAGGTAGATCAAGAACTTGACATATAGTATCTCTGATAACTGGACCTACCCTGATAGGTAAGACAATGGTGCCTTTAGAAGATCTTTCTTGTTCATCATAGGCTTTATAGTTATTTTCTTTCTAGGATCAATAGCCAATTCTAAAAATCCCAATTGTGTGATCAAGTTGTAAGAACAAATGTTTAGGCCAGCGCCTCCATCTATCAACACATGTTTGACTCTATGGTTCTAGATCAAGTCTTCTATATGCAAGGGTTGGTTATGTGGGTGACTCAAGGAGTTGTCATCTTCCTCTGAAAAGGAGATATATTGCGAAGATGTAAGATGTCCAACCATAGTCTGGAACCTGTCTAAATAAAGGTCATCTGGAACATTGGATCCAAGCAAAGCTTTGTCTAGAATGGCTCTATGAGTTGGAGATATTTGAAGCAACTCAAACATGGAAATTTTTGCATTAGTGTGTTGGAGTTGTTGAACAATGCTATAAGATGTGGGCCTCGTATCTTTAGGATTGGAAGATTTAGAAGTAGCCTTCTGTTTGGAAGTGGAAGAAAGATTGAAGGGCATCTTAGGGACATTTGATGAATCTAGGATTTGTCCGTTCAGATGTGCCTGAGCTTTTGATCAAGTAATTGCGTTAGCTGAAGGATGATCTCTATCTCTTCACACAATTGTGATGACATTGCAATGTTCAGAGAGACAAGGTTCAACCATATTGATAGCAACATTATTTCTAGGGTAAGCATAATTGACCTTTGCCCCCATATTCGGCTGAGAAGATGAAACTTCTTGACCATGTTTTGGAAATGGTTCTGTGAATGTCATATGATCGTTATTGCTCTTATGGTTGTCAATCATGATGTCACCTTTATCAATTAGATCTTGAATAGTATGTTTCAAGCATAAGCAATTATTCATTTTATGACCTTTACCCTGATGAAAATCATAGAATTTGTTCTCTCTCCACCATTTTGGTTTAGGTTTAGAATCAGATTGTTAGATCTCAGGCAAAGAGATGATGTTATTGGCCAGCAAAGTTCTCATAGCTGATTCTAAAGATTCTCCAAGAGGATTGAATATTTGTTTATTATCAGCGGACCACTTTTTATACTCTGGCTTCTTTTGAGATGATTCAGGCACCTTTTGTTTTGAAGCTTTTATGGCTTGGGTACCAATAGTTAGATTGAAAGCTGGTGCCTTTGATGGGGCACATATAGTATCAACAACACCATCTATGACAATGCCTTTATTCTTGTTCCAATTTTTATTATTTTCTTTAGAACTGGATCCTGATTCGTACTTGTCTTTTTGAAGTGTGATTTCTCTTTTTTTCACAAGTACTTTTTCAATTTTGATTGCATTGTCAACCATCTTATCAAAAGATGTATGATCTTGCATTTGTAAAGGATAGTTGATCTCTGGGACAAGATTATTGATGAAGATTTCCAATTTCTCATTTTCTGGAATAGGCCTAGCATATAGAGAGAATTTCTTCCTCCATCTCTTAAGAAATGTTAGGAATGGTTCACCTGGATATTGCTTGAGATTACAGATATCAATCATGGTGACTGGATGTTGAATATTTTAGGAGTATTGTTGATAGAACAATTTGATCAACTCCTCAAAAGTTTTGATAGTAGAAGGAAATCTAGAGAACCAGTGGATGGCGGCTCCCCCTAGAGATCGAGGAAAGAGATGCATCAGATAGGTAGGTTCGTGCATGAAATCCATGGATTATGTACAAAATTCTCTAACATGATCTTGGAGATCTAAGTGTCCATCATACTTATCATACTTAGGCATCTCCACTCTTTTTGGGAATGGTGGCATGTACAAGTCTTTGTCAAATGGAAAAGGACATAGGGCCTCCATGGAGAACTCCTTGGGTTCCTTTTCTTTCTCAAGGTTATTAAGCTTGACTTGCATGGCATGCATCTATTTCATCATAGCAATGAGTGGAGTTTCTTCCTCATGTGTAATGATATCTTCAACATTAAAGTTGGGAGGAAGTTTAGCTCCTTGATGAGCCAATTGCAAAAAGAATGCCTCTCTGTCTTCTTTCAAGAAATGTTTCATCATTTGTTTGAAGTTATCATCATTTTGATATTGAGCAATTTCTTTAGGTGTGGGTTCCTGATCTGCACCATGTTGAGATTGAGCTCTTTGAGAACCAAAGTTTGTCCCTGCTTGAGACATGGTAGGAGTTCTCCTTGAGATAGATTGATGTGGAGTTTGTTGAGTACCCCCGTGAGTTGATGAAGGAGGAATGTAACCAATTTTTAATCGAAAGTTGCCAAGACCGTCATCTTCGTAAAGACCAGAATTGTAGAGTTGTTCAAGAGTTGGACCTACATGAGTAGACAAAGCTCTGGTGTTAAGTGCTTCTCCCGATTTCTTGTGAGAGGAAGCTCTAGTTTCCACCATTAACCTTGGGTGAATCAAAAGAATAAGATGAAGACAACTGAAGAAGGATCTTATTCAAGAAGATCAAATGACACAACCTTGTCAAAGTTTGATTGATTGAAGCATAGATTTGACTTAGATGAAGGAGTCTGTGTCCTGGATGTATGGGTAGATTCCCAAAAGATAGCGGACACGAGTTCACAACACTTAGTCATTTTGATGATTGATTGAAGATTGATAGTTATGACAAGGTTTTGACACAAGATGATAAAGACTCAAATTGATTAAAGAGAAGGCTAAATTGGATTCAAAAGGCCACTTTAGGAAAATGATTGGATTCTTAGTATTTGTTGCTCTATTCCTAACACAATGATTAGTTTGATAGATTCTGAAAATAGGCTGGAACAACCGGGTCTCTGATAGTTCTGATGACTTTCTGACAACTTTTTGAAATTTCTCAAATGACTCTCTGTAGGCTCGTACGATAGTGGGTATAGCATGAAATGACAATTGAAAAACTCATACGATTATTGCAAAACTCGCACGATAGTTGATAGCAAGAATTTTGACTTTTTGGAATTGACTGACAACAAAACTCGTACGATAATGTACCTGATACCAGATGATAATTTGGGGGTTCTGAAATGACAATAGCCAAAATTCGTATGACTTTTTGACTTTACAAAATGACTATTGACTCCAAAAAGGTATTTTACTTCAACTTTTGCAAATTTTGGGTTTTCAGTTTCAGATTGTTTGCAAATTTCAATGTCCAAATTTGAGGATTGTAACAGATTTGTTCGTTCTCAGTAACCAGATAGATAAGCAAGCACACAAAACAACAAGCAAGTGATTTCAAGCATGTCTGAAAATAATGAACAAGGGCAAAAGCAACCTTGCGCATGAACAATCAAGTGACTTATTTGTGCTAATCCTTAGAATTGCTAATTGTGTATGTTCCAAAAAGTTTTGCAATAATGCACATATTCCTAGAAAATAAAGATTTGGCCTCACTAGGGTTTTTAGTAATGGTTTGACTCTGCAAATTTTATGATACAAGAGGGAAAACTCCAATCCAGGTGCACCAGGGTTTTGACACAGTCTGAGAACTTAATCTTTAGGATCTACTAGGGAGATCTGACAACCCAACAAGAGACCACACCTGTGGAGATTTCTTCCAGCAGGATATTTATATAGCAGTTGTCACTACCACAGTGAAAATGGCTATTACCGCTTGAGGTTCTGTCAACATGGTTGACCTAATTAAGGGAATGTCCACTATGGTTAACCCTCTCTAAAGGTGACTCACAAGATATGCCACATGGAGAATGGTTCCAGATTCAAGGATTTGAGTTTTTGTTACTACCCAAAAAGGGAGTAGAGCATAATCCTCTAGCCTTTTCACTTTTAACCCAAACAAAGTAGATATATTAATCCGACATGCTAAGACTAAGATTATCTCACAAAGACCTATGACATCAACCCCTTATGATCTATCAACCTCTCCAGAGAGAGAATGCATCGATCAAAATTTGAAGACACGTAGATCTAGTGGAACATGAGACTCTCTCAGTATCCTCCCTACCTACAAGGGTTCCTTCATTGAGAATAATTTCACTGGAAATTCACTCTCTCAAGAGCCACGAATAGTGTTCATAGGGCCTATTTACTATGTGTAACAAAGATTCTAAAATCAAATCTATGTTCATTTTTAGAGCCCAAATGAAATGTGTGATATGGAAAAGAAAGGCACTCAAGCTAGACAAGCAAGATGTTCATTTTAATCCAAATCAAAACATTATCAGCTGAGAAGGTTACCTTAATTCCTCGCAACACACTTAGTAGATTTTTACCTACTTTTAGCAATTCTTTCACTTTTTCCAATCAAAAACCAGTGAAAATCAATCAAAAATAGAGAATTTCAATTATTAGGGTTAGCTGTTAGTCAAAATCTGAAAACCAAATTTGACAAACTTCTTGAAAAAGTGAAATGAAAATTGAACCCTGGCACTGAAACTTGTACAACAGTGGGTTACCTTCCAGATGATAGTCCAGAAACTCGTACAATAATGGGTATCAGATAAAATGACAATCGAGCTTTCGGATGACCATGGGTTTCTGCTTGTGTGATCCTCGATCAAATCAACTGTCGTACGATAGTGGGTGTCTTTTGGTATGAGTTTCTAACAAAACTCGTATGAAAATTATACAGACAAAGAATAAAAATCGTAGCTGGGAACAGAAAAAGATAAGAAATTGATAGAAATTGATAAAATGTGAAGGGAAACCCATTTCAGGGCCCCACGGTGGGCGCCAGAAATGTGTGTGTGAATTTTATACCTAATTTGTAGACACAACACTTCAGTAAAACATTAGAGGTTAGCTAAAATCAAAATCATGCAATAAATGAAAAACTAAACTAACCAGGCGATTTACTGCCTTCTAGTAGATGCGACTATGTATTCTCAGATTATACCGAGATCAGTGACCTTGACGACACCTAAATGAAGGATTTGAATGCAAAATCTAGATATGGAATGAATGCAAATTAATCTATTTTTTTGAGGTTTTCTATGCAATAAGAATGATAATGAAAACTTGATATGAATCTATGCTAATATGAGAATTGATATGCTAAAATGATCTAACAATGATATTCTAAATGATATGGATACTATGCAAAAATAATAAAAATCTCACAACAACTCGAATTCTCAAGATCGATTCTTTTGTCTCCAATTCGACAACGTGAGTGTACAATTTGTGGATTGATTATAATGAAGAGATGAAGCCTTAATTTATAGAAATCTAGGGCTTTGGAGGTGCATGAAAGAAAGCCATAAATCACTCAAATAACTCAGGTTGATTTTTTATTTATTTTTAAATAAAGGATATTTAACTCACAAAAACATGCAAAAGTAGAGTTCAACTCAAAATAGAGTTTAGATTTAATTAATAATTGATAGTTGTCTACTTTTCTGATTGTGCATGTTTTATTTATCAATTAATTTAATAATTAAGTGATTTATTTCCAACTTAACTGATTTTGAAAAATAAAATAATTGATTTATGGGTTAATCAATTATTTTTCAAACTTTTATTCAAAAACAATATTATTAAAAATTGACAACTTGCTTTAATTAATTAAATAAGAATTTAATCAATTATTCATAGGATTTTAGATTTATTGTCAAAATTAAATAATACAATTTAGGAATAAATAGAATTAACTTCAATTGAACAATTAAGTGGCAAAATTAAATCTAATTAATTAAATATTGAGAATATTCAATTAATCAAACTTTAGGATAAATAGGATTTATCACCAAATAATCATTAAATTAAAGATAATTATGATAATTAGGAATATTACTAGGATATTCCTCGATGCAGAATTTAGGATAATCAATTAGAATTCGATGATGTTCAGATGTGCCTTTGGTTAGGACTTTGATGTCGATTTCGTTCGATTTTGTCGATATAGGAGATTAATGAACCTATAGCCCATTTTTGAGGTATTACAGTTGGCTCTACCAAAGTAACTGAAACTTTCTCCACAATCTGAATTACATCATGCACTCTTAACTAAACATTAATAACTCTTCTCCAAGTACTAATCCAAGGGTGCATACTGAAATGATAGGCGCAACTCCATAACCAATATAATCTATGTTAGCTCTTCTGAATAAACACAGGAAACTGCTACTGCTGAATAGCGACTACATAACTTTACTTCTACTGATCATCAGACTTTGCGTTCATGAATGTAACATCACTAACATTTTTGCGTCCATGATATCATGTTGATAACATGTCCATGCAACATATACTCAAAGCTTACTGCATAAGTCTTCAACGCATGCTACTTACCATATGTTGTCATCAATGACAAACATACAATCAACACTGTCTTGCTAGCAAATCTCCAACAATCTCCGCCTTTGGCATTGATGGCAACATATGGAATGAAAAACTCCACCAATCCAAATGAACATTTCTTTTATAAAATTGTCCATTTCCTCTTCAGAACTCCCCCAAAGATGAATCCTTTATCTATTGCAATATTTTTTAACATTCTCCATTTCCTCAACTGAACTACTTTCATAACTGAATACTACTCCCCCTTAGTATATTACTCCTTCTTTTACTTCTATTTTTCATGATTATATATTAATCCCCCTTTGACATCAATGGCAAAGGGCGCCCATCAGTTTAAGCACCGATGCTACTCCTCAGGTAGAGTAGTCAACCATCCATCAATCCCTGAGGACTGATGCTCTTTCTTCTTTCTTCTAAGCAGAATCAGGGAATGGTCTTGTTGTTATGTGATTTTATTTGTAAATATGATGCATGTATGATTGATGTGGTAAATGTTTTTAAATGCATAATTTGATGTAAATGTAAACGTAAATATTAAATATCCACTAGGCATGACAAGTGTGTAATGTGATGTGTACTTTTTGTGAGGTGTCACTTGACACTTGTGTAGTGTGTTGGCATGCCTTAGTGGAATGTGGACCCTACCTTACTCTTTAGGTTATCTTGTGTATCCCTAGGCTTGGCTAGTGGTTTAGGAAACCAAGGTTTATGTCATTATGATTCTATTTTCGGATGCAAACTTTACTAAGGTTTTCAAAGGGTTATATGGAGCCCTATGGTGTAGTTAAGGTTGGTTCTTAGTGCCCCAAAGCATGGGCATGGATTAGGGGGCCAAATTTTACCATTTTCACTTCCCTAGGCTTCTATATTGCCTCTCTAAGTGGGCCATCTTTGGTAATGATGAATTTGGGAATGTTTTTTAAGATAACTCACATTCCCATGTCTTGAATTGCAATTCATTTCCATAGCAAAGGAAAGTGGTAAGTTAGCTAGGATCTAGAAGCCTAACTCACTTTGGGATGAGACAATGAGAGAGGAATGTTTTAAAGTCTTTAGGAAAAGATACTAAGGAAGGAAGCACTTATTGAGCATGCTAGTGTGGATTTGAGAGGAAGAGACTTTAGAAATTCTAGGATTTTTTGAGAAGGAAGAAAAATCTAGGAAGGAAAGGATTAGCTCTTCTACAAACCTCCATTACCATTGCATAGGAAGAAGGTTGGTGGTTCTTCCTTATTTTGTTCATGTTATTGTATTGTGAAGATGGATATTTTGTGTGAGTTGTAATGTTTTTTTTTCTTTACGCTCAAATGTATTTTTTTCTTGTATCTCCTTTTTGTGTTTATCAATTGTGAAATGGGTGTGGAAGATAATTCTCTTCTTTGGGAGGATTTGATAATGTCTTGGGGTGAAGGGCTTAGTTGGGGAATCCATGTGTTTGAGAGATTGGATGTATGGGCATCTTTGAGGCCTATTTACGTTATACCTTGGGGGCCATAAGGGATGTTTTAGATGCTCTTGTGATGAGTTGGTATGTTAGAAGGGAGCCTTGTGAAGGTGTGTAAGAATTTATTTAAGTATGGCATCTCTATATGAGATAATTCCACCTTCACTCATATTGGGATCAATTATGAATTCCTATGTGCAAGCTTGGGGATGGGAGTAATATTATGATTGTTCATGTCTCAAAATGTTGAATGTATGTGTTATGTGTGTATAATGTTTGTAACCTATCCATTCTTGTTTCCCCTAGCTCGGGGGTTGTCCATGAAATGGCCTAGGCTGGGAGGTGAGCCTCCATGGTCATGTGAAAAAAAAATTTGTCTTGCAGGTTTTGCTTGCATGGTGTAAAGATGAAGTTCAAGTTTCAAGTTTCAAGTTAAAGTTGAAAAATTTAAAGAAATGTTTTAAGTGTATTAAGCTTAAGTGATCTTTCTCTACTCATATTGTTTTCTAAGATATTGTAATTGTAAAATAGAAAAGGCTGGAATTAAGGCTTATATGTTATCCTCTTGGAAGAAGGTTTTATTACTAGTTGAATTTCAAATTTATTTCTTAGTAAAATTATTGCTTCTTTAAAAGTTAAATTTACTGCATCTATAATTGAATTTTAAATAAGTTTCCTACATTTATGTTACATGAAATTGTTATGGTCTGAAAATATTCAGTTTAATAAGTGATTTAATTCCTGCATAATCTATGTAGTTGGTATGAAGAGGATAAATATATAAGTAAACATTGTCTGAATAACTCTATTAAATGAATTACATTCCTTGCATTGTATATGATGTTAAAGTTAAGAGAATTATTGTTCACTTAATTTTCCTACAAATTCTGTGTTAATTATGTATTGAAATTAAAGTTTTAATTTTAATCTATCATTTAAGGTTCTTTGTTTCTGTTCCTTCCATTTGATTTAGAAATTCCTGTTTAAACAAAAAAAAAAGGGTAATATTTTTACAACCATCAATATGGGAGGAAAACTGAACATTAGGACTTTATTAAGAGGTAATTATGTTGTGTTTTGCTGAGTGGATTTTTGGGCATTACACCAAATATACATAATCAGAAAAATATATATATGTATTTCCTAAATGATAACAAAAAGAACATTCTGGTTGAGTAAATTTTATGTATATAATATAGTATTATATATACATATATTAATAACATATATATTATCATAAAACATATATACTTATGATTTATGTTGTCTATATATACATTTTATATATATATATATATATATATATATATATATATATATATATATATATATATATATATATATATATATATATATATATATATATATTAATACATATATTATATATTATACATCATATCTAATACTATTTGTGTTTATAAAAAGAAAATATATTAAAAAAAATGAATTTAATAATTTAAATTTAATTTATATTAAAAAAATAATAATAATAAACAAAAAAAAAAAAAAATTGGGGGCTCAACTCTGCCGCCGAAACCTCCACTTACCTCATGCCTCCCACGCGTTGTAGCACAGGCCAGTGGATGCACTATGCTCTCCACACCCGCAGGTGTGGGAGGAGAGCCCCTTCACCACCAACTAGTGTGTGCAATAGGGGTTTGAAGTCTGTCGTCCACCACTAGTGGGTGGTGGAGGGGCTGTGCTCCCACACTCGCGGGTGTGGAGAGCACAGTGCCTCCACAGACAGGTATGGGGATGACTGTCGGATTGTGGGAACAACTGGCAGATCCCCCCCCCCCCCCCCCTTTTTTTGTGTATATTTTCTTTACAATGACATAAAACAGATCAAAAGAAAAAATCCTATACTCGATTTGCTTAGCAAACAAAATAATTATGGATCTATCTTTGAATGGATAGATAAAAAATGAATGGCAACAAACCCTACCTGCATATATATCATAAAATAAAAGAATTCTGGTTTCTTAAAAGAATGGTGTACCCAGATTTGAACAACAAATGGGTATTGTCTGGATTCAAAATGAGAGATTCTCTTATGAGCTTAAGAGATCTCTTGCAGATCTATACCCTCATGCACATATGAGAACACCCAAAGAAACAAAATATTTCATCCTCATCTTCCTCTTTGATTAGCTACAAGAGCAAATGAGTAATATTAGGGTTTGGAGAGCCATTTAAAATTATGCATTCTTTTATTTTTTATATTATTTCATTTCTTTTGTTTAAAATTAAGTGTTAGACTTTAGCCTAACTTAATTTTGCATAAGGAGAAATTTTAGTTTGGTAAAATGTATGATCCTTTTAAGTTAGTGATTTTCTTTAAAAATTATATATCATATTTTAATTATCGAAATCATTATCAATGTGTTAGTATTAGGAAAGTTATATAAATTTAATTTAATTTTCCATTCGTAATGTTTCATTATTGTTGCCATTAATATTATGCAAATGACTTTTATTTCCTTTAGTAAATTTTGGATAAAAAATATTAAGCTCTAAAGTCATAATTTTATAAATGGAGTTTAGGATATTAAATTTAATTAATTTTTAAAAAAATCTATTTTAAATGGGAAGTTTAGTTAATAATGTTTTAAATTTTTGGGTTTATTTTCTCTTAATAAATCTAAACTCCTTATAATACAAAACTATTATGTGTAAACTATTATTTTCCTTTCAAATCACTTAATAGAATATCGTGTAGAATGTTATTGTTAAAGTTTTAATTCCTTTAGTAGGAATATCTATTTATTTTATTAAAAAGTAAATTTGGATAAAGAATGGTTAAACTATGGAATTTAATATTGAATACTAGCAACCGCATCGATTCCTTATTTGATATTTTGGACTTATGTCATTTATTAAACTCGGATAATTTAATTTTTTTTTTAAAGTAAATGATGTTAGACATTTATAGCATTACGTGAACGTGAATTTGATAATAATATTGAATTTAAATATTTTCAATTTAAATGAAAAACAAGTGAAGATTAAAGTTAATAAATGTTTTTTTTTTACAAAGATATTTTAGATGTGTTATAACTCAAAGCTTTCCCTTTATTGATTAATTTTATTCCTTTTAGATTCTTAGGGTTAAACCATATTATCCTAAAACTAACTCAGGATATTTAGGGAGATGATTTCCCTTTCGTATGGCTTTTTTCTTGTCACCTAATGTCTTCCACCATGTAAGGGATGAAGGCATGCCAACATGTGCCTTGTGTTCCCTTACGTGATGTTGGGTGACTAGCCCAAGAGAACTATCATTCTCGAAGCTTCACATCAATGGGCTTGTGAGTAACCTAGTTGTTGTCATGTGTTTGTTTAGTGTTTCAAAAAAAAAAATTGTTGTCTTTATATAAATATGAAAATTAAGTGTAGGACAAAGTTTATAAATGTATTAACTAAGAATAATTTTATTGATTTTATGATTTAATTATTTCCTTTTATTGTAGGTTAAATAGGGGAAATTTATTTTATTCCCTTTAAATTCTTAGGGTTAAAACTTATTAACCTAAAATTACCTTAGAGACTTTAAGAGAGATGCTCTTCTTTAGCATGGTCTATTCCCTTGTCTCCCTATGTCAACCGCCTTTTCATCAAACATTTATTAATGTCCTTCTACCCCCTTATTGTTCTCTAACCCTAGTATTTCGAACATCACAATAGTTTGACAGATTAATCGAATTGAGATTAATATGAAATAAGTGTAATTTAAGTTTTCAGTTAAAAACTAGTTAATTTAAAACTTGATAATGTTATTTTTATGGGGCCAATATATGTGGCTAGTATACTGGTCAACGTAAAAATAGCATTACAACTTAACCTAAATTATGTTGGAATCTTTAGTACTCCTGGAAATTAATGAATTACTTACATAAATATTAAAGTTCTATTTAATTAAATTTTAATAAATTTTATACTTATATATATAAGGAAGTATAGCCTTTTCTCTTCTTCAACTTAATGAATGTATACTATGTCATGCTAGTAGATCTCATTATTGTCCTTTCTAAGATGTCCATCCTTTTAGGGAAAACTTTAGTAAAGCAAAGATAGTAGTAGGATGCCTCCATTCACACGTAATGCTTGCCAACGTAAGTGGAGACCCAGAGGCGGCCATGTGGCAGTAGAGGGAGTTGAGCAAGCAGTCGAGGGAGTAGGTGACATGCAAGGGCCCCCTTCTATACCGCCACCTAATCCCAACTAGGACATCCTTAATGCATTACATTTTTTGGCCGGTATTATTATGGATAGATTGCCTCCGAGAGGCTAGCAAGCCGAGGTCCGGGAGCGGAGTAGGAGTCCCCCACCTAGATGAGTAGAGGAGTAGGCAGATCATGGGGATGATTCTGTACACATACTAGAGCCACCACCAGAGATAGTGCTGAGAGTGCCCCGTGATACAGTGGACTAGATTAGAAACCTCATACAACTTGACCCACCACCCTTTTCAGGATCCACAGATGGGGAAGATGTTGAGGCTTGGATTTTTAGCCTTGAGAGATGTTTTGGGTTGTGCCCTTATGAGAGCAACCTTAAGGCATGACTTGGAGTTCACATGCTGAGGGGGACTATCTCTACATGGTGGAGGCATGAGGAATATAAGAGTCATCTTGTCATAGATACCCTCACATGGGAGACCTTCGTGGAGAGATTTTGAGCCCAATATATGTCAGAGAACTTTAGACAGTGTCACATCAATGAGTTTCATGACCTACAATAGAGAGGACTATCAGTAGCACAATATGAGTGCAAGTTTCCCGACCTCCTTCCTTATGTTGATTACATGAAGGACAAGAAACTCCAGGTCAACTACTTTATTAAGGGGTTGAACTATGCCATAGCTGACAGAGTGTGGATGGTACCATTAGGTGACTTTTGTGATACATTTGAGAGAGCCATGATAGTTGAGGAGATCCATAATAGGTCTCATTATGCACATGATAGGTCACAAAACCATAGTTTCATACCACAGTACTCTGGTTTCAAGAAATCCCACTGGAAGGGAAATCAGGAGAAATCTAGCACACCATAGCAGCATCAACAGTCTCAGCAAAGTCCTTGATGTGACCAAGGAGCTCAGACTCAGTCATCAAGAGATGACTTCAATGGATAGGGTATGATAGTTGGGCAACAACAGTCCAGAACTTAGGGGAGTCAGTTCCAGGCTAGAGGACCATGTTATACATGTGATGCCATGGGGCACATTGGTAGAGATTGTCCTATGGGTCATCCAGTCGGTAGTCAGATGACGATAGCTTTAGAGCATCTTGGGAGGACTCAGCATAGATGAGAGATCAGTACCCCCATCTATTCGATGAACTCCAGGAGGAAGTTCATGCCTAGGGGGGAGGATGTGATGTCCTACCCTAACCCACCTTAGCTTGACAGTTGTTTTGACACTTGGTTTATCTTGATGATACATTGTTTAGAGACATTAAACCCATTTTGGATTATCACTTGCTATCATTAGACCTTATGAGATGTTTGTTATAGATTTATATGATGATGATGTTAGTTGTACTCTTTATATATTTGTATTGGTTTCATGCTTACCTTATGATATATGAATTCTAAATTCTGCAGTTATTACGTTATCTTATAGAATAGTAAATGATGATAGTGTAATGGTTCAATGATTAACTTAGGGTTACTTGCTTATGTAAAAATTGAATGTACATTTTGATGTTGTAGAATTAGGGTATAATGTGGATTATGTTCATGATTCATGAAATGAAATTCGTTTATATATATTGAGTTTAGATGTTATTATTTCACTTTCAATATGATTATATATGCATTGAGTTTATGAGATACTGGCATTAGAATCGAGTGTGTAGGATTATGACCATGGTTGTAAATGTGGGGAAACAAGGATGGATCCATGTGAAAATCAATTTAAGCCAATGTTAGCTCTAAGAAGAGAACGACCTCATTGTTACGTGATTTTATTTGTAAATGTGATGCATGTATGAATGATGTGGTAAATGTTTGTAAATGCATAATTTGATGTAAATGTAATTATGTAAATATAAATATAAATGTAAATGTAAATGTAAATGTAAATATTAAATATCCACTAGGCATGCCAAGTGTATAATGTGTTGTGTACTTTTTGTGTGGTGTCACTTGACACTTGTGTAGTGTGTTGGCATGCCTTAGTGGAATGTGGATGCTACCTTACTCTTTAGGTTATCTTGTGTATCCCTGGGCTTGGTTAGTGGTTTAGGAAACCAAGGTTTATGTCATCACGGTTCCATTTTTAGATGCAAACTTTACTAGGGTTTTTGAAGGGTTAAATGGAGCCCTATGGTGTAGTTAAGGTTGGTTTTTAGTGCCCTAAGGCATGGGCATGGGTTAGGGGGCCAAATTTCACTATTTTCACTTCCCTAGGCTTCCATATTGCCTCTCTAAGTGGGCCATCTTTGGTAATGACGAATTTGGGAATGTTTTCTAGGACAACTCACCTACCCATGTCTTGAATTGTAATCCATTTCTATAGCAAGGGCAAGTGGTAAGTTAGCTAGGATCTAGAAACCTAACTCACTTTGGGATGAGGGAATGAGAGATGTTTTAGAGTCTTTAGGAAAAGAGACTAAGGAAGGAGGCACTTCTTGAGCATGCTAGTTTGGATTTGAGAGGAAGAGACTTTGGAAATTCTAGGAGTTTTTGAGAAGGAAGGAAAAGCTAGGAAGGAAAGGATTAACTCTTCTACAAATCTCCATTACCATTGCATAGGAAGAAGGTTGGTGGTTCTTCCTTGTTTTGTTCATGTTATTGTATTATGAAGATGGATCTTTTGTATGAGTGTAATGTTTTGTTTTCTTTAAGCTCAAATGTATTTTGTCCTTGTATCTCTTTTTTATGTTTTTTAATTGTGAAATGGGTGTGCAAGATAATTCTCTTCCTTGTGAGGATTTGATAATGTCTTGGGGTGAATGACTTAGTTGGAGAATCCATGTGTTTGAGAGATTGGATGTATGGGCCTCTTTGAGGCCTACTTATGTTATACCTATTAGGATTAAAAGTTCACAATACAACTGAGAAGGGGGGTGAATCAATTGTATGACAGAATATTAAACTTTAAACTTTAAGCTTATCGATATCAGATCCAATGAACACAATGAATACCAACACAATAACACAATATTTTGGTTACCAGGAAACCCTATTAAAGGTAAAAACCTCGGTGGGAATTAGCACCCACTTATGATGTGCTGAGAGTATAGTTCTCCTTGTTAGAAGATATAGCCTTGTTAGGAGCTTATTGAAACATTACAGTACATAGTCCTTGTTAGAGGATAAACCCTGTTAGGAGTCAAGAACAAAGAAGGCTCACTGCCTAAGAAGGTTAAGTCCACCTTCTGAACTCACTAGTTCGCAACAAGTGTATATGAAGAAATACACAATCTTTTGAACTGTTTGCTAGCAACTGTCTTTCCTTGATCAGTTCCAATGAAGTCCACCAATAATCCTCTGCTCTATGTGCAACAGACATAAGTTCACAACCTCCTTATATCATTCTTATCCCATCCATATCTCTTCCAAAGAAAAGACCTTTTATTTATACCTTATTGCATTTTACCGATAATAGGTCGGCCCATAAGGCTTTCCTAATTACAAACAATTACATAAGCCCTTGCTAAGATACACACAGTATCACAAACATGTTTATAATGATTACATTACAACAATTAAGGACCGACATCCTTGAATTGTGTTTGCCAAACAAAACGCACGCTCCATTCCCTGAGTTGGCTTCATAATAAGCTATTGCTAGAGCACATGCCACATATGACATCAGTAATCATTTTGTACCTTGCATTGACCAATGAACATCTATTAGTACCTCTTCCATCATCCTTCAAGATCGCATACCTTGAATCCAATCCTTCTAAAATCTATATCAGAAACTCAGAGACTAACTCTGTCAATTCTCAGTGTTACAGTCTAGTGACCAGTCTTTACCAAAACAATTGTATCTTCCTTAATAGGCATTCATTAATGATGCAATCTAAGATATAAGATCACAACACACATCTAAGCTCTCATCTAACTTCACAGCATCTGAAACATCCGTACACCTTCCGTACACTGTGATTACCAACCTGGTTCCTTCATAAAAACATATGTTGACATCAGTGATAAAACACAAATTACAACAGTGAGTGCCTATTCAGTAACGTAATGATTAAACATATTAAATGTCTCAATCGCCATCCATGCATTAGCAATATCCAACAATACCTTGGGGGCCATAAGAGATATTTTAGATGCTCTTGTGATGAATTGATATGTTGGAAGGGAGCCTTGTGAAGGCATGTAAGAATTTGTTTAAGTATGGCATCTCCATATAAGATAATTCCACCTTCACCCATATTGGGATCTGTTGAGCGTCATTTTTACATGAAGACAATGACTAGGAATTTGCATGAACAACTTCCCCTCTTGGAAGCTTGATGGAATCAATCTCAAGGTTCCTTCTGGCTGGGTCTCAACCGCTTCAATAGCTCAATGGAAGACAAATGTGTATTTGTTAACAAGGAGGCCTTTTCTGGTTCTTCTCCTAAGGGAAACTGCAAAAAAAACTTTAGAAAACCATGATATCTCTTTTTTTGCCATGATTTTTCAAATTTAAAGATGAAAGCAATGCTAATTTAATTGATCTACTAAAAGTAACTTGCAAAGAGGGTTAAAAAAATGAAAGGTAACAAGAGATTTCAAGGAAATTGCTGAAAAGAAACCTAATGGACATATGCTAGCAATCACACCACCACATGAATTAAATAACCTAGAAGATGAGAAAATGCACACAATAGAGATCAGATCATGTCACAATCTTCAGCTGAAAGGATGCAATCATCAATGGAATCAAACAATGCAGACATAAGATAAGTCAAAACTCATCAGATCACGAAGCCACTCCAGATGTATGCACACATGAGACAAGTTAATCTTCAAGCATCAAAGGATAATCTTCTCAAGGAATTCGTCACAACACAACAATGTAATACCAACAAACACCAAACTAAAAGATCGCAGACCCAGAATCATTAAACAACCAATTGGCTCTTCGAAATAAAGAATGAGCAAATCACACATTCACAAATTTCACATAGATAATTGATAAATCACACCATGAATGAAGCACCAATTTTATTTTTTGTATTATTCATCAAGTGGACCCTCATTACATCATTTTATTACAATTTATAGAGCTCTACTCTTATTTTTGCAACTAGGGTTTTGCTACAACTAAAACTTCAAAGTAAATCTAAACTAGAGCTTGTATTAAAGAAACTACTTCTAAAGCTTAGCTAAGCTATCCTAGCATGAAATTAAACCTTGTGCATTACAAATATTTGAATAAATCATGCATCAGACATCTCAAAAATGGAGCTGGAACTGGTGCATGCACTCAATGATCTTCATGTTTATACCGTTGATCATTGGCCTCGGCTGCTCCACGTGGTCCTGACTAAAAGAGATCCCACAATCATGCACAAAAGACCCAAAGAAAGAAGCCCAAATGATTGGAAAGTGATCTCTAAGATAGCTGGAGTCAACTTTTGGACATGCAAAAAAATGCCCAAAACCCGACACTTGGTCCAAAAAACTTGAAACCCAAAATTGACTAAGTGCTAAGTCCTTTATCTCCACTACTTCAGACTTGTCGGACTTGTAGGTGGCTGAAAAACTTCTTATGGATGAAATGGCCAAAAATCCTGCTCTGCAAAAAGAACTAAGTGTCAAAACTAAATTTTTTTGCTCACAAAATTGGCAGATCTTAGACTGGAGGTCCACTAGCTGGGAGGCATTTTTGGGTGTGCCCTCTTGAACCTATCCACTATCTCTAGCACATCATCAAATTCTGGCATCTTGATCCCCTAAAGGATCTCTGAAGTCCATCAATTCTTTTGCAAAAGCCTTTATTTCTTCCTCTTGACTTAGCATTTTCTGAATTCCCTCCTTTTGGTAGAACATCTGTTGGAGGTCTTCCTTAGACTTTACCCCTCAGAATATGCCTAGATATTGATCGATGATGTCATTTACTAAATACATGGTTTTATCATCATCTTCATGAGACAAATCCAAGTCCAATCCCTCAAAGAACCCCTATAGCTCCTTTGCATAGAGTGTGTTATTATCTCTCCTCTTGTTCAGTCTCTTGAGAACCTTCTTGAATATGGCTAACACCGCAGTTATCTCTTGGATCCATTCTTCAAAACAATCCAATTCCTCCCCTTCATAGATCTTCATCAAAACCTAGAAGCACTACTTTCTTATCATTGTTAACTCATACAACACTTTTTTCCAACTGAGGATGGTCTCTTCTACACCATTTTCTTCACTCATGATCTCCACTAAAGAGGTTATTCCCACCAAAATATTCCAGAAGGGCCTCAAGATCCTCCTGAGAAATAAGCTAGTGAACTACTCTAAATCTAGCTTCCATTCAGCACAAATCTACATAAAATAATGTGGAACATATGTATCTACATCCCCCCTTTTCTCCAAAATTTCTTGTAATGAGGCTTCAAGGTTATTAGGGTCAAATGGACCTGTTGTCTTCAGAATGAATTTCTTCATAGCCTCATTTTGCTCTTCTAGAGCTTTTATCTTTTCTTCATCTTTATTCATGAAGCCCAGAGCGTGCTTCAAGCCTAGAGTAGCCAAGGTTTTTCTACCTTCCCTAATTGGTTCTCCCAAGTCTACCTCCTCCAACACATAATCCTCTGGAGTGATCTCATTCACGCTAACATCCATCGTGGGAACAACCACCTATGCTTTCCACCTCCCTGTCTAGTCTTGTGTTACATAGGACATTCTCCTTGCTTGGGGAATTGGTGTCATTTGGTGGAAAGTGTGCCCTAGCATGGTCATGTCAACCTCATCATCAGTGTATACTCTAACCCTCAGCTGCACTTCTTTGGTAAACCATGTTGGCTTTGAGAATGCATTCAATGGCTCATAAGGAGAAACCAATGCAGAAGAGGTTGCCAAGTGTTCTATCCTTATTTGCTCATGAGCTTCTTCTTCTTCTCCCATTTCCTACTCATTCCCAATGTCTTGGTCATGTTCTCCTTCATCAGAAGTTTGTTTCTCATTAGTGATTTTCTCCTCAGTATCTGTTTGCAGCTTATCTTCTTCAATATGTGGTTCCTCTTCCGCCTGTGACTCTTCCTTGTCATCTGGCTCCTCAGATCCAATATGATTTTCTTCTATCTTCTCTCTACCAGTGACTTCAACTTCTTTCTCCAGCTCCTGTGAGCTCTGGGGCACTAACTCAATGTGAACTTGGGGAGGAATACTAAGTGGGGGAGGCGTAGGAGACACAAGGGTAGTGGTTGAATGGGTTGGTAGAGGTGGAGTTGAGAGGGGAAACTGAGATGAGGAAGGTTGCTGAGGCAACAGGATATTTTGTACGAGAGTGGAAAGCAGAGTAGTAGGAGGCTCTTGAAGTGGAATGGTAGGAGGAGTGGAAGGATGAGGTGGAGGTGGAGGTGGAATGGATGAAACCAATGGTACCTATGTACTTGCTCCTTCTTCCGAAGTGACCCCAATAGAAGAGTCATTTTCCATCCCTATAGTTTCTCCTTGGTCCTCGGTCACCTCAACATCATTTGGTTCTTGAGGTCCCTGTTGTATATTATCTCCCATGCCACCAAAAAGACTAGAGAAATGCATAGGGGTTTGTTGCTCAAACTTGAATCCATGCAACCCCACAAAATATACGATGTTGAATTCATCATCACCTAGCGCATCCAAATTTATTGGCTCTACCTGAGTAGCCCCTTCATCATCCTTAGGATCATCATCCATTATCCTTCTTTTCTTAAAGAATCCTGCAGACCGGGTCCTCCTACTAAGGGGAACTTCATCCAGTTGATCTTCATCATCCTCCACCAGGGTTTCCAAATTTGTGGGTGTTGAGCCTCTCTTCCTCTTGTATACATGACCCTTGATGACTCTAGATGGCTTGGTCCCTATGATTTTAAATTTTATTTTCCTTTCTGAGCTTGGAGAATCATGGTCGCTTGGTGAAGGTGCTTCTGGTGGTGCAATAATCTTGGTCATCCTGGTTTTCACCTTCTTGGAGTGTGTAGCTGGAACATATGTGGTGGGAAGCTCATGTTGATACACATTCTCTGGCTTTAGAGGGGAAGCCTCTTTGAACTGTGGTTTTAGTATCTTCTCTCCCTTCTTCATCTTTTCTTGAGATGGTTTCTCAGCGAGTTGCTTCATGGGGAGCGGTTGCATCAGAATTGGATGAGAAATCCAAGACTTTGTCAGTTTGATCACATGTCAGGCTCTGAAATCCATGCTTTCATTGTCATCTTGATCTACCTCTGTGTTTAGAATGGCCCTATTATATACCTTGTTTGTGTTATATATAGAATCAAAAATCTTATCTGAGTTGACATCTACCACCTTCTGTGGAATTCTTAGGGAAAGGGCACCCTATGCTAGCTCCAGACTCATCCAACAATAATCATAGACTCTTACCTCATAATCATCTACATAATTGGCCCAATGGTCCTCAACATGCGGCTCATGGACGTAGTGTCTCCCCATTATGTGGCTATAGGTACCAATGGGGTCAAAATGTGGCCTCACTAGGTTGTAGGTTGCCAGTGGGAATTCATCCCATTCTCCTGTCAATGACTTGCAGACCTTCATGTTAGGTACATAGTGGGGACCGATTGAAATAGGAAAGTCCCAGCATTGTTTCTTCTTGTGTTTGATATGCTCATGGGCATCGGACAACTATCTTGCAATCTCTAGTAGAACTACCTAGTCAGAAGGGTACCTTGGGAGCTTCTTGGGTGCCAAAGTGCTTTTGGCCACCCGAATGTATGTGAATGTTTGAAATTGAATATAAAATGCCCCAATGGCCTTCACTTTAGCCGATGCTTCTACTGATAACCTTTTAGCATAGTCACCCTCAATGGAGCGGATGATTGCAAAAATGAAGGCATCATTGACTATTCTGAACTTTGGGCTATTATGTGTAAAGAACTCCTTTCTCACCAATTGAGGGTACAAACTAAATGGCCACGTGCTTGGTTCCACAATATTTCCCACTTTAGTTAATCCCAGATATACTGCCCTGGCGGCTAGTAAGTACATGACATAGGATGTCATGTAGAAGTGGGGGTCTATTTTCACCCGAATCAGTTGTTCATCCAGTTGGTCACTTAGAATAGCTGCCCAATCAAACCTTGCTTGTCTTTATTTTATTTTCTAGATTAGGAAGATCATCCAGTGCTCCAATTGATGGGACTTAGGCATTCTATATACCCTACTTATCATTGTTATGGTGGCCTGTATATCCTCTTTCATGTAGCCTCTCCTCATGTCAATCCTATCCAATCTATTCTTTGGCAATGGCTGCATTAGGTACTCATTGTTGACAATGTTATGAGCCCTCTACACATCTTTGTTGTAGAACTCCATACCCTTGTTGATATTGAAATTGAAGAACTTGTCTACCCCTTTGGACAGATGGAAGACATCTTCAATATTGTCAGGCCTTAGGTCCAGGACAACTTGTCCAAGGCCATTCTTGACCATGCACTCATCTAGCACATAGTTACTAGCCAGTGTGTTAATCAGGTCCGCCTACTAGATTGAGACTGGGTGTGCCACCACATTCACCAAGGAACAATGGACTAATGAAGTGTAGTCCTCTGAATGACCCACTAGCTAAGCACACTTATTAAGGTACTCATTCCAGCTAGCATTCATGATATCTGTATCGGTTATCCTTGCATGCAAATTAGTCACCTTGGACGGTGGATGGTATCCTTTCAACGGATACTTCATTGTCGGAGATGATAGTACCTTCTTGGCCATATCTACAGAGCAGACAAGACATGAATGAGGAATAGGATGAGAGAAAGAAAACCCCCAAAAAATAATGTTAATTTCCAAAATAAAATAAAAAAACATATAAGTGACTTCGGCCCTTTTGGACTTTCAGAGTAATCAGTCCTCTAAAAGTTTGAAAGGTCTGAAAGTGGTAAAAAGGGGCAGACTGAAGGATCCTTTTGGCGAACAAGAGCATTCAGAGGTGATGGACACCTGAAGGCCAACAAGGCTGAAAATGGGCACAAAGGCTGAAAGGCCGAAGAGATTTCTGGTAGGGCTCAGTCTAAGGACAAATATTTTCGATGAGTGAAAATACCGACACGTCCAAAAACTCTAAAAACAAAGGATCATAGGTCATTCACTTCGGTGCTTTAGAGATTAGGAATGTTTCGGTGTGCGACAACACCAAAATGCCAAAACAGAGGTGGCACTTAGATTTTTTTAATCATTTGGTCAGCGCTTTGAAAGTTTCAAACCCCAAAGGTTTGAAAATAGGGTTCACAGTTAGACTCAAAATCAATTCTCACAGCGAGTTTGACCACAAACTCACATAGGGATGCAAGGAGACTACCTTGAAAACCCTCAGGGCTAAAAAAGGCCAACTCAAAGCAACCTAGACCTAAGAACTAGGTCGAAAAGGCCAAAGACGCAAAACCCTAAACCTAGGATGAAACAAGAAAGCTGAAAACAAAAAGACGCTAAACTAGAACCCAAAAAGAGGGGAAGAAACCACCTACCTAGGAGACGAAGAACTTGATGATGACCAGAAAAGAGGCAAGAGCCAAGCAACAAAAAGGCAACGAGCAGAAAAAAAGGAGGCAGAAGGTGGAGGAGCGAAGCGCAAAGTGAGTGTTTGAAAAAACCCTTGCAAATTTTATAGGCTTCACGGGGTTGCTGATGCAAGCACCTTGCGAATCAGCCTTTTAGCCTTTTCATGGGTCTCAGACCTCCGAAAGGCTGACAACCCTGAAAGGTTGACTCTCATGAGATTCAAACTTTTGGGGGTGTAGACCACTGAAAGGTCCAAAAAAGGGTCAGCCAGAAAGCCAAGGATACACTTCTCGCTCCATCGGGCCTTTCGCACTTTCAGACCTCTGAAAGTGTGATAGGGCAACAAGGCCGAAAAGGCCAAAAACTAGGAAAAACTAAGGATAAAAACCCTTAAAGAAGATAAAAAATGAGACAAGCAGAAAGCAGAAGGGGGGCCCCTGAGGCCATATGGGCCATTAGGGGAGTGTGGTTGTGGGACCACAACAAATAGCCCAAACAAAGAAAACAAAATGACTAGATTTCCAGAGCTAGTCTGTGTGGAGACAACCTCGATTTGCAGTGAGCCTAGAATGAAGATCTTCAGATTGAGTATGTTCCTTATCATCACCAAGGTTGAGAAAACCATAATGTCTTCATCTAGTGTGTGAGAGTGTGAGTTCAAATTTCCCAGGAAACCCTTGTTGTGAGCTCTCGTCGATGATCAGCCCATCATTGCCAGATCACTACCCATTAATCAGAAGTCGCCCATAAGCCAATTTAACCTTGTTTTATTGCCAGGCAGGCATTGATAGCCCCTATAGAGGTTGTTAGTCACCCTTTCCCGACTGCAGATGAGCTTTGGCAGAAGTTCTTAGACTTCATAGGAGGGCTCTTAGACTCGATTTGCTTTAAGTTTTTGACCAATACCTTTAAGAGTATCTATTCATCAGCAAATTTTATTCAGTGTGGACCACTTCAATGCTCCTTGTAGCTTTTTAAAAACCATGTTTGTCACTCTTTTGTCCTTTTTTGGAAAATTAGGGCAACACTTAGACTGTGATGTCCTGGTTTCAAGTATTTCTTTGTTTATCTCATCTTTATGTGTTCCTCCCTTTTATTTTCTTGCTCTTTTCTTTTAGTCTGCATTTCAGTCAGGGAAGAGTTCTGACTTTCAGGCTTCCTTCATGACCATGGGCATTTTCTGGTGCAAATTGGAATCTTACCTTGAGAAGCCCGTGGCTCAGAGTCCCCTTTTGTTTAAATGTGTTCCAGTGTTGAGGATGGTTGATTCTGGTAGGCTCCCTGAGGAGTCTGAAAAGGAATAACCTTTCCTCTTATCCTTTTCTTTGGCTCACTACAAAACGGAAATACTTCCATAGTCTAGAGCATGGGAAGCTTTACTCATGCCTAGGCTACCTGAACAGGCCACTAAAATTGAAAGCACTAACCTCCTGTAAACAAAAGACCCAAAGAAAAGACATGGACGATAGGACTGACACAAAACCCCCCCAAAAAAAAAATAGTACAAGAATATATAGTAAACTACAAGGGACCAATCAAGACCCAAAATAGTGCCTCAGAAACTAGCCATTGACTGGTAATGGGACCAATTCTCCATCAAGAGAACTAATCTGAAAGGTATTTTCTCCCATGATCTCAGCAATTTGGAATGGACCTATCCATAGATGGTGGAATTTGGTGTGGCTGCCTAGTTTTTCTTTTGCTTTGTCCCACATTAGAACCAAATCTGAAATTCGGAAAGCTTTTATAGTTTCTCTTTTGTCAAACCATCGCTTGATAATAGCCTAGTGTTTGGCTACGTGTTCCAGGGCCATAATTCATTTTTCTTCAAGGTTCAAAAAATTCATGAGGTGAATCTACACCCTTCCTCACCCTCAATGTGTTGATCCATGAATCTCAAGATTGGTATTTTCAGGTTCATTGGAAAGACAGGCTATAAACCATACACCAATTGGTAGGGAGAGGTCCCTAGGGCATTCTTGACTCTGACATGATCTGTCCATAGAGCATATTTCAACTGGGTGTGCTAGTCTCTGGGATTGTCATCCAACAGACATTTGATTATCGTTGTTAGGTTCTTGTTGGTTGACTCAGCAAATCTGTTCCCTTGCGGGTAGTAATTGGATGAGAATTTTAGAATTACCTAGTTCTCGAAGGCCCATTGAATGGCACTGGTTGTAAGGGCATTGCTGGATGTCTTTCTCAAATGGCACTAGTTTGGCAAACATGGCAAGAGCATACATGCTCGTGAGTATCTTCAAATAGATTTGGCCAGAAATAGCCAGATCTTAGTATCTGATGAGCCATAGCTTCCACCGATCCATGTCTAGTACCATACTTATCATGAAATTCTATGAGAACTAGCTCAGCTTTTGTTCGATCTAAACATCATAGATACAACCCATCGTAATTGTGTTTGTAGAGCTTCCCATTTTTTAGCATGTATGAACTGCTCTTATTCTTCAGTGCTCTCCACTGGGAACCATTCAATCCTTCTCGACAAAAATTTTGCACCAAGTAGTAAACTATGTCTTGATACCATATTTCAGTGACTATTCCTTCATTAATGTACACCTGGCACACCAACCCTTGTTCTGTTTCAGCCATCATCTTGGTGAGGCCTTGACCCCTCACCAGTTTCATTGGTTGGATCTCAATATCAAACTCCTGCAATATTGCCATCCATTTCCCTCTTCATTCCCTAAGTTCATTTTGCATTAGTAAGGATTTGACTGCTGGATCTGGGACAATAGCAATGACCTTACTCTGTAAAATGTAGTGCTTGAATTTATTGATAGCTTTAACCAAGGCAAAAGATTTTTTATCCAAATTAGGTTATTTGAGTTCTGCGTTCTTTAGTGGGTAGCTCATGAAAGCAATTGGCCTTTCATCTTCACCTTCCTTCTTCTGTGTGAGGATTCCTGCACATGAATGTTCTGAAGAAAATGAGTACACTTTAAATGGTAGAAGATAATCAGGACTGACCAAGACAGGAGCAGTGGCAGTGGATGTCTTGATTTCTTTGAAGGCATCTTTAGCCAGAGTGTTCCATTCGATTTTAGCATCCTTCTTCAGCATATCATTTAACGGACGCACTATCTCTGCAAAACCACTGATGAATTTCTTGACAAAGTTGATTTTCCCAAAAAAGGACTTCAATTCCTTCCTACTGTTTGGTGGAACCAATTTGAGGATAGCTTCAACCCTTTCGGGGTCAATTGAGATGCCTGTCTCAGATATAATGTGCCTAAGAAGTTTACCTTGAGTCACCCCAAAAATGCACTTCTTAGGATTCAAAGAAATCCCATAACGTTGACACCTCTTCAAAACTTTCCACAAATCTTTGATGTGGTCCACCCGGTTCCTAGAGAAAACTGTGAGGTCATCCATGTATATAACAATGCACTTGTTGACCAGACCCTTGAATGCCTCATCCATAGCCCGTTGGAAAGTAGCTCCTGCGTTGATCAGACCAAATGACATGTGGTGATAGGCAAATGTTCTCCACTTTGTAGTGAAGGCCATTTTTAGGCTGTCTTCTTCCTTCACCATGACTTGGTTGTATCCTGAGTATCCATCCAGAAAGGACATCATTTGGGAACCGTTTACCACCTGTAACACTTTGTCTAAGGAAGGCAAAGGATAGTTATCCTTCTAAGATGATTTGTTCAAATTTCTAAAATCTACGCAGAGCCAGACTTCCCCGCTTTTCTTCCTTACAGAGACAAGATTAGCGACCCAAGTTGAATGTCAGATGAGAAAAATTATCTTGGCATCAAGAAACTTCTACACTTCTTTTTCAATTACTAGCTCAATCATGGGGTTTACTGGCCTTTGTCTTTGGTGGAAAGGTTTAGCATCTGGGTTCAATGGGATGTTGTGGACAATAACACTGGGATCATAGGTTTTCAGATCCTAATAGCACCATGCTATGACATCTTTGTATTCAGTGAGTAGCTCCACCATCTATTTCTTTTCCTCTGGTGTGCCAACTTTGCCTATACAAACCTCCCTGGGTTCAAGCTCTGTTCCTAAGTTGTAGAGTTCACAATCATCTCCGCCTACTACTGCTATTTCCCTCTCTCTGGAGCATGTTCATCTTTATCAAAAATTCTCTCTAGAGCCACCATACCTTTCAGAATGGAATTTGTTTTCAAGTTCAAAATCCCTACGTCATCGGCCTCCTCTATTTCATCTTCTTCTTCGTCAATGCTCTGCTTGTCAAAGATCCCTGCATTCATAATGAATTCTAAGATTTGTTGATCATCTTGAAATACTTGGAAGTTTTTGATGTTGTCAGGAATGACTGGTACAGCCATGAGTTCTACAGAGAATTTCTTCAATTTGGACTTCTCTAGAGGTTGTAGGGAGCTTGCAGACACTGCTAAAGCATCAACGACAATATTCTTTCTCCTTGGGACACTCTAAATTTAAAAGGCTTCAAAGTATTCAATTAGGTCCAAGATGTGGTTACAGTACGAGACTAATCATTTGTCGATGCAGGAATACTAGCTCTTGATCTGCTGGACTATCCATTGTGATTCACCTTCCACTATTATTGTTTTCACTTTCTTCTCATGTGCCAAGAGGAGACCACGAGTTAGAGCCTCATACTCGGCAATATTATTGGTGCAGTAGAATTGCAACCAGTAAGCAGCATAGTATGAACCCCCATGAGGGTTAACTAATTTGATCCCAGCTCCTGCTCCCAGCTTGCACTTGGAGCCATCGAATCAAAGTTTCCATATTGTATGATTTTTATTAGAAGATGTCTTGACTTGGGGTTCTAGGGTTACTCCTAGTAGAGGGGTCTCAATTCATGGTTCTGTAGGGGCCGTAAGCGATGACAGACCTTCCCCACTTGGAATTTTTGTCTCTCCTTTATCTAAGATTTCTCTTTTCGAAAGGGGAACCCACTTCATCTTTTGTTTATTCTTGACATCATGCCAAACTTTGTGGCACAGAGGTAGGCAACCGTCATCAAAAGAGCTCCATTCCTCTTGTATAAAGTGTTCCATCGTAGGGCCTTGGGGTTCTTCACTAAGTGGAGATTCCTCCTCACTTGAATGAGTTACTGGATTCTCAAGAGGATTGGATAAATCTGATATCTGGTTAATAACTTGGACCACGGCCTCTTGGCAGCTTTGGCATGTGAACTCTGAATGGTTTGTCTGATGAAGATGACAATACCTAGGTAGCATCAGTATGTTGGGGTCAGCGTTTGGGCCCAAATGTCTCATGTTCTTTGTCATATCATTTATGAATTCTACTAGAATTTCCTCAGAGACTTGAGCATCTATCAAACCTTGAATGAGGCTATTGTTAGAGTCTTCTCCCTCCTTGAGCTAAAATGTGAATGCCTTGTCAAAATGGTACACTCCTAGGTCAGCTTGTGAGAACAAAACTTCATTCAGGGCATTGTATTCGGTTATCATTTGTTTGAGCTTGAGCTTTGCATCTATGTTAATCTAGTTATTGAGCCCTTTCCATGGCAACCAAAGTTTGGTGAAGTCCATGGAGAACCACCCTCTCAAAGATCAGGTCAATCCTCGGCTGAGTAGCATGCCATAAGTCTCAAGGATGTCTACCACATGAACAATGATGCAGTCCTGGATCCTAGGATTGGTTGTTAGCTAAATATGTGTGTCTTTCAAGACCCCAATGACTTTGACTTCTATTTTGTCAAGCTGGATCACCACATGATTCGTTGGTTGAGGATTCATCCCTAGCCTCCGGCATATAGACAATGGCATCGCATTACACAAAGCACCTAATTCGATTAAGCAATTATGCAGGTTCTTCCCAAATATTTTGAGGCTAAGTAGGAATAGGGGCACTTCTACCCTATCCTTGAACATGGTCGGCATTGCCTCAGCAACATTTATGTTAGATACATTCTTGGCATTATTGTTGGGTGAGGCTGACTTGGAATGATCCAAATACTTTAAGAGAGCTTCTCTTTGAGTGGGACAACTCTGCAGCATATCATACATCAACATATTCATTCTAACTTTCTTTAGTTCCTCTACCATGCTATATTTTTCATTTGCCTAGACTGGATTTCTCAACACGATAGGTGGTTGCTGCATTATCTAAACAAAAGTAGCGCCAGGACCCTTCGGAGGCATAGAATTGTTACTGGCCTTTAGATCAGGTGGGGTAGGCTGCATCCCTAGAGGAATGTCATCTATGAAAGGCTCTCTTTGGCTCCTTAAGATATAGGCATTTCTATTGTTTTTCTGGAAGGCATGGACTTCAGAATACTCTGATTGGTCTTCTTGGTTAAATGGGAAGATGAACTCTTCCTCTGAAGTGTTATTGGCTGGAGTTCCATCCGATGAAGATAGATCGTATGACTCAAATGCCTTGGCACTAAAATGGGCCTGGGAACTCTTAGGATCCTAAGTTTGTTGATTGTCAAATTTCCCCCTATATTCATAATCTGGTTAATGCATGCTGGGACCTTGGGTGTAGCCGGCTTCTGATGAACTGAAGAAATTAGCATTATCCATAGGGATACTACCATTTTTTGGATGCGTGTTCCAAGTCCTATTTTTCCTTTGTTGCCCAAACTATTTGTCTTGAGAGCCATTCTCAAAACTTCCTCCATTGTTATTATTATTCTTGCTATAATTGCCATAATTACGATTTTGATTTTGAGAGTAAGTATTCAGGACAGTAGCTAGCCACAGATAGTTTCCATGGTTTGGAGTTGGGTTGAGCTTCATTTGGGTGATCTCCCCAGTCAACTAGGACAACATCTTCTTCATGGTATCTAACTCATTTACTAGACCTTGATCTGGTTCATTTCGGACAGCGACCTTTTGTTCGCACAAGGCAACCCTGTGCATGTCATATCCCGGGTATGTGATGGCAAATGATGGTGCAGCAACATATGGAGTTGGTACCAAATTGATCCTTGGGTTTGGTTGCACTAGAAGTTGATTATTTGTTGTGAATGGACCAACTGTAACAACATTCCCCACTATTGGAGGGATGCCATAGTTCCCACCTTCTTGCGGGTCCATTTGTTGAGTGAACAAGATAGCTTCATTGCACACTTTCTCCAAAATGTCAATATCTCCTGAAGGCAACCTTTTCAAAAATATAGACGTTAGTGGGTCCAAGGTGTGCAAGTACACTTGTATGGCAGCACCAACTAGTATCATGTATGGAGCCTCAAGCTTCTGGTACATCTTGTGAAAATGGTGATTGAACATAGTGATAGATTCATTGAGGTCTTTTCTCACCAAGATGAACTGATGATGGAGAGTTATCAGATCCACATATAGTTTGAACTGATTTAGGAAATTTGTTTCGAAATCTTTCTAGGTAGCAATGGATCCTCGTGGCAAATTCAGATACCAGTTATATGCAAACTCCCCTAGTGTGTAAGGGAAGAGGTGGCACACGATGTCTTGATGAGCAATTTATTTTTGATTGCACAATTCCTTGAATGCATGGATGTGTTCTTCCGCTATCCAGGATTCTCCATAGATGAAATGTGGGTAGAATTTCTCAGGATTTTTGGGCAGCTGATGGAGCTTTCCCTACAAGTTCAGTGGTGGACTTTGAGAATTTACAAAAAATTCCATTGGGGCAGATGGTGAAGGAGTAGCAGGCAGGGCAGCAATGGTTGGAATTGGAGGAAGATTCAGATGATCTAAAGTATCCTCTCCGTGCTTGGTTCTTCTGCTATGAGGTCTGTGAAACTCTATAAGTTCAAGGAACTCCCCTTTGTTAGGTGAAGATCTAAGGACTCATTGAAATCTCTCGGGAGAGAATGGTCTGATATTCTGGGGTGTCCCTTTTGAGGGTCCTCCTTCTAGCGCCACTTCTATTGAGTGTCATTTTTACACAAAGACAACAGCTAGGAATTTGTGTGAACAACTTCCCCTCTTGGAAGATTGATGGAATCAATCTCAAGGTTCCTTCTGGCCGGGTCTCAATCGCTTGGATAGCTCAACAGAAGAAAAATGTGTATTTGTTAACAAGGAGGCCTTTGTTGGTTCTTCTCTTAAGGCAAACTGTAAAAAAAACTTTAAAAAACCACGATATCTCTTTTTTTGCCATGATTTTTTAGATTTAAAGATGAAATCAATGCTAATTTAATTGATCTACTAAAAGTAACTTGCAAAGAAGGTTAGAAAAATGAAAGGTAACGAGAGATTTGAAGGAAATTATTAAAAAGAAACCTAATGGACATATGCTAGCAATCACACCACCACATGAATTAAATAACCAAGAAGATGAGAAAACCCACACAATAGAGATCAGATCATGTCACAATCTTCAGCTGAAAGGATGCAATCATCAACGAAATCAAACAATGCAGAGGTAAGATAAGTCAAAACTCATCAGATCACGAAGCCACTCCAGATGTACGCACACATGAGACAAGTTAATCTTCAAGCACCAAAGGATAATCTTCTCAAGGAATTCATCACAACACAACCATGTAATACTAACAAACACCAAACTAAAAGATCGTAGACCCAAAATCATTAAACAACCAATTGGCTCTTTGAAATAAAGAATGAGCAAATCACACATTCACAAATTTCGCATAGATAGCAGATAAATCACACCATGAATGAAGCACCAATTTTATTTGTTGTATTAATCATCAAGTCGACCCTCATTACATCATTTTATTACAATTTATAGAGCTTTGCCCTTATTTTCGTAGCTAGGGTTTCACTGCAACTAAAACTTGAAAGTATATCTAAACTAGAGCTTGTATTAAAGAAACTACTTCTAAAGCTTAGCTAAGCTATCCTAGCATGGAATTAAACCTCGTGCATTACAAAGATTTGAATAAATCATGCATTAGACATCTCAAAAATGGAGCTAGAACTGGTGCATGTACTCGATGATCTTCATGTTTATACCCTTGATCATAGCTAGGTACAAAATTCACACACACATTTTTGGCACCCACTGTGGGGCAACCCACCTTTACATGCTGGTTTTGATTTTTTTTTTGGAGCTAAAACCCTAAAGTTTCAAAGATTTAATTTTATCTCCCAAACAGCTTGGAGTTTTGGTCTGAAATTTTTTGTCAGGTTGGAGACATATCAAGGAAGCTTCAATAAAAAATTTAGAATTTTCTGAGATGTTTTGAATTTTTAATATTTTTTTCTTGATTTTCCAGGAAAAAATAATTTCTGACACAAATCAGCATTTTTTTGGAAATTTTTACATTTTCAGAAAGCTCTTCAAATTATACAAGGGGTCCATTTTTTGTATTTTAAATTTGGATGCAATATAATAGCTCAAATAGTCAATTTACAAAAACTGGTCTTGTTTGGTAAAATGGGTCTCTAGGGCACAAATGAAAAGAGTTTTCTAAAAATTTTACATTTTTGGAAAGCTCTCTATTTTTTAGTAGGGGTCTCTATTTTTCATTTCTATTTTCGTCAGTGAAATCATATCAAAAAATAAGATCTTGTTGACTAGGTCAAATGCAACAAAAAATAAAATTTTGTGATGGGTATGCACTTATTTTTCACATGGTTCAATGAATGATATGAATATATGTTGCATATCTTGTTTTCTTATTTTCTTGTCAGAGAGTTTGTGGCTTGCTTGTGCGGGATTGCTTAACAAAGCTAAAAATCAAGTAAAATCTACTAAGCGCGTTGCGAGGGAATTCAGTTATTCTACTACATCTGAAAACATTTCAATTTGGACATAAAATGAATATCTCATGTGTCTAGCTTTAGTGCCTTTCCTTCTTTCATAAATTAGACTTTAATTTTTGGGCTATAAAATTAACATAGATTTTATTTTTGCATATCTGTTACACATAGTAAATAGGCCCTATGAACACTATTTGTGGATGATCTTGAGAGATTGAGCTTCTTTTGCTTGTTTATTCATGTGAAGCTCCTCTTGATGAAGGATCCCCTTGTAGGTAGGGAAGGTACTAAGAAAGTCTCACATTCTACTAGATTCATGTGTCTTCAACTTTTGATTGATACATTCTCTCTCCGAAGAGGTTGATAGATCATAAGCAGTTGACATCATAGATCTTTGTGAGATAATCTTGGTCTTAGTGTGTCGGATTAATCTAATTGCTTTGTCTTGGTGAAGTGAAGAGGTTAGGGGATTATGCTCTACTTCCTTTTTGGATAGTACTAGAAACCCAGATCCTTGAATCTGATCTAGTCCCCATGTGGTATCTTTTGTGAGTCACCTTTAGAGAGGGTTAACCATAGTGGACATTCCCTTAATTGGGTCAACCACGTGGATGGAACCTCAAGCAGTAATAGCCATTTTCACCATGGTAGCAGCAGCCGCTATATAAATGTCCTTGTGGAGGAAATCTTCATAGGTGTGGTCTCTTGTTGGGCTGTTAGATCTCCTTAGCAGCGCCTGATTGATTAATTTCTCAGACTATATCAAAACCCCAGTGCACCTGGATTGGAGTTTGCCCTCTTGAGATCATAAAAGTTGTGGATTTAGACCATTACTACAAACCCTAATGAGGCCAATTTTTTTTTTTCTAGGAATATGTGCATTATTGAAAAACTTTTTGGAACATACACAATTAGCACTTCTAGGGATTAGCATAATAAGTCACTATTACTTGTTCATGCACAAGGTTGCTTTTTCCCTTGTTCATTGTTTTCAGATGATTACTTGCTTCCCTTGCTTTCTATTTTGCATGCTTGATATCTTCTTGGTTACTTGAGACAAACTTTTACACAGATCTTCAAAAATTGGACAAAAAAATTTGCAAACAAACTGGTACTGAAAATTGAAAAATTGCAAATCTAAAGCAAAAATCCTTTCTGGTGTCAAAAGTCATCCTAAAATTTCAAAACTTGTATCAAAGCCAAAGTCAAAGTTGTCAAAGATTGGTCAAATTTGTCAGAAATCCAATTTTACGGCCTATTTACAAAATCTATCAAATAAATCATTGTGTCAGGAACAGAGTAGAACCTATAACGAATACATTCATTTTCTTAAAGTGGCCACTTGAGTTTGATTTAGCCTTATGATTTATCGATTTGAGTCTTTTTCATCTTGTGTCAAAACCTTGTCAAAATTATCTTCAAAATTCAATCTTTTTACTAAACGGCTAAGTGTTGTGAGCTTGTGCCCGCCATCTGTTGGGCATCTACCCACACTACTGTGGCACAATATCCTTCATTTACATCTGATCTATTCTTTAATCACTTCAATCTTGACAAGGTTGCGTCATTTGATCTTCTAGAATCAATTCATTCTTCAGTTGTCTTGATCTTATTCTTTGGCTTCACCCAAGGTTAATGGTGGAAACCAGAGCTTCATCACACAAGAAATTTGGAGAGGTATCCCATACAATACCTCTGCATACTCTCTAGGCCCTAACTCTTGAACAACTCTACAATTCTGGTCTTTATGAAGATGACGGTCTTGGAAATTTTTGATTGAAAAATGGTTACATACCCCCTCCATCAACTCACAGAGGTAATCAACAAACCCCACCTCAATCTAATCTAGGGAGCCCTAAAAATCCTAACATGTCTCACAGAGGGACACATCACGGGTCTCAAGGACACCAATCTCAACACAATATGGATCGAGAACCTACACCTTCTGAAATTGTTCGATATCAAAATGATGATGACTTCAAAAGAATGATGAAATATTTCTTGAAGGAAGATAGAGAAGCATACTTTCTAGAGTTAGCTCATCAAGGAGCTAAACTTCCTCCAAAATTTAATGTGGAAGATATCATTACATATGAGGAAGAAACTCCTATCATGACTATGATGAAACAGATGCATGCCATGCAAGTCAAACTTAACAAACTTGAGAAAGAAAAGGAACCTAAAGAGTTCTCCATGGAGGCTCTATGTCCTTTTCCATTTGATAAAGACTTGTACATACCGCCATTCCCTAAAAGAGTGGAGATGCCTAAATATGATAAGTATGATGGAAAATCTGACCTTCAAGATCATGTCAGAGAATTGTATACTCAATCTATGGAGTTTATGCATGAACCAACCTACTTAATGCATCTTTTCCCTCGATCTCTGGGAGGAGCAGCCATTCATTGGTTCTCTAGAATGCCCCCTACTATCAAAACTTTTGAGGAGTTAATCAAACTGTTCTATCAACAATACTCCTACAATATTCAACATCCGGTCACCATGATCGACATCTGCAATCTGAAACAATATCCAGGAGATCTATTCCTAACATTTCTCAAGTGGAGGAAGAAATTTTCTCTATATGCTAGACGTATTCCAAAAACTAAGAAGCTGAAAATCTTCATCAACAATCTTGTTCTAGAAATTAACTACCGTTTACAAATGCAAAATCATACATCTTTTGACAAGATGGTAGATAATGCAATCAAAATTGAGAAAGTACTTGTGCAAAAAGGAGACATATCACTTCAAAAAGACAAGTATGAATTTGGGTCTAGTTCTAAGGACAAGAACAAAAATTGGAACAAGAATAAAGGCGTTGTCACAGATGGCATTGTTGATAATATCTATGCCCCATCTAAGGCACCTACTTTCAATCTTATGGTTGGTACCCAAGCCATCAAAGCTTCTGAAGCCAAAGCCATAGAGTCCAACAAAAAGTCATATGATTACAAACCTTGGGCTACAGATCCTAATCACAAATTCACTCCTCTCGAAGAATCCTTGGAATCTGCCATGAAAACTCTATTGGCAAAAAAAATCATCTACTTGCTTGAGATGAAAGTCTTTAATCCAGAACCTAAACCAAAATGGTGGAGAGAGAACAATTTCTATGAATTCCATCGCAATAAAGGTCATAAGACTAATAACTGTATTCGCTTGAAGCACATTATACAAGACAAAAATTGATAATGGTGACATCAGGATTGACAATCATAAGAGCAATAACAATCATACGACATTCACAGAACCATTTCCTAAACATGGTAAAGAATATTCTTCTTCTCAACCTAATATGGGTGCTAAAGTCAATTATGCCTACTCAGGAAACAATGGTGTTATCAATATGGTTGAACCATGCCTATCTGAGCGTTGTAATGTCATCCCAATTGTAAGAAGAGATACAGATAATCAATCAGCTAATGTAGTTACTTGGTCACAAGCTCAAGCACACCTACAAGGACAAATACCAGATTCATCAAATGTCCCTAAGGTGCCTTTCAATCTTTCATATGCTTCTAAATAAAAGGCTACATCTAAATATTCAAATCCTAAAGACACGATGCCTACTTCATACAGTATTGTCCAACAAATCCAGCACACAAATGCTAAAATCTCCATGTTTGAGTTGCTTCAGATATCTCCAGCTCATAGAGTCATTTTAGACAAAGCTCTTCTCGGATCCAATGTTCTTGATAACCTTGATTTAGACAAATTCCAGACTATGGTTGGTCATCTTACATCTCCACAATACATTTCCTTTTTAGAGGAAGATGATAACTCCTTGAGTCATCCACATAACCAACCTTTTCATATTGAATTCTTGATCCAAAACCGTCGTGTCAAACGTGTGTTGATAGATGGAGGTTCTATCCTAAACATTTGTTCTTTCAGCTTGATTACACAATTGAGATTTTTAGAAATGGCCATTGATCCTAGGAAGAAGATAACTATCAAAGCATATGATGAGCAAGAAAAATCTTCTAAGGGAGCTATTGTCCTACCTATCAGAGCAGGTCCTGTCATCAAAGATACTATATGTCAAGTTCTTGATCTACCTTTGGCTTACAATATCCTCCTAGGAAGACCCTGGATACATGACATGAAAGCCATTCCCTCTACATTCCATCAGTGTTTGAAATTTCCTTATGAAGGAGTTGAGGTGACGATTCCAACTGATCTGTATACAACTTGCAATACCTTGAAAGAGAGTGCAGATAAACTTGTTCCCAATAATAGAGAATCTTCCACTAAGCAGCTAGATGTTGCTTCAACCTCCAAGATAGAAGACATTGCTAAAGAGGTTAAAATCAAAGAAAATGGTATGGAAGAATATACTATAGAGCCATTCTTATCTTTGACATCTCTCCCTATCTCTCCTAAGTCTTATGGAAAAACTCTAAAACAGTCCAAGCTCGAATTTAAAGAACCTCTTGAAGCATATAAAGGAAATCTTGTTACAGAACAAGTATCTAAACAAGAGTTTGAAGAGGATGAAGCTATGCTCGCATGGCTATACAAAGATGAACCTAAATCTCAAGTTGTCCAAAAATGTGATGCTAAAATACCAAATATCTCGTCTAAGTCATATGGCCCAGGGGATAAATTGATTACAAAGATGGGATATAAAGGAAAAGGACCTCTAGGACTATAGGGTAAAGGTCTTCTATCACCTCTTGATCATCGTGGCTAAGCAAACAAGAATACAACAGGTCTAGGATACATGAAGAAGCCTTTCTATCTTAGCAAGAACTCCTTGCATGTTCTAGAACAAATTGAGCCTTCTGTAGCAAATCAACTAAAGGAGGAAATAACTAAACAATCTGATAGTGATGATTTAGACACCACTAATGAGCTCATTCCTTATGAGCCTAAAGAAATAAAAGACCTCCTTGAAGCTGAAGATGATCCAATAAAAAGAATTAATGTAGTAGAAACACAAGAACCTACTATAGAGGAATATATAGTTGCACCACAAGAACCAGCTAATCTCGAAGACAATCAAACAGACAAAGAGGAAGGTGGTATTTATTCTGAGATAGATTCCCATGAGTATGAATTCAAATCAGAATCTAAGGGTAACCCTTCTTGGGGTATTCATCCTGACTTTACTCGTGTTCTTAAATTTCCTAGAGGCATAGATGAAGAATCTAATGACTATGAATGGGAAGCCATTCCAGAGGAAGATGAGCTCATTATAGAAAAATATGTTGATGTTATTCACCAATATGCACCTAAACCCAATGTAAGTCTAGAGCGAAATAATGAACTTAACGAGTCTGATCCACCGATGGCTGAAGTGGACTCCCACAATGACATTGAGCCTATTCATGAATTGAATGTCTTAAGTTATAATATCACCTTTGAACTTGAGTGTCGGGTTAGGACCAATGATGATAGATCCATATCCATAAACACTCTTTCCCAATCTTTCACCACTTTGACTATCCAACGCCCTGACCTTCTTGACCTAACGTCCACAAACCTGAACCAAGGTATTTATACCTTTCCTAATGACTATTCCCTTGCTTGCTACCTAAATGCAGTTGAGCCTATGAGGACTTCCATCAGTGAACCAAGTGTTAGCATGACAGAGTCAAACATCAAGTATCTTAGTCAAAGAAATAAGAATAAGAATAAAAAGAAAAGGAGTTCTGAGGGTGAAAACCACTTTGTGGCAATCTCAGAACCTACAAAAGTAAAAATAAAAGACGTATCCGAAGGTGAAAACCTCTTTGAGGCACCTAAGGATGAGATATTTGATGTCCTTCTGAGTCATTTACAGGATAGATCTCTAGTTCTAATTGAGCCCACTCAATCTATCAATTTGGGAACAACAGAAGAACCACAGTTGATCCATATAGCACAATCTTTATCAGAGGAAGAAAAGCAAAAATTTACAACATTCCTAACAGAGAAGAAGATCAACTTTGCATGGAAATATTCAGATATGCCAGGGTTGGATCCTGATCTTATAATGCACCATTTATCTATAGCTCCAAACATAAAACCTGTTAAGACAAAATTGAGAAAGATGCATCCACATGTTGCACTCTTGGTAAAATTTGAATTAGAGAAGCTTCTAAAAGTCAGCTTTATCCGAGTTATTGATTATGCAGAATGGGTCTCTAATATGGTACCTATTTTAAAACTAGACAAATCTATAAGAGTGTGCATAGATTTTAGAGATGTAAACAAAGCATGCCCTAAGGATGATTTTCCATTACCTAACATTGATATGATAGTGGACATGACTACGGGCTTTGAGATGTATTCTTTAATGGATGGTTTTTTTGGATATAATCAAAACATAATTGCTCCAGAGGATCAAGATAAAACTGCTTTCACATGTGCATGGGGTACCTTCTATTGGAATGTCATGCCATTTGGGCTTAAGAATGCTGGTGTTACATATTAGAGAGCTATGACATCCATTTTTCATGACATGATGCACCGAACTATGGAGGATTATGTTGATGATACTTTAGCAAAATCTATGATTAGAGCTGAACATTTAAATGACTTGAGCAAGATACTAGATAGAATGGAAAAATTTAGTCTCAGACTAAATCCTAAGAAGTGTGCTTTCGGTGTCACTTTTGGAAAGCTCTTAGGCTACATTATTTCAAAGAAAGGAATTCAGGTAGGTCTAGCTAAAGTAAAGGCTATAATGGAGATGCAACCTCCCAAGAATATTAGTCAAATGAGAACATTACAAGGGAGATTACAATCGATTAGGTGTTTCATATCACAGCTTGCAGATATCTCACAACCTTTTACAAAAACTTTACATAAAGGTGTGACTTTTGCATGGAGTGAAGAATGTGAGAACAAATTTAACCATATCAACAAATATCTATCAAATCCTCCTATCTTGATGCCTCCCATTCAAGGGAAGCCTTTGATCTTATATGTCTCCACTACAGATACATCACTGGGGGTATTTCTTGCACAGCATGATGAGAACAAGAAGGAAAGAGCTATATACTATATCAGTAGAACATTGGTGGCATAAGAAAAGAACTATTCAATGATTGAGAAAGCTTGTCTAGTTGTGGCCTTTGCATCACAGAAAATAAAACATTATATGTTGGCTCATACTATACATTTAGTATCTAAGATTGATCCACTAAAGTACCTACTAAGAAAAGCTTCCCTCACGGGTAGATTAGCCAAATGGGTCATGCTCTTAAGTGAATTTGACATTGAATATGTTGAAAGAAAAGATATTAAAGGATAAGTTATTGCTGATCAATTAATAGATGCACCTTTATTTGATGATACAACAATGCAAATGGAATTCCCAGATTCCTCTATCATGAATCTTTCTTCTAGAGAATGGCAGTTATTCTTTGACGGCTCCTATACACAGAATGAATCTGGAGTAGGCATATTGTTCATAACTCCTCACGGATACTCAATCCCAAAAGAATTTAGAATAAAGTTTCCTTACACAAACAATATTGTTGAATATGAAGCCCTTCTTAATGACATGAAAATGACAATTGAGTGGAGGGTAACAAAATTACATTCATGGAGACTCGCAACTTGTAATCCATCAAGTCAATGATGTGTACCAAACTAAAGATGAAAATCTCATTCCATACAAGAGAATGGAAGATGATCTAAAGAAGTATTTCATATCTATCACATTTGAGAAAATACCTAAAAAAGAGAATAAGGTTGCCGATGCAATGGCAACATTATCTACTTTATTACAATAGCCTGAACATGAGCTACACTACGAGTTCCTGGTGGAAGCACTATATTATCCTCCATATGACTCCCCTAAAACCCGCATGATTTGCACTATTGTAGGTCATGATTCATTTAGATATAAAAACCTATTCTGCTATCTCAAAGACCAAATCACCCCCGATACATTTAACCCTCATGAAAAAGAGATACCATATCCGCCATGCCTCTCGGTATGTCATCATTGGTCATGATCTTTACAAATGAGGTCTAGATGGTACGCTCCTTAGATGTTTAGAATGCGAAGAGTCTCAACATGTGTTAGAGGAAGTCCATGAGGGTATATTGTTAGGAATGAATGCTAAAGTGTTTGGCAGCCATTCTGTAGCATTTGTTGTTACATTGATGACTGTGATTGTCATTGATGTCAACACAGTGATTTATCGAAGACTTGCAGAGAAGTTGACAGAGTTTGGATTAGCGCATGTGGGTTATTGCAGTTGGAGCTATGCAATGTTGAGGTTATACTCTTTCATATGTCATATTTCTATGGTTAAGAGTGCAGACAGTAATTCATTGATTCATGGAAGTTATGATCATTTTGGTTCAGGCAGTGTTTCTGAGTAGCGTTTTGTGGAAATCGGATGATATCTCCTAATTAGGATGGAATCTAGTTTTGCGTAGTTAAAGGAAAGTTGTAGACACCTTGATAGTGACATGGATGATAGTGCAGACTTTGAAGTTGCATGAGTGAAGATTTATTATATTTGGAAGCTGACAGTTTTGTGTAATTTTGGTGTAGCGTGTGGAAACTTTTATTTTATAATTGTATGCCGACTCATTTGTAATTATTTGAGTGTGGTATAAAGGAAGGAATGTATTTCCTTTTTATTGAGTTGTAGCATGTGGTTGTAATGTGAAAGTGTGTAATTATGACATGTTAGTAGGGGTTGTGATGTTGTATGCATGAAGTGAAGAAAAGAGCTAAGTGTGAAAGCGAATTTGTGAAGGAAGATATGTGAAGTACAAAGATCTAAAATTGAGATCTGATGTAATAGTGAGTGCGGTTTGGCATAGTCAAAGAAGAGGTAACATATTATTCTATTGAGTAATGAAAATATTATTTGGATAGTGTGTTCATTTTTCTTACCCTGAAGCTGTTTGGGCAGTGGCTCCTTCTGTCTTCCATAACCCTTAACAGGGTTAAAATCTTTTAACAGGGATTAGAAATCTTCTAACAGGGATTCATATGTACTGAATGTATTTCATAAGACTCCTAACAAAGTCCATCCTCTCACAAGGAATATTCATATTAGTGTATCTTTTTTGGGCATTATTCCCACCGGGGTTTACTCTTTGATCAAGAGGTTCCCTAGTCAACATATCTTGTGTCATTGTGTTATTGTGTATGAATATCTTTCTATGGTTGGTAATTATATTGCTTATATGGTTTAATGTTGTTGAAGATGATAAAAGTTATAATTATCTGATAACTGATTCACCCCCCCCCCCCTCTTAGTTATCTTGGTGGACTTTACTTTCTAACAATTGGTATCAGAGCAGCAGGTCCTTGAAAAAGAAGTTTAACAGCTTAAGGAGATCCATGGAAAATTTTAGGAAAGAAAGCCCTAAGTTTGATGGAGTAAATTTTGAAAACTAGAAAGAAAAGATGAAGACACACCTATTATGTTTAGGACCAGGTTATTGGTTGATTACAAAGAATAATAAGACTATCATTGAAGAGGACAATCTTGAAACATGTACTGTCGAAGAGATAGATCTATTCATGTGTAACATACTTGCAAGAGAAGCACTTTTGACAGCACTTCCAAAGAATGAGTACATTCAGGTAAAATATTTGAAAAAATCTCATGAAATTTGGAATGCTTTACACTACTTTTGAAGGTGATGAACATGCAAAAAGAGTTAGATTACATAATTGGATATGTGCATTTGAAGATATAAGAATGTTGGAAGATGAATCTATTAGAAGTTATATTGGTAGAATGTCAGAGATCATTTCAGGTATAAAATCTTATGGAGGAACAAAGACAGAGAATGAAGTGATATGGAAAATTTTAAGGACATTGACTCCTGTATTTAAGCAGACAACATAGATTATTGAACAAGTGATACCTTGTACAACAAAATTTACAAGAGAGACTCTTCTTGGAAGATTGGAAGTAGCAGAAATGAACTTGAGATTATTAGGAGACTTACCTAGAATGGAGACAGCATTCAGTGCTCTTAGTGTTCACCCTACTTTGTCAAGAAGCATCAGTGTGAGTGGAGATTACGCTGGCAGTAGCAGATCTAGAAATGAAGAAGACAAGAAGATTGAAGAAGGTATTGCCTTGCTTGTGAAAAGAGAACCAAATGGTAAGAAAGTTTTTAAATGTTGGACTTGTCAAGAATATGGTCATTTTGCATCTAAATGTCCTAAGAGAGTTAAAAAGTACAGAAGAAATTTCAAACCTAAAAGATCTAAGGAATGTTACTATGCTAATGATGAAGATCTTGAAGCTAGTATAGAAAGAACTTTAAGTGAAAGTGATACTGAAAATAATGATGACATAGGATTTGTAGCAATTAAAGAAGAAAATCTTGAATCTGATGTTAAGGAAGAAAAAGTCTTAGTTTCTCAAGTTGAAAAGAAAGCTGATTGGATTATAGACAGTGGTTGTTCACATCATATGACTGGAGACATGAAAAAGTTCATAAAGTTGAATGAATATGATGGGGGAGTTGTTAGAGTTGGAAAAAATGCACCTTGTTTGATTAAAGGTATAGGATCTATTACTCTTGATGGAAAGACTAATACTGATGATGTTTATTTTGTGGATGAATTGAAACATAATATTTTAAGTGTTGGACAGTTAGTTGATAAGAGATATCAAGTTTGGTTTACTGAGAAAACTTGTGTGATAAAGGATAAAGAAGGAAATTTGATTGGAACTAGATCTAGAACCAGAGGTAACATATTTCAGTTGAATCCTACTGAGATGACATGTTTGATTACAAAGATTGATGATAGTTAGTTGTGGCATAGAAGATTTTGTCATATAAACTTTGATAACATTGTGAAAGTAAGTACTACACTTGCAGTAAGAGATTTACCTAAAATTATGAAGCCTACTAACATTATTTGCAAAGAATGTGTAATGGCTAAACATAAGAGAATTTCTTTTTCTAGTAAGAAGTTTACATCTACAGAGAAGCTAGAAATTATTCATACAGATTTGAGCGGTCCTACCAGGACTAGAGGATTCTATGGCGAAAGGTATTTTATGATTCTTGTTGATGATTTTACAAGAATGATGTGGATTACATTTCTTAAAGAAAAATCTGAAGCATTTGATAAGTTTAAGATTGTTAAGAATAAAGTTGAGAATGAATCTAGAATGAAGATTAAATGTTTAAGATCTGATAGAGGTGGAGAATTTACTTCTAGAGAGTTTAACAACTTTTGTGAAGAAAATGGCATTACAAGACATTATTCAACCCCTAGAACACCTGAACAAAATGGCATTATAGAAAGAAAGAATAGATCAGTGACTAAAGCAACAAGAGCATTGTTGTTTGAAAATAATTTGGCAAAGATATTCTGGAGAGAAGAAGTGAACACAACAGTATATACAATGAACAGAGTACAAATCAGAGCAAACAGAGACAAGACACCTTATGAATTATGGTTTGGACATGCACCCTCACTTAAGTATTTTAGAATTTTTGAAAGCAAATGTTATATAAAGAGAGATGATGATATAGGAAAGTTTGATCCTAGAAGTGATGAAAGTATATTTCTTGGATATTCTTTGAAAAGCAAAGCATATAGATGTTTCAATAAAAGAACTAAGACTATTGTTGAAAGCGCAAATGTTAAAGTTCATAAAAAGTTCAAAATTCAGTAAAGAATGCTTGATTATGAATCAGATGAAGAAGCTCATCCTAAGCCTAATACTGGAACTATTGAATTGTTTTATGAAACTGACAATGATTTTTTGAATGAAAACCACAGTGAAGTTATTGAAGAACCTACATTTGAAGAGAGACCTGAGACAGTGACACCTAGCAAGAGTTTGTTAAAGAATCATCCTTTTGAATAGATTATTGGGAGCATCAAAAGAGGAGTTCTTACTCGAAATAAGGCACAAGAATAATTATGTTTGATTTCTCAAATTGAACCTAAGACTACTAATGAAGCTTGTGAAGATGAAAGTTGGACTAATGCTATGAAAGAAGAACTAGATCAAATTGAAAAGAACAATACATGGGAATTGGTCCCTAGACCTAAAGACAAGAATGTTATTGGAACTAAATGGGTATTCAGAAACAAGATGAATGAACAAGGAGAAGTAGTAAGAAACAAAGAAAGATTGGTATGTAAGGGTTACTTACAACAAGAAGGAATTGACTATGAAGAAACCTTTGCACCTGTTGCAAGAATTGAAGCAGTAAGAATGTTTTTGGCATATGCAGCTTACAAGAAATTCAAAGTGTATCAGATGGATGTGAAGTCAGCATTTCTGAATGGAGAATTGGAAGAAGTCTACATTGAGTAGCCTGAAGGTTTTGCTTTAACTCAAGAAGGAGACATGGTATGTAAATTAAAGAAAGCTTTATATGGACTTAAACAAGCACCTAGAACTTGGTAGGCAAGACTGGATAAGTATTTGTTAAAATTGGGATTTATAAAAGGTACAGCTGATAGCAATCTATACACAAAAGAAATTGAAAATGGTTTGTTAGTTATAGTCATTTTTGTCGATGACATTATCTTTGGAGGAGAAGATGAAGCTAGTGACAAATTTGTTGATGAAATGAAGACTGAATTTGAAATGAGTATGATTGGTGAAATGAAATACTTTTTGGGATTATAGATAACACAAAACAATGATGGTATCTTTGTAAGTCAGACAAAGTACTTGAATGACTTGTTGAAAAGATTTGGAATGGAGGATTGTAAACTAGTTGGAACACCTATGGTGACTGGACATAAGTTATCTAGCACATATGAGACTCCTATAGTAAAACAGAAGAAATACAGATTTATGATTGGAGGATTGCAGTATTTGAGTCATACAAGACCTGATATAGCACATTCAATTGGAATTGTAGCAAGATTTCAAGCTAAACCTAGAGAATCACATTATGTAGCAGTAAAGAGGATACTGAGATATTTAAGAGGCACAATGGACTATGGATTATGGTATGAAAAATCTAATGATTTTACCCTATGTGCATATACATATGTTGATTAGGGAGGCAATATTGATGATAAGAAAAGCACCAGTGGTGGAGCATTTTTCCTTGGAGGAAGATTAGTTTCTTGGCTAAGCAAGAAGCAGAATTGTATCTCACAAAGCATAGCAGAAGCAAAATATGTAGTAGCAGCAAACAATTGTAACTAGATAATTTGGATGAAGCAGATGCTGAAGGATATTGGTATAAAATTTGTTGAACCTGTTGTTATACATTGTGATAACACCAGTATAGTTAGTATGTCTAAGATTCATGTATTACATTCTAAGACAAAGCATATAGAGATTAAGTATCATGTTGTAAGAGAGAAAGTTGCTGAAAAAGAACTCAGACTTGAGTACATAAGTACAAAGGAGAAGATAGCAGATATATCCACAAAGCCTTTGCCTAAGGATACATTTGAGTATCTGAGAGGTATGCTTGGGGTTATGCCCCAACCTAATTTTGAGAAGTGATGCAGTTGGTTGCATCTGTCCAGTGGTATATGAGCCTTATCTTTCTTCTGGACTGGATGTTGGTACTTCCTCTATGGGGGAGTATGTGTATCTGAGCTGAGTCATGAGGACTCTAGTAAATGTATTTTCTAAAAAGTGTCTTTTGACATTGAGTTGTTGTTGACTTAGTGATGGAATTTCTATCATTGATGTCAATGGGGGAGAAGTATGCATGAAAAATAATATGAGACATTTGTTGTAGAGAACTGAATAGGATAACGAAGCAAGATTTGATTGATGAAGAGGATTTAAAGAAGCAGTGTTGCAGTATTGGATTTTTGGAACATTGGATGTTTTTCATCTATGTTGCCATCAATGCCAATGGGAGAGATTGTTAGGAATGAATGCTAAAGTGTTTGGCAGCCAGTCTGTAGCAGTTGTTGTTGCATTCATGACTATGATTGTCATTGATGTCAACACAGTGATTTACTGAAGACTTGGAGAGAAGCAAACAGAGTTTGGATTAGCGCACATGGGTTATTGTAGTTGGAGTTATGTGATGTTGAGGTTATACTCTTTGATATGTCATATGTCTATGGTTAAGAGCACAAACAGTAATTCATTGATTCATGGAAGTTATGATCATTTTAGTGGAAGCAGTGTTCAGGCAGTGTTCCTGAGTAGCGGTTTGTGGAAATCAGATGATATCACCTAATCAACATGGAATCTAGTTTTCTGTAGTTAAAGAGAAGTTGGAGACACATTGATAGTGATGTGGATGACAGGGAAAACTTCAAGGTCACACAAGTGAAGATTTATTGTATTTGGAAGTCGACAGTTTTGTGTAATTTTGGTGTAGCGTGTGGAAACTTTTATTTTGTAATTGTATGCCAACTCATTTGTAATTATTTGAGTGTGGTATAAAGGAAGGAATGTATTTCCTTGGTATTTATTTGTAGCATTTGTTTTTAATGCAAAAGTGTGTAATTATGACATGCTAGCAGCGGTTGTGATGTTGTATGCATGAAGTGAAGAAAAGAGCTAATTGTGAAAGCGAATTTGTGAAGGAAGATATGCGAAGTACAAAGATCTGAAATTGAGATCTGATGTAACAGTGAGTGCGGTTTGGCATAGTTAGAGAAGAGGTAACATTTTTTTTTTTTGAGTAATGCAAAGATTATTTGGACAGTGTGTTCAGTGATTTTACCCTGAAACTATTTGGGCAGTGGGTCCTTCTGTCTTCCATAACTCTTAACAGGGTTAGAATATTTTAACAGGAATTCAAAATCTCCTAACAAGGATTCATATGTACTAAATGTATTTCATAAGACTCCTAATAGAGTCCATCCTCTCACAAGGAATATTTATATTACTGTATCTTTTATGGGCAGCATTCCCACCGGGGTTCACTCTTTGATCAAGAGGTTTCCTAGTCAACATATCTTGTGTCATTGTGTTATTATGTATGAATATCTTTCTATGGTTGGTAATTATATTGCTTATATGGTTGAATGCTATTAAAGATGATAAAAGTTATAATTATCTAATAACTGATTCACCCCCCCCTCTTAGTTATCTTGGTGGACTTTACTTTCTAACATATATGTGGGTCACACTCAAACAGTTTAACACTAGCTCGAAAACTTATTAGGGTTGGGTACTATTGGCCGGCAATGGAGAAAGAGTCTATCAAGTTTGCTAAGAACTGTCAAAAGTGCCAAGTACATGGCAACTTAATTCATGCTCCAGGGAGAGATCTAATTCTCTTCACTACACAATGGCCTTTTCATCAATGGACCTTTGATCTTATAGGAGCTATACATCCTCATTCTTCTAATGGACATACCCATATAATCATAGCTACAAATTATTTTACAAAATGGGTAGAAGCAGTCCCTTTGACCACAAGCAACTGGAAAACAGATATCTATGTTCATCTTGAACTACATCATATGTCGGTATGGTATTCCACATTCCATAGTCACAAATAATGGTGGACAATTTAAGAACAAATACTTGGATGATTTATGTGCCAAATTCAAGATTACACAATATTGGTCATCTATCTACTATCCTCAAGGGAATGGACAAGCAGAGGCTTCTAACAAGAATCTATTGAAAATCTTGCACTGTACAGTTAATAAAATAGGAAGAGACCGGCATCTCATGATCAATCCAACTCTCTACGCCTACAGAACAAGTATCAGAACGCCCACTGGGGCTACACCTTTCACTTTAGTTTATGGATCTGAAGCAGTACTGCCTATTGAGGTTGAAATCCCATCACTAAGAATCAAAATGCATGGTCTAGTAACTAATGATGACTATAGAGTGTCTAGGTTGCAAGAACTTGAACTACTAGAATAGCGTAGAGAAGCAGCATATGATCATCTCGGAGTATATCAAAAGAGAATGTCTAGAGGTTACAATAAGAAATTTAGACACAGAGAATTTTAGGTTGGTGATCTAGTCTTGAGAGAGAATCCTAAAAATCAATCACATAGAGAGCACAAGGGGAAGTTTGAACCCAACTGGTTGGGTCCCTTTGTTATCACTGCTACTTTTGGCTCTGGTGCCTATCAAATCTCAATGACTGAAGGAGAAAAGCTCTGAGAACCAATCAACATTCTCCATCTGAAGAAATTCTATGCCTAAGGCATTCAGTCTATGGTAAAATGTCCTGAAAAAATCTTTAAAATTTGAAAAAGTCCTAAAAAAATGATCTTGGTGAAAACCTAGCAATAGGCGCCTTGATGATTCACAAAAAAAGTAAAAATATCAAAAGTACAAAAAAAATTGGAAAAATGAAAAATACAAAAAAATGAGAAAAAGAAAAAGTGCCTTGGTGAAAACTTGGAAACAGACGCCTTGGTAACAAAAATAGAATCTCTGCCAAGATGGTGAAAAATCGGCAAATGGGTGCCACTTGTTCCAAAATGCTCCATCTATCAGCTCAATCTTGGTCTTTCCCAGCTTTCAGTCTTGCTTTAGTTTGTACATATCTCTTGGTTAGTTCCTGCATTCCTATTTTCAATAAGTCAGTTTGTACACCAATCAGCTAAAGAGTCTGTATCCTATCAATGTTCAAACTAAGGGGCAATCAAAGTCATAGCTTATGGCCTCCAATGTATCTTAGATGTATCATATCTAGTCAAATTCCTTTGAAGCTTCATCCGAGTCAGTCAATCAGTCTCATCTTCAAAAAGGATTTTGCATCTACAACAACGCAATCAAACATCAAACACAAACTGAAAACAATCTATGGTTTTTACATGCTTTTATCTCCTTGTATGCTTACTGATTCACATTGAGATTTTTGCATACTTTGTTCCCACGAGCTTTTCGATGATGTCCTTTATAGGATTTAGAGAGTGATGACTGGGGGCATAATCTTTTCTTTGCTTTCTTCTTGTATGTGAAAATCTAACAACTTTAGAATTTCTCGATTGAAATGGTGTCTGACTGTAAGACCCTCTATCTTGAATTGGATGGCCATGCGTACCTTGACCATTGATACCCAGAAAATTCAAGGAAGTTTGATCTAACTATTGTCTTTTTTGGGTGAGTTCTTTCTCCTATTGTGAAATGTGATCTTACCTAAGGATGTGAACGATAAAGGGTCACTACGTGTAATTCACATTAGATTTAGAATGATCTCTTGACTGTTTGATGTGTTTGTACACAAGGCGTATTCTGGTCATCATGACATCTTGTTTTGATGCTTATACAAATTGCTATATCAAAATGGACATGATATTCAGGTCATCCTGGCGTTTGTGCCTTGGTGCTTATATCTAATCTAACATTCTAAAAATAAAATCAATATTCATATGTCCATGGTTGCCTAACCAGTGGGTGTTGTATTGATTCCTGCGCATACAAATCGATATTCATATGTCTATGGTTTCATAACTAGTGGGAATTGTATTGATTTATCCAATTACCTAAAAAGTTTAATGATGATAACAAATCGACACATGATCAGTGACTAGGCCCTAGGTCCTAGGTTTGCATTTCATTCTGCATTTCATTTTGCACTTTGCATGATTGCATGATCTCACAAATTGTTGAATTAAACTTAAATGCTTAAACGATTCTTCAAAAATGCTAAACATGACACATGAGCTGAATCTCATACGAAGGTTCCTTCCAACGAAACAACAAGTAGAATCCTTTTTCAGGATCAAAATTGAAATCTAAGATCATTTATATTATCAACCACTTGCATAATCGACCTTCAATCATCACAAAAATCTAGAATTCAACTTAACTAATTATCTTACATCAAACTATCAAAATCTCAACCTAATCAAACTTGGTCTCCAAGACCTCTAAATGGTGCAGAATGTGTTCTTGAACGTGTATAACCAATTTTTAAATCAATTAACATGCTTCTAAACCATTCAACGCTAACTTTTCTTGTCATATTTTAATTTTAATCCTGAAGGGGGCATGGTATTGCACATCATTCAAGTCTGTAAATCTAAATCTCAATCAATCTTTCCTCAGTAATCAAGACAACAACCACGTCTAGTTGTTGATTCATCTAAAGTCCTCATCTCTTGGGGCAAATCTATCATCTCTTGGGGCATATCAGATTCATCTAGTATCCAAATCTATCTTGTAAACTGTATCAACTTTTCGTAACTATCGGTTCATTAACATTATTTCCTTGGTTCTTTGTAACTGATGGGTTCGGGATGTGATACCAATATGATTCATACAAGGACATTGAGGTCTGGAATGGGTCACTCACTTCTTCACAATCATAAGGTTCAGAATCAGGTATTTTGGCACTTTTTCGTAATCATCAGTTCATTGTTGATATAGCTAGCATCATCTCGATTCCTGGTCATCCTAGACTTGGGTCGACATCTTTTTTCCAATCTTTCAATCGATTTCTGTCTCGGAATCGGTTCATCTTTCAAATCAATCTCAAACATCTTAATCATACACATACTATTCTTTGAACCACTGCGCTTTGCATAGTAATTCAAAGAGGGGCAAAATGCAATACCCCAAAAATGGGCTATAGGTTCATTAACCTCCTACATCTTCAAATTCGAACGAAATTGACATCAAAGTCCTAACCTAAGGCACATCTACACATTATCGAATTCTAAATGATTTTATCTTAAATTCTGCATCAGGGAATATTCTTAGCAATATTCTTATTTATCCTAATTATCTTTAATTAAATATTATTTGGTGATAAATATCATTATTTATCCTAAAGTTTGATTAATTGAATATTCTGAATATTTAATTAATTAGATTTAATACTGCCACTTAATTATTTAATTAAATTTAATTACATTTATTCTTAAGTTGTATTATTTAATTTTGACAATAAATCAAAAATCTTATGACTAATTGATTAAATATTTATTTAATTGATTGAATCCAAGTTGTCAATATTTAATAATATAATTTTGAATAAAAGTTTGATTAAAATAATTGATTAACCCATAAATCAGTTATTTTTAAATTTAAAATCAGTTAAGTTGAAGATAAATCACTTTATTTATTTAATTAATTCATGATTATTTGTGCACATTCAAAGAGCAGTTAAACTTTAAATCAGAAAATCAATTCAAGTTGTTAACTTTTGGAAACTCAACATTCTATTTTGAGTTCAAAGCTGATCTAAACTTTTGATTTGAGTTAAAAAGTTGTTCTTGCATGATTTGGCATGATTATGTGAGTTAATCTTCTCTGATTTCTTGTTGACTCAAAAATCAACATGAGTTTATCAAGAGTGATTTATGGCTTTTCTCTTGCATCCTCAAAGCTTTGGATTTCCATAAAATCAAGGCTTCAGCTCTTCTAAAAGCATCCACAGAATTTGCATACTTACTCTGGCGAATTGACATCAGAGAAATCATCAAGATTCTTGCGAATCAATGTTTTGTGATATCAATCTTGTTTTCAATTCATTCTAGTTTCATATTTCATATCATTGTTAGCTTGATTTGCATATCATTTCAATCCATTTAGATTAATTTATTATCAGTTTTTCTCATCTTATTGCATCATAAATAAATAAAAAATAGACTAATTTGCATTCATATTTTATTGCTTTCATCATTTAAATCCTTCGTTTAGGTGTTGCATTGTCACTAATCTCAGTCTAATCTAAGAATACCATACTCGCACCTACTAGAAGGTAGTAAATCGCCTAGTTAGCTATATTGTTCTTATTTGTATATTTTGATTTTTGCTAACTTCTAATGTTTTACTGAAGTGTTGTGTTCATAGCTAGGTACAAAATTCACACACACACCAGTGACTTCAACTTCTTTCTCCGTCTCCTATGAGCTCTAGGGCACTGACTCAATGTGAACTTGGGGAGGAATACTGAGTGGGGGAGGCGTAGGAGACACAAGGGGAGTGGTTGAATGGGCTCGCGGAGGTGGAGTCAAGAGGGGTGTTAGAATAAATGAGAGGGGGGTGAATCAGTTATCCAGTGTCCCAAACCAAAATGTATAATTCAAAACTATTTCTTCAATTTTTGCTCATCGGTAAACAATAAATACTTTCACTATATGTGCTTTTACCGATTACCAATCTAATACTATAACAGTTACCGATCAAATCTAACATGTAACATGTAAAGAATGATAACAAACAAATATCACAATCAACACATAACACAAGAGATTTAACATGGAAACCCTATAAAGGGAAAAACCACCTGGAACCAGCAACCCAAAATTGTTCACTCTTCTAAAGTGAGGTCAGTTAAGACCCAACCCTATTAAAGTTTTACAAACACACTGTTAGGTGTGACCTTGTTAGAGGATTTTAGACTAAAAGTTATCATCCAACCAGCATTCACTATGGGGTTGACAGGATAGCAATGTTCATTCCATGAATGATACATCATAAGACTTTCAGAGTCCACTTGGTTAAGAGATTTTGACTGTATACAATGGTTAAATATGTAATAGTAAATGATCTGCCTTAATATAACTTCAATTGCAGATTACAGATCAATATTCAGTCCATAAAAATCTTTCTGACCAATATTTCACTTCAGATTCAATACTGTATCAACTTACTGTCCGTTGATAATTGATCTCTGTAGCTCAGTAATTATTCTGCAGCTCGGTTCTTACTTAACCAGTATGATCAAAATGCATGAAAACCTTGTTCACGCGATATTCATGCAGCTTCTACTTCTTCCGACACCCTTTCATAAAGAAATTCTATTTTCTTATATAGACGGGTAAATCATTTTCTTCTCCACCATCAGATTTTGCCACTTAACCACATTCATAGATTTTGTCTCTTCAAACTTTCTCAGTACTTGTGTCAATAACATGTTTAATTCTCATCCTTTAGATATTTCCTGAATTTTGTCAGTCGTCGATCTGTGTAACAACATTATCTGTTACCTCGATGTTATACTCTTGCCAGCTCATCAATCTTATCGGCTAAACTAATCATTTAGTTCATTATGTTCTGCTCAATTAATAAAGAAATGCATCGGTGAACACTGCTCGATTAATACTGTGATTGGTATACACTATACTTCGTTGGTGTATACTAGAATTGCTTCATTTACCAACAACACTACTTTGTGTCTTTCAGCTCTATACTTCATCATAGATGAATGCAATGTAATAAAGTCAATATCATCAAGTCATAGACTCATCAATAAGTTACTCAATGTGTTCCTTATCCTCATCTGTCATGTACCTCTTTCTCATGTAGATTTCTCTATTCTTCATCTCTTTCACCTTTCTTCAGATGTCTCGGTATAGTAACTTACAAGATAAGTGTTGTCAAACTAGTTGACATCAATGACAACATAATACTGATTTAATCATATTACATATCTAATCAACAACTCCTCAGTGATCTTGTAATCATAAATTCTTCAATCAGATTCCAAATCAGTTGTAGTCCAACAATCTCTCCCTTTGGCATTGATGGCAACTCAAATAATATGAAATATACCATACACATACCAAACATACATTCTACAACTTTGTGAACAAAATGTTGTAAGTCGAATAGACTTAATATGTTTAATCACTACATTACTAAACCAACATTAGATAATACAACTTTACCATTCTGTAGTTGTGTTCTTTTCAGTTCTCTTGTTCCTGCTTCTGTTCTCTGTAACTGATCTTCAATACTCTATCTCTCGGTGCTTGTTCCTTGTTCCTTGTTCCTTTTCATATTTCTTATCTTTCCCTTTGACAGCAATGCCAAAGAAACAAATAAACAAACAATTATGTCATCCTCTATATCTCTGAATATTGATATCCCAATCAGTGCAAGTTCTTCAAACTTATCACAACCTTGAACATGATTCAAAGTGTGAACTATGTTGCATCAACATGAATGATCTTCTGATAAAAATAGGTAGATGCAACATCCAGATCACCTTAGTGACCGATAGATAGGGGATAGACCCCAAGTCTAGTCCTCAAGTATTCAAATGTGTCCTTCGATAGAGGCTATGTAAAAATATCTGCAAGTTGTTCTTTAGATGTGACAAATTCTAACTTCACTTGCTTCTCTTGCACTTGTTCTCTTAAGTAATGATACTTAATAGATATATGTTTTGTCTTAGAGTGCATCACAGGATTCTTTGAAATATTAATAGCACTAGTTTTGTCACAATATATAATCGTCAAGTCAATGATTACCTCATTCATTCCTTCCAACACTTGCTTGATATATGCAATGTTTGAATAGTTAGTAGCAGCAGAAACATACTCTGCTTCAACTGTAGATTGAGAACTACAAGCCTACTTTTTACTTGTCCATGTTACAAGTTTTTCACCAAAGAAAAATGCTCCTCTAGTGGTGCTTTTTCTATCATCCACATTTCCAGCCCAATCAACATCGATGTAAACTTTCAGTTCAAACTTCCCTTCCTTAGGATACCATAATCCATAATTCTCTATTTTCTTTAGGTATCTTAAGATCCTTTTAGTAGCTATCATGTGTGATTCTCTAGGATTAGCAGAAAATCTTGTAACTATACCCACATCATGTGCTATATCTGGTCTACTGTGAACTACGTACATTAGCTTACCAATCATGGATCGGTAAAGTGTCTGGTTTACCTCTATAGTTTCATCCTCCTTTGTTAATTTGCATCCAGTAGCCATTGGTGTTCCCACAGTTTTAGCATCTTCCATGCCAAATGTCTTCAGTACTTCCTTTATGTATTTAGATTGTGTGATGAATATCACATCACTCTACTGAATCACTTGTAGTCCAAGAAAGAACTTAATCCCTCCGAACATAGACATTTCAAATTCCTTTTGCATTTCATCAAAAAATGTCTTGCATACAAGATCTGAGCCTCCAAAAATAATGTCATCAACAAATATTTCAGCAATGATAATAGTATCATCAATATCACCTTTCACATACAGATTGTTGTTTTCACTTGTTCTAACAAATCCAATACTTAACAAGTAAGTATGCAGTCTTTCATACCATGCTCTCGGTGCTTGCTTCAAACCATATAAAGCTTTATGTAATCTACATACCATGTTTTTATTGTCGGGATCAACAAATCCTTTAGGTTGTTCGATGTAGACCTCTTCTTCAAATATACCATTTAAAAATGCTAACTTCACATCCATTTGATAGGCTTTGAATTTCTTGTGTACAACATATGCAAGTAGCATTCTAACTCCTTCTAATCTAGCAACGGGTGAAAATGTTTCACCATAGTCAATACCTTCTTCCTGTGCATATCCCTTGCATACCAATCTAGCTTTATTTCTTGTGACTTCACCATTTTCATTCAGTTTATTCCTGAATATCCACTTAGTACCGATAACATTCTTATCTTTTGGTCGGGGTACTAAGGACCAGGTTTTGTTCTTCTCTATTTGCTTTATTTCTTCCTTCATTGCATTAACCCATTCTTCATTCTCTAATGCAACTTTCACAGCTTTAGGTTCAAATTCACAAATTAGACATGTACCTTATCTTGTTTTGCTTCTAGTCTGCATTCCAGCATGTCTGTCTCCAATGATTTGTGTTTCAGGATGATGTCTTCTGACAAAACTAGCCAGAACTCAGTTTCTCCTTTCTTACTCATCTTGTTCAGGGTCATTTCCTTACTCGGCAGCTCTGTCTTCTTCCTCGGTTTGTGTTGCTTGTTGTCCTGCATTATTTTCCTGTTGACCAGTTGTTATAGCTTGTGACATTGGTAGATACTCTGGATGTTCAATGTAAGTGAATCTACCATAGTCTTTCGATTCCTTTGTACTTTCCTCTGTGTTCTTATCATCATACTCATCAACACGAACATTAGTACTTTCAACTATCTTATTCAAAACCTTATTCAAACATTTGTATGCTTTACTTGTAGAGGAATATCCCAGAAATATCCCTTCATCTCCTTTAGAATCAAATTTTCCATTTCTCTCATCTTTCAAAATAAAGCATTTACCTCCCAAAATTCTAAAATAACTTACAATAGGTTTGTGTCCAAACCATAGTTCGTAAGGTGTTCGGTTGGTATCCTTCTTCAATTGTACTCGGTTAAGAACATACACAACTATACTGACAGCATCCCTCCAGTATGTTTGAGAAACATTCTTATGTATCATCAATGTTCTAGCATAGTCAATTATAGACCTGTTCCTTCTTTCAACAATGCCATTTTGCTGAGGTGTCCTCGGTGCAGATACCTGCCTTTTGATTCCATGCTCATTACAAAAATTAGTAAATTCATCAGAGATAAATTCACCTCCTCTATCAAATCTTAAGCATTTTATTTCCTTTCCGATTTCTTTATCTACTTTAGCTTTATACCACTTAAAATTTTTGAAAGCTTCAAATTTTTCTTTCAGAAACATAACAGTCATCAGTCTAGTATAGTTATCAACAAAAAGAATAAAATATCTATCACCAGAATAGCTCTAAGTTCTCATAGGACCACATAGGTCGGTATGGACCAACTCAAGTATCTTCTTTGTTGAATAGTCTTTACTTTTAAAACTAGACTTAGTCATCTTACCTTTCTGACATTCATGGCACATGGCATGATCAGGTTTTGTCAAGTTAGGAAATCCTCTAACTCTTTTCTTTCTACTAATCTTGATCATGTTGTCAAAGTTCACATGGCATAACCTTATGTGCCACAACAAAGCATCTTCATCCTTTATTAACAAACAAGAAGACTAGTCCATATCAAGATAGAATAGATTACCTCTGGATTGTTAACCAGTTCTGACAAGTCTTCCTCCATCATCATGGATCTTCACCTTTTTCCTCTCAAAAGCCAGTCGGTGGCCTGAATTATTTAGCTGAGCCACACTTAATAAATTATAGTTCAATCCATCTACCGAGAATGCATTTTCACATTGTAATCTTTCATTGATCATCAGTGAGCCTTTACCTCTTACCATACAAGGTGCATCATTTCCCATTCTCACAGATCCTCCATTATATTCAACAAGATGATCAAACTTCTCTACATCACCAGTCATATGATGTGTACAGCCATTGTCTATGATCCATGTATCATTTCTGCTTACTTTAGAGATCAATGTTGTCTCTTCATGTTTCTCTTCCTCCTCTAAGTCATCTTTCATAGCAACAAATAAAACTTCTATATCATCATCAAAATCAGATTCAGTTTCAATATCTTTGGCTATGTAACATACCTTTTTGCCTTTTTCATCTTGGTTGTCTCTGTTGTTGTGTTGGTAGCCTCTGTTGACTCTTCTCCCATAGCTTCCTTCAGATCGGTCTTTGGATCTATCATCATCTTTTTTCTGAGGACATCTAGCAGTGATGTGACCGACTTCTTTGCAATTAAAGCATGCCAAAGGTAGCTTACCTCTATACCTTCCTTTTCCTTTAGGCAATCTTCTGGCCATAAGAGCTTCAAGCTCATCAAGTTCATCATCAGTAAGAGGTAATGATTCTATATTTGTTGTGGTAGATATATTTTCAAAGATAACACATTTTATACCTTGTAGGAAGACATCAGATGCAGTACATGTAGCATATCTATTCTTTAAGGAAATTGTCAGATTGCATAGGTTACTGAGGAGTATTATCTCTGACCGAGATAGTAAATTTGTTGGATACTTTTGGAAGACTCTTTAGAGAAATTTTGGCACTGAGTTGAAATATAGTTCTACATTTCACCCACAAACCAATGGACAGACCAAATTTGTAAACAGAAGTTTGGGAAATCTTTTGAGATGTTTAGTTGGAGACACACCTAGTAATTGGGATTCTTTGTTGGCACAAGCAGAGTTTGCATACAATAATTCAATGAATAGGAGTACTGAAAAAACACCATTTGAGTTGCGATTGGCATACAACCGAGAGGTATATCTGATTTGAGAGACATTGTTGATGAAAGTAAGAGAAGTGCTCAAGCAATGAAATTTGTTGAGTACATGAAGACATTGCATGAAGATGTGAAAATAAAGCTAGAAGAGATTAATGAAAAATACAAAGACATAGATGATAGATCAAGGAGATATAAAACTTTTGATGTTGGTGATGAAGTAATGGTTAATTTAAAGAAAGGTCGATTTCCTATTGGAACATATGGGAAGCTAAAGATGAAGAAGTTTGGACCTTGCAAGATTTTGAAGAAATTTGACAGTGGAAATGCATATGAGATTGAGTTACTTGATGACATGGACATATCACCAATTTTCAATATTTTTGATTTGTAGGAGTATCATGAACCTAATAAAGACATGACAGTACCGATGGAATATCCTAAGAAACAAAATAAAGAAGTTGAACAAATTTTGGAACAAAGAATTGGCAAGAGTACAAGAGGTAAACAATATATGGAATATCTGGTAAAGTGGAAGAATAGACCAATTGATGACAGTTCATGGATTTCACAATCTGACTTGGATGCAGCTTGGACCAGACCTACTGAATGATTCAGACAATCATTTCTAAATAACCCCAGGTGTCTGATGCTGGAGTAGCTCAGGTCCTTGGTAATCCTGTGTCACCAAAAAGATTTGGAGTTTGTCTGTGTTGCTCGGTTCCTACTTTGACCGAATTGGTAAGTAGTTGGTTAGTTTCCTTTGGTTACCGAGTATAGTTGGTTATCTTCTAGGTGGTCGATTGTTTCACTGGCACTTGGTGATACTTTTATGTTGCTCGATCATCCTTCCTTACCGAGTAGTTTATTTTTAGTTTCTGTTGAGGTTGACTTGTGCATTGATTATGGGTCACAAATTTAATGTCGTTATCTATCATTGGGAAGCATGTGGTCCTCGATTTGACCATTCCTTCCATTGATTGTGGATCTTATGGTAGACTCAGTTCGGTAGCCTCTTGTATAAGTATATTTGTTTAGTTAGAGTTTAGGAGAGTTCGAATAAAAAAAAAAAAGATAGAAGATAGTAGCATCAAGATTGTTGGTAGATCCTCGCATGTTTGAGGACTTCTATAATTCATTGTAATATCTGGCCCTAACCTGGAAGGCCTTACAACCCGACATGTATGAATCAATATGAATGAAGTTCAAATATCAATGATCTTGCTTTCTCTCTCTCACTGTGTTGTTGTTTCTTTCGCGAGTTGTTGAGCGGGGTTGGATCTATAGGGCGCGTCATTGTTTGGCCCTTAAGGTCCCTGCCCTTGTGCTAGTTAGGGACCATAAGAACCCCATAGTGGCACAAAACTGGGTATAGAACACCCATTTTGCCCCTAAGGCATTAAGGATCCTAAAAGCTCAAGAATGCAAGTTAAGCTATTATGAGTAATCTATGATTGTTTTTAGACCAAATGAGATGTAGTATGATGCAAAACTGATTAAGAAAAGCTTGAAAGAAACTAGTTCAATCCATTATTTCTAAGCTATGATGTGTTAGAAAGCATGAAAATGAACTAATCTAGCATATAATGAAGAAATCTTAAGATTTAGATCTATTCTAGCATTATAACACTAATTAATATAAATGATGTGAATTCCTATATTTTCTCTTAGGAAGTGAGGGTATTTATAGGATTTGGGAAGAGCTTGGGTTAGGAGGATGAGTTAGAGTTTGGGGTAAGGTCGAGGGTAGAGAGGGGTAAGGTTTGGCGTATGGTAAGGTTTATCTTGGGTTAAGGGTTGCTCACACATGTGTGAGCAACACTAGGGAAGTGTGCAAGGGGAACATGTGTGGAAGAAGAGACATGGGTCTCTTTACGAGGTTGTAAGAAGCCTTAAAGAGTTGTGTAAGAGGCTTTAATGAGTCTATAAGGCTCATAAATGGATGGGTTTGACCAAAAGTCATTGAGAATTGGATTAGCTTAGGAAATGTAGGAAACATCTCCTAAATGGGTTTAGGAAAGATTAGAAGGGTTTAGGAAAGGCTAAAAGGTTCTAGGGTTTTGAGGCTTTAAATAAATATGAAATTTATTTAGGGATTCTGACATCATTTATTGAATATTGATTCAATAAAGAGAGGAAAATAATTAATTTTGATATAAATGTTTTGGGAAAAGATTCTTTAATTAAATATGTTTAATTAAAATAAAGGGATTCAATGGCATAAAAATATATTAAATAATTAATTAGTAAATGATGATGTCATCAGGGGTTTTTAGAAAAATAAAAATACTTTTATTTTCTAATAGATTTTTAGGTGTCTACACTCGGCACCAGAGTTCAGGTATCATTCTTTTATATCCGATCTATTTCTTCATTCATAGCTTGAATCCAGTCTTCATTCTCTAGATCATCATTTATTGTCTTAGGCTCAAATTCACATAGTAAATATGTAGGGTTTTTCAACTTACTTCTAGTCAAGACTCTAGATCCTTATCTCCAATGATTTTCTCAGGCTTATGATGTCTTCTCACATACTGTGCCAATGTAGGTTCAGATTTCTTTTCTCCTTGATCTTCAGGTTCTTCATGTAAATTTTTAGTTTCTGCTTTTGATTGCTCAGCAACATCCTCTTGATGCTTGACAACATCCTCCTGATGCTTGGCATTGCTTACCCGTGACTTTGGATCTGGTGTAAGTGTGTTACTTTTCTCTCCTTCTTCCATGTACACAAAAGATGTATAATCTTCAGGTTCTTGTTTTCCTTCTAGTTCGTTCTTCTTTGCATAGTCATCAACTCTCACATTTGCACTTTCCACAACTTTGTTAGTGCTAGAATTCAAACACTTATAAGCTTTTCTCTACTGGAATAACCTAGGAATATGCCTTCATCACTTTTTGTATCAAATTTTCCAATTCTTATTATCTTTTAGTATATAGCATTTACTCCCAAAGATTCTAAAATATTTCATATTAGATGCATATCCATGTCATAATTCATAAGGTGTAGCATTTGTACCTTTCTTGATTTTTTCTCAGTTTAAGGTATAAACAGTTGTACTGACAGCATCTCTCCAGTATTTTTGTGCAACATTCTTATCAATCATTAGTGTTCTTGCACAATCCATAATTGACATGTTTCTCCTCTCAGTTATACCATTATGTGGAGGTGTTCTTGCTGCAGACATCTGTCTCTTGATTCCTCTATCATTGCAAAACAGATTAAACTCATTTGATATAAATACTCCACCTCGGTCAAATCTCAGACATTTCAAGCTTCTACTGGTTTCTTTTTCAACTTTTTCCAAATACCACTTAAACAATTGAAATGCATCAGATTTTTCTTTCAAAAACATTACAGTCATCATCCTAGTGTAGTCATCAACAAACATAATAAAGTACTTAGCACCATAATAACTTTGTACAACCATAGGTCCACAAAGGTCAGTATGAACCAAATCCAAAACATTTTCAGAAGTAAATTTATTACTCTTGAAACTAGACTTTGTCATTTTTCCCAACTGACATTGTTTACACATCACATTATTAGGTTTCTTCAATCTTGACAAACCTCTAACTTTATTTTTTTAACTAATATTTACCAGATTGTCAAATTTTACATGACACGTCCTCTTATGCCATAACCATACATCATCAAATCATGCAAACAAACATGTCTCCTCAGATAGGTCTAGATAGAACAAGTTACCTCTAGTTTGTTCTCCACTTCCAATTAGTTCACCAGTGGCATCAAATATTTTAGCCTTCCTGTGACGAAACTCCACTCGGTAACCAGTGTTGTTTAGTTGTGCAACACTCAACAAATTGTAGTTAAGACCTTCAACCCAATAGACATTTTCACATGTGATCTTATCAATTAGCTTAATTCATTCTTTACCTCTCACAGGACATGGTGCATCATTACCAAACTTAACACTTCTACCTTTGTAATGATCTAGGGTTTCAAATTTACTTTTATCACTAGTCATGTGATGTGAGAAACCACTATTAATAATCCATTTATCACCTTTACTCACATAAGAAATAAGTGTAGTTTTCTCATCTTCATCAAAATCATCTTTCATAGAAACATAAATGTCTTCAATATCAAAATTATCAGTTTCACTATCATTTTCCTCTTCAGCAATATAACAAGATTTCTTACCTTTGTCCTTGTAGTTTTTGTACCTTCGGTGATCTCTGTTATCTCTCTTATCTTTGTACTTGCTTTCTCTTTCCTCATCCTTTTCATTTCTATTAGGACATCTTGCTGCAATATGGCCAACTTTGTTACATGAAAAATATATTATAGGAAGTTTACCTTTATATTTTCCTTTTCCTCTTTTTAATCTTCTAGCCATGAGTGCTTCAAGATCATCTAGTTCCTCATCAGAAGTGTTACTATCACTGTCACTATCACTGTCACTTTTCACACAATTATCTTTTTCCCTCTTAGACTTATGCAAAACCATTTGTAACTTGAATGCAAATTGAACATTAGGAACAATGTAGTAATCATAGTTAGATAGCTCAAAAGTAGTAAGCTTACCAACAAGACTTTCCAGAGTTAGAACATTGCCACAGTTCCATGTTGATTCTTGAATTATAGAAATTCTGATAGCGTAGATAAGAAGCAAAGTTCTCAATACATTACCAATAACAGTCTCATCATCAATGATTCCATTAGCTCCTCTAATAGCATTCACTATCTCCTTAATTCTACCATAGTATTGAGCAATATTTTTACCTTCTTGTATTTTTATTTCATCAAACTTACCTCTCAAGATTTCATCTTTTTCTCTCAGTACATTTGTATCACCACCATAGATAGTTGAAAGAGTATCCCACATTTGCTTTGCAGTAGTGCAATCTTTGATATCTTCAAATTCAGAATAGCTTAAGGTAGATGCAATCTCCAACATTACTTGATTGTGTTCCTATTTTTCTTTCATCTCCTCGGCAGTCAAAGGTGCAGCATGTATAACATAGTCATGTTCCACATAGTACTTTGCTGAATCACCAATACCATCTAGATGCAACCTCATTAGACTCTGTCATGCAAGGAAGTTCTCTTTGTTCAACTTCGGTACCTCCTTTTTATACATATTGATCATTAGCTTCAAGTACCTTTAAAGTTTTCTCTGTAAGCACCAATAGCTTTGATACCAATTGTTAATATTATTTAGAACAACACAGAGGGGGGGTGAATCAATTGTTCTCAGGTCCATATATACCAATTGAACTTTTAAACACTTCAACAATCTCAGATCTAATCACCAACACAACTCGGCCTCTAAAGTATATACCAAAAATATATAACATGCAATCCACTGTCCAAAAGTAATTAGCTTGCAGAATATAAGAACATTCAAATCAAAACATTCACACAAGTATAACACCAGGATTTATAGTGGAAACCCAACTTAGGAAAAACCACTTTGTAACATGTTACTGATATTTTCACTTTTCTGAAGTGAGCTTTGTGAAAATCCAACCTTGTTAAAGGTTTACAAACACACTGCTAGGTGTGACCCTGTTAAAAGATTTAAACACTTTGTCAAAAGTGACCTGGTTAAAGGATTTAAGTACATTCCATTAGAATGCCACCTTGATTAAAGGATTTAAACAATGACTGTTAGGTCAACCTTGATTAAAGGATTTAGACTAGTACAATGGTTAGAAAGTAATAGTAGTTTCTCATTTGAAAAACATACAACTCACTTTGCAAATAACAGATCCACTTTGCACATATATGTTGATTTACTGACTGAGCTCCATTTCCATCTCTATCACTAATCTGCTCAGAATTTGCTTCAAGCAATCACAACTCTAATCAACTCCTTCACAATTTCACCTTCATCCTTCTGCTTAGACTTATCAGTCAATAACATCAACAACTTCAGCCCATACTATAACCTCACAATTAGGTTTTCCTTTATACCTCTCCAATTAGGTAGATCCATCTTTTGCCTCTTAATCTCCTCCGTAGATCTTAGGTTTAGGTCAAATTCATCGAATCCTTCCATCATTTAAGTTCTTCATCATTCCTTCTAGATACATCTTCAAACTTCTCATTGAATCCATAACAAAATGATTTACCATTCATTAAATTCTCCATACAATAAATTAATAAAGTCAACATGATTTACATATCTGAAGAATTCAACTATATCAGCTCGGAATCACAATTCTTTCTCCAAATGTAAATTACCGACACTCAGTCAATACTGTGTTTGTCTCCTCGGTCATCACTGTGTAACTCGATCATCTCTACAAACTGTCATCCTCGGCTAACACTGTCTTGCTCGGTAATTTCTTGTCGCTCGACATAAACTGATGTTTCGTCAACACTAAATTTACTCGGCATATACTAGCGCTCGGTCAACACTAACATCACTTGGCTTAAACTAGATTTCTTCACTTTTTCTCGGTTAAGCCTACTTCTCTAGTCTTTCTTCTTACTTAGATAAAAAATACATTATCTTATCAATGTGTCAAATAATCAAGTACCCATTGAAGTATCAAATAAATCAACCTTTTCTTAGGTTCTCTTATTATCTCCCTTGCCCTAATCTTTTTCATCAAATAATAGATATGGTACTCTCTTAGATAGCAATTGTCTTACCAGTTAAGGTTTGACATCAATGACAATACAACAATTATCTCAATTGCAGTTTCCAACACTTTCAAGTTCACTCCCACCAATGAGAGACAAAAGCCATTGTATTGACTTCATTCTTGGAGCTAGTTTCCCTAACAAGACAACATACAAAATGACATCACAACAAAATGAGGAGATAAACAAACAAGTGAAGGAATTGCTTGAGAAGGGGTTGATCAAAGCAAGCCTAAGCCCTTGTGTAGTACCAACTGTTTTAGCAACCAAGAAAGATAGTGGATGGAGGATGTGAACCGATTCTAGGGCCATCAACAAAATCACAATCGGATATGGATTCCCAATACCGAGGATTGAAGATCTAATAGATTGTTTTGAGTGGAGCCACTTATTACAAAAAAATAGACTTAAAGAGTGGATATCACCAAATCAGGATCAGAAGAGGAGATGAATGAAAAAATGCTTTCAAAACCAATGAAGGACTCTACGAATGGATGGTAATGACTTTTGGCCTTTTGAATGCTCCTATCACTTTTATGAGACTCATGAATTAGGTATTGAAACCTTTCATTGGAAAATTAGTAGTAGTTCATCTTGATGATATCTTGATTTATAGTTCTAGTAAGGAAGAGCATTTACATCATTTGGATCTAGTTTTGAAAAGATTAAATGAGGAAAAACTAATGATAAATCTGAAAAAGTGTGAGTTTATGAAAACGGAGCTGGTTTATCTTGGATTTGTGGTGACTAATGGTTCTTTGAAGATGCATCCCAACAAGGTGGAACTTATCTTGAATTGGCCAACTCCTAAATCAGTTTTTGAGGTGAGAAGTTTTCATGGTTTAGCAAGTTTTTACAAATAGTTTGCAAGACGTTTCAGCCATGTGTGTGCTCCTATTTTGTATACTATAAAAGATGAGAATAGAAAAAAGTTTGTTTGGACTCCAGAAGCTGAAAAGAGCTTCCAAGTTTTAAAAAGGATAGTTGCAGATCAAATTATCATTTCTTTACCTGATTTTAATAAGGTCTTTACCATTGAGTGTGATGCAAATGGTTATGCTATAGGGGATGTCCATAGCTAATAAAAGAGACCAGTTGCCTTCTTTACTAAAAAACTAAATGATGCTAAGAAGTATTCATCTTATGATCTAGAAATGTATGTTATGGTTCAAGATTTGAAAAAATGGAGATACTATCTTCTTCCTGGAGAGTTTATTGTTTATACTGACAATCATGCACTTTAGTTTTTGAATAGTAGGGATAAGCTCAGCCATAGGCACATGAAATTGATGGAGTATCTACAAAGCTTCACATTCACTATCAAGCACAAGAAGGGGCAGTCCAATAAGGTAAAAGATGCATTAAGTAGAATGACCATGATGATTCAGGAGATCAAGTTGGAAAGTGTGAGTATTGAATCTCTCAAGGGTATGTATGATGATGATGTTGATTTCAAAGATATCTATGCTTCTTGTAAACAATTTAATGGTGTTTATCATGATGATAATTTTGATTTTCTGATTCAAGAGGGTTTACTATTCAAAGGAGCTCAATTATGTGTGCCCGAGTGTTCTATGAGAGACAATCTAATCAAGGAAAAGCACAATGGTAATCTTGCAAGTCATTTTGGCCTAGATAAGACTTTGGAGCGGCTAAGAAGGAATTATTATTAGCCTAAAATGCAAAGTGATGTAAGGAAGTTTGTTGAAAGGTGTGTTATTTGTCAAAGGACAAACAGAACTAACACAAATGCAGGTATTTATTAGCCTTTACCCATCCCAAGAGTGTCATGGGAGTCTAGAAGCCTGGATTTTGTACTTGGTTTACCCATGATACCAAGAGGATTTAATTCTATATGTGTTGTTGGAGACATGTTTTTTGAAATAGCACACTTGACACCATACAAGAGAACTAATGATGCAACCTATATTGTTGTTTTGTTCTTCAAGGAGGTGATAAGAATTCATGGTTAACCTTTAAACTTTTTTTCAGATAGAGATAGAAAATTTGTTAGTCATTTTTGAAAAACTTTATGTAAGAAGCTTGGTACTAACTTGAGTTTTAGCTTATCTTATCACCCTCAAATGGATGGCCAAATGGAGGTGGTCAATAGGACCCATGGTAATCTCCTCAAATGCTTGACAAAGGAGAATTCAACACAATAGAATCTAATTTTACCCCAAGCTGAGTTTGCCTACAATGATTCCATCAACCGAAGTATTGGTAAGACTCCTTTTGAAGTAGTTTATGGTTTACAACCTAGATGAGTGTTTAAATTAAGAGGTATCACTAGTATGGATAAGAGGAGTGTTGAAGGGGAGAAATTTGTTGTATCTATGCAAAAAATACATCAACATGTTAAGCAAAATCTCCAAAAGACCATTGAGAAATATAAGCAACAAGCTGATAAGAAAAGGAGAGAGGTTCATTTTAAGGTTGGGGATTTTGTTTTGGCTCACTTAAGGAGAGAAAGGCTCCCTAAAGGGAAACATACTAAGCTACAAATGAAGAAGATAGGGCCAAGAAAAGTGGTCCACAAATTTGGAGCAAATGTATATGAGATAGAATTCCCTCTTAGGGTTTCTATCTCACCTATTTTTAATGTTTCAACCTTTACACTTTCAAAGGGGTTGTGGTTGCAAGTGAAGATGCCAGTAACAACATCACCATTAGATGAAGACTGGATAAGAGATCTCCCACCAAGACAACCAGTGGAGTTAGAGTGTGTTAGCCAAATTTTCATGCCTTTGAGAATTTTTGAAAATTGCCCTAGCTTGAGAAAATAGATCCTTTGTTTTTCATAGGGTTTCATAAGTTTTGTCTCACCTAAATGTAAAAACCCTACCCAAGGTCTAATTGTGCATTACTTTTCATGGCACTTAAGTTTCTTTTTAAGCATGTGGTCAATGTTTTCCTTTGTCCCCAAGTCTTGGGACGTCTAAGAGTTAAGTTTATTAATTTGGAGATCAGGCGACTGAGTAGTGTTTTAGTGGTTATCTTGTGATCTCTAAGTCCCGGGCAGTTAGTTGATTTCATTCACCGACTTGGCAAAAAGGCTTTCTCCAAGTCTCCAAATACTTGGCGGTGAGTAAACATTCAGTGATTCAGCGAAAAGGTTAAGGACTTGGCATTATGCAGTTATCTCCCATTCTCGCAATGTCACAACAAAGTTATGAAATATTCAGCGATTCAGCGAAGACCATTGATGCAAGTCTTGATCGATGGTTGTCGCTGAATCTCAAAGATAAAGTGGTGGTTAAGTGAAACATTTGGCGACTTAGTGAATAAAGTGATCGATGAATCTTGTGATGCTGGCAGTTAATGGCAAAACATTTGGAGATCCAACGACAAGGCTTAAGGTAAAAAAGAAGATGGTTATCTCCTGTTATCATAAAGTAATGGTCAAATTTTGAAATATCTGGAGATTCAGTGATGATCGTAGATAATGTGAAAGATCAAGGGTTGGCGCTTAATCCCAAGAACTTTCCGAGGTTAACTTAGATATCTAGAAACTCGGAGATAAAGGTTATCTCTCATTCTCCATATGAAACTAGGGTTAAGGATTGTGTCTTGAGATTATGAGAATGTTGTGGTCGCTGAACCTCGTGACCGAGCTTGAGTTAAGTTAAAAGCCTAGAGACCGGGAAATGCCTTGGTCGACGAATCTCGTAATGGAACTAAGGTTAAGGAAAATGTTATGAGATTGCAAGACTTGACTTAGTCGCTTGTTCTCGAGATGTAACCCCAGTCAAGACAAATGTTTAGAGATTTAGATATTTTCTTCAGTCACTGGATCTCGTGATCAGACCAAGGTTAAACAAAGTATTTGGAGATCATGAGGCACCTTCAGTCGCTGAATCTCCAAATGAAGTGTGGTTAGGTTCTCATGACAAATAAAGAAAAAGGCGGTTTTGATGTGGAAAAAGTATCGTGCTAAGATGGAAAAGTAATGAGCTAGCAAATCAAATTTCAAGTGAGGGTTTTTTATAGTTTTCAAGGGCTTTTAAAGCATAAAACAGTAATCATTGGTTTTTTCCTTTCTTTCCAAGAATTGAATGTAACCTGTCAACTTCACACCTTACGACTAGTCTGGATTTGAATTTGGTTTAGAAGTGAATGTTGAGGTGACTTAGGGAAGATTTGCAACGATTCTAGTAATTTATGTGCATTCATTAATCAAAGATATATAGACAAGACGCTACTGCTTTTACTCTTATCAGTTTTCAGTGAGTAATTGTGAAAGTAGAGCTATTGTAGTGTGTAATTTCGAAGAGCTAACTTTAGAGCATAGTATTTTCATTGTTTTCAAGATGAGTCAACCAAAGTCCAGTCGTCCCTCATCCAGTGAGGGAGCAAAAGAGCAAGGTGAAGAACAGAAGGGGAAGCTGAATTATTCAGAAGAATTCATTCAATTACTTCTAGGATCGACTCAGAACAAAAAGGTTAGTGATGAGACCTTCACTGATTCCATGGCTAATTATAGGGACCCTATTACTCCTTTTGCTTCAGATTATCATATCTTTAATTATTTTTATAGCAACCAGGGTAAGCAGATTCCAGTGTGTAATGCTTGGAAATTGAGTTTAGGAAAGCTTGCGGTCCCTGATGTCTTCCTTGATGTCGACCTTCTGATAGAATTAGCCAGAAATTATGACCCAATTTCCAAGTCCATTAGGAGAAGTGACCAGTCTTCCCTAGTCACTCTAGATAGAGGGTCTTTTATGAAAGCTTTCAATTTGTACACCTCTTCCTCAACAGAGATTGACTTGGGGAAGGAGAAGGAGAAATATGTCAAACAAATAGAGCTTGTGAAATATCAGATTATCCATCACATGCCCAAGACTGGGAAGTATGTTGCCCCTCTTCCAAGCCACATGAAGGCCCCTTATGAATTTAAAGCCTTCCACTTCTACATGAAGTACCATGCATACGGGTTGTGTCGAGTCCTAAGAATTGATGGAGATGTAGATAGAATGCCAGCAGATTTACTAATGATCATCCTGGACCTACAGAATTCCCATGTGAATATTGATTATGATTACATCCAGTATGTAATCGATAGGATGCATGAGGGCTTAGTATCAATCAAAGAAAACAAATAGCCACCCAAGTTTATGCACTATTCCTTGCCGATGCACCTGATTATGTTTTACAATATTGAGTACATGGATGTAAATATACTGAGACCAAGGAGAATGGCTCATGGTGAACCAAACCTAATACAACTTTGGCTGAGATTTTCGAACTATACTTCCAATGAGAATGAGTTTGGTGGGTTTTAGAATTGGATAGTCAAACCAATTATGAACATGATGGGAACAAACATTACAAGGCTCCCAGTTAAAATTATTAGGCTTCTAAGGCCTAGAGTGTATGTTGACAAGTGGCCAATTGATCACAACTAGGGTGATTTTTATGTGGGCCATAATTTCACATTGATCAGGGTTTATGGATCTCCACGGCCTCCACACATTCTTCCCAAGTATGTGCCACCACTGATTGCTCAATTGGAGTTTATCTGGAAATTGATCTGGACTGATAAGGAGCACCTGGCACCACATAGGAAGGGGACATTCACTCCCAGGTTGTTTAAAGTAACAAATTTTACAGTTGGAAAGAGAGCTCCGCCTCAACTTACTTTGTGGTTAAATCATTTTAAGATGGGTTCAGCTGCATATAGATATGTGGACCCAGAAGATTTTATAAAAAATGCAAAGAAAATACTCATTCCTAGTATTGGTGATGCTAGGGAGCATGAGGGGTGTAAGATGGAGGATATCATAAGGAATATCCTTGATGAAGAAGAGATTGAGAAAAGATTGGGAAAGATCCATGACTTTTTGGATTTGGAGGCACAATTGAAAAGGATAGGGATTGCTTTTGGGGGTTTCTTCTTGGACCTTCCTTATATTCCCAAGATCAACAAAATGATCGAGATGTATGAAATCTTGTATAATTAGTTGGATTCTCAATTGGATGCCAAGTTGCAAGCTGAGAAAGCATACTCATCCTCAGAGTATGAGACTGGTAGTGGGAGTTCATATGAGGAGCATAGCCCACCTCAAAATGTAGATGAGCATGTTCAAGAACAAGAGACTGATGCCCTAGAAGCAGGAGATACACATGAGCCTCCCCAAAAGAAGAAAAGATTAGAGGCAGGGGAATCTTCAAGAGCATGGAGTGCAAGTAAAAGGAGTGACAGGGTTGTTGCTTTAGTGCCATGTGACAGGTCTTATTATCATCGCTTTAGAAAAAAACATTAGAGAAGGCAAGAAAGCGGACACACAAGAGGAGGTTGAGCTACCCCTATTTTTGTGTAAGGATGAAAGATAGATGTATCAAGAAGAGCTCATAAATGATGATGAATTTCATCAAGAGTGATGAATTCAAAAACTTCTTGATTTGGAGAAAGAAACAAGAGGTTTCCAACCAAGTGACTGATGGTGCAGAGCCAAGCAGTGAGGCCCTACAAGCCCTAGCCTCATATGATCCTGCTTCAGAGAAGATATCTCTTGAGGAGGCTAGGCAGCTGGTTAAGTCAAGTGGGATGCTACTAGTTCTGGCATGGGATTTGACCTCTGCCTTCATAATTGATCAGATGAGGAGACAACCACAAGATGGTTTGTCATTTGAAGCCCAAATTGCGGAGATGATAAGAGGGTGTGGATATGATCCAAGATCCCAAACTTTGGCAATGTGGTCTCTTGCCCCTAAGACACAAAAATCTTCTCTTGTCAGTATCGAAGATAAGATGGATGGAGATAAGATCATCTGGACAGTGCAAAACACTAGTGATCTTAAGGTTTCTAAGGCAGTGACTCATTTTGCTCAATTGAGCGAGGCCAAAAATGCACAACTCTCCAACATGTATGGAAAGTTGTTTAATGAATCCATTCTTTTGGCTAAGGACAAAGAGAAAGGGCTTATGAAAATCAATATGTTGGAAGATAAGATTGAGGAGATGAAGATCAAACTTGAAGAAGCATCCAAGGTTGTCCCTCCTCCAGTTCTAGAAATTGAAGCTCCAGTGCTTCCAGTGGCGGAGGTACCTGATGTGGCTGCTGACGAGTCAGATAAAGATAAGCTGGAGGTGGCCCTTAATGCTTTGTCTGACATTTTGCAACATAGGTTTGAAGTGATAAAGGGAAAGATGGACTTAGTCCATAATTCATATATAATGTTGCAAAAGACAAATGAAAATGTAAAGGATGCTATGGCTACTTTGGAGCCATTGTTTAGCATATGGTCTGGCAGAGGTGCACTTTTTGAAAAACTTGAGTTGCTATAGCCACATAGGACTAATATCCCAGAATAAGTTGGAGAAGTGGGAGAAAAAATTGAGCTCAGTACTACTTGGTCCTTTTTGAAAGGTAAGGCCAATTAGGTCAAAGCTAAGATGGATATGTTCGACCTTGATTTCAACAGGTTTTTGCCTCCAATTCACAATAATGATGGCAACATCATAAGTGTTGAGGAGTGGAAATCAAATATGGATCAATTGTTGACAAGGTACGATGCCTTTCTAAACAATGATGACACCTTGGATATGAGCAAGTTCAACAATATTCTGGATGATGTTTTCAAGGTGGAGAATGATTGCACCACATTCGTAGCTGATGCCAAGGCCATAACGGATTCCAGGTTGGATAAGCAAGTGAAGCTGCTGCAGAGTTTGAAAGAGTACACCTGGCCTACTGAGGAGGAAGTTGCATCATGGGACAGAAGCACTAAGCCCAAGAAGAAGAAACCAACATCCATTGATTTAGAGGCAATGGAGGACTAAGCAACATCTGACACCTGATCATTGAGCACAAGGAGGGTAGTTATCATGAAAAGGATAGTGTATGTTAGCTGGATGGCGGTCACTATCCATATAACAACTTTTGAAGCTACCTTGAACACATCCAGACAAAGGTGCCACCTATTGAAGATTTGGAATGATTGGAAAGATATTCCTCCAACTTGTTCTCCTTGTATTGTAATGATTGTAACTGTTTTTTGTCCTCTAGTATTTTTTTTTCCCCTAGCCATATGAAGCTTGTTGCATCCCGACTCTTCCAGGATTCCAAGATGGCTGGGATGTACTATATATAGTTAATTGTAATTTTTGTTTTAAGGATGGTGAAATTTGTAACTAAATAGAAAAGAGAATTTTGATCTACAACTTTTTTTTCTAGCATTCTGCCATTGTCAATGTACTGATACTCAAATTTTAATAAGAATACACTAGAATTCCATCTCAGATATGATCTTGAATTCTTATATGTTAATGTTGCAAAGCAATTTAATGTATGGTTTACAAAGTAGATTGTGAGGTTATTTTTGAGTTCCTTTCAAGGGAGGGGTAATTCTTAAGAATAGTTTTTAGAGAATTCATGTTTCTTGTGAGAATTTGATGTCTGAGTGTGAGAGTGAGAGGAAAAATCTGCAAAGCAATTATTCCGGGTTCTGGGTGTGTTTGAATTAAATTTTATGTTGATATATGTTGTTTATGACTCTGTGCCCTAAAATAAGACACTGATCTATTCTTAGGAAGTAGTTCTTCATCATCAATCAAATTATAAATGATAAAATCTTTCAAGCAATGTGTAAAGGACATTAATGCCTAATATTTGTGTTGGTTAATGCAAATAAGTTTTACTGATTCATTAAAGAAGTGAATCCACAGGTATACCCGCCTGAGCATTTAGGCTCGAAGTGTAGGAAGATCATATCTCTTGATCTTTGTTAATTGGTCATTTTTCTCAACAGATTTGGAGTGGGTTTTTAGGAGTCAAAGACAATTAAGTTGTCATACAAATTGTAAATCTGTTTGGATTGGAAAAAGGAGCCAACAGAGTGTATTTTGGACAAGGAGCTCAATAAGACAAGAAGAAGAGTCTACTACCAGCGCTTGATCAAATGGAAAGGGCTACCAATAGAGGATGCCACTTGGATGACTGAAGAAGACATTATCAAGCATGAATATACTGTTGCAGGTCTTAAATCAGTGGGAACTTGAGTTCTTTTTCCCAAGGGATGTGGTGCAAGGCACCTCTAGGTCCTATTATTAGGCCTCATATAGGCAAAAATGAGATTTTTGGTAAATTTTATCTTAATTTGTCCTAATAAGGTCTTCTTAGGTCATTTTAGACCATTTTTTATGGTTATGTCAAGTTGTAAGCCTATTGGCAAAAATATGCAAAAGTTGCTCAAAATTTGTAAAAAGTTGTGCATTTTTTTGTAAAAATTGGTACAAAAGGGAAAAATCAAGAAATGAAGGTGAAAAGTCATAAGTGGGCGTGGATCAGTTATTTTTTTATCATTTTAGACTTAAATCAGCCTTTTGGGCTCCATTGGTACGGACTGATCAAGATTTGAAGTGAATTTTCAATAAAATTTCTCTAGTTTCCCTACTTTTTCCGAGTGTAAACAGTCTGATAATGGATCATTTTGATTCGTTTTTCTTCATCCCCATTATTTCAGTGATTGGGATTGATAAGTACTCTGAGTCTACTTTATTTTGGCATTGGCCTCACGTGATTTCATTAAGTTGACTTAGATATCACAATTTTTGTGTTGAAGGGTTAAAAACCCTACCTCGGGTAACCCGTTAGCTTGTAAAATGTAAAGCTTTCATTTGGCATGGTGAAAAATGCCCAAAGCTTGCATATTAGTTTGTTTTTATATGTTTTTCATTGTCCCACAGGTGCAGGGCGTCAGGAGGAGGTTTGCAATCATTTTGAGATGAAGAGGACTGATATTTATTATGTCAAAATAGTGAAGCCTTTTAGCTTGCATGTGTGAATGGTGAATGAAGATTGAAGGGTATGAGTTTGGGGATGTCAAGGAGGTTGAGTGGGAACCTTAACTTCACGATCTTACCTTGAGAGAAGCTTTGGTGTGTGATAAACAAGTCTCTTTTTATGACTGTCCCTGTGAAGGTGACTGTGACAGTCATAACAGCAGCATATAAAACTTTTGTAAGACACTATAAATTGTATTGATTCAAGGTTGCATGCGTATGGAAGGAGTTCCTAGATGTGTTAGGGTCCCTAAAAACACAAAGACATCAAAAGTTATCAACGTTTGCATTGAGAATATGTTCATGGTTGTGACTGTCATATTCATTGTTAAAATCAGAGTCAGTGACATTGGAACAAATCAGTTCAGTCCTTTGTTTTGGTAGTAGTTCTTCATTGTTGGCATAATGTGGATGTCTATGGTAGGGTACGATCCTTTGAAATCCAAAAGCATCAAAATTAGAATCCTTTTGCATTGGTTGTACTTCAAACATGTTCTGACTGTCCTAAGTACCTCTGTCACAGTCATAATCACAGTGTCAAGTGGAATTTTTGTCACTATTTCTTATGCATTGAGTTCATGGGAATTTGTGCATGTTGAATAGAGTTCATGTGTTGAATCTTTGGGAGATTCATGTGTCAAGTTTGATCTTTGGTAACTTGGATACATCCAAAGTCTCTTTGCCCTCACAGTCCTATGTTAGGACAGTCTTATGGCAAAAGAGCAAGTTACATGTTTAGACCTTGCAAAAGCCCTGATTGCCTGCATTATGGTTATGGTCTAATGTCTAGGACCTCAAAGACCTTGATTTGTTGCTTGTTACACCAAATTAGTGAGAGGAAGTGGATTTGCTGACTGTCCTAAAAGAGCCTTAGCTCTGTCCCATGAACCAGTCACAAACTTGATGTAAGACTATACAAGTTGGTGTTTGATGCTTGGGCAGACTATGGCGATTACTTCTTATGGTGATCTACCTTATTTAACATGTTTCTAATGCTTGATGAGCAGATTATGTATCAAGAGAGTGTTATGATAGTAGAGGATGATTTGGGCCCTAGTTGCATTATCTTGTTGAGACTTTGACTTATTCTTGTTTACTGCTCCTATCTCTGCATCAAATCCTTATTCCCTTCTTACAACAGAGGAGAAGCAATATGGCCCTTCAGTAAGAAGATCATTTATAACCAGCACCATTCTAAATCTTAAGAGTTCTGAGGATGTTCCATTTGCTCCTGTGACTACTATGGGTGTTGCGTTGGGAAAGGAACAGTAAACAAAATGTTCAAGATGAATGAGAAGGCGGTGATACTTAATAGTCTTGAATTCATAGCCTTTACAATTCAAAACCTCCTTGAGTGTAACCATTGCAAGTGGAAGACCACTTGTCAGTTACAACATACAGGCTTGCACCCAGCAGAACAGGTGTCATTTAAAATAGAAAGCTATAGATTGACACAGGTTTTTGATGTCACTGTGAAGTGTAATAAAAATTTGGTAAGAGCTAATGTCTATTAGAAAAACCTCACTCTAGGTTTTCGCAAACTAAATTTTGCCGGTGTCTTGAAAAAGAATCAAAGCGAAGTAGAGATAGGATATTGCCATCAAAGATTGCTCAAATAGGTTGATTTGTGCAATGTCTTTCTTTTTAGGACAGAACTAATAATAAGATAGAATGGAAAATAACGGTACAAGGTTCAAAGTTGGTGATCTCTTAATAATTATCCATAAGATTAATGCTGAAAGGAACTCTATGATAATTACATAGGAATTCAACAAGAAATTCTTAAGGTACTTAGAAATGTAATAAGGCGGCACATTTTTTGCCGTCCAAGGAGTGGATCTCAGACAAATTTGACCACAGAAATTAGGATTGCTCTAGGGTGGAAATGGTGGACTCTGACCTCTACCCATCCACGTCTAGGCACTCATTCCTTCACTTCAATGAAAATAAGATCTTTTTTTCTCTCTGTTTTCCTTCTCACCTTGCCAGACAGTAGCAGAGATCCTCAGGGTACCATTCAGAGGGCTGAGCGAAAAGATGTGTATCTGGCAAAAGTCAGAAATATGTCTTTTTGCCCAGCCTTCTGAAGGGAACCTAAACATGATGAATGGAGTGGGAAAAATGGGGCCCTGCATTCTGGGAGGTCAATTGCGGCAGATTTTACTGAAAATTTGAACATGCTGGTGTTGTACCCTATTCTCAGCAATCAAATTTGCATGCTTGTCTTGCCTGGGTCAGACATTACAGCAGAAGAGGTTGCTGCCGTTGCAGACAATGGACACTCCTGCCTTAAAAATACAATGATGCTCCTGCATATCAATTGGTGGAGATGGCAAAAAAGGCAGAATTAATTCCTATTTTTCCAAGTGGCAAAGAAATCATAACAAAACGTTGATGTTGAGTCAGAAAAGCACTTTGACGTTAAATGTGCTTTTGGTTTTGTTGTGAGGTTTTCACATCATCGCCCCAAATTTTGGGGACCCCCATTTTCGATTTCAACTTGACCTTCTTCCTGTTTTCGATTGTCTGAGCCTTAGTGTTTTTTGTGAGATTTTGGATAATGTTGTCGATGGATTGAATTGCTTGAAATAGAGTTTACTTGCTAAACGATGATTTGATGTTAAGCTGTACTTATCTCTAACCCTCAATTTCGATTTTGGGCTAACAATTTTCATTTTGTGCAATTCAATTTAATCATTTCTTGGCATTTTTTTTTTGTTATTTAACTTCGAAAATCTGGGCTTGTCAATTGGAAAATTGCTTAGAAAACATTTAATTGGGTTATAATTGATTGCAACTTTGATCATCAAAGAAGTAATATTGGGCTTTGATTTAAAATCTACTTTGAAAATAAAATTGGCCCCCTCAACTTCGAAAATCTGGGCAATTCATTAAAATTTGGGCCAAAATTGTCTTAATTTCAATCATCAAAAAATGGATAAATTTGGATAATCCCTCAATTGGCATTAGAAATAAAAATTTGGGATTAAATAAATTAAATTCTAAGCCTAATATATCGATTTTTTAAATTTAAAAAAAACAGAAAATATAGCCTTGGTTATTTAAAAAATTGAAATTTAAACATTTAATTATATCATTTTTGGGCTTGAATTTAATTTGGAAAACAAGAAAATCAGTTGCCTTAAAAAAAAATTAAATAAAAAATCAAATATCTTTGCAAATTTCGAATTTAATAGGAAGTGAATTTATTATTTTACATTGCATTTAATATTTCTTATAAAAGTCGTCCCTTAAATGGCATTTGTTTAATTGTTTTTACTGTTTTCGGCAGTTTGGTGAAGCGACGGCCCTTAAAATGCCTCCCCAGGCCGCCTATATAAGGGGGGGTCTCCCTCCCTCTCTCCACACTCAGAGCTTCCGCAGTCCAAAGGAGCAGTCCCAAATTTAGGAGCAGAGGTGCGAACTGGAACAGGGAGCAGTCTAAGTGCAGCAAGGAGGGCAGTGAAAATTGTCTAAGTGCAGCAAGGAGGCCAGCGACATTGCCTTGCAAAAGGAGCAGTCCCGAATTTAGGAGCAGGGGCGAGATTAATAACAGGCAGGCCTGTAGAGGCCCGAAACTAGCCTTGTGGAGGGCTCCCGAATTCATAGCAAGACGGCCTGCAGAGGTGCGATATCAGTCAGAGAGCAGGCCTTAGAGGACAGCAGGCCTGATCTGACGTAAGGCATCAGATAGTGAAATTTGTGAAGTGAAAAAGTGAATTGGTGAGATGATTTCAGAGTTTTGAGAGGTGAAGTTGTATTTGTCCCGAGGGTTTGAAGTCCAAATTTGTTAGAGGTGATTTGATTAGGAGCAAGGTGTTGTGGCTTGGATAATTCCTAAAGGATCTCAGATTAGGATTGAGAAGTTAAGAGTGTAGTTTTGTCTTTTAATCTATTTTCCTTAGTTGTTTTTGTCTTTTGGTCACGCGATTGTTTGGGTGGCGGAGACAAGTTTTGTTGAGAGATTGTAAGATTGGCTCATTAAGCAAATTTCTTGATTGTCGTGATTGGATTTTTCCCTTTTCTTGCTTGCTATGAATCACTCCATAGCGGATGCTAGTACAAGCAAGAATCCAATGGGGACTAATACCAAAATAGCTGACAAGGAAGATATGATGCCCAAAACCATCTTCTTCTCGAAACTTAAACGAGTCCGAGACACTAACATCGATACCATTGACATGATGCAATTGAGGGATAGGTTGAAGAGAGGCCAATCCCCTATGGTGAAGAAGATATACAAGTCTGGAATTGTGCAGGCTGCCGCCTTCCCTCCTACCTTGCCTTGTCCAGAATTGATCATGTAGTGTGCTTCCCGATTTGATATTGCATCCAAGTCCATCATCTTTGATGAGGGTAAGAGAATGTTGGCTAACATTGGGAATCAAGTGATTGAGGAGACATTCGGTATACCCCAGTAGAAAGGAATGATAGTAGTTTTGATGAATCAAGCAAGCAGGTTCTTTCAGGATAGTCAAGATACCTACTTTGCTTTACTCAAGCAAAATTGGTTACATGAAGGAAAGAAGGGAGTTACCAAGGCGTCAAAACTCACCAGGTCAAATTTTAAGTCAGAATATGGAGACCTCATCGTCCTCCTCAATCGAATCATGGGCTCTGCCCAGGGTGTGCATTTTGAGACTTGGATGTACTATTTTATCGAAGGCATTGAGAGTGGAAAGGAAAGGTTTGATTGGGCAAAAATCATAAGTGAAAATTTGGAGTTGCAGCTCAGGACGGCGCAAATTCAGAAGCGATTCCACATGGGGTCCTACCTCTTTTATTTGATTGCAAGATTATATGAGCATCCTGGACTTAAGGCTAGAGGGATAGTTGGCAATGGACCCGGACAGTATTTGGTGCATGAGTGCTACCCACAGCTTCATTTGCACAACACCAAGGATTACAAGATATTTTATGATGCCTTCGCCATGACGATGGTAAGGATACTGCAAGGGGCACCTGCCAGGAGGCTCTCACCAGAAGCAGAAGCAAAAGTCAAGAAGTTTGGGAGTTGGTTCATTCAGTTTCCTCAATTCACTTATATTCGAGTGGCTGGGTGTACAACTTGTCCCAAGAGGCTTCCAAGGTACCCGCCCCATAAGATAGTTTTGTTGGAGTTGGCTAGACAACTTGAACAGTATGATAAAATGATGAAATAGAGGGGTGAGACAGGAGTTACCTTCTCACTCATGATAGGCAATGAGAGTTGTCCCAATTCCACCGCCTTTGCAGCTGCAGGAGAGGAATTAGAACAATATCACCTAGCTTGGTATAAAGCAAGACAATGATTCGATCCCCAGGGTCTAATCAAGGTGGCTCGAGGAGAAACATTCAGGCATATCCCTACTTTGGAGGATTTTTGGGCCAATGCACAGGATGACTTTCATGTGAGGAAGCTAGCTTTCTCGAGGTTATCAGTGGACATGATGAGGGCATGCAAATGGAAGAATTTCAATATTCCGGATCAGTTGGAAGAGGATGAAGATGTGCTAAGAGAAGATTATAATACAGTAGAAGGAGCAGAGTTGGATCCGGTTAATTGGAATGATCATCAGGATCCATCTTTAGAGGCAATTAACAGAACAGTTGAGCTACATACTGAGTGGTGGTATAACAAGAAGCTTAGGCAATTGCAGAGTCGAAAGGTACGCCTTACCTATGAGAAGATGAAGCAACAAGAGGAGACTCCTATAAGGTCAGTTGGACCTCAAGGTGGTAATAGTGGTCAGAAACAGCAGCAAGCAGTTAAGAATAAGAGAAGGAGTTTGGAGGTTGAAAAGAATAAGAAACATCCTGAGCCTCAAACAAAGAAGCAGAGTACAGTGCGATCAAGAGGAAGTGTAGCTGGGGCTCGAGGCCAAGAGGTGGATATAGGAGATCAAGGGGCGGCAGTAGAGGTGAGCTCTAGTTCAGAGTCAAGTGGTTATAGTTATAGTACGGAGTACTCTCCTCTTTCAGAGAATCAAGTTAATGAAGATATGGCAGCCACTAGTGAAGAGGGAGATAGGCCTATTGATATTGAGGCTCTATCAGATGAAGATGGCAAGCGGGTGCCCAAGGCCGTTGGTGAAGGTTTGTTACCTGAACCAAATCCAGATGTGGGGAGGTGCATTGCACCACGTTGGTTAAGACAGATGCTGATGCCAAGGGGCGAGGTTATGGCCATCCGGACAGTTGAGGATATTCAAGGGTTAGTGGAAAAGGAAGGTGATGTCGGACAAAGACAGATGGCAGGAACAGTGGCAAGGGTAATCAGAGATGGCAGTGAAATTGCAGTTCCAAAGGTTAACAAGACAATGGGTGAAATTGTGGCCGAGGACTACGAGATAGTGGAACACAACATGGGTAGAGTCACGGATGATATGGAGTGTGTGGAGGTTCGAGAAGGCCTTGCTTCGATAAGGGAGAGGTTGAGAATAGCAAATGAAAGAAATGCACAGTTGGAGTTTGAGAACAAGTATTGGAGAGACAGTCAGCCTATCCAACAGGTGCATCCGACAACTCTTCCACAGTGCAGTGGGAACAATCAAGAAGTAATATCCGTCCAAGAACAAGGAACTAGAAATTGGATCAGTCGTACAATTCAAGAAGGGCGAAGATTCATGCCTGCCTTTATCTCTACTTTCAGGTCATTGGTGTCTCTCAAAGACAAATTCAGAGCATTTGAAGGAATGTGGAAGGATTTCCTTCCAATTCGTGACTTGGCCATTCCTCGATTACATGCGGCTTTGGAGCTATCAGAGGGATCCTTGGTGAAGGCCAATTTGATTAACGAAGGAGGAAAGAGTATTATGGAGTCTTGGTATGTTACCATGACTAACAGATTGAGGTTACTTGAGGAAATACAGGATGAAATTGCACAACACAATCCAAGCATCGACACTCTCATTTCAAGCATGTTGAGCGATGCGGGGATTGCACTTGATTTTGAGGACATCAAAGAAGAGGATTGTAATGAGATAGAATTTGGGTCAAGATTGGATGAGTTGGGGAAGGTTGTCATTAGAGAAAAACAGTTGGACCTCCTTGCCTCTCTCAAAGCCTTGATCGAGTTTGCAAAGGATGATGAAGAGGAGAATAAGAAGACACTACAAGCAGCAGAGAACATGGTGAGCACAGCTGAGCGCAAGATGAGGCATACACCTTGCCCTCCCATGGAGGAAATCAACAACATGTTAGCTAAGTTCATTGCTTATGCTAAAAAGATGAAAGAAAAGAATAGAATTGTATTAGAAGATCATTTGATGTAAGCCCAAGTGGCAAATTTTCCTTTCTCTTTGGGTAGGATAGGTGTCTGATTCTGATTGGCTACCATTTTGGTGCCTTCTTATTGGTTACCACTTTTCTTTTTTCTCATTTGTCCATTGATGAGGTAGCGTCTTCTCATTGGCCGGTGAGGTGGTAACCCTAATTAGGGTTTCTGGGATTAAATCTGGATCATTGATTTTGCCTCTTAATCTTGGTCATTCATTGTAATTTTGCGCCTCTATATAAGGCCACTTGATATCATTTGTAAAGGGTTGAAGAAAATTGTTGCATAATATAATACCAAAATTGCTTCTCTTATCATTGTTGTGTCTTGCATGGTGATTAAGAACACTTGGTGTTATTGCATGGTTTCTACTTCCAATTGTTAGAGATAGATGTCATTTCAATTAAGTTGTTAAAGCATTCTCATTTTCAAGCAAGTGTTAGAGTAAGAGTAGAGCCAGATGGTTAATTGTATGGTAACATTGGTAGATGTTTGATAGGGATCTTATACTAGGCCACTAGCACCTTGGCGGCTTGTCAAGGAGCCTTGTGTGGTAATCTAGTCTTCTTTCCTTAGAATCATTGCATCTGTGGAGGTAACACCGCTGGTATGTCTTCATTAGGTTGATCCCCGTCCATTTGCCAATCTTTCCGTTCTTAGGAGTAGAAGTAAACAATAACTTAGTAGTTGAAGTTGAGAATTAGAAGTTGGGAAGTGAAGTTTGAGAGTTTGAAAAGAGCAAAGTTGAAAGTGATATAAATTGAGAGATCATTTGAAAAGGTTGCGAAAGCTAGAAGTCTTATCACCATCATAGTAAGAGTTGAAATATTTCCAAACAAAACATACGTAAGGCCGCCAAGTGATTATCAGCAAATCACATTTATAAAACTGAGTTAGTATCCACAGGTGTAAGGAACCTTGGAGTATTCTTATATACTTTTCAAGAGAGGGTTGAGCGTTTGGTACGCCGTATCAAGTATTTCAATTGCTAAATGTTATGTAGTGATACAAAACTCACATCAACAGGTTTGCCTTGCACTACAGTGGAACAAAATTAAGCTGTTCAATGCTTTACCTCTTTCCATATCAAAACAGCAATCCAGGTCACCAAGATGCAAATCTATTCAGTCATTTACACATTCAAAAATGGCAACTGACACTCTAATAATTTCCCAGTGGATTTGTATAAAGATATTGAAAACATGTACTGTCAAAACTTCCACCGACAATAGCAGGTCTGTTGAAAAACAATTTGAACACCAATACACAATTTGTTCAATATTTACAGTTGATCTTGTGTTCGACAACTATAAATATAGATATGATAAAATCATTTTATTTATAAAAGAAACAGAATTTAGAAATAGTAATGGTAAACTGCTACTTTGTATGTTGTCAGAATTGCAGGAGGAATGTGCATCAGCTCTCCAACTAAAATAAAAACTGAAACATCAAAAAGGCAAGCAAATCATGCATTCAATGACATAAAACATCAGAACTGAAGTCCTTGGATGTACCTGATTTCCCCCACTCATTTATAATATTCAAAAAACAATCTTCCTATCTAGTGAACTGGAAAACAAACATGTTGTACAATACTTAATAGCAAAACCATGTTTCTCACGTACACTTCTCATAACCCAAAATTGGGATAAGTTAGTCCTCTACTAGTACCCAGCAGCCAAAAATATCAAAATGCAGATAAGCCAATTGTTGGCATAAAAAGAGCTGGTCAAACATTATGCCAAAAAGCTAAATCCTCAAAATGGTACTAAAATTAGGTGAGATACAAAAGTCACCAAAATTATGGAATAAATATTCTGAAGTGTCGTAGCAAGCGCAGTCTGTGTTGGACGGCTAAAGATGAGGTCGCATATATGAAGGGGCTTGTGGCATTTTGCGAAAAAGGTAAGTTAAGGGATTTACCCAAAAAAATGGGGCCTTTCTTTGAAGTTGTTAGGAAGGATTTGGATGGTCAGTATAGTCAAAACCAACTGTATAGTAAGTTTCAGTGGTTTAAGGCCAAGTGTTTTGGAGCCAGGGCTAAGATTGCGCATCAGGAGGCTGTGTATAAATCTTAGCCCTATCTCCGAAACACTTGGCCTTAAACCACTGTAACTTACTATACACTTGGTCTTGACTATACTGACCATCCCAATCCTTCCTAACAACCTCAAAGAAAGGCCCCATTTTTTTGGGTAAATTCCTTAACTTACCTTTTTCGCAAAATGCCACAAGCCCCTTCATATATGCGACCTCATGTTCACAAAAATGCCACAAGCCCCTTCATATATGCAGTCAATCTCACAGAGAGAACACCATCCTAAGCTTTCAGACTTTGAACTATTTTGTTTCAACTTCTTTGTAGATTCAAGCTCCAATGTGTCGTTCGACCTCTTTCTAGTCTTGGGCTGCAATACCTGTGACATTAAATAAAAAATAGTTAACATACAGTTTATTTCATGTAGTCGCAACATTTGGCTTGACTTCTTTTTAGACGGGCTGCAATACTTGTAACATTCAAAAAAAATTAAAAATATTTTAACTGCACGGATTCCGGAAGTGGCAAAATTCGTTCAGAGAAATAAAGAAGGCTAGTTGACTTGTTCAAGATAAAAGCAAGTTTGATTCTCAGCAAAAACTGTTTATTCATATCATTTTAGAAAAGGCCAACAACATGTTGACCGTAGTGGATAGCGGTATTGGCATGCCCAAATATGACCTTGTCAAAAATCTTGGTACTGTTGCTCAATCTAGCACCAAAGAGTTTATGGAAGCACTGACAACCGCTGCTATACAGGAGCTGATGAATATCTGTTGCAGGATGAGCAGCTGAAAGGATCTGCGCAGAGAGGAAGAGAATTCTCTGATTTGCTTGCAAATGCTGTGTTCATTTTGTGCTTCATGGCATTTCTTTCGCTGGGTTTAGGGAGGGATAAGAGGACTTTTGATAAGTACGTGATTGATAAGCTTAATTCAAAATCAATGAAATGCAAGAAAAGGGGGAGAAAAAGTATACAAAAGTGTTACTTCATGCAGAAACTTTGTCTCAATGTGAAAAAAATGACTACACCCAAGCCTGTAGACCAAATTTCACAGTATAAGGTGACAATTATTATAAGATAGTTTTTATGTTTTAAAATTTATTCTTCCTCTTCAAGGAAATATTTATTATTGGGACCCTCATACTGCAGAGATTTGGTTAACGAATTTTGAATTGCCATTACTTGAAGACAAGCAATCTTAGGAAGGGCGGACTGTCAAATCCCTTGACTTCAGCCTTTGTGAAATAAAATAGTAGTCTTGAAAGCTTAGATTGGAACCTAGGGCCAGCTGGGATTAAAGGATAACTATTGAACTAAGGGCTGGCTCAGTCAAGGGTATTATTTAATATTAGTTACGGTGGCTAAGACTAGTTAAACCCTGTTTGATGGGCTGACCTAAATTAGAGGAAATATATTATCAATTTACATTTGGGCCGACTGAGTTGATTAATAATTAAAGCGATTGTCAATGAAGAATTGTGTCCATTGAAAAGACAATATTCTTGATGAAAGGGTGTGACCCCTTCTAATTTGATATAAGAGGGAGAACCTACTCATAGGAAAAGGGCATTGAAGAGGTAAAATCATAAGCATTCAAAAGAGCCTTCGGAGTCAGATATAAATATATTAACCAGCAGCCTAGACATCTCCCTAAATAGTGTGGCATGAGATATAATGCATTACGTCCTGGCTGAGTCATTATTGAATAATATAATATTGCTACTTGATATATATATATATATATATATATTGTTGTTCTTGTTACAATTTTGCATATGCATAATAGAGTAGATTTAATGATTTCTTAAAATCTTCATCCAGTCTGTCATTCCGTTATGGAGGGGAGATGTGGGCATATAAGGAAGGCAAATAGTTTGATGGTTCATTCGAGTTTAGTTAGGAGGCCAAATGACAGATGTACTTCCATGCCCTTAGTAGCCCAAATGACAGACGTACTTCCATGCCCCTAAATTTGATGGATGGGCTCAAGGCGCCTTGTATGATCTCCCATGGGCTTCATAGCGCAGATGAGTCATTGGATAAAGCCTCAAAGGAATCCCACATATACTATATAACTATCATGATTTGTAACTTGATTAAATGTTTATTTATCTTTTGATAACTAATCTGATTGCAGATCTCAAATCAAGAGACAAAGTTAAATTTCCATTTCAAAAGCACAATCCAAACCTTATTTGGGTATTTTAGGGTAAATCGAGTAAAGTCCCAATAGGGGACATTACCAGGAGAGCCTTACATAAAATCTGTGTTTCATTGTCATAGTCTCTTGAAATGGGGGTAATGAAGAAAAACCACATAGCCGAATGATAAATGTATCATACGGTCATAAAACTGCAAAACGTGTCTAGTGCTAAAGTGTTTTGAAAAAAATTCCAACACCAAATAGAATTTAAAAAATGTAAGAAAAAATGAGGCAAAAAGTAAAAGGCCTAATATACCCCGCATTTAAAACTTAAAAACATAAAATCAAGCATCATTGTTCTGTGGTATCTTCCCTCTGTAATTATGCAAGGTAAGTCTATGCTTTATTAGGGTTATGTAGGGCAGCTTAGAAAAGCCCAGAGAGGTATGCCATAATGGTGATGGAAAACACTGCTAAAAGCATGACCCTGGTTTAAATCCTGCTTACAGCAACAAGGCAGACTAGCACTCTTAACGTTCAGGATGAAACCTCATTTCAAAGTCTTAATAATATGGCCTACCAGGTGTGACCTATGCTCATAAATCATATGAATGTGATGCAATCCATTCTACCCAGTTTACCCCGAACACTGCATTCCCACTTTCTCGAACAATCTCTGACATGTATGCATGTCTTTGCCCTAACCCCCACAAGCTAGTGGTTATGCTAAACCAACGAAGGATTTTCCCCAGCACTTCAAAGAGTTAAAGTTCAACAGTCTCTCTCACTTATGTATAGCGGGCAAGAGAACTTGCCCTGCTCCATTATGGTCTAGCTACCCTAGAAAGCATTCAACCTAACCATGATCTCAGCCAAAATTTATTAAAAAAATGAAACTATCTTTTTCTCACAATCCTTCCATGAAAAGTCTAAAAAACATTTTAAAAACGTACGGCATTGAGGAGGGGATTGGAACGAACCTGATTCTCTTTTTCTTGGAAGGCTGTACCCTGCTGGGAAATGCGGTCGGCGTATTGTTGAGGAAGAAAAAAATCCCTTTTGCTGAGCTCTCTTTCATCGTTCAATGGCACCTCCGAATTCAGCTTGTTCTGTTGATTAAAAGAACCACCTTCTCTGCAGTCACCGCCCAGTTCTCGCTGCCCTGAAATGGAAAAAGGAATGCGAACGGAAAAAGCCGGCACAACGTAGGATTCATCTCCGCTCTTTCAATACCATCAGCTTCCATAGTAGAAGGTAAACTGGGGAAATGGTGTATGGAGACAGTAGTAACACCATTAACGTACTCTACCGTGAAAAAGCCCCCGCTTGTAAATAGAGGTACATTAACACAAACAATAAGACAGGATGTTTAAAGGGGAACACACGGGAATTCAAAGAGGAGGAACACCAAAATATATCTTATACGGATATTTTTGGAAGATTTCCTAAAAAAAGAAGTGCATGATATAAGCGTTTTTTAGGGTTGCGAATATAGGAGATGTAAGTGTATTGTTGGAATGTTTTATGCTGCCGTGATTTGTTTTCAAGAGTTGGAAAAAAATTTTGAAAAAACTTGCATTGCAAGTGTATTGTAAACTGTAATAGTTTTGATTAATACACTATGCAGGTTTTGGAGTGCTAGGGTTTTTACCGAAAGGTTTTCCCAAGGTAAATCATTGTGTCATTTTCTATTTTCTGTATGCATGGTATATGGCTGTAATATCATTGTTAAAGTAGTTAACAAATCTGAAATTGTAAAGATTTAAAAAAATTTGCACAACACTTTCCTTTAGAGATTAGTGTAGGAAGATGTTTCTGCACCTGAGTTTCCTTACAATAATAAGATCATGCCCTAATTAGCAGTTTTGACTACTAGGGTTTCTAGAATGTAAAGATATCAGATTTGTCTCTGATATTTCTGATAGAATTAGGATTACTTCTTTGTCACTTCTGCAATAAATGTTTTCCTGATTTCATGTTGCAGTGGTTGGCAATGTTGCCCTAATTATGCCCTAAATGACCCTAAGCTTGTAGCGATCCTTGTTCTTATAAAAGAATTCTCAAGGTCATTTAGAAGGGTTCCAAATTCTCTGCAAAATTTTAGAGTTGGTTCCAAGAGTTATTTCTAAAGGGTTGAAAGAGAGAATCACTTACAAGAGACCAAAGATAGACTTAGTTCTATAGGCTTGCATTTAGGACTGAGAGAAAAGATCTGTAACCTCTCTGTTGTACAAAAATCTTAATGAATCCATAGTGTTCTTATCTCTTGTGGTATATTTTATGTTCAGTTATTCACTCTTGTATCAGTTTGTTACAAACTTGTATAAGGATAGAAAATTTGCTTGAACCTTGTCTCTTGTTTACTGATTTGTAATTTCTTATTATCTTGTGAGTTTATGACCTCAAGATCAATAGTTGCCGACATAAGTGTTGTATGTTTTGATATGTTTTGGCTATTAACTTGAAAAGTTAAATAAATCTCTGATGTAACCTAACAGAATTGCAGAACATTAAGGAGGATATAGGTAAGTAGTGAGGTTCTCATCTGATTATCATTTATTAAGTGAATGATAGAATCAACAATATAGTGAGGAATTGTTTCTGAAGATGCCCAATGGATAAGGGACTGATTACAGACACTTTGTCTAATAGATGTTCTTTCTTGTCTAGCAGTTCTACCCTAAGACAAACAAATCAAATTCTAAATCTTATAAGTCAGAAGTTGTGGATTAAATAGTCAAAGCTTCTGCTTTATTTGTGAGTAACTTGATATTGTGTTTAGCTTCACATCCTATCTCTTTATTTCATAGATAACAAGAAGTTTTATGGGCAAATCTTCTTTATGCCTTGATTAGTGGAAAAGGTGAAATTAAGTGATCTTAATCCTAGGTGCACCCGCTTGAATTCTGCAGAGTTCAAAGTGTAGAAAGCTTTAGTGTTTTGTTCATTGGTCCTTGTTCTTGTATGAATGTACTGATTGTGGGAAGTAAGCTACCCCATAGGTATATCTCTGCACTAATAAAGGTAGTTAAAATCTTGCTAAATCAAGAGCCAACAAGATGGCGACTCCACTAGGGAATAGAGATGATATAGTCATGATAAATCTAGTTTGAAGATCTCTGGTGTTACAAATTTGTGTTGAAATAATATAGGTACAAGTTGAGCTAGACTCTTGGCCGACTTATTTATCTTATCCAGTATTCACCATTAGAGGGTAGAGTCAGAATCTAAAAGTTTTACATCTTCACATTAAGTGTGAGTGGTGACTCTGAAAAATCTCTGCAGTAGTGCTAAGAAAATTAAAACATCAAAATATGGCTCAAAGAATTACCAGAGCTATGATGAGAGATCATCCTGATGATAGGCTTGAGAGTGGGCTTCCAAGTACTTCTAGGGCTCGTCAGCCAAGGGCTGATAGGAATGTTGAAAACATGCCTCAAGCATGGAAACAAAAGAATGCAAATAGAAGTAATCAAACCCACCCCGGTCAAGATGATAATACATCAGAACATGAAGAGGCGATGGATTTGGGAGTAGGTCAATATGAGGACTGTGATTCTCCTTCAGAGGGAGGGGAAAGAAGATCACAATATGATAAAAGAATGAACTCAAGTAAAAGTTTTGAAAATAATAGAAGGTTAAGAAGCAAAAGTAGAAGTAGATAGGATTTTTATCCTCCTTTTACCCTTGGTTCTTCAGTACCTCAAGGCCTTCATATCACAAAGGAAAGGCAAGATACAATTCATAATGAAGATTCAGAATCTGAAACAACTCTCCCAGAATATGAGGACATCTTTGAAGAAGTTCACAGGTTGGAAAAAAGAGCCCAAGAATTAGTTGCTATTAGACAACAAAATGAAAAGGAAAGGGAGGACCAAATAAGGCAAGCCATGATAAGAGCAGAGCAATTGAAGAGGCAAATATCAACTATGGAAGCAATAACTTTTGTCCCAATCATTCAAGGAATAGGTGAACAACCTGTTGTTCAAAGAATATATCAGGAAAGAGAGCATAGGGATGCTAGCAAACAAAAGGCAGTTGGGATAACAATTAATGAACCTATAAATGATAAAGATCCTTTGAATAGAGTATCAAGGTTAGAAATTGATCATGAAAATACCAGAAGAAAGAATGAAATAGTTGCTAAGGAACTTGAGAAAGCAGAACTTGAAGCCGTTCCTTTAGAAATGAAGAAGAAGATAAGCTTTCTCAAACAGTCCTCAGGACCTTCAAATGCTATGTTTGGTGCTAACTCTGGAGGCCATGATGATCAGGGTGCTACTATTAGACCAGTGGGTGTTACAAATGTTGCCGATACATCTAATAAAGCATCAACTACTCAGGATAATGGATCATTGCAAAGAAGACCGGTTCATATGGAAAGGTACAGGCAACTTCTGTTTAATAACATCCCTAGTTATCCTAATTTGACTCCTAAGAAAATTAGTGAAAAAATTCCAAAGTTTGCTAGCAATAATGTTGTTACATGTGAGCAACATTTAAAAAATTGCATAGACATAATAGATGATTATGAAATAGAACATGAATATGTCATTATGAAATTATTTGTCCAATCATTAGTTGAAGATGCTAGAGCCTGGTTTAGAGGACTCCCGTATCATTGCATTAGCTCTTGGGATGATTTTATAAATTGTTTTAAGGACCAGTATGCTGATAAAATAAATGAAGGTTTTATGTTGAATGAATTCAACAATATTAAGAAAAATCCAAATGAGGAGGTCCTTGAATTCAATGTCAGATTTCAAAAGGCAATGCATAAACTATTCCAAGTTATGAGATTAGATGTGAAAGTTTTCTTGGCGACATATCTTAATGCTTATGATGCAAAAATGGGTTACCTACTTATAGATAAAAATCCAAGAACCATCAGGGAAGCCCAAAGATTGGCTGTGAATATTGAAAGTAACAGAAGGGTTTCAGGAAAACTAGGTAGGAGAGAGGACCCTAAACCTCCTAGGTTTGGAAAGAAAGAATTAGATAAGGCCTCTAATGTGAAGCCTAGGGAGGAGGACAATTTGAAACAAATTTTGAATGCTCTAAGGGCCCGTTTGGTGCATGGCATACGAAATGCTCGATATAGTCAATTATGGAATATGCTGCAATTCTGGAAGATACATATCCTCAAAATGATATCTAGAATATGTGTTGGAGTGTTTGGTGCACCTGGAAGATGACTGAGAAGATGTATTTTCTGCATTTGGGTGCAACAAACTGGAATTGGAATATGCACCAAATAAGAATTTGTTTTAATTTATTAAATTATTAAATTATTTAATTTAATTTGTTTTTTACATTTTCTAAATCTATTTGTTTTACATTTTCTAGGTGTTTTTGAATATTTATTTTATTTTTCTATCAACTTTAATTTTATAATATTTTGAAATAAAATTATGTTTATAATTTTTTTAAAATTTTAACATTTTGTATAAATTTTTGGTGATTTTTTCAAATGTAATTATGTTTTTCAAATTTTGTAGGCGTTTTTGAATATTTATTTTATTTTTCTATCAAAATTAATTTTATAATATTTTGAAATAAAATTTTGTTTATAAGTTTTAAAAAAATTCAACATTTTGTATAACTTTTTTTTAATTTTTTCAAATGTAATTATGTTTTTCAAATGGCGTTTTTGAATATTTTTTTTATTTTTCTATCAAGGTTAATTTTATAATCTTTTGAAATAAAAATATGTTTATAAGTTTTTTAAAAAATTAACATTTGGTATAACTTTAAAATTAAAAAAATCCTATACAAATTTATAAAATAACAAACTCCAAAATACACAAGTCATCATTATAAACAATCCATTCATTTTATTATTTATTTTTTTCAAAATGTTGCCAACCCGGCTTAATAGGAGCACCGGTAGGAAAGAGCCGGGTGGAGAAAACCTCCGGTCTAGCCCCAAAACATACGATTACAATTTGGATGAGGCATTCCTCATTAGTAGATATGAAATTACAACTTGAATGAGGCATTCCTGATTACATAATGCAGATATGAAATTACAACTTGAATGATGCATTCCTCATTTACATAATGCAGATACAGTGTTATAATCTAATGAGTCTTTGACACTCTCTCATGCCCGATCTTGTGTTTTTGTCTATGGACACTGCATACATAGAGCATATGACTACTTTGTGCTTTTGTTACTACACCAATGAAATACATTCAACAAACCTGGGTTAGAATTCTACAATGCAATAACCAAAAAAACACTAACATTAAATCATGTGACTGATAGCAGATTGGGGCTCACCTGAGCCATAAACATGAAGAATTATTATAAAAAAAAGATGGAAACCATATATATGTGCACTTGATGCAAAGAGAAATTACGCCATATCCATATTAAAATAGTAGTTACAATATGAAAATACTAAACTGACTAATTCATGAGCTCATCTCCGCATATGGTCGAAACAAAGATATGCAATTATAATACAGAGAAGGCATCATAAAAATATAATTTCTGCATTTGCTCTAGTCTGACACGTTTTACACTCAAATCCTTCATTGCAGATAAGTGGAGATGGGCGAACAGGTGCAGATGAGTTGTCATCGACTCAACTAAAATATCTGCAGCCATTATTTCCCTGTGATGCCCAATCTACATTAGTTCTTATAATATAATGAATAATATGTACATTACAAACATTAAATATATACACATTAGCAACATTTTTTCTATTTGGACAGCACCAAAATTGTCGTCTAGGGTTGTTTGGTGTCTGTGAAGTCTTCATAACGCACCGTCCACCACCACATTGACAGTTTGGCACATTAACAAGAGCCATTGAGCCTATATCAATAATGCATCGCACCATCTTTACTACATTTATTACATAAATATTATAACATATAATCATGTGATTATAATAATCATACATTCACCACTATTGTGAATATAGTCTCAATATATTCATCACTGATAATCAACCTACAACCATCAACCCAAGCCTATATCAACCAAGAAGCCTTTTGGGAGCTTCAACCATAATTATATCAGAACAATACAAATAATGCAACTTTCTACATTTACAAAATCTATTAGACTCATACTTGAAAGTTCATGAGCCACAACAATCCCAAAATTAAACAAAATTCATTGAGAAAAACAAAAGGTGGCAAGGTTGATTCAACCATTATTAGTTATGGCAAGAAGGAATTGTGGACAAAAGATTTTACTTTCTTGATTGATTGGTTTGAGCCACAAATTACAAACTTGGGAGTTTGAGGGATTGTTCATTGTTTAAGGCTGCTGAGAGGGATTGTTCATTCTTAAACTATCCTTGTCACAAATGAGGACATCTCACAGTGACTGTCCCTTGTGTAATTGCCACTTGAATTGTCACTGTCCTTGTGACATTATCAAGAAGAAAAGCATTTGCATGGTTCAATACCAATACATTCAAGTGCCAATTACACAAGGGATAGTCACTGTGAGATGTCCTCATTTGTGACTATCCTTATAGTGATTGTACATTATCATGTTGTCTTTACAGTGACTGTTCTCATTTGTGACTATCCTTGTCACAAATGAGAATGTCTCACAGTGATTGTCCCTTGTGTAATTGCCACTTGAACAAATGAGGACATCTCTTGATAACATTAGAAATAGCAATGTTTATTTCGTATTTCCTGTCTTCTTTCTACTCTGAAGAGAGTGTGGTTTGGTTGGGAAGCTATGACATTGGCCCCTGTCCTTATCACAAATGAGGATGTCTCACAGTGACTATCCCTTGTGTAATTGCCACTTGAATTGTCACTGTCCTTGTGACATTATCAAGAAGAAAAGCATTTGCATGGTTCAATACCAATAAATTCAAGTGACAATTACACAAGGGACAGTCACTGTGAGATGTCCTCATTTGTGATTGTCCTTATAGTGACTATACATTATCATGTTGTCTTTACAATGACTGTCCTTGTCACAAATGAGAACGTCTCACAGTGACTGTCCCTTGTGTAATTGCAAATTGAACAAATGAGGACATCTCCTAATAACATTAGAAATAGGAAGGTTTATTTCGTATTTCTTGTGTAGTTGTAGTGGTTTTCATGTGTAGTTGTAGTGGTTTTTCATGTGTAGTGGATTTCATGTGTAGTTGTAGTGGTTTTTCTTGTGGAGAGGTGTAGAGTGCTTGTACCCTCTTTGTGCGGGCACTTCTTAGGGTAGTTCTTAGGGTAGGCCATTGTGCTTGTACAATAGGGTAGTTCTTTGCATAGTGTAGGTTTTTGCATTTTGAAATGATGGGCACTGTGTAACATTTGATGTTGGCCCCTGTCCTTGTCATAGATGTCCTCATTTGTTAGAGATGCATTTGCATTTGCATTTGTTAGAGATGCATTTGCATTTGTTGCATCTCTATCTATTGGAAATTGGATTTGGGCCCCTAGGAACCTCATGTTTACTGGCATTGTACTGTCCTGGAGGGCCAGAGGCATTCTTGGGCACATTGAACTGGTTGGAGGAGAGGCGGAAAGGATTCTTGGGCACATTGACATGCGTTGATTGAACGCGTTGATTCAATAGAGGGAAACAACAACAATATAAATATTGCACTACACTTCATCACCATTGACCTGGTAATGGTATCACCCCTTGTAAAACATCTTCGACCTTCATCAGCCATACAAGTGCAACTCTTTTTGCTTATTCCCGTCCACCTTATGACCTCAATTTCCATCAACACGGCAAACAGTCTTGTGGGGCGTTGAAATTCAGACCCAAAATGCAAGAAAAATAGAACAAGAACTATAATTTATGGTAAAATCTTGTTTTTGAGCTTGAATTCTGTGTTAAAGATCTTGGTTTTGGTATGAAAGGCAATGGGATGAAGCTAGATTTTTATAGGGAAGTAGTGAAACTACCTCATTCTCATAGAATATATTCAGTCCTTAGCCTTCTACTTCTTCAAAGGCTAAGATTAAAGAAGCCTTTAAAAGACAAGAAGCATAAAGACAAAAGGCTTAGGACCCAAATACCAACTTCGTCATCCCAGTTAGCATTGCCAAAGGAAGATGAGTTACAACATCATCATCCAAGTCACCATTGCCAAAGAAAGATGAGTTACAACATCATCATCCAAGTTACTTTTGCCAAAGGAAGATGAGTTTTTGCAAGAGATGAAAGGTGTAAAAGATGACTACAAATAAGGGATGCCATGAAATTGAGGCTAAGAGGTGCATAGATTACCTTAGTTTCAGTTTCTATTTCCGCTCCTACACCAAACACAAATGCATCTCTAAATTTTTTTACAAATGCAAATGCATCTCTAACAAATGCATTTACATCTCTAAGAAAAGCATTTGCATGGTTCAATACACAAGGGACAGTCACTGTGAGATGTCCTCATTTGTGACAAGGACAGTGCCCATCATTTCTGAATGAAGAGATGTTCTCATTTGTTCAAGAAGAAAATCATTTGCATGGTTCAATACCAATACATTCAAGTGGCCATTACACAATGAGCAGTCTCACATTGCCCATCACCCAGCAACCGCTATTTTGAAACACAAGCTTCAACTATTTAAAAATTACAATATACACACTTGAATTGTCACTGTCCTTGTGACATTATCAAGAAAAAAATAATTTGCATTTATATCACTAGTTTAAGAATGAACAATCCCTCTCACCAGCCTTAAACAATGAACAAGAACGTAATCATGTGAATATCAGTAAATGGACAAATATATCAAAGGACTGTAAAATAGAATAGAAAATGCAAATTCACAATAGCTAGCTCATATAACCACGGTCATTACATTTAACCCATCACATGAATAGAAAATACAAATTCACAATAGCCAGCTCATATAATTACAATCATTACATTTAACCCAGCACATGAATAGAAAATACAATAAACAACACATTGGACCAGAAGAACCATAACTGCATTTTGAAAATAGGTTTACAATGCCAAGATTAAATCCATAATTCTAATTAAATCCATCACAAGATCAGATTTTAAAAATAGCATATTAAATCCATAATTTTGATTGTTTTAATATGAAACATTAGTTTTGATTTGAAACATGGATCAACTAAAGTCCTCCAAACTTCTGTATCATATATGTGACTCTCTCCCCTTCATCCATTGTCAAGAACAATACGACTGATTCTAGATCATGCATTAAGTTTTCATATGCATCAAGCATAGTAGACTGGCTGATGCCAGGGATTTCTTTAAGTGCTTTATACAAATCCATTGCATCATTTTTCATAGTAGATGTTCTATCCACTTTCAGAGGTTGTGCAAGGCCTGTTGTAATGCATGCAGATAGATCTTTGATCACTTCGCAAATCAAATCCAACAAACCTACCGTGCTTCCCCTCTTCCTCTTTGGCCTCCTTAATGATGTTGATGATGTTAAAGGGTTCGATGTAGGTGTATTAATAGATTCAATACCATCATTAGCCAAATCAGTAGTAGTCTCAAAAGATGCAGTATCCATACCATGATAAGTGAAATCTTCCTCGGTCTCTTGAGTTGTTGCAGCTACAGTGCCCTCAGCTATGTCATTCCCAACAATGGCGAATAATTCATTGTAGTATTGAAATGGCTGCCTCTTATACATTCTAGCATTTTTAAATTCCTTTCTCTGTATGATGGCATAACAATTGAATTCATTATTGATCTTTCATTACTTAAAAAGATATATTCAACTTAAAAGGAGATTTTAAGACCATGCTACCTTCAACAACTCGTCCCAAACACTATCATCCGCATCCATACTTTATGTACTCTCATTCCATGTTAAGCCACTTGTATTCCTCAAGTCTTTCATGACTCTATACCCTTGCTTCCAGGTTTTCAACTTGTTCTTGAAGTTATCCTTCAATAGCTTCATTTTCAACTCATTATTGAACCTCCTTTCAATGGTTGTCCAAGCCTCTTTTCTGAACCCCTCTTCATCTTTTTTTCCAAGCTGCACTTGCTCTTGTAGCAAGTCTAGCAACTTGCGTTCCATTTCTTTTGTCCAGAAAACCTTCTTGCAAGAAGAAGTTGGATGGATAACTTGAACGTCACCATCCATGTTCATGTTTACATCCGTAGACATACCTGAGGCACACAACATGAGTTACCCACTTCTTTTGACAAGATCAATTGCAATGTAAATAGATGCAAAGAGGCATATACGTAGATGTAAACATTAAATATAGCAACATTAAACATAACATGGCAATATTAAATATAACATGACAACATTAAATATAGCAACATTAAACATAACATGACAATATTAAATATAACATGACAACATTAAATATAACAACATTGAATATAACATGACAACACTAAATATGCCATAACAACTTTTAATACATATAATATCAGTTCGTGAAATTTATGAAATTTGACATTAAAGTTTAAACACTGCCATAATAGTTATTCAACTGACTAAGATCGATTTCTATAGTCTTCCCACATCCTTCTTGCTATTTCATCTTGAAATTTGCCCCAATCATCTCTTTCACGCTAGCTCAACCCATATGCCTCAAGCACTAGTACATCTATCTGATCATGACCATCTTCCTCTTCAAATTCTATCTCAGATGGAAGGCCATCCTCTATCATAATGAAGTTGTGAAGTATGCAACATGCCAAAACAATCTTTGTTTGTGTCTTGATTTGATAAGACGTCGCATGCTTCAAGATAGGAAAACGCTGCTTCAAAATCCCAAATGTACACTCTATTACATTCCTGAGCGAGGAGTGTCAATGATTAAACAACTCTTGTGGGGTGTTTATTGGGTTTTCTCTTGAAAAATCCTTTAGGTCGTAGCGTGTGCACTGATAAGGCGTGAGAAATCTTGGTACATCTGGATATCCAGCATCGACCAAATAATATTTACCTAAACAAAACAAAATGTCATTGTTATAACATTGTCTTATTTTTTGTATGCTTCAATAATATAATCATATTTTACAAAGTTGGGGGAACTACCAATGGATCTGCTCTAGATAGAGCCAAAGCTAGAACACAGCTATCTGCAACAGACCCTTCCCAACCAGCAAGGATGTATTGAAACTTATAATCAAATGAACACACTCCCATAACATTCTGCGACAAGTTACCTTTTCTATCGTGATATTTAGCTTGCATGTTGACATCCACAGTGACTAGTATATGGGATCCATCAATTGCTCCCACATAGTCCTGTAGTCAGAAAAAGTCATAGGTCTAATGAACACGTGATAATAGGATTACAACTCAATCAAACAAAATTGAACCACTGGGAGATATACCTTGAAGTATGGATCAAAATGAATCTTCCCACTGATTTCCCGAGGAGTGTTTGGACCAGGGGGTATAAAATAATCCACGTGGAGTGCTAAGATAGCCATCAAGACCTTGTGGAAGTATCAGCTTACCGTCTCTCTAGAGTGCAAAATGTTATGGGAAATCTTATGATTCCTCAGATTGTGGCCAAGATTATGGAGGAACATGACTAATTGTTCTTCTAACATGAGGATTTTTGTATCTCTGATGCTTCCTTTTTGCCTTAAAATATTGGCTAGTTTAAAGAAGGATCATCTACTCATGCATATTTGGTCAAAGCAATCCGTCTCATTGGAGTTGATAATATGCTTATAAAAAAGAATTACATCTCTTGTGCGCTTACGCATATTTCGACTACCTTCTTTTACAAACTCTGCTATGGCTATGACAAGGGTGGCAAGAACAACTACAACAACAGGAAGGACTCTTCTCCTCCTCATAATTTGTCCTTCAAGTTCAACATCATCAATGAGATCCATTAAATTACCTAAAAATACCAACAAAACAATCACCAAACAACATAAGAAAACACCCAACTATAATGCATAATTAGTGAATAGAGTTGCAGGTTGAGTATACAACATATGTAGACAAGAAAGGGAATATGGTATCTACTAATTTGGTTGATGATGAAAGTAATTACCATCAAGAGAAAGTACCACATAACAATGTAAATGACCATAAATTAGTTGAGAAAAAAATAACTTTATTCAGTTCATACTTTACCTGCTGATAACGTTCAGGCATGACTGTGAAGTAGAATTGGAGAATTGAATGTGATACTTCTAAGCTTTGTGCATATTATAATTTTTAAATAGTTGAAGCTTGTGTTTCAATATAGCGGTTGCTGTCCTCATTTGTTCAAGAAGAAAATCATTTGCATGGTTCAATACCAATACATTCAAGTGGCAATTACACAAGGGACAGTCACTGTGAGATGTCCTCATTTGTGACAAGGATAGTCACTATGAGATGTCCTCATTTGTGACAAGGACAGTCACTATGAGATGTCCTCATTTGTGACAAGGACAGTCACAAATGAGGACAATCATTGTAAAGACAACATGATAATGTACAATCACTGATAATGGACATCTCTTCATTCAAAAATGATGGGCACTGTCCTTGTCACAAATTAGGACATCTCACAGTGACTGTCCCTTGTGTAATTGCTGCTTGAATGTTCTTGTCACAAATGAGGAAATCTCACAATACAACCCATACAGGTCTTATTCCTTCATGAACTGAATTGGCAGAGGTTATACAGTGAATCTACTTTCTTAAGTATTGGTTTTGTTTGGTGAGATTTAGATGTAAAAATTTTGCCGATTTGGGTTGTGATCCAATACCATCCTTGGAAGGGCATATAATGTGGCATCATATCCTAGTTCCCAATGAAATGAAACCAAAAACCTATCTGGACTAACCTGAATTAGGTTATTTCCTTTCCTAATGTTGGACCAGGTGATTTTTTGTCCAAACAATTCAATATCAAGCAACCCAGCCAAGTAGATAAATTCAGCTAGATCATCCATTTTGTTGGAGTAATCCACCAGTCCCCTCAAATTCTATGAAGGGAATAATGAAATTATTGAAGAATGTATTCAAGATCCACAGAACATGAGTTTCATGTCAGAAGGAAGGAATAAGAAATCAAACAAAGAGGAATTGGTTGCTGGTTGCAGTTTAAATGGGAGCAAAGTCCTTGAAGATGTATCTTGTCATGGAAATGGTTATACAGAGATTGTAAAGCATCTTGAATGGAAATCCAAGAAACTACAACTCATGCAGGAAGTTAACAAATCCTATTTCATTGGTTTAGTTTGTTGTGCTTTATGTAGAAATTTTCCATAATTTCTTAAAGCTGCAGGAAACTCTAGAATAAGTAGCATTTTATCACCATATTCCTATAAGAATGAATTCTTATTAGTTGTTATATGCCATGTCTTGGGGATAAATGATACATGCATTATCTAATTATCTTGGTTTGAGCCATTTTAAGGCATAAGCTATTTAAGGAGTAGTAACAAACTGTGTGTGTTATCCATGATTTTCAAAATAACATTTGTAACATAAGAAAAAAATTGAGAACTATATAATGGATTTCATACCCAAGTTAATATCTCTAATGCTAGAATTAGTATTAAATAGAAGATCAAGCCTTTTGATGAGCAAGTCTTCCTAGTAAAAATTATTTCAGATCAATTTTGATGGAGCTAGAGAAATATAGGAGTTAGGGAAGTGGAAGGGTACTATCAACAATGAGATTACACGGGAAGGGAAATGTTAATTTACTCCATAGCCTTGACCACAATATAAAAAACTTGGCAGAATCAAAAGGTTTATTCTAAGGATTCCAATTGGTGATCTAAAGAAAGTGGTTGAATCTAAATTTGAAGGGGGTTCAATGTTGAGAAACCAATGCAATGAAGAAGAAATAATTATAACTAGAAATTGAATCAAATCACTTCCACCAGGATGTTGATAGATAGAACTAGAAGTCATGAAGTGTATCTCTAATCTTTTTCATACCTATCAAGAAGGAAATTTGGTTGTTGATCATCTTTCTAATCTAAGGGTAAATGTATATGGTAGGGAGGGTCTTAAAATCTTTTTGGGTAAATGTATCTGGCAAAGAACTACCCTACTGATCTAAGAAGTGCCCGCACAAAGAGGGTACAAGCACTCTACACCTCTCCACAAGAAAAAACACTCCAACCACACATGAAATCCACTATTAGAAATGGACCAATGTCACAACTTCCCAACCAAACCACACTCTCTTCAGAGTAGAAAGAAGATAGGAAATCCAAAATAAACATTGCTATTTCTAATGTTATCAGGAAATACAAAACAAACATTGCTATTTCAAATGTTACACAATGCCCATCATTTCAAAATATAGAAACCCTACATTATGCAAAGAACTACCCTACTGATCTAAGAAGTGCCCACACAAAGAGGGTACAAGCACTCTACACCTCTCCATAAGAAAAACCACTACAACCACACATGAAATCCACTATTAGAAATGGGCCAATGTCATAGCTTCCCAACCAAACCACACTCTCTTTAGAGTAGAAAGAAGATAGGAAATATGAAATAAACATTGCTATTTCTAATGTTATTAGGAAATACAAAACAAACATTGCTATTTCAAATGTTACATAGTGCCCATAATTTCAAAATGCAGAAACCCTACGCTATGCAAAGAACTACTTCACCTCCTTGTCTGAGATAAGGATTTGCTGCAGAGAATGGGCACAAGGAAGATGATAGATGACAGTGAATGGGCACAAGGAAGATGACAATGACAACGAATGGTGAGAAAATGCCACATTTTTGGCAGATAATGTATCAGACGCCAAATAATTTTTATTTTCACTCAAGTGGACCCGATGGCTTCTCAAAATGGGGATTTGAAAAGTGGAATTAGAATGGGAATTTCTAATTCCACCTTTTCAAATGGAAGATGGAATGCTCATTTTTTGGGCAAAATTGGAATTTCAAAATTCCAATTCCTCTTTGTTAAGATGGACACAAACATGGAATATGAAAATCCAAAAATGCTATTCTGAAATATGGGCTCATATTCCATGTACCAAACGGGCCCTAAAGGATTTGAAACATGGTCACAATACTAACAGGTCACAAAATGATGGTAAGCTTCCTTTTAATAACTTTGATAGGTAGCCTAGGTTGCAGAATTTTCCTTACAATACCCAATGGAAGGATGGAAGGCCTACAATCCCAGAGAGAAAGGGAAAAACAAATGATAAGACCCCTGATCCTTTGCAAAGACATTATGTTAACATGACAGATGATGTTCCATGGTGCATAGTTTGCCAGTCCCCACACGATCTTGATTATTGTGCAATTGCCCAAAATATGACTGCAAATGAAGAGCAGGAGGCGGAGGAAGATGAATCCTATGATGACTGAGGTTGTGCCATGAAAATATCACATCTATGGGAAGAAATAGAATCTGCAGAAGAAGATGAAAACCAAGATGCATCATATACTCAGTGCAAAAATGAGGTATATCATCAACAGGTCTTTTTTGATGAGGAGAAAGATAATGAAAATATAGTTTGCAACACAAAGGAGGGTGATGACCCTTTTGCATTAAGGAGGCCTTCTGATAAAGAGATAGCTCAAATCATTGTTGACATAATTACTCAGGCTAGGGGTAATTATGTTTTGAGGAATAGAACAATTGGTAATGTTGATGGTAGACTAGCAAGCATGTTTGTTAAGAAAAATCATGAAAGTACTAAGCAAGTGCAAGATAAAAATAAGGAACCAAATAATGTCAGAAGGGTGAATGCAAAAAAGGAAGAATGACCAAACCTTTCGAACAATAAATATAGAGTAAATGTCAAGACATCGGTGGAAAGCATCCATGCTCCCCAAGTTGAGACTAAGCAGAAGAAGGAAGATAAGCTACATCTTGCATCACAAGTTGAAGATGGAAATATATTCCAAGGAGGGCAAGAATTGTCTAAATATACACCTATTGATATGAGTTAGTTGTTATCCCACATAACAGTCAAAGTTCCACTAATGGAGATGATGAGAATAGGTGAGCACAAAAAGAAGGCCCTCACATGGTTAAATGGTGTTCTTTCAACAAACATTCAAAATGTAGATAAGTCTGAACAAAAGGGGAATGATATTGAAGAAATTGTTTCAGAAATACCCCAGATTTACCTAGATACAAATGCTGTCAGTACTACTATGGGAACCATTGATCCTTTTTTCTTGACATTGGTTATAAATGGAAAAATGTTAAAAAACTGCATGATAGATTATGGAGCATCCAATACAGTTATGCCTGCTGAGGTCATGAGAACAATGGGACTTCAAGTGGAGACTCCTCATGGGAGATGTCAGGCCATGGATTCTAGAGAGGTACCTGTCATTGGTACAATTAGGGCCTTGCCCTACAAACTTATAGCTTATCCTAATAGATAATTAACAATGAGTGTGCTAGTTGTTGACATACCTCCTCAATATGGGATGTTGTTGTCAAGAAAGTGGAGTACAGCAATGGGAGGTAGTATACAGTGTGACTTATCTTTTGCAACTTTCAAAATTGTTGGTCAAAGTGTTAAGGTATCTAGGGAAAATAGAACTCCTCATATGATTGAAGAGGAGACACAAAATGACAATATGAGTTGTTTCCTTGACACTGATATCAATTATTTTAAAGTACAGAGCCCAAAGGTTGAAGGAAAAGATGAACTTTCATTATTATCTGATGAAAAAGAAAATTTTATTGATCAAAATGGTCTATGGGCCATGTACTTTGATGGTGCAAACTCTAAGGAGGGAGTTGGTGTAGGTGTATTGTTAATTGCTCCTACCAAAAAAACATTCAAGTATTCATTTACTTTGATGTTTCCTTGTACAAACAACACTGCAGAGTATGAAGCTCTATTAATAGGACTAAGATTGGTCTCAAAACACAAAATCAGAAATATTAGAGTGATTGGAGATTCAGAACTTGTGATATATCAAATAAGGGCCAAGTATGCTTGAAAGAATGATGTACTTAAAAGGTACAAAAATGTAGTTTGGGATGAGATAGAGGGTTTTAATGCTTTTGGTATTGAATGGATGGACAAAAGTCAAAACAAAATGGATGACTTACTTGTAAACATTGCCTTAAGACCAAAGGATATTACATTTGTTGGAATTTACAAGATAGAAATTCAATATAGACCTTCTATACCAAATAATGTTGAGAATTGGTAGATATTTGAAGATGATTGTGACATCTTGAAGTTTTTACATTCTAAGGCTAACCTTGAAGATAGAGAATTAAATTTTAGTGGGTATGCAGAAACTTCAGTGACAAGCATACCATCCTTGGTAAGGAAGTCTTGCAGTTGAAAACAAATAGGGTCCCAAAGGGTTTGGTTGTTCTTGAGAGATCATTTGATAACAATGACAGGTTCTTTTTAACAAAAGGTATTGATAAGCCAAAAAATATGGAGGAAATTAATTTAGGGATAGTTGACACTCCAAAGAATGTATATGGTGGAGGAAAGTTATCTCCCAAGATAAGAAAGTTCCTGATTGATCTTCTTAGGAAATATAGACATGTTTTTGCATGGTCTTATGATGATTTAAAAGCTTATAGATAGGATTTGTTTCAACATGAAATACCCTTGAAGGAAGGAACAAAGCCTTTCAGACAAAAAATAAGACCTGTGAACCCTACTTTTACATACAAAATGCAAGAATAATTACAAAGGATGAGTGATGCAGGTATCATTAAACCTATTAGGCATTCTACCTGGGTATCCAACTTGGTCCCAATAAGGAATAAGAATGGAGACATTAGGCTTTGTGTTGACTTCAGGAATTTAAATATGCATTCATTAAAAGATAATTATGGATTGCCAAATATGGAAGCCATGCTACAAAGAGTCACTAGTTCAGAGCTAATGTCTATGATGGATGGGTTTTAAAGATATAATCAAGTTATTGTCAAGGATACTAAACAATTTAAAACTGCATTTACCACTCCATGGGGTACATATGTGTATGTCAGAATGCCTTTTGGTTTGATAAATGTTGGATCTACTTTTCAAAGAGCCATGGATGTGGCATTTGCAGATTTCATCAACAAGTTTCTTGTGATATATCGGGATGACCTTACAACCTACTTGACAAAAGAGGATCAACATTGTGGCCACCTTGGAAAGATTTTTGTAAGAGCTCTTGAGTATGGAGTGTCTTTGAACCCAAAGAAATGTGTTTTTGGAGTAACAGAAGGTAAGCTTCTAGGTCACATTGTTTCTAAAGATGGTGTTAGAATTGACCTTGAGAGGGTGATTGCAATTGACAAAGTGCCATTACCAAGAAATGCCAAAGGAAATTAGTCTTTCTTTGGACAGATAAACTTTGTTAGGAGGTTTGTCCCAAAAATTTTCGATACTAGTTTTCCTATCTCCAAGATGTTAAAAAAGGATGCAAAGATGAACTGGACTGAAGAAGAAAAGAGAGCCTTTTCTGAAATCAAACAGGAAATCAAGAATGTGTTAGAAAGTAAAGTCCACCAAGATAACTGAGGGGGGGTGGGGGGTGAATCAGTTATCAAATAATTATAAATTTTATCATTTTCAACAACATTAAACCATATAAGAGATATAATTACCAACCATAGAAAGATATTCATACACAATAACACAATGACACAAGATATGTTGACTAGGGAACCTCTTGATCAAAGAGTAAACCCCGGTGGGAATCATTCCCACAAAAGATGCACTAATATGAATATTCCTTGTGAGAGGATGGAATCTGTTAGGAGTCTTATGAAATACATTCAGTACATATGAATCCCTGTTAGGAGATTTTGAATCCCTGTTAAAAGATTCTAACCCGGTTAAGAGTTATGGAAGACAGAAGGACCCACTACCCAAACAGCTTCAGGGTAAGATCACTAAACACACTATCCAAATAATCTTTGCATTACTCAATAGAATAATATGTTACCTCTTCTTTGATTGTGCCAAACTGCACTCTCTGCTACATTAGATCTCAATTTCAGATCTTTGTACTTCGCATATCTTCCTTCACAATTTCGCTCCCATACTTAGCTCTTTTCTTCACTTCATGCATACCACATCACACATCATCACTAAAACTACATTCCAATTACACATCAACAAGGAAATACATTCCTTCCTTTATACCACACTCAAATAATTACAAATGAGTCGGCATACAATTACAAAATAAAAGTTTCCACACGCTACACCAAAATTACATAAAATTGTTGGCTTCCAAATACAATAAATCTTCACTCGTGTGACCTCGAAGTCTGCACTATCATGCACATCACTATCAATGTGTCTCCAACTTCCCTTTAACTGCACAAAACTAGATTCCATCCCAATTAGGAGATATCATCCAATTACCACAAACCGCTACTTAGGAACACTGCTTGAACATTGCTTCCACCAAAATGATCATAACTTCCATGAATCAATGAATTACTATCTGCTCTCTTAACCATAGACATATGACATATCAAAGAGTATATCCTCAATGTCGCATAGCTCCAACTACAATAACCCACATGCGCTAATCCAAACTCTGTCTACTTCTTTGCAAGTCTTCAGTAAATCACTGTGTTGACATCAATGACAATCATAGTCATGAATGCAACAACAACTGCTACAAAATGGCTACCAAACACTTTAGCATTCATTCCTAACAGAATGCACCTGTGTTAAGGACACCAGATTTTAGTAAGCCTCTCCAAATTTTTTGTTTTGCTTCCTTTCATACTATTACTGCAGTACGATTGCAAAAGAATTAAGAAGGTTATGAGCAACCCATATCTTTTTTCAGCAAGTCTTTACAAGCAGCAGAGTTAAAATATGATATAAATGAGAAACAGGCTTATGCATTAGTTAAAGCTATTAATAATTTCAGATGCTACTTAGTGGGAGAAATTGTAGTTGCATATGTGCCTAGTGCTGCTGTGAAAGACATTTTAGTGCAACAAGAGGTTTCAGGAAGAAGGTGTAGATGGATCAGTAGGATCCAAGAATTCAACATTGACATTCAAATCACAAAACTAGTCAGAGGAATAGGATTAGCTAAACTCATGGCCCAAAGCAATCTAGATGCTAATCATATAAATGTTCTTGAAGAAGAACAGAGGCCATATATTTGTGATTTGGATTATTGTGATTGGTATAAAGATATTGTTGGGTACTTACAAAAAATATTCCTTCCTCCTGAAATGGATGATAATAAAAAGATCACTGTCCAATTGCATGCTTTAAGGTATGTAATTCTTAAAGGTGAATTATGGTGGAGAAGCAATGAGGGTGTTTTGCTCAAGTGTGTTGATCATGAAAAAGCTGAACACTTGTTATAGGAGATGCATAAGGGTGTGTGTGGTGGCCATTACATGGCTAAGAAAACTTTGCATAAGATATTAAGGTATGGCTTTTGGTGGCCTACAATTTTTAAAGATGCATATTTTCTTGTCAAGAAGTGTGGTGACTGCCAGAGATTCACAGGAAAGTTGAAATTCAATGGTAATTTGCCTTTGAGAGCTGTTGCAGTAATGAACCCTTTTCAGAAGTGGGGTATGGATTTTATTGGAGAGATCCCAAAAAAATCAAGCGGTGGTCATTCATACATTCTAGTGGCCACTGATTATTTTACTAAGTGGGTGGAAGCAATTCCCACTAGAAGGGCTACTAATAAGGTGGTGACTGATTTTATGATGCAAAATATCTCGACTAGGTTTGGAAGTCCCGAGATAATAGTAGTTGACAATGCAATGTGTTTCAAGTTTGAAGAATTTGGTGTTTTCTATCAGCTATATGGGATTCAGGTCTCATACTCATCCCCTTATCACCCCCAGGGTAACAGTCAAGCAGAATCAAGTAATAAGATCTTGATAATTTTTTTGAAAAGAGTTCTAGATAAAAACAAGAAATCATGGGATTCCAAGTTACTTCTGGCCCTATGGGCTAATAGAGTGACAATAAAAAGGGCAATTAGTTGTTCTCCTTTTGATTTGTTATATGGAATTCATGCAAGGCTACCACAGAACAATCTATTGCAGATGTACAAGTTCATTCAAATATATGATGATGATTTGGATAATGAAATGAGGATCAGGTTGGATGATTTGATATAGTTGGATGAATCAAGAAGAGAAGCTCATAACAAAACTATCAACTTACAGTTGCAATATAAGAGCTTGTAAGACAAAAGGACTGCAGTAAGAAATTTTGATATTAATGATTTAGTTCTGATGTGAAATGCCAGATTGGAAGATAGGGGTAAGAATAGTAAATTTGACCCAATATGGTTGGGACCCTATCTCATTGATGCCAAATGGGGATCTAATTCCTATATTTTGAAGGATTTGGTTGGAAATGCTTTGGAATTGCCAGTTCATGGACAATTTTTGAAATTTTACTTTTCATAAGGAACTCTCTTTCATCCATGAATAGTAAGTTAGTTTTCCCTTTTTGTAGTGTGTTTCCTTTCCCATTTTCTTGTCTTTGCTTTCTTTTTGAGGGGTCCCCTACAAATTTTGTCCAGTCGGTGGTCTGCTCTCCCAATGATTTTGAATTCTTGTATGGGCACAAGTTACCCATCATCCCCAAACAGAGCCAATGTTAGACCATTTTCATGACAATGAAAAATCCTTTGAAAATGGCCTATTTTTATTGTGTACCCTAGAAAGTTCCCTGCCATGCCTGCAAGCTTATTTCAATTAGCGTAGAAAATTCACAAGGTTTTATGACTTGGGCCCTTACCCATGTGTGGTCTTTGATGTCACCAAGCTCCATTTCAAATCACAGGGTCTAATGTGTTCATACCAGGGAGATATTCAAGTTTTAAGGTCTATAGAAATGGTATACTTCATGTCAGGTGGTTTCAAAATTATCTAAGCATAAAAACCCTAAATGTTTTCTATATCTCTATCACCTTTTGTTTTAAGAGAAAACCCTGGATGTTTTTGATATTTTGCCTCTTCGCAGTTTTTCCTTGATGTCAGCATTTCCTATATGTGTTGTTGTGACTTGGTGGGGCCTAGTTCTTCATTGTGTTCAATCATTTGATCTCTAGTTTCCTAGGCGGTTAAAGTTTTTCATTCAGTGATTGGGCGACTGTGTGTTCACAGGGTCTCTTGATTTTGGTAGTTAAGTGCTTTTTATTCAATGACCTGATGTTTTCTTCAGTCACATGATCACACAACCCTGGCAGTTTGTGCCTTAGCCTTCAACAATTGGGTGAGCGGTTAATGTTCCTTTGGCGGTTGGGCTACGTGGTCAGTTAAAGTTCAGTTAGGATCTATGATGGTCGTGTTTCCACAATGAAAAGATGCAAGGAAATTAATCATCATGGCAATGCGACATCTGTCAATTGGGTTAAAGTCATGAAAGCTGATGAGATGGTGGGTCTAGGTGGGTCTGTGTGTCAGATGCTGTAGTCATGCTCATTCCTGATTGGCCAAAAGGTTAGTGATATGGTAGTTGTTAGTAGGGTCAGAGTTTGTATTAAAGTTAAGGGCCTGCCAGTTGTCTATTCATCGTGTGGTTGTCGTGATGCCCGAAACAGAAACTACAAGGTCTTTATTCTTCATGGCATTGCGGTAACCATCGATTTGGTCAAAGACCCAAAAGGTAAAGTAAGATGTGGGTCCATGTGTCAGGTTTTGCCAATGTATTTTTTTCTCATTGGCCGAGAGACTGATTGTCTAGCTAGAGACTTTTCAGGGCCCAATTGACTATTGCGATGATTTATGAGAACCGTTTGATATGCTGGGAAATGATGAAAATCAATAGCTATGTTTTGAACTTGACAAATTAACCATTGTCGGTCGACATTTGAATTTAAAATACAAGATTTCATAGAAAATGAAAGAAATAATGCAATAGAACCTATGCGATATGATTTCCTTCTTCATGAGTCATAAATATGGAGTTTTACAGTTGAAAGTCAGGTGATCTCCAGGATGGTTGAGATGGATACGATCATATTTTGTTTGCCGCCATGTGTTTGATATTTTGCAGGTGGTTATTTCTGGACACAACAGTTATGAGTTAGACCAAGTTGTCAATGATTTCTTCTTTGGTACATAGAGGTAGCTGAGATAGTTTTTGGTAATGAATGCTTGCCGCAGGGATAATAAGATCATGCCCTGATTTGCAGTTTTGACTACTAGGGTTTCTAGAATGTAAAGATATCAGATTTGTCTATGATATTTCTAATAGAATTAGGATTACTTCTTTGTCACTTCTACAATAAATGTTTTCCTGATTTCATGCTACAATGGTTGGTAATGTTGCCCTAATTATGCCCTAAATTACCCTAAGCTTGTAGTGATCCTTGTCCTTATAAAAGGATTCCCAAGGTCATTTAGAAGGGTTCTAAATTCTCTGCAAAATTTTAGAGTTGGTTCCAAGAGTTCTTTCTAAAGGGTTGAAAGAGAGAATCACTTGCAAGAGACCAAAGATAGACTTAGTTCTATAGGCTTGCATTTAGGACTGAGACAAGAGGTCTATAACCTCTCTATTGTACAAAAATCTTAATGAATCCATAGTATTCTTATCTTTTGTGGTATATTTTATGTTCAGATATTCACTCTTGTATCAGTTTGTTACAAACTTGTATAAGGATAGAAAATTTTCTTTGAACCTTGGCTCCTGTTTACTGATTTATAATTTCTTATTATCTTGTGAGTTTATGACCTCGAGATCAATATCTATAGACATAAGTGCTGTATGTTTTGATATGTTTTGGCTATTAACTTGAAAATTTAAATAAATGCCTGATGTAACCTAACAAAATTGCAAAACATTAAGGAGGATATAGGTAAGTAGTGAGGTTCTCATTTGATTATCATTTATTAAGTGAATGATAGAATCAACAATATAGTGAGTAATTGTTTCTGCATTTGCCCAATGGATAAGGGATTGATCACAGACACTTTGTCTAATAGATGTTCTTTCTTGTCTAGCAGTTCTACCCTAAGACAAACAAATCAAATTCTAAATCTTATAAGTGAGAAGTTGTGGATTAAATAGCTAAAGCCCCTGCTTTATTTGTGAGTAACTTGATATTGTGTTTATCTTCACATCCTATCTCTTTATTTCATAGATAACAAGAAGTTTTAAGGGAAAATCTACTTTGTGAGGATTAGTGGAAAAGGTGAAATTAAGTGATCTTAATCCTAGGTGCACCCGACTGAATTCTGTAGAGTTCAAAGTGTAGAAATCCTTAGTGCTTTGTTCATTGGTCCTTGTTCTTGTATGAATGTACTAATTGTGGGAAGTAAGACACCCCATAGGTATATCACTGCATTAATAAAGGTAGTTAAAATCTTGCTAAATCAAGAGCCAACAAGCATAATGTGGAACGTTATCAAGATTTATTGCATTATCTATAGTTATATTTCTGTCTATGGATCTCCCTACTCCAAATGTTCAAGAATGGCTGTCTAGAACATTTTGGGTAGTGTTCATTACTAAACACCAACTATTTTCTTCTTTGTTTTTCAAGTGACCTTATGGCAATTCCCATATTCTTTATTTTTTAATAAACTAGCATGCAATGGGTATGCGGAAGAGGGGTGGAAGGTCAATACAAAAAAAATTATGGTCTATTTTTTTTTGCATAAATTAATGAAGTATATGAAGTCAAAGGGTAGACTATTAAATAGAAGATGATGTTGTTTGTTCAAAAAAGATATCAATTGAAAAGTTATAGCACAAATAGTTAGACAAAATGCGAAAAAAAGAGCCAATCACATGGAAGAAAAATAGACGATAATGATATATTATATGATCATCATTATCTTAGTGGCCCATTGCTTTTGCACTTGGACCACTCATACATGACATCTCTTGTATTGTATTCAATCAAGGGAGAGGAGTAAGGAGGGAGTGGAATATACAGGGAAGGGGGAAAAAATTAGGGAGGGAGAGATCTAAAGAGGGGAGGAAGGAAGAAGAGGAGAGATAGAAGAACATAGATATTTCTCTATGTTACCCTCCCTCCTTACATCAATTTCTCTCTTCTTCCCCCTCTTTATCTTATTCTCTCTTAACCACAAGTCCCCCCTCTTTATCTTATTTTCTCTTAATCACAAGTTTGAAGAGAAAAAATGGTTTCATTTGATAGCTAGCGTAGGTACGAGGAGCAAAAACACACATGCTTACTTTTTAAGATATGTTAAATGAGGTAGACAATTGATTATAAAAATGAGAAAAATCTATTGCATAATAGATTCCTAAGCAATTGGAAGGGGTGATGAGGTGTGTTTTTAGAATATCATATGACATCCTTTGAGTTTTTTGGTAGCATTGATCCTTACACTTATAACTATAAATTGGACATCATGATTTTTGATGAGTAGAATGACACAAACTTAATGTTTAAGTTTTCACTAGTACTTTTAAAATAATCTGATAGTGGTTGATTAATTGACAATCAATAGGCTTTCTTGTTTGACCTCTCCTCTCCTCTTGTGGCTAAAATAATCCAATAAAATTTCATTCCCACTAGTTTTCAAAGATGTATTCCTATTCAAATTAGATGACTATAATTGTACATCCTATAATAGTTTTACCATTGTAAAATCCTCATTTTTATTGTTGGAAATATTCAGGAATTAACCGAGTTACTGAGAGGGGAGGGGTGAATCAGTAACTCCAAATTTTCTTACAATTACAGATGTATTAACATATAGTTCACTTTTTCTTTATGCATATAGAAAGCATGAAACTTAAAAGCATTCACAACAATGACACATAGATTTGGTTACCCAGAAACCTTCCAAAAAGAAAGTAAAACTGGGGTGGGGATGAAACCCACAAAGCTTTAGTACTGCAAAATAAAGTTGGCCGGTTAAGGCTTATAATTTGATCACTTCTGATGATCTGCCCTGCTAGGAGCAATAAGGATTGCTAAATCCACCCTGTTCAAGGATTTACAAACATACAATGAAGTATGCACTCGGTAAAGAGATTTTACAAAAGACTGTTAAGTCTACCTGGTTAAAGGATTTTAGTACTGATTCACCTGTTAGGATGAAATAGTAGATCTCTTGCTTTGCAACTGGATTGCTGATGTACTGATCACCTTCTGTGATGAATTTGTCTTTGTTGTTCCCTATACTGCTGTAGCCCTTTGTAATTCGCTTATCTCTACCTTTCTTTCTTTTTCACATTCATACTCATTATTACATCTTGACATTTTTACAACATTATTTATATACAAGTGTAAACAATTAATTACAAAGTCGGCTTGACAAATAAACATAAGTTCCACTAAGTCGGCCCAAGTATGGTTACACAGTTCCTGCAAACTAACTCGGTGACTTTCTGATACTCGGTGTCCACTGCATTACTCGGCATCGTCATGCACTCGGTAGAAGTGAAGGCACGGTTCATACTAACCACTCGGTAGGTTTTGAACTCGGTAAATACTGGTGACTCAGTAGACATAATGTTACTCGGTTTACACTGTCCTGCTCGGTTTGCACTATCTTGTTCGGTTTGCACTGTCTTGCTCGGTTTGCACTGTCTTGCTCGGTTTGCACTGTTCTGCTCGGTTTGCACTGTTCTGCTCAGTTTGCACTGTTCTGCTCGGTTTGCACTCAGAATGCAAATAAGTGTTGTCACTAGTGGCAATTCTGCTTAATGCCAACAATCTCCCCCTTTGGCATTAGTGACAAAAACACTTATTGCCCAAAACTTATATACATGAATCATGCTGAGATTTATTTTGATTTGATTTTTTTTTTTCAAAATTTGTCTTTGTCATAGGGCTTTATACATTATCTCCCCCTTTCAATGTGCTAACTTTTTCTTCTATACAAATCTTCTTCTATACATATCTCCCCCTTTTTGATGATAATGCCAAAGGTGTATATACAAGTGATTTACAGAGAGAATCCAAAATTTGATAGAAAATCAAAATGTACCTTCATTATTAGTGCTAGGGTTCTGTCCCAATTTTCTTGCAGAATCTTGCATGTTTGGATTACAATTTGGACTTCTGCAGAGAGTTCAATCATGTGATCTACTATAGAGAACTGATTGTCATGAATCAATGTTTTGGAATGTTCAATGTGCTTATACATTGTATTCATGATGGGAAGGATCATGTTCTGGATGTCTAGCAGTGTGGACTGGATCCTTGTGTCTTCTTTCAGTAGATCTGACTGCATATTTGATAGGTATGAGATTTTCATGTGATGAGCAGAGCTTGAACTTGGTTCAAGTTGCAGCTTCTGTATGCTAATCTTCATATCCTCATCCATTTTATTCATTTTATCCTTAACATCCTTTGTGAACTCGGTAATATTGCACAGTCTGGCCAAAAGAGAGGTGACATTCGAATAGGTAGATTCAATGTTTGACAAATCTGAAGACAATTCCACTTGATTAATAGCTATGTGCTGAGCAATGTGCTCAAGCACTTTATTGTTGAATCTCTTCTCGGCTCTTTCAACTAACTTTTCTGTCCCAGATGAATCCTCATTGTATTTATTTACTGCTTCAGCTAATTGTAGCAAAACATGTTGAGAGGAGTCTACTTTAATACCTAATGCATCAGACAAAATGTCTTTAGCATCCTTAATGATTTGATATTCCTTGTCTCTCTCCTCTTTAAGCTTCTTTTGCTTTGCTTTCCTTTGGAGGATTTCACCTATATTTTGCATTTGGTCCGCTGATAGATTTGCAAAATCTAATGTTGGAATCTCTATTTCTTCATCTAGGTCTATATCCTCTACTATATTCTTACCCAAAAAATTTATACTCGGTTGAGCCTTAGGCTTATCTGTACTTAATGCCTTAGTAGTAGTGATAGTAGACATAGTAGGACTGGCTATAGAGACTGGCACACTGTCTACTGGAGAACTTAAAGTATTTATACTTGTAGAATCAAAAACTGGAATACTTACTGCTGGAAAACTTGATGAAGTGGGAGACTGCAACTCGGTAGAAGAAATGGTGGTTGCTTTTGTTGTTGCTATAGGTGACTGGACAAAATTTGAAGTTGTCACAACCATGCTTGAAGGTGTCTCCGGGATAGATGTAGAAACTTTTACTGGAGAGGTAGGAAGTGATGCAATGACCTCTGCTGCTATCCTCACAGTATCATCTACCTCAGTGGCTTCTTCTTGTTCATCACTGTCATCTTCAATATCTTTTATTATTACTATTTTAATACTCGGTTGGTGAAGATGGTATAAGTTCTTCCATGTGGCATTTGCAGCCTTCACAACTGATTCAATATTGTTGATCAGGATCAAACAAGTATTGAACTTTAGTGTCATCTTATTTTCATTTTCCTTTAATGCCTTCTTTATTTCATCATTTTTCAAGCTCGGCATTAACTGTCTCAGGGTTTGATCAAATATGTCTATTACAGTTTGCTTTGCATTGCTCCATCTCATTTTTATTGGATCTAATAAGACTGCTGGAACCTGTGGGGCTAATTCATCAGGAGAGTATTTCCACTGTCCCATCTTTTCAATAACAACATCTTCTATTTCCTTCTGTTCTGTTTCTGATCTGGTTTCATATTTAAAAGATTTTATGTTACTTACTCCAGATCCTGATCCGTCTCTAAAAAGTTTGATCCTCTCTTGAAAGTTTAGAGGAGGCCTTTTGAATACTATATCTTTGTCTGCCTTGTCTGCCTTGTCTGCCTTACCTCTTGCACTTCTCCTTGTAAATACAGCAGTGGGAGGCTTAGGTGCCTTAGTGATGAATACCTTTCCTTTCTTCTTTGCAGGTTCTGGTTCCTTTGTTTTCTCATCCTTTTCCTCTTCTTCTTCATCATTTTCTCCTTTGTCCTCGGTTAGCATTTTCATTTTGGCTATCCTCTTCTTTCCTTTGTTTACCGCCTGTGGAAGCTTTATGCTTAATTCAATTCTCACCTTTGCTTCATCATATGTTCCAAAATATGGAGCTTTGGGATTAACAGGTTGATTAAGAAGGGCTTCAATGATATTCTTGGTTTCATCAATATTTACCTCATAAGGAAGAGGTTTTACATAGACAATCCTCGGTTTAGCTGCTTGAATATATACATTGTCACAGTCTACCATGAAACAAATGTCATCCTTATAATCTTCCACCAACTTCTGTGGAATTCGGAATCTCTCATTCATTTTCTCTTTGAAAGACTCAAAATAACTATCCATGACGCTTTCAAAATTTTCACCCATTTCTGAGATGTATTCATTTATCTCATAAAGGACTGGCACATCTTTTCTCCATACAACTTTTCCTTTGGAAGGGAAGAATTTCTGAACATAGAAGAATAAATAGACCAGTAGAGATCCAAACTTACATGGATTGTTTTTGGAAGTTTGAATGCTTTCCATGTTCTTGTTAAACTGTTTTAACAATAAATCTGCAAGGTCAAATGATAAGTTATTCTTGACCACTTTGTATGCTAGGTCAATAGCTTCACAGGAGACACTATTCTGTCGACTTGAACTGTATATTTTATGGGCAATTATGTGTGTACCAAACTTCAGTTCAGCATCAGTAATGCTGCTAACTTTCATGCCTCTACCGTCCCACTTGGCTAGGGTTTTCTTCTCCAGTTCCGATCGACCTAGGGTTTTGGTAGTTTTTGCTTTGTTCAACATGGGAAGACCGGTGATTTGATGAATCATCTTCTTGGTGATCTCTATGGGTTGCTCAAGCCAAATCTTGCCATCATGTATACAGCTGAGAATGTATCTAACCCATTTCTCCTGAAAGTTTCGAGGTAAATGTGCGATGTGAACTAATCCCTTATCTTCCAGATGTTTGTGCTCGGGTTTTAGAATACCATCCACACACAGTTCTTCACGCACAATATCTAGCTCTAGGTTTCCCATTTCATGAATTGCATAGTTGAAATGATTGCGAATATCGTTAATAAGTAGTACCTAGGGAGGAATCTAAGATTGAGCTCCGTTTGGGTCTAGGGCTGCTGCAATTGTGGGCACGATCTTGAAATCTAGTGCTCTCCATTCCCCTTGGACTAACATTTCTGATCCTTTCTTCGCTGAAGTGCTGGATGATGCCATGGTAGCTCACAGAAAATTCTTTTCGCAAAAGGTATTTGAATCGTTGGATTTCTCTTGAAGTTTTCTGCTCTCAAAGTGCTAAAGTTCACGGTGAGGAATGAGTTCGATTTCTTGCCTTTTGTTTACAACTCTATCATTAATGCTTAGTACAAATTAGGGTATGAATTCTGACAGACTGTCACCCACTAAGAATTAATTGCTCGATAAAGACTTCGCAACTCGGTGAACTCGAGAATTCATATTTCTCCGACCTCGCTCGGTAAAGACTGGTACCGACCTTGCTCGGTGAAAACTAATACCGACCTTGCTCTGTAAAGACTGATACCGACCTTCCTGTGATCTTACTGCATCTTGTATGCTGATTTAGATCTTTCTTTTAATTTGGTTCTGGAACTGCTTGAAGTTTGTCTATGAGAATACAGTTCCAGTGCTTTCTTGGAAATTTAGTTTGAGTCGGTAGAGCCACCCATTCCATTACTTGGACTGGTTTGCTCGGTAGATTTAGGAATCCACTTTTATCTCACCTGTTTCCTAACCTTAGTTGCTTCATTCTTCTTTCCATCTTCAACTTCACTAGCATTCATGCAGTTTCTGGCTATGTGACCGAGTTTAGTGCATTTGAAGCATCTTACGGTAGTATCTCTTTTCCTTAGATGATGTTTTATGCAGTTCATGCCAATGTGTCCATATTCTCCACAGTAATGACATCTACACCAGGTGTTGTAGTCCCATCCAAACATTGCTTTCACAATTTGTTCTGCTGGATTGAATGTTTTGGATCTGCACTCAGATGCTTTGTGACCTTGTTTGTTGCATTTGTGACAATTACCTCTGAATCTTGGTTTTTCCTTGCATTCATTTGCTTTGTGACCATGTTGATTGCAGTTGTAGCATTTTCCATTGAATTCTGCTTTTTCATTGCTCCAACATTTATTTGAAGTATGTCCTATTTTACCACAATGATTACAAGTAGGTTTCTGATTTCTTTGAGTACCTTGCTTAGAAGATTCACCTTCTCCTTTGTATCCAAGTCCTGCTTTTCCTTTCTGCCTATGAAGATTTCGCTCATACAGCTGATTCAAGTCTTCTTGGCTTTTCAGCATTCCTTCATTGATTTGTTTTTCGGCATTTAGGTCATCCACCAATCTTAGATTGATTTCCTTTTCATATCTTAGTTCTTCTCTTGTGCTTTCTACTTCTGATCTTAGATTTAGAATTTCCTCATTTGTATGGGAGATCTGATCAATTAGGTTTTCTAGCTGAAGGGTTTTATTTTGGACTTCATTGTTCCTTCCATCTAATTCATCTTTCAACTTGTTTCTTTGTTCTAAGATCTCACAAAATCTTGTTGAGTGTAGCTCTTGTTCTCTTTTTAATTTTCTCACTTCTTCCTGCAGAGACCCATTCTTTTCTAGGAGTTCTTTGATAGCATTGTTTGCTTCATCTGAGCTATTTAAGGGAAAAAGATCTTCAATCTTTTCTTCAATGTAATTCTGATCATTCATCTGATTTGCAAGTTCCTTCCTTCTTCTTAGGGATTGGGAAAGATGTTCTTTTGCTTCTTTAAGTTTAGCTATGGCCATTTCCAGATCTAGCTTTTCATTTTCAATCACCTTGTTCAGTTTGAATACCTCCATTGTCATGGATCTTTGCTCAAGCTAGTTAAGCTTTATCTTGAGAACCAACTCTGCTCTGATACCAATTGTTGGAAATATTCAGGAATTAACCGAGTTACTGAGAGGGGAGGGGTGAATCAGTAACTCCAAATTTTCTTACAATTACAGATGTATTAACATATAGTTCACTTTTTCTTTATGCATATAGAAAGCATGAAACTTAAAAGCATTCACAACAATGACACATAGATTTGGTTACCCAGAAACCTTCCAAAAAGAAAGTAAAACTGGGGTGGGGATGAAACCCACAAAGCTTTAGTACTACAGAATAAAGTTTGCCGATTAAGGCTTACAATTTGATCACTTCTGATGATCTGCCCTGCTAGGATCAATAAGGATTGCTAAATCCACCCTGTTAAAGGATTTACAAACATACAATGAAGTATGCACTCGGTAAAGAGATTTTACAAAAGACTGTTAAGTCTACCTGGTTAAAGGATTTTAGTACTGATTCATCTGTTAGGATGAAACAGTAGATCTCTTGCTTTGCAACTAGATTGCTGATTGAGATTCACTGATGTACTGATCACCTTCTGTGATGAATTTGTCTTTGCTGTTCCCTATACTATTGTAGCCCTTTGTAATTCGCTTATCTCTACCTTTCTTTCTTTTTCACATTCATACTCATTATTACATCTTGACATTTTTACAACATTGTTTATATACAAGTGTAAAGAATTAATTACAAAGTCGGCTTGACAAATAAACATAAGTGCCACTAAGTCGGCCCAAGTATGGTTACACGGTTCCTGCAAACTAACTCGGTGACTTTCTGATACTCAATGTCCACTGCATTACTCGGCATCATCATGCACTCGGTAGAAGTGAAGGCACGGTTCATACTAACCACTCGGCAAGTTTTGAACTCGGTAAATACTAGTGACTCGGTAGACATAATGTTACTCGGTTTACACTGTCCTGCTCGGTTTGCACTGTCTTGTTCGGTTTGCACTGTCTTGCTCGGTTTGCACTGTCTTGCTCGGTTTGCACTGTCTTGCTCGGTCTGCACTGTTCTGCTCGGTTTGCACTGTTCTGCTCGGTTTGCACTGTTCTGCTCAGTTTGCACTGTTCTGCTCGATTTGCACTGTTCTGCTCGGTATGCACTGTTCTGCTCGATTTGCACTCAGAATGCAAATAAGTGTTGTCACTAGTGGCAATTCTGCTTAATGCCAACATTTTATATACTAATCAATTGGTTAGAAAGCTTTGTCCTATACTCTAACATGCTATGAACTTTATGTCAAAAGAAACAATACCAAAATAGAAATAACCCTCTCACTAACATAATAATCAATTTATTATCCTCCTCTTATATCTAAAATAAAAATCATTCTTAGAAACTCCTAAAAATACCTTTTAAATTGAAATCACATCGAAGTATCATCTTATATTATCCATCAAACACTTTGAAAAAACATTTTACCATAATTAATCATCAATAAGAATTCATGTTTTTGAATTTTAATTAATTAAAAAATACGGTGTTGGATAGGTGTTGTTGTATAATTCAACTAGCCAGCACATTCTGCCTACTTCTCCACATGGTAGTAGGAATATACCTGTCATTGCTACCACCTCTCCCAACTCTTGCAAAATTGACAAACCATCACACAAGCCCTCAATTCACTTTCAAAATCCTTAATCCAATGCCAAACTTTCACCAGCAAATTAGAGGAATAGCAAAGAAGCCATGCGATCATCTATAAAATAACTGCTCAATGGAGGAACTCGGGTGTTCCAAATTAGGAAGGCACAACCTCATACTTTGATTTTCTGAAGCTACTATGCACATGTCTGAACTTAAATACATAAAATATATTTCTTTGCCAATGCAACTAATTAGGGTTTTTAGCTCATTAGTGTTTATGTGGCTACCTCAATGTGGTTGTACGGAAGAGTTCTAAGTTAGGAAAGCGGTGTACAAAGCAAAGACACCACCTTCCATAGAAAAGGTGTAAGGACCCTGCTGGAGCTCAAAAGTCCAAAGTATATTTTGAGATCCATATTTTGAAAATTTATCTAAGTATGAGATTAGTGCCCTGAAAATCTTTAAAACAGACTGAGTTTGAGTACATGGATAAAAGGGCCTAATGATTTTCATGTGATGGGGCTTAGGACATGTGTTCCTCGCCTCTCACTTAGCATATGAAGATGTTTTCAGCTCTCAAAATTCAATTCTGAGATATTTTGGAGTCATCCAGTTGGAGGTCATTGCACAAATCTACACTTTGCATTATGTTCAATTATTTCTGAATGACCTACTTTGGAGGTTTGCATCTGACATTGGGTTGATAGTCATGGCATAAGGGTTGTTTCACTATATTGTAGGTATGAAAATGAATCTCCATGCCCATTTTTAGATTCTGATAAGTTTGTATGATCAATTTACTAAGGCCCTTCTATTTGCATTTTATTCAGTTTTATTAAATGTGGGAATGCAGAGTTTTAAGTGGCCTATTTTGAGGTAGTACAAATTTCACCCAATTAGTGATCAGAAGGAATTTAATGTTGTTTTATACTATAGACATGGAAATGAGCTTCTCCAATGATTTTGAGATCATGACTAATCCATTTGATCACTTTGCTCAGTCAGTTCCAAATGCAATTTCTACAAGTTTCATTGTTTTCAATTCAGGACGTTCTGAGGGCATTACTTTGAGGATTATTTCTAGATAATCAATTGATCATTTTGGGAATTTTATTGCAGCCTTGTTTTATACATATGAAAGATAATCTACACCGAAGGTTTCAAGCTATGTGGGTTTCATTTGATAGGTTTGCAAGGTCAGACAAAAGGTGTTCTATGTTGATGAATAATGCTGACAGGATCGACTTCACAAAGAGACCATTTTTAGAAATTTGTAACTTGATGTGAGATGTTTTTTTCCAGATGGGAGTTTGTTCTTTTTTTTCCTTGTATATGAGTCTTCTTTCAATGTCAGTGGTTCAACCTTAGCTCTTCATTCGATATTTTTGATGCATCTTCTTTGGAGGTTGTTCCCAGTAATTTCGATTTGCACTTACAGGACAAATCTGAATAGGTGTTTTCAAGTTTTCAAATCTTTCACCCTATTCATCTTTAGAGGAATCTTCTTGATGGAGTGGTTGTCTATGTTACAAATTTCATGTTTGCCAAGTTTCAATGCCCAGTGATAAGTTTTGAACAGTATTTTAATGGCGCGATGGAGGCAGTTTATTCATTTTGGCGACTTTGGCAAAGTTGTTTAAAATAAAAGTTCCTAAGTATTTGGTGTTGTCTAAATCATTTCCAGTTGTCGGAGTTCACCACCTAGATTGTTTTCAAGGCTATTTGTTTGAAATTAAAAAAAAATTAGTTCGGACCCGCTTGGGGTCTTGTCTGCCCATTATTTTTAAAAGGAACTTTGTCATCTTCATTGCATATGTGCACACAATGTTTCTTCTAGAATTGTGCTTTTGAAGAAAACATGCCATGAAGTCACTGCAGAAAATAACATGTGTTAATGCTTTGTCAGAAGTCAAGGATGATAGTAGAAATGTGAAAATACTAGTGAGAAGTTGTTGATAAGTTTTGACTATGGGTCAATGGCCAAGGATAACATGGAGAAAATTCCTTGAAGAAAATTAGATGATTGTTTGGCATCTCCTCTTTTGCATCATGATGTAAGTGTTGTATATTTAATTAATAATGATGGGCGCACTAATGGAAAAGCTCACCATTTATCACAAGTGTTGTGCAAACCTTTTTTTTAAAGAATTGTATTCATGTTTGAGGGTGTTGTGTGCATGTAGTAAGTTACATGCCAAACAATGCTAGGAACTACCAAGCCTACCCCCCTATGCACCAAGGAATGGAGAGTGGTTTGCGTAAGCTTTCCAGGGGCTGGCGTGAGCTTTCCAAGGGGAAGGCTTCCATGTTAGGAGGTGCGAGCTTTCCAAATGAGGAACTAATATTTGAGACAAAGAGCTGGTGCATGTTATATAAAAAAAGTGAGATGTTGATGCATGAGCCTTAGAAGAATGTGTAAAGCATTCCTAGTGAAGAGCCTTGGAGGGTCACATGCCAAAAAAGGGAAATCAAAATAAAGGGGGCAACCAAAGCCAAAGAGAAGCAGGGTGTGTAAGGCTGCTAAGGCGCACAATCCATGGGAATGTGCATAAAGTAGATGGAGGCTATCAATCAACATTGCAGAAGGGGGCTGCACACTTGGCAATTCGTGTGCTGCATACCAGTAAAAAGCAAGGAGGAAGCACATTTTGAAGAGGAGGAAAGTCTTTAAGGTGATTGTGTGCAAGGTGTATGCACCCTAAAATGGTCGCCTAGACTTTGGGCCCCATTTATTTGATTTATCAATCCTGAATCATTTTGATCAATAATCAATATTTTCAACATTATCAATTTCTTGATCAAATCTTAATTTCGATCATATATTGGATTTTTATCCTTGGGCTAACCATTTATCCTAAGTCTTTATTTAATTAAAAGGAATATTTCCTCCCCTTTCAATTAAATAAAAAGCCCCACTTTCCTCTTATCCTAAGTTGCACAAATAAAGCATTATTCATATTTTATAAAAAAGGGAAAAAGCACTTTTTGTCTCACATGAGGCTCAAAAGTCAACACTTCAATCTCATTGGAGGATGTTTGTGCACATGGATTGCTCCTCTTTTAAGCTCCACCGCTGATTAAGACTTTTTGCCTCTTAATCTCCATGGTCCATTTCACCTCATTTCTTATAAAAGGAGAGCTCTCTCCTTCATTAGATATCCATATTTCATGCTATTGTTATGCTGCAGGTTTTGGAGCTCTTTTTGAAGACACTCAAGCTTTGAAGCCTTGACATTTTTAGTTGCATTTCATGATAGTTTTGCTTTCATAGTTACATTCATGGCATCATAGATTAGATTTCCTTTTATGCAATAGAATAAGCTCACATAGTTTAAATAGGAGGCATTGTAATCCATTGCTATTTTCCTTCATAGCTTAGTTTGTACTTCCATTTTCATAGCATAGCTTGCACATTTGCATCTTCATCTTAGTTGCATTGCATTGCATTTCATATTGGATTCTTGGAGATATTGGCATTGTTTCCCTTGTCTTCACTTGAATCTCTCATTGTATGGTTGACTAGCAAGGTCACTTTCTTGTAGCTCTAGCTGAGAGCAAAACTCATAGTCCCTTGCAACTCCATGCATAGAGAGCTATGAGCCGCTTTGTGAGGCCTCATTCTTGAGCAACCTTGCATGTAATGGTTCATAGAAGTGCATATTTTAGTGTGTACATTTCTGGCGCCCACCGTGGGGCAGAGTAGATTAGCTTTGTCCCTTTTAATTCTGCATTTTTCATCATTTTCAAAAAAATCTGGGTCTCTGGTTTTCTGTCTCAGATTATCGCGCGACACTTCTCAGAAATATCGCGCGATATACTTCCTGTCTTGGTGTGATAGTTCGCGCGAAAAAAGTATCGCACACCTATATTGAAGTCTATCGCCTGGCATCAGGCGAAGTATCGCCTGGCATCGTGCGAAGTATCGCTCCACTGGGGAAGTATCGCCTGGCTATAGGAAGAAGTATCGCACGATACTGGTGAAGTCTGAGGTATATCGCTTGATCTAATAGTGAACTATTTTGTATCTTGCAAGTTTTGGGTTCTTAGCTATCTTTTTGAAATTTTTTGAAAATTCCAGCGTTTTCAAATCCGTGCCACTCTGGAAAATGGGTGCCCATTTTTTTTTGAGATTTTCACAAATGGTATCAAAAGTTTAAGTGTGATATATTGTTGGAAAGGTCTTTCCAAGCCTAATCCAACCATGATGGTTTCATTTTCAGATTTTATCATTTGATCAGTTATTTTTGCAGATTATCTAATTTTTCATGTGCTAACCATTGTTAGATTTTGGATTTTCCTAACCTTTGTTGGTCTAACAAGTTGTTTTGTAGGTGCTCTTGCTTGAAGGAAATTGATATATTGCATGTCAAAGAGGGCTACTAATGGTTTTTGTAGGGCTGCCCTAAGCATAAAAACTAAATCAAGTGCTTGTTTAATTGCTTTTTTTATTGAGTGCGGCATATACTAGTTGTTTCATTTCATAGGCACTTAATACCTTGTTGTAGGAATTTTGAGGTGGTAGGAGAGTATGCTCTTCACCCTTGTGGTGAAACAAAAATCTTGACCCATCTTGAGATTTTGAAAGCAAGGGGGTAATTGAATATTTGCTTGGTGTGTTTGGGAGAGATTCTTGAGATAGGGGAGTATGCTCTTCACCCTTGTGGTGAACCAAAAACCTTGAACCTCAAGATTTGATCCATTTTTGTTTAGTTTAGGAATCCTTTAGCGGGCCTGCTCTTGAGCAATCAAGAGGAACAACTCAAGTGGGGACAACCTTGTCATCATTCTCCTTGGTGGCAAGTGATTCCAACTCACTATAATCTCAAGGCTATCAAGGACACCAAAAACCTTGATAGACATAACACTTGTCTTCGTTTGATGTGAGTAGCTCATGGGATTGCGACCATGGGAAAAATATTGAACAAGAATGCTTAAGGTACTCTTGAGGCCGCGAGGTCCTAGTCCTTTATGAGGAGCAAGAGGGGTGTTGTGAATGGAAATCCTTATTAAGAACCATTAGATAGAAGCCACCCTTTATTTAGCCGCTTATCTTCTTAGTGCAAGGATTGATCCAAGTGGTTTACCCGGATCACCTTAAGATACTCACCATATGTGTCCCTTTGGTTGTGTCGTTTGACACTTCCACGACAAAGCCAATATCTCTTGTGGGTAACCACTTGGTGTGAGGCAAGGGGGCATCAAGTTGTGGGCTAAGTTGGTAAGTATTGAACCTTGTCTTGTAGGTAGATATTGCTTGAAGTGTCTTCGATTGTGTGATACCAGTGTAAACATTCTCAACATACAAACAATCGGTAGCATTCATAGGGTGCAATTTTATTTTTGATATCATAAGTGTTTGTCTTGGCAAGGTTGCTTTTGCCCTTGTTTCAAGTGTTTGAAGACATGTTTGATCCCTTACTGTTTGCAAACCTGTCCAAATGCTATTGAATTTGTGATAGAAATCAGACATTTTCACCCTCACATTTGAAAACTTGAAATTAGACCTTAAAAACTCAAAATTTTGCACAAATTGGTCAAAATCAACATCAGTATCGCATTTGTCCATTCTTGGTGAGAAAGCCTATCTCTAGAATTGTTAGTCACATTCTTGGAGAATTTTAGTACTTTTATTGTCCAAATCATTTTCATTTATCTCAATTTCAATTATATTTTGGCCTAGTCCAACCTCCTGATTCAAAAGTGCAAGGATATTCATCCTTTGATTTGAAGCACTTCTTTGACAGTGTTGGTAAAGCCCCTTCTTCTATCTTTTCATTTCTCTTTGGACAATAGAGAACTTTGATTATCCTAGTTTGGTGTTGACATTTTGTGAGGTCATCCTATTATCAAGGGTCTTCTATTTTCAGTCTTCCTTGGTCAGTCCAGATCTTAGATCTTAGGTGTTGTCATGTTGCTCAACATCTCAATGAACATTATGGTATCAATTGCACAAGATGACTCTTAGTCTTCTTCTTTCTTCTCCATTTCCCATGTTCTTCTAAAGTCTTCTATTCCCATGGGAAATTCTTCTTCTTCTTCTTCTTCTTGATTCTTTTCCTCTTATTATCTAGTCTACATTCCTTTATTCATCTCTTCTATTCATTTCTTCCATGCTTGACTCCTCCTCTTCTAGAACCATGAATTTCAACTATCTTATTAAGGAACCTCTCTTGAGAATAGATGATCTTGAACTCATTTCTCAATTTGAAGAATTTTGTTCCTCTAATGGTTCTTCTAAATATGGCACGGGTAATAAACTTATAGCAAAAATAAAAGAAAAGTCGATTGAATCAGATGCCTTTGCTAGAATCATACTCATGGTCTCATCCAAATATTCTTCATCTTCTAAATCTTCTCATCATTCCTCACATTCTAAATCTTATCACGATTCTTCCAAGCATTATTCACATTCTTCATCTTCTAAGTCTTATCATGATTCTTCTAAACCTCATTCGATTTCTTCATCTTCCAAATCTTATCATGACTCTTCTAAACATCATTCAAATTCCTCATCATCCAAGTATTCTTCTTCCACTAGGTCTTCACCTTCCTCTTCTTCACGATCTCATTCTTCTTCTACTTCTCCTAAGAGTCTTACTTCTCTTCAGAAGACATACCATAAAGAGCAATGTGATAGTCCTTGTGATGTCTCTTCCACAAAGAGTGACACACCTACCTTTGATGACTATGATGACTATGATGATGGACAATGTAGCAATACTTATGGCACCTCTATTCCTAATAGTCCTCCTCGTCATGTGCTTAGGCTTACTAAAGGGTCATCCTATTGGATAGATTGTGATGTTGATCCATATGATTCTGATTTTGAGAGAAATTATGATATTTGTTGTGAACAATATGATACATCTACTTCTATTGAGGAAGAAAAATCTTTCCATGCTGATTATAAACGAAGATACTATGAGCATGTCTTGTCTAAAAACTCTCATGCTGAACCTTTGTCTTGTGATGGTCCCCTTCCATCCTCCACTTCCTCCAATACCCACACACTTCCTAAAGCTTCTGAGTCATCCAAATCTTTCACAAATCCTTCATCCAACAAAGATCCTAAGACTTTCCATGTGGTTCCCTATAGTTATCCTCAAGGGCCACCTCTTAAAGATACTCAAGATAACCTTCACTTGGCTGCAAATACTTTCAATAATGCTAAACCTAAAGAGCCTAAGCCTTCATGCACTATAATGCCTATTTCAGCTAGTCCTTCACCATCTCTTCCAAAGTCTTCCATACAATTCCAACCTGCTTCCTTGTCCTTAGAAGTGGCTCCATGTCAAGAGGACTCTCAAAATGATAAAGAAAAGAACATAAAGAAAGATCAAGATCAAGGACCCTCCATATCATCCAATTCTCTTCATGATGTATCTTCTCCATTGCATGGTTCTTTTGATCCTCTACGCTCTTCCACATTCATTCCACCATATCCTAAGCAAGATCAAGCTACTACTTACACTATTGAGCTTATTGATAATCAAAATAACCTTACCACACTTGCGCTTTCCAAAGATGATGTTTCCATTAAGGTTATTAAAAATGGTGTTGTTACTTCTGATGTTAAGCCTATTGAAAATCAAGAAAAAAATGATGCGCTTATGCTATCCAAAGCAACTTGTCAAGATCAAAGTCTTCCATCTTCTTGTTCTACCACTCCATGTTCACTTCCGCTTTCTGCTCTTCCTAAATCTTTGCAAGCTACGAATTATCCTATCAAAGAAACTGCTCCTATTCAAGATGTGCATGATCCTATTGAAAATCCTAATGCTCATTCTAAAGATGCTGATATCCTTGGTTGTGATATAGATGCTGATGAACTTATTGATTATCCTTTTGCATCTTCCACTTCCATCCTCGGACCTCCTCCACCAATACTAAAGACTTCACGTCTTCCTTCCATTTTGGGTCCTTATGTCCCTTCACTTTCCTCTCCTAATTCTTCTAATTCGTCATCCATTTTGGGTCCTTACGTCCCTCCATCTCCTATCTTTCCTCAAGATCAACATAGATACATACCCTTGAATCCTTTTCATCCACCCACCCATCTAAACCAGTCGTATTATCCTCCTTCTTCCACAAGTCCCAAGTCTTTTGGAAGTAACTTGAATGTTCAATACAAGAAAAAGAAGCAATACAAGAATCCATCAAAAAAAGAAGATCACCATGTCCCCTCTAATCGACATGGATATATAAAGTCAAAAGAGATATCTAAGAAAAAAACTACAAGACAAGTATGGGTTCCAAAATCCATCATTCAAGATATTCTCTCTAAGACATCAAAAGGAAATAAAAAGTCTAAGGCTATATGGATTCCAAAGTCTCTCTTGAAAGAGTCTCATGTTGAACAAAAAGTGAAATTGACATTCAAGCTTCCAAAGGCTTCCACTTCATCTTTTTCCAAAAACATTCTTCCATTCCATGCGCCTAAACCGCAACCTCTGCTAACCATTTGCCATATTCCTTCTCATATTCCTCCATTCACATTTGAGAATTATAACAAGTACACCAATCCACTCTTTGAGGAGTCAAATAGCAATAATGAACCAGAATATGGTTCACATTTGGACTAGATATGGTTTACGTTTCCTCCATTTTTCCCGCCACCCTTCAAGGTGTGTGTGTCGATGTTGATCTTGCCTTCTTTCCAGCTATCCTTTTCACATTCCTTCCATTCATTATCCTTCTACCTTCTCTCATTTTTTTTCCTCATTTGCCTATTCCTCATGCGTCTTCCTTTCCCCTTTAGCATCTTTGAGCATATCATTTTGAATCATTGACATATCATGGTTTATCCTTTCAAGGAGCATTATCCTAAAAGCTTGCTTTCTTCCAAAAAATTATAAAATTCAAAAAAATGGAAAAATTTAAAAAATAGCAAAAAATTATAAAAAAATTATAAAAAAAAAAAAAAAAAAAAATAGAAAAAGTGCCTTGGTGAAAACCTAGCAATAGGCGCCTTGGTAGCAAAAAATCTCAAAAAAATGAAAAAATGAAAAAATAATCCAAGTGGTGAAAACCTGGAAACAGGTGCTACTTGTGGCCTTTGCACTCCTATTTGTTAGCATGCATCCTCGACACTGAGCCTTTCTCCATCATGCCTTGACCTTATTTGACTTGGTCTGGAATTGGTCTTTATCTTTGTCTAGGGGGCATAACTGTTAGCATGGGTCCTTTAGGTGCGTTTGTCTCTAGGGGCATTTCATAACAGGTGTTTTCAACACCACCCCAACAGTGTTTCTCAACACTACCCTTGCGTTGAGTGTTTCTTAACACTTATCAGATGTCTTACCCTACAGTCTAGTATAATGCGATAGTGCTCATGTGCAGATGCGATACTCAGAGTCTGACTCTATGACCAACACACACACACTTAAACAATCAACTCGCTGACGATATGATTACTTTATTTTTCTTTGTGTGCTGTCTATGAGAATTTCTTTGATGAGTGGTCTCTCCTTGAGAAGTTTTCGATGATGCATAGCTAGAAGACTGAGGGAATGAGAACATGTTTTATTTCTTTATCTGCTTGTGGGTATATTTTGTTGGTCCTACCTGTCATGAGCATTTATGCTAGTCTTACTTGACACTATGGATTGACAAGATATTATCCTTGACTGTTTTGCGAGTGCATGCTTTTAGCTATCCTGACTTTCATGTGTCTTGATACAAGCATAATCTCGCTATAACAAATTTAGGTGATCTCACTGCATTAGTCATCTTGACCTATATGTCTTTGATTCCTAGGTGAGATTCCCACATCTCTATCTGATAAAGATCATATTCATATCCACATAGTTATGCTAGTGTGCATTGTATGATCTTATGACGCTACCAATAACGCTCGATGATGATAATTAGATGTCTATAAGCGTTGTGACCTTGCAAGTCAACCACTTTCATAGTAGTTTGCATTTTTAGGTTCATGTTAGTTTAGTGTTGCATTTTGCATACGGAGAGAGCACTCCTTTTCATCATTTACGGACTAGTCGGTCAATTGTGTTCATCTTCTAATTCTTCTTGATCATATCTTTCATTTCTAGTCTTTCATATCACATCATTTTCTATCCATTTTCGGACTCGAAATCGAAATCCGAGTCGCATTTCAAAATTTTTTTCCTTCTTCTGAGCAGTTGACTGACCTTTTGAGGCATAATTTGATTTTCGGTGGAATTTCTTCCTTTTCATGTCTCTCAATTTTCTAGTCTTTCATTCGCCCTATCTCTTTTCTTCTAGCTCATCGCTGGGGCATGTTTCATTGCCTAATGGTTATCCTGTTATCATTTACATTCGATTATGATTTCATTATGATTTGGTCAAATCTTTATCAGTTCACTGTCTCTCCTCTAACAGATTTCGATTTCTATTCCGAGGGGGTAGTATTTATGGGATTCTCATCCCTAATTCTCTTGATTTTCCTGATTCAGACATCTTTTGTGAGCTTTTGCTCAAAATTTGAGATTCTTATCTCCCATTTTTAGACATTGATTATTGCCTAGCAGCGACGGTGATGGTTTTGTCTAAAGCTTGATTTGCACCTAGCAGCGACGGTGTTGGTCTAAGCTTTTGTTTATGTTTGTCCAGATGTGATCCCGAATCGACCTCATATCTGAGTTGTTTTGTGATCCCAGATCGATCTCACATTTCAACTTCATTCTTTGACTACATGTGTTTCCAGATCGATCACACATTAGTCAAAGAGGGGCAAATGTATGCACCCTAAAATGGTCGCCTAGACTTTGGGCCCCATTTATTTGATTTATCAATCCTGAATCATTTTGATCAATAATCAATATTTTCAACATTATCAATTTCTTGATCAAATCTTAATTTCGATCATATATTGGATTTTTATCCTTGGGCTAACCATTTATCCTAAGTCTTTATTTAATTAAAAGGAATATTTCCTCCCCTTTCAATTAAATAAAAAGCCCCACTTTCCTCTTATCCTAAGTTGCACAAATAAAGCATTATTCATATTTTATAAAAAAGGGAAAAAGCACTTTTTGTCTCACATGAGGCTCAAAAGTCAACACTTCACTCTCATTGGAGGATGTTTGTGCACATGGATTGCTCCTCTTTTAAGCTCCACCGCTGATTAAGACTTTTTGCCTCTTAATCTCCATGGTCCATTTCACCTCATTTCTTATAAAAGGAGAGCTCTCTCCTTCATTAGATATCCATATTTCATGCTATTGTTATGCTGCAGGTTTTGGAGCTCTCTTTGAAGACACTCAAGCTTTGAAGCCTTGACATTTTTAGTTGCATTTCATGATAGTTTTGCTTTCATAGTTACATTCATGGCATCATAGATTAGATTTCCTTTTATGCAATAGAATAAGCTCACATAGTTTAAATAGGAGGCATTGTAATCCATTGCTATTTCCCTTCATAGCTTAGTTTGTACTTCCATTTTCATAGCATAGCTTGCACATTTGCATCTTCATCTTAGTTGCATTGCATTGCATTTCATATTGGATTCTTGGAGATATTGGCATTGTTGCCCTTGTCTTCACTTGAATCTCTCATTGTATGGTTGACTAGCAAGGTCACTTTCTTGTAGCTCTAGCTGAGAGCAAAACTCATAGTCCCTTGCAACTCCATGCATAGAGAGCTATGAGCCGCTTTGTGAGGCCTCATTCTTGAGCAACCTTGCATGTAATGGTTCATAGAAGTGCATATTTTAGTGTGTACACAAGGCAGAACAGAGAAGTGTGCACTTACCAAAGGGTGCATGAGCTAAGTATGTAGAGCGCGTGCCATTTTAAAAGAAACATATAGAACATTGCATGGTGCACACCCAAATACATAAAGGAGTGTGTGTTGGTCTTTAGTGAAGTGAATGTTTGGAGGGGTGTGTCAAGGAAAAGGCCAAAGGTAAAAAAAGAAACCAAAATGGTGCATGTACAGGCATGCCAGGTAGAGGAAAATGAAGAGGGGTTGCATGTGGGTTTATCCCACATGCACCCCATTTTAGTTTTAAAGCATTTTAAATGGTAGAGTGCTAGGAGTAAAGGTAAATTGGAAGAGAAAGAGGCAAGACTAGCCTCTTGAGCCTATGGGCCTATGCCATATGCGTGCCAGCTGGGCGCACTAAGGAAATATTTTAATGAAGTATTTAAAATACTCAGAAGTTTAATCCCACATTGGTGGGGTGAACGACTTCTTATGTGTTTATAAGGAAATTCACTTACAATAAATAATGAAGGAGTTCGAGGCTATGCACGCACACACGCTCCAGAGTTGCCTCAAGAACCGTGTTGGTGGACCAAAGACAAGTTAATTTTGTAGAGATTTAGTGAAACGACATGACAAGTAAAGTGACACATGGTAGGTATTTGCGCATTCTTGTAATGTAACTGACAATTAGGCTAGCATTCAGCGAATGAGAGATGGAGGTCAACTAACCCTATCAGTAGATCTCTGAATGCTAGTGGTTAGAGGGAAAATATTGTGAGATTAGGAGAATGTTCAGTCGCCCAATCTCTGAATGAACACACGGTTTGGAGAAGAATTCAGAGATTGGGAGAATTGCAGTTAGTTAGCAGTGGTCACCCAATCTTGTGATCTAGATAGTCAGAGGAAAAACATTTGGAGATTAAGAGATTAAGCATTCGCCCATTCTCTGGACGTGACTGTAGTTAAGGAATGTATCCAAAGATTCAGAGAATAGGCCATTCACGTGATCTCTAAATCTAACTATGGTTAAGAGTAACATCTAGAGATCATGAGAACGAAGGATTCAAATCTTTGGACCAATCATGTGGAGAAAAACATGGGTGGCCACGATGAATTCTATGGTTGTCAATGCCTTATATGAAACTACTGACCATTGATGTAAAAAATTAGAACCTCCATCTCATATAGGAAATGCCTTCGGCGTAATAAAAGATTATGGAATGTTATAATGAACTATTTTTTTTAAAAGTGTCTATAATCTTATCAATTTTATACTTTAATATCTAGAAACCCTTGGTCAAATATTCCAAGTCTTTATATTTGAGTGGGACATAATGTTTGTAATATATAATAATTTATACTTTAATAGAGAAACCCTTGGTCAAATATTCCAAGTCTTTATATTTGAGTGGGACATAATGTTTGTAATATATTAAAGGCCAAGTTAATTCTTTTCCATTCTTAAAACTCCCTGAACATTCCATAAATAATTGTATCTAATTGTTAGATCGAAAACAAAGATTTGCAATTTTGAATATACTAAAGTTGTAGTATATCTATATTTTTTTAAAAATAGATGTAACATACAACAAGAGATATCAATATAAATTATAAATAGGTTTGGTTGAGGGATGGGGTTATTGTTAGGAATAGTCCCAAGAAATAACTAAGAGGGGGAGGGGGGGGGGGGGTGAATCAGTTATCTACAAGTTTCAATTCTTTATCCAATTAAGTATACTTAAACATAAAGTATAAAAACAATGAAAGAACACTTGAGCACAACACCAATATTTTGGTTACAGGGAAATCCAAATAGGTAAAAACCTCAATGGGAATTGACACCCACTAATAATCTACACTAGTGTTTTATGATCCTTGTTAGAAGATCCTTAACCCTGTTAGGAGTTGCTTTAGAATATATTTAATACAGTAGACCTGGTCAAGGGTTGGACCCTGTTAGGAGTCTTTTACAATTAACCCTATTAGGGGTGAGGACGCATTGTCCGAGAGCACACTGCTCAAAGGGGTGAAGGCTACAACCTTCTCAATAACAGATACACACTATATTTGGATCTTGGTGAACTGCGCTTTGACCTACTATCTAGATCAGTTCCAATGTATAGCACAAACACTTTACTTGGTCACACAGACCTTCTGCTGATGGCTCAACACTTCACACACTCTACTCTACTCTTCACAATCAACTATGAACCACACTTTAGAAATCACAAATGACTGCCTATAAATATCTTTCCTCTAAATGATATAATCAAGTTGACCTATTAGAACCACCTTGAAATTAGATTAGAGAAACCATAACATACTCCAATAATAATTATGTCGGCTCTACTAAGCACACAACACAATCTGGGACCTATCCAATATTAATAAGAGTAGATGCATGCTACACACTGTCAGCTCTACCAAAGTAATTGAAGCTTTCTCCACAATCTGAATTACATCATGCACTCTTAACCAAACATTAATAACTCTTCTCCAAGTACTAATCCAAGGGTTCATAGTGAAATGATAGGTGCAACTCCAGAACCAATATAATCTATGTCGGCTCTTCTGAATAAACACAGGAAATTGCTACTGCTAAACAGCGATTGCATAACTTTACTTCTACTAATCATCAGACTCTACATCCATGAATGTAACATCACTAACATTTCTTTATCACATATCCAAAGGTGCAAGGCTCCATGATGACTATACAGATAATCACCCACAGAACACTGCTTGTAACTCTGTCAGGAACACTACTGACACAAGATGCTATATAATTGTTTGTACTAATAGCTAACCTCTGCATCCATGATATCATGTTGATAACATGTCCATGCAACATATACTCAAAGCTTACTGCATAAGTCTTCAATGCATGCTACTTACCATATGTTGTCATCAATGAAAAACATACAATCAACACTATCTTGCTGGAAAATCTCCAACAATCTCCCCCTTTAGCATTGATGGCAACATATGGAATGAAAAACTCCACCAATCCAAATGAATATTTCTTTTATAACATTCTCCATTTCCTCTTCAAAATGCCCCCAAAGATGAATCCTCCATCTGTTGCAATATTCTTCAACATTCTCCATTTCCTCAATTGGACTACTTTTATAACTGAATACTACTCCCCCTTAGTATATTACTCCTTTTATTTCTATTTTTCATGATTATATATTACTCCCCCTTTGACATCAATGTCAAAGGGTGCCCATCAATTTAAGCACCGGTACTACTCCTGAGGTAAAGTAGTCAACCATCCATCAATCCTTGAGGACTAATGCTCTTTCTTCTTTCTTCTAAGAAGAATCAGGGAATGGCCTCATTGTTACATGATTTTATTTTTAAATGTGATGCATGTATGATTGATGTGGTAAATGTTTTTAAATGCATAATTTGATGTAAATGTACTATGTAATTATGTAAATGTAAATGTAAATATTAAATATCCACTAGGCATGCCAAGTGTGTAATGTGATGTGTACTTTTTATGAGGTGTCACTTTACACTTGTGTAATGTGTTTGCATGCCTTTGTGGAATGTGGACCCTAACTTACTCTTTAGGTTATCTTGTGTATCCCTAGGCTTGGTTAGTGGTTTAGGAAACCAAGGTTTATGTCATCACGATTCCATTTTCGGATGCAAACTTTACTAAAGTTTCTGAAGGGTTATATGGAGCCCTATGGTGTAGTTAAGGTTGGTTCTTAGTGCCCCAAGGCATGGGCATGGGTTAGGGGGCCAACTTTCACCATTTTCACTTCCCTATACTTCTATATTGCCTCTCTAAGTGCGCCATCTTTGGTAATGATAAATTTGGGAATGTTTTCTAGGATAACTCACATTCCCATATCTTGAATTGCAATCCATTTCCATAGCAAGGGCAAGTGGAAAGTTATCTAGGATCTAGAAGCCTAACTCACTTTGGGATGAGGAAATGAGAGAGGAATGTTTTAGAATCTTTAGGAAAAGATAATAAGGAAGGAGGCACTTATTGAGCATGCTAGTTTGGATTTGAGAGGAAGAGACTTTGGAAATTCTAGGATTTTTTGAGAGGGAAGAAAAATCTAGGAAGGAAAGGATTAGCTCTTCTACAAACCTCCATTACCATTGCATAGGAAGAAGGTTGGTGGTTCTTCCTTGTTTTTTTCATGTTATTGTATTGTGAAGATGGATATTTTGTGTGAGTTGTAATATTTTATTTTCTTTATGCTCAAATGTATTTTGTCCTTGTATCTCCTTTTTGTGTTTATCAATTGTGAAATGGGTTTGGAAGATAATTCTCTTCCTTGGGAGGATTTGAGAATGTCTTGCGGTGAAGGGCTTAGTTGGGGAATTTATGTGTTTGAGAGATTAGATGTATGGGCATCTTTGAATCCTACTTACGTTATACCTTGGGGGCCATAAGGAATGTTTTAGATGCTCTTGTGATGAGTTGGTATGTTAGAAGGGAGCCTTGTGAAGGTGTGTCAGAATTTATTTAAGTATGGCATCTCCATATGAGATAATTCCACCTTCACCCATATTGGGATCAATTATGAATTCCTATGTGCAAGCTTGGGGATGGGAGTAATATTATGATTGTTTATGTCTCAAAATGTTGAATGTATGTTTTATGTGTGTAGAATGTTTGTAACCTATACATTCTTGTTTCCCCTAGCTCGGGGGTGTCCATAAAATGGCCTAGGCTGGGAGGTGAGCCTCCATGGTCATGTGAAAAAAGTTTTTGTCTTGTAGGTTTTGCTTGCATGGTGTAAAGATGAAGTTCAAGTTTGAAGTTTCAAGTTAAAGTTGAAAAATTTGAAGAAATGTTTTAAGTGTATTAAGCTTAAGTGATCTTTCTCTACTCATATTGTTTTCAAAGATATTGTAATTGTAAAAGAGAAAAGGTTGTAATTAAGGCTTATATGTTATCCTCTTGGAAGAAGGTTTTATTACTAGTTGAATTTTAAATTTATTTCTTAGTAAAATTATTGCTTCTTTAAAAGTTAAATTTACTTCATCTATAATTGAATTTTAAATCAGTTTCCTACATTTATGTTACATGAAATTGTTATGGTCTGAAAATATTTAGTTTAATAAGTGATTTAAAATCCTGAATAATCTATGTAGTTGGTATGAAGAGGATAAATATATAAGTAAACATTGTCTGAATAATTCTATTAAATGAATTACATTGCCTGCATTGTATATGATGTTAAAGTTAAGAGAATTATTGTTGACTTCATTTTCCTGCAAATTCTGTGTTAATTATGTATTGAAGTTAAAGTTTTAATGTTAATCTATCATTTAAGGTTCTCTGTTTCTGTTCCTTCCATTTGATTTAGAAATTCTTGTTTAAACAAAAAAAGGGGTAATATTTTTACAAACATCAATATGGGAGGAAAAATAAACATTAAGACTTTATTAAGAGGTAATTATGTTGTATTTTTCCCAGTGGATTTTTGGGCATTACACCAAATATACATAATGAGAAAAATATATATATGTATTTCCTAAATGATAACAAAAAGAACATTCTGGTTGAGTAAATTTTATGTATATTATTATATATGTCTATATAATATACTATTATATATACATATATTAATAACATATATATATATATATATATATATATATATATATATATATATATATTGGTCGGTAAAAGGTCGAGGCCCTGAAAAGTTTTTTATTAATATAAATGTTAATTTTACAATGTGACCCCGCTCACTGCAGGCACTGGTAGGAAAGAGCGGGGTTGAGAAAACCTCTAGCCTTGCCCGAGACCAAATGTCCTATCCTTATACAAAAAAAATGTGGGCATACCCACGACTTGACCTTGTCGAGATTTTTATTTTACATAGCTTCCGTAGGCATACCCACAGCTCGATAGCTATCAAGATTTGTACAAATTCCTGTGGGCATACCCACGTCCCGAAAGAAATCAAGATTTGTTTATTTTTACAATCGTGATTTAATAGATATACAATGATAGGTGCTTCAACATGGATTAATTCCTTTATACACATAGTATACAATGTCGGCTTCTCTATCTTTGTCGATTATTAAGCATTCGGACGTAATCCTACCTAAAAAAAGACATAATTCTCCACAACCAAGGTTAACCATTATCAATGAAAAAGCCTTACATCTTGGCTACACAACTTGTCTGAGCAAATTGTGAGTATTGACTACAAAGCTTATCTTAAGAATATTAGGAATAATTAGCTAATTTGAGATATAAAGATAAATATTGCAATATAATCATAAGCTTAGTTTTAAATGTTTCTTAGCCATTACTCCTCCATTACTACTACCATCTCCTTCCTTTAATAGAGTATTTTCCTTACTATGGAGATAATAAAAGAAACACATGTTTACTTTGTAAGTAATAATCCTTCCCGTTTGAGAAATCGTTTCCTACCAAATATATCATTTTAGAGGAATATGCAACAGTGTTAAGCATTCTCTTCTTAATTATGCTTACTACAACCTGTCTCGCTGGCTACCAATTTCTAGCCTGGATATCACAGCAATACCACTTATGATAGAGCACTCTCCTCAGATTGGATAAGGCCTAAACCAATTTGTTGTGCATATGGTTGTATATATATATGGATTATATATATATATATATATATATATATATATATATATATATATATATATATATATATATATATATATATATATATATATATAACCATATGTAAACACCTCTATACAATCTTAGAGATCCACCGAAGATTATCCTTTTAATTATAATAAACATTGTGAGGTGAGTGTCTATATATATAAATATATTTATACTATCATCTGTATATCTATATTTATATCCATGTGCATTTAAAAGTAGCATAAATGTAGAGGTCCTCATTCTGACCTTGTGCAAGTCCATTTATATTATTTGGAGGGGTCTATATATAAATATATATACACTTATACAAGTATATATATATTTATATATTTATATATTCATCAGGAGCCCTCAATTGAAAGTAAAAAATGACATTATGTCTATATCCACAGTCTTAATCTTCAGAGTCTTCTGTTCCCATATATTGAATCTATTTTGTTAATAAAAATTAAAACACATTACTATATCTTAGAGAAAATCAATCTCTGGAATAGTGCACGCCTTTACCTTAAACTGTTTCCTTTGAGTGTCATAAATATAAAGGTATCTCTGTTGGATCTGACCATTATAATTTTATGTGTGCATACTTTTACCATATGTGTGAGATCTAGAAGGTCCTCTGTTCAGAATTGCCAAAGAATCCCTATATTTACATTCACATATTATGATCAGAAAAAGGTCTGTATATAACTGTAAATATAATTGCCCCAGTGAGTCTATATTTATAAACATTAGTCTGAACAAATAACAAGATTAAGGAGTTCATTTCATGATTCAGACCTGCCCTGCTTTTCATTATTGATACCTGTATGAGTCCACTTAACCAATTTTTTGAACAATTCCATACATAAGGAAGCTTAAGTGTGTACACAAATATATATACATAGACAATGATATATATATATATATATTTATGTATATTGTTAAAAGAGACTAAAAGTAAGTATCCAACTGATCTAAAAATCTTATGTCCAGACTCTAACTACCTAGATCCTATTTGCAAAAGAAAAGTATTGATTTACAAAATACTTACTTATGGCAAGTCATAGCATTGATAATCCTTTATCTCTATGAGTCAGTAAAACTAAGGAATTACCAATCCAAGTTATACTGCTACCTCTGTTGGATCATTCTTTGAAAGCACTCCTATATTACATTGCATAATTTTAATAGTGTTAGCTGAAATTCTTTAATTTACATACAAAATATACCTGAGAAGTTTAAGGGAAATCCTAAAATCAAAATTCCCCGAGTCTCCATCCAAGTATTATAATAGTAATGTTCTGTTTATGTTCCAAACAGACTGTAATATAACAAAATGCTGAAGTATATAGCATGCTAACTCTATACAGAACTATAATAACATCAGATATTATAGCTGACTATAACTAACAATGAACAAAGTAAGACAAGTGGACACCTTATAATGCTATGTATCTAAGGCTTAAAGCCACTTAACAGACATTCATAAACCACTATTCTTCATTGTTCTTTTGAACCACAGTACAACTCCATGCATTGTTGTTTTTTATCATCACCACTATACATTCAACATCATCCTTGTCCTTTTTGTTTTTCCTGGTGCATCTTGGTACCACCGAAGCCATGATATGAAGGTTAGCAGGGTAGGTCTCATCAAGAAAATCTGGGATATGGAATCCTTCTTCCCTCCAATATTTTAATAACCATCTTGATTCCCATTATTCTTCCAGGATTTCTTTGTAGAGGTATTCGATATTTCTAGCCATGCTCGGCCAGTGCTCGTCGAAACAATCTTCATCCCTAAAAGTCATTAATGCAATTCTCCTAGATTGAGGGATTCTATCTAGATCTTCTATGCAAGTCTACATGGTAATTTCAGGAAGGGGAATGGTGAGATTGTAGTCAATGCAATATACCATCTTATCTAGACATCCCAGGTGGTCTTTAACAAAAATCTCAATTGCCACCTTGATGATTTCTTCCTTTGGTTTTCCAACAAATGTGGATAATGCTATAAACTGCCCAATGATGTTGCCATTGGTTCTGTAAATGTATTCATTGTTGAAAAATTGATCCCCTAAGGAGTTTTCTATTGCTCTCCTAGTTGAATCTGGTAAGGGGTTCAGGAGCTGGTTCCATCTTTCAGGGAAGATGGGGCCTCTAAATGCCATTGCCCTGTCACCCTTTGTATAAAACATTATCAGTTTAGTCTCCATTGCCAAGCTCTACTGAATAGAAGGTGTTCTATTCTATATATAATAAAAGCTGCAGATCTTCCCAGAAAAGGCTAGATGTCCAAGACCTAACCTTCTCCCATGAGCTTTGGGGCCATATAAGTCTATCTTATCATAAAATGAACCATCGCTTTGGGCTGTTCAGTAATCATCATACATCTGTGTCTACCTCTATATATACCTGTGAAATAGGATAATGGGGCAGGGAACCAATGTCTTAATTGTTCTGAACTCCACTTGTTGTAATGATTATAATTGTTGATCAATACCAGCATGGAAATCTTTCATCCCTGTAATGGTAATGATTAGTTTATACTTATCCTGTTCTAGGGAGGTGAGCTCTACCTAAGAAGTATTAAAATTTGTATAAGTTGTAATATTTACAACAATTGAAAGCCTACCCATGACTCAATGGTAATGATTCTAGCTTTATTGCCAATGTTAAATAAGTTCAGAGATAACTTTAACACATGGTTTTTAATGGTATTGATCTAATCCATCTACAGTTCCATTTAAGCTAGGATCTAAACTCGTGAGAGGGGAGGCTTATGATGAGAAAGAGGGGATCCTTGATTAGCTAAAAGGGGGAGTGAGAACAAGAGCTTAAATATTCTTTGTATTAGTGTAAAGGTCCCTTAACAATCAAGGCTTACTATTAGCTATGACTCCGACCTCTAAAGTAACCCACATTGATCTATAATTTAGATAAGCCTATCACCTAAATGATGAGTCCTCTTTAAAAGGTCAAAATAATTATGTACTAAGGTGTGTTTTCGGTCTGGATTAGGAAGTGGGTCAAGATCACCGGTATACCATCATGGCATGTATGAATGTAATTAATAAGAGGACCTCTTATATTGTCTAAGAGTACATAAATCTAGAGATTAGCTTTAATCTCTTGTTTGCTGGATTAAGTGTAATTAATAATATGATCACTTATGTTATTGTCAGCTATTTATAGAACATTTTTACTATAGTTATCCCATAGGTGAGGTGGGATTTTATTTAGTGTTATCATGCCATTGCCACCTTGATTTGCTAGTTTGTCAGCCTCAGTGTTGCCTTCACTGTAAGTGTGTTTTATTTCGTAATGTGGGATACTGTCCAGTATTAGAATTATTTCCTCTATTTTAGCATTTAGAGTCTAATTATGAGTCTTCTTAGTTCGTATAGCATTAATTATAATCTGAGAATCACCTTCAATAATGAGTTTGGTTATATTAAGATCCTTACATAAATTTAGGCCTACCAATGCCGCTTTGCATTCTGCCATATTGTTAGTGGTAGGATTGATAGGACGGGAGAAACTAGCTATAACTTCTCCATTCCAATCTCTGATAATTCCCCCGATACCTATAGTTCCTGGGTTTCCCCTAGATGCCCCATCAAAATTCAGTTTGTACCAACCCATATCTGGAGGGATCCATCTACAATTTGCATGATCTATTTTTGTTTTATTACTTCCTTTCCCATAAAGGGGGGGTACCTTCAAAGTAGGCCATTTTAATATAATTTTGTTGTCCCAAGATTTGAATGAATCCTCATAGCAGACTTGGTCCCTTAGGGAGGAATTGATTATCTTAGTAATTGATATTTCTATTTTATTGATGAGAGGCCTCCATTCTAGTTTTTTCCTAGTAAAGATTCTTCTGTTACGTTCTTTCCAAACTTCCCAAACTAGAATGGAAGGGGATACAATCCAAATATCTTTGTAGAGATTGTCATTATGTAATGCAGGCCATGATTTATGTGTACTTAAGGGATTCGCATTAAAGGCAGATTTCCAACCGATACACTGTAGTAACCAGTTCCAGCACTATTGAGTGAAGGTACAATTCAGGAGAAGGTGATCGACATCCTCAGAATGCTTCTTGCAAAGAGGGCATCGGGAGGGCCCTTCAAAGCCCATCTTGGTAATTCTATAAGCTGTGAGGATCTTCCTTTGCATAGCTGCCCAAAGAAACATCCCAGCTTTGGGAAGACACATTCTATTCCAACGTAGGTTCAGAGGCATATCTAAATTATCCATCTTCTATTCTGCTAGTATAGTCTTATATCCTTCTTTGACTAAATATTCTCCACTATTTGATCCAGTCCATATCAACTTGTTAGGTCTGCACTTGAGAAACACCTCTCTATCCTTAACAATATCTAGGAGTCTCTAGCTTTCTGTACTTGAGAGTGAATCAAAATCTATGAGTTTTGATGGACGGTTCATTCCCGGGCTAAGATAATTTGTTATATGCAACCCTATCAAATTTTTACATTCTTCTGTGAAGTCCTGAGAAAAGCCTAAGGAGCTAAGGGGGGGAAGGCCTACCCAGGAATCATCCCAGAATAATGCTTTTTCCCCATTACCTACATCCCAACTGAGAGATTTGCTTATGATTCCTCTGGATTCCTTGATGAAGTTCCACATCCTAGATCCTTTAACATGTGATTGAGCTCTGAAAACATTGAAAGGATCTGCGCTTGGTATATATTTATTTAGTAAAACCGAGGCCCATTTCCTGTTCGATTCTTTGTATAGTCTCCAAATCAGCTTAGCACCCAAAGCTTTATTTTGCCATAAAAGGTTTTTTATACCCAAACCTCCTTTAGAGATTGGTTTGCAAAGGGTTTCCCATTTAATTAAGGCTATTTTTTTCTCTTCTAAAGATCCTTGCCAATAGAAATCCCTGAAAACTTTATCTAAGTTGTTTTTCACATTAATCAGGAGGGGAAGAACGGACATCTGATACGTGGGAATGGCTAATAATACCGATTTGATCATGATGGTTCTGCCAACCTTTGTGAGCCACTTGCCTTTCCATTTACTTCTTTTATTCTAGATTTTAACAAGCACTTATTGCCAGAGTTTGGATGATAGGAGACCTTTATCTAATTTGATTCCTAGATATTTACATGGAAACTTCCCAAGATTATAACTGAATATATTACAAATTTCCTTTTCCAATATCGGAGTGGTGTTAAGAAAAAAGATTTCTAATTTATTTGGGTTTACCTGCTGCCCTGACGCTTTCATATATAGGTCAAGGGTAGCTTTAAAAGCCTTGGCTTCAGATATCACCGCTGAGCCTGGGAGGATGGTGTCATTCGCAAATTGTTGATGAGTAATATTGGGGACATTATCCGATGCCTTTAAACCTATAATAAACCTATAATACTTCCTTCCAATTGTCTCTTGCTAATAGTTCTACCTAAGGCTTCAACCATAATCACATATAGGAAGGGAGACAACGGGTCCCCTTGTCTAATTCCCCTAGTTATACTAAAAAAACCTTCTGGAGTGCCATTAATTAGAATTGAAATTTTGGGGGTGGAAATGCAATTGAAGATAAGATTTATCCATTGTTTTGAAAAGCCAAAGGCTTCTAGGCATTTGCAGAGAAAAGTCTGATCTACTTTATCATATGCTTTTTGAATATCTATTTTAATAAACATGCTGGGAGTCTTGGTATATTGGGCAGTGTGTACTAATTCTTGGGCTATAATTATACCATCTAGTATAGAACGGTTAGCTACAAAGCCTGTTTGTTCTTCAGAGATGATAATTGGGAGAAGAGTCTTGAGTACATTTGCCAAGCATTTGGATAGCATTTTATAGATAGTGTTACAGAGAGAGATGGGTCTAAAATCCCTTGGTTCTGTGCTTTCATTTTTCTTAGGTATTATAGTAAAAAAGGTGTTATTTATTTCAGATAATAAAGAACCCGAGTTCCTAGTAGCTTCCACAGCTTGCCAGACTTCGTTACCTATGAAATGCTAGCATTTTTGGAAGAAACCAGCTTGCAATCCATCTAGTCCAGGTGCTTTCTCTGGGTGCATTTGAAAGATCGTAGTTTTAACCTCTTCTAAAGTTAATTTACCATTAATCAATTTATTGTCTATTTCTGAAATTAATTTGGGGATTTCTTGTAACATTTCATTTTGAGCTTCTGGATTGATTGCATCATTAGTATTGAGGAGAGTTTGATAAAATTGGACTAATGCTGCTGATATCTATTCTGGGTTTTCAACCAGCTGACCTTCACTATTTTAAATTTTTGCTATTCTATTGATACTTCTTTTGAAGTTTGTTGAGTTATGGAAAAACTTCGTATTGGAGTCCCCCTCCTTTAACCAAGTTTCCCTAGATTTCTGTTTCCAAAAGATTTCTTCTTTAAGAAGAATCATATTGTATTTGGCCATAAGTTCTTTTTCTTTTAAATAACTACATTTGTTCATACCTTTATCTATTACTTTGTTATTTAGATCTTCTAGCTCTTGTTCAATGTTGGATTTTTCAGTACAAATATTATTGAAGTTATTCTTATTCCATTCCAGTGCTTTATTCTTAATAATTTTTAATTTAGCCACTAGATTATACATTTTAGATCCTTTAATCAAGATTTGGTTCCACCATTGTTCCAAGAGGTTAATGAATTCTGGATTTTGAAACCACATAAACTCAAATTTGAATGGATTTCTATGGGGTTTACAGCTTTCTATAACTGAAAGTTTGACTGGAAAGTGATCTGAGCCAGCCTCTAGGATAATTTTTGCACTAACTAGTTGGTTCTCGATATCAATATTACTACTGATAAAAAATCTATCCAGCTTTTCAGAAATGTGATTGAAGCCAGATCTTCTATTATTCCAGGTGTAGATTCCATTATTAGTGTTAATACTAATCAAATGATTATCTGTTACCCAAAGGTTGAAGTCTTTCTGGGATTGTGAGATAAATTGAGATCCACCAAATTTTTCTTTGGTGTCTAAAATAGCGTTAAAATAACCACCTAATATATGAGTAATAGAATTAATTGATTGGATAAAATTTTGGATGTCTTGCCATACCTTCCTCTTTTCATCATTTGGAATAGGGCCATAAACATTAATTAGCATAAATTTTAAGTTAGATTTAAGGCTCCTAACTTCTGCTGCCATCCAATTGTTGTATTTAAGTATACCCATGACTAGGACTTTCCTAGGATCCCATAAGATGGCTAGGCCTCTAGAGGCACCCTTGGAAAACTCAAACTCGGATCTCCATATTCCTAATTTGTTGCTAAGCTTAATATTATCTTCCTTGCTTAACTTGGTTTCCTGAAGCATTATTATTTCTGATTCAAAGTTCTTTAGGTATCTTTTGAGTAATCTTTGTTTGTTAGGGGTGTTCAAACCCCTAACATTCCAAGTAGTAACTTTCATTGGTCCTGGGGAAGGCACTTCCCCTTCCCAATTTGTAGAATGTCAACAATTTTTTGCTGATTGCTGGCTTTTCCAGCTAGATTTCTTAATTCATTTGAGGATTTCCTTCCTCTTTTCTTTTTGATTTTATTAATATTGGGGGTACTTAGACCGCCCCTGTTGATAGCTATTCCTAGCTGCCTATCCTCGTTAGTTATCCCAAATAGACCAGCAATAGCCTCTTTGTTGGCATCTGGGATATCCCTGAGAATATCCTGGTTATCGTTTAAAATCTCTAAATCTATATCTTTCTGTACTTCCTCTACGAGATCAGGACAGTCTTCTTGATCTATAAGATCCTCTCCAAACATCTCTATTAAATTCTCAGTTTCTTTCAAAATTTCCATATTCAGAACTTCCATTTCCAAAGGAATAGATAAAGATGTATTATCTTTTTGAATCTGGTGTTTTATTGGAATTTCTTCAGGAGTATCCACCTTCTGTAGCTCAATGATCTTTTCTATCAGAAGTTTTTTTTGTAATAGTAGTTCTTCTTTATCACAAATTTCATCAATGGATAAGTTAATTAGTTCATTAGTTACTGATTCCGCTAAGTATTCAGTTATTATATTAACTTCTTGTTCACAAGTGAGTGATTATGGAATTAAATCTTTCTATGGTTGATTCTCTGTTATAGAATTGTTATCCCTCTGAGGAGAGTTTTTAGTGGTGCTAGGTGGCAGAGTGGTGGTAGGAATAATTTCATTTGTTGTTCTATCTTGAGCTTCATTTTCATAATTTCCTGTTGCATTATGGATGTTAGGATTAAAATTATTATCCACTTCCAATTCAGCTTCCATGATCTTAGGAGGAGGAGATTTTTCCTCATCTATTTGGGGCTGAGTGAATTCTGTATTGTTTAGACATGCAGCACTTTTCACAGGCAAAGGTGAGAGAGAGGGTCTATCTAGTCCTTGGTTCCTTATAGGAGTAATTGAGAAACCTCCTCTATCATTGCAGAACTGAATCTCCATATCTTTACTAAGTTGAGTTAACAGATTTGTGCTATTGTGTGATTTCGGAGGACCTCTATTTTCTTCAATAAAATTTTCTAAGATTGTTGGATTGATTATAACTGAGTTGGAATTAAAACTCAATTGAATGGGAGAGATGTATTTTTGATGAAAGTTCATTTCAACAATGATTGTTTTATCAGCCTTTTAAGTGCTGATTCAACAATCCTAATGAATTTACCAATTTTATTGCCTATGGTATAGATAATCTCCTTACTAGATAGTTCCAAAGGCAGATTTTTAAGAGAGATAGCCTTTTCAACTTTAAAATCATTTAGGAGCATTGGATTAAACAAAGGCACCTAGTTAAACAGAGAGAATGAAATATTCTTGAATTTAATATCATTCCTTTCCATAATGTTGTTCTTTAGTTTTTTATTATTGCATTCTATATAGAAGAATTTATCCATGAGGAGCGATATACTTACCTTCCCAGGCAGTTGTGCTATCAGATACTCCAGTGCCATTCCATAAACAAATCAGACCTATTTCTGCTAGGTGTTTCTAATGCTGCAAAATAATATCATTATCTACAATGATTGTATCATAGTGCAGACTGAAATTAACCTTACCTGTTATCTAATGATTAAATCACCTATGAGGAGGCATGTAGGTTGCATTCTTAGAATCATTATGAATTTTTCTATCATTAGAGCCATGATTAATCAGATTATTATGATCTTTTAATGGTGTGGGCCCCTCCATCCTTCTACAGTGAGGAGGGCTATACTTTGTACTACTATTCATTGAAGCTTCACAATCAGAAAGATGTGCTTTCTTATTTTTCCCCTCATGAAAGGGTGGGGTTTTAGCAGGATAAGGGTAGGGCTTTTTGTTTGTAGGGGATGCATCCTCCTTGTGCTGCCAAGCCCTATAACCCTTATCCACCAAAACCCCAACCCTTTTATGCGGGGGTGTGTATGATTTGTTATTTTTATCAACCTCCTTAAACACATCAAAGGAATTTTTTAAAGAGATGCTATAAGAACTAGGAGATGGAGAATTTCTTAGCACCTTCTTCTTATTCCTTACCATTTTCCATGCAAAGTTCTGCTTCGGTATGCTCACAGGAGGCGCTTGAGCAGATGAAATCTTGCCTTCCCCCATAGTAGATTGGGGTTCACTGGATCTATATACTAGTTTATACACAGGTTTATCTACTTTGGTGGTCCCGTAGCTTAAAACCTTCTTTGTCGCATACTTGGTTTTTGCATAGAAGTTCAATTGTCTATCCAAAGATTGGACTGAAAAGATTTTGGGCTTAGTTTCCCTACACCATAACGGAATTATTTTGTTTACCATAGATTCTGATATGGGTAGTGAAACCCTGGATGTATCATTATGCAAAGCTTCCTGTATTCTTTTCTCCTTTTGTTTAGCTAATGGAAAAGCTTTAGAAGATTCAACATGAAAATTATTCTTAGTAGAAATAGAGCATGAGGGTTTTGCCTGTGATCGATCATGGATGCGAAGCTCTTCCAATTTCGCATTCAAATCTATATTTTGTTTTGCCTCCTGAATACTTCTTTTTTTTTGTTTAGGAGTGAACTCATCCAAATGTTCATATGACGGGTGCGGGGATCGCATGTTCTTGGTCCCGCAATCAGCTTGTTTGTGGCCGTAAAGCTAGCATCTGAAGCAATAACTTGAAAAGACTTTGGGAGAACCGTTGTCCAAAGAAGTCTCCTTCTTTCTGATTGCGTTAACGGAGACCTTCTCAGAGCCATCGACCAAAGGTGACTCCTTTAAAGATTCGACATTGGTTTGCAATTTGATCTGGGCAGAGCCAGAGCTCGAGGGCTTCACCGATGTGCGTTTATGCTGTAAAAGCCCTAGTTTAATTTGCCTTTTGTGCATAGCAATTTTCCACTGTATTTGCAGTTTTTTCATTTTCGCATCCTATTGATTCAGATTTTTAACAACCGGTAGACTATTATTATTTTATAATTATTAATAACATATATATTATCATAAAACATATATACTTATTATTTATGTTGTATATATATACATTATATATATTAATATATATATATATATATATATCACAAGATACATATATATTTTAATACATATATTATATATTATACATCATATATAATACTGTTTGTGTTTATAAAAAGAAAATATATAGTAAAAAAAGTGAATTTAATAATTTAAATTTAATTTATATTAAAATAATAATAATAATAAACAAAAAAATAAAAAAATTGGGGGCTCGACTCTACCGAAACCCCAACTTACCTCACGTCTCCCACACGTAGCAGCGTAGGCCAGTGGATGCACTATGCTCTCCACACCCATGGGTGTGGGAGCAGAGCCCCTTTGCCACCCACTAGTAGTGGCAATAGGGGTTTGAAGCCTGTCGTCCACCACTAGTGGGTGGTGGAGGGGTTGTGCTCCCACACCAGCGGATGTGGAGAGCACAGTGCCTCCACAGGTAGGTATGGGGATGACTGTCGGGTTGTGGGACCAACTGGCAGATCCCCCCCCTTTTTGTGTATATTTGCTTTACAATGACATAAAATAGATCAAAAGAAAAAATTCTATACTCGATTAGCAAACAAAATAATTATGGATCTATCTTTGAATAGATAGATAAAAAATGAATGGCAATAAACCCTAGCTGCATATATATCATAAAATAAAATAATTCTAGTTTCTTAAAAGAAGGGTGTACCCAAATTTGAACAACAAATGGGTATTGTTTGGATTCAAAATGAGAGATTCTCTTATGAGCTTAAGAGATCTCTTGTAGATCCATACCCTCATGTACATATGAGAGCACCCAAAGAAACAAAATATTTCATCCTCATCTTCCTCTCTAATTAGCTACAAGAACAAATGAGTATTATTAGGGTTTGGAGAGCCATTTAAAATTATGCATTCTTTTATTTTTTATATTATTTCATTTCTTTTGTTTAAAATTAAGTGTTAGACTTTAGCCTAACTTAATTTTGCATAAGGAGAAATTTTAGTTTGGTAAAATGTATGATCCTTTTAAGTTAGTGATTTTCTTTAAAAATTATATATCATATTTTAATAATCGAAATCATTATCAATGTGTTAGTATTAGGAAAATTATATAGATTAAATTTAATTTTCCATTCGTAATGTTTTGTTATTGTTGCCATTAATATTATGCAAATGACTTTTATTTCCTTTAGTAAATTTTAGATAAAAAATATTAAGTTGTAAAGTCATAATTTTATAAATGGAGTTTAGGATATTAAATTTAATTAATTTAAAATTTAGCTATTTTAAATGGGAAGTTTAGTTAATAATGTTTTAAAATTTTGGGTTTATTTTCTCTTAATAAATCTAAACTCCTTATAATACAAAACTATTATGTGTAAACTATTATTTTCCTTTCAAATCACTTATTCCTTTCAAATCACTTAATAGAATATCGTGTAGAATGTTATTGTTAAAGTTTTAATTCCTTTAGTAGGAATATCTATTTATTTTATTAAAAAGTAAATTTGGATAAAGAATGGTTAAACTATGGAATTTAATATTGAATACTAGCAACCGCATCGATTCCTTATTTGATATTTTGGACTTATGTCATTTATTAAACTCAGATAATTTAAATTTTTTTAAAAAGTAAATGATGTTAGACTTTATAGCATTACATGAACGTAAATTTGATAATAATATTGAATTTAAATATTTTAAATTTAAATGAAAAACAAGTGAAAATTAAAGTTAATAAATGTTTTTTTTTTTACAAAGATATTTTAAATGTGTTATAACTCAAAGCTTTCCTTTTATTGATTAATTTTATTTCTTTTAGATTCTTAGGGTTAAACCATATTATCCTAAAACTAACTCAAGATATTTAGGGAGATGATTTCCCTTTCGTATGGCTTTTTCTTGTCGCCTAATGTCTTCCCCTATGTAAGGGATGAAGGCACGCCAACGCGTGCCTTGTGTTCCCTTACGTGACATTGGGTGACTAGCCCAAGTGAACTATCATTCTCGAAGCTTTGCATCAATGGACTTGTGAGTAACCTAGTTGTCGTCATGTGTTCGTTTAGTGTTTCAAAAAAATAAATTGTTGTGTTTATATAAATATGAAAATTAAGTGTAGGACAAAGTTTATAAATGTATTAACTAAGAATAATTTTATTGATTTTATGATTTAATTATTTCCTTTTATTGTAGGTTAAATAGGGGAAATTTATTTTATTCCCTTTAAATTCTTAGGGTTAAAACTTATTAACCTAAAACTACCTTAGAGAATTTAAGAGAGACACTCTTCTTTAGCATGGCCTATTCCTTTGTCTCCCTATGTCGACCGTCTTTTAATTAGACATTTATTAATGTCCTTCTACCCCCTTATCATTCTCTAACCCTAGTATTTCAGACATTACAATAGTTTGACAGATTAATCGAATTGAGATTAATTTGAAATAAGTGTAATTTAAGTTTTTAGTTAAAAACTAGTTAATTTAAAACTTGATAATGTTATTTTTATGGGGCCAATATATGTGGCCAGTATACTGGTCAACGTAAAAATAACATTATAGCTTAACCTACATTATGTTGGAATCTTTAGTACTCCTAGAAATTAATGAATTACTCACATAAACATTAGAGTTCTGTTTAATTAAATTTTAATAAATTTTATACTTATATATATAAGGAAGTATAGCCTTTACTCTTCTTCGACTTAATGAATGTATACTATGTCATGCTAGTAGAGCTCATTATTGTCCTTTCTAAGATGTCCATCCTTTCAAGGAAAACCTTAGTAAAGCAAAGATAGTAGTAGGATGCCTCCAGTCACACGTAATGCTTGTCGATGTAAGCGGAGACCCAGAGGTGGCCCTATGGCATTAGAGGGAGTTGAGAAGGTAGCCGAGGGAGTAGGTGACGTGCAGGGGTCCCCTTCTATGCCACCACCTAATCCCAACCAGGACATCCTTAATGCATTAGGACATCCTTAATGCATTACAGTTTTTGGCCGGTATTATTATGGATAGATTGCCTCTGGGAGGCTAGAAAGCTGAGGTCTAGGAGTGGAGTAGGAGTCCCCCACCTAGATGAGTAGAGGAGTAGGCAGATCATGGGAATGATTCTGTACACATACTAGAGCCACCACCAAAGATAGTGTTGAGAGTGCCCCGTGATACAGGGGACCATATCAGAAACCTCATACGAATTGAGCCACCACCCTTTTCAGGATCCACGGATGGGGAAGATGCTGAGGCTTGGCTTTTTAGCCTTGAGAGATGTTTTAGGTTGCGCCCTTACGAGAGTAACCTTAAGGCATGACTTGCAGTTCACATGCTGAGGGGGACTGCCTCTACATGGTGGAGTCATGAGGAATATAAGAGTCATCTTGTCATAGATACCCTCACATGGGAGACCTTCGTGGAGAGATTCTGAGCCTGATATATGTCAGAGAACTTTAGACAGTGTCACACCAATGAGTTTCATGACCTACAACAAAGAGGACTATCAGTAGCACAGTATGAGTGCAAGTTTCTCGAGCTCCTTCCTTATGTTGATTACATGAAGGATGAGAAACTCCAGGTCAACCACTTTATTAAGGGGTTGAACTATACCATAGCTGACAGAGTGTGGATGGTACCATCAGGTGACTTTCATGATACAGTTGAGAGAGCCATGATAGCTAAGGAGATCCATAATAGGTCTCATTATGCACATGATAGGTCACAAAACCATAGTTTCATACCACAGTACTCTGGTTTCTAGAAATCCCACTGGAAGGGAAATCAGGAGAACTCTAGCACACCACAGTAGTAGCAACAGTCTCAGCAAAGTCCCTGACATGATCAGGGAGCTTAGACTCATTCATTGAGAGATGACTTCAATGGATACGGTATGATAGTTGGGAAACAACAGTCCAAAAATTAGGGGAGTCAGTTCCAGGCTAGAGGACCATGTTATATATGTGGTGCCATGGGGCACATTGCTAGAGATATTCCTATGGGTCGTCCAATCGGCAGTTAGATGACGACAGCTTCAAAGCATCTTGGGAGGACTTAGCATAGATGAGAGATCAATACCCCCATCTATTTGATGAACTCCAGGAGGAAGTTCATGCCTAGGGGGGAGGATGTGAGGTCCTACCTCGACCCACCTTAGCTTGACAGTTGTTTTGACACTTGGTTTATCTCAATAATACATTGTTTAGAGACATTAAACCTATTTTGGATTATGACTTGCTATCATTAGACCTTATGAGATGTTTGTTATAGATTTATATGATGATGATGTTAGTTGTACTCTTTATATGCTTGTATTGGTTTCATGCTTACCTTATGATATATGAATTCTGAATTCTACAGTTATTACATTATCTTATAGAATAGTAAATGATGATAGTGTAATGGTTCAATGATTAACTTAGGGTTACTTGCTTATGTAAAAATTGAATGTACATTTTGATGTTGTAGAATTAGGGTATAATGTGGATTATGTTCATGATTCATGAAATGCAGTTCCTTTATATACATTGAGTTTAGATGTTATTATTTCACTTTCGATATGACTATATATGCATTGAGTTTATGAGATACTGACATCGGAATCAAGTGTGCAGGATTATGACCATGGTTGTAAATATGGGGAAATAAAGATGGATCCATGTGAAAATTAGTTTCAGCCAATGTCGGCTCTAAGAAGAGAATGACCTCGTTGTTACATGATTTTATTTGTAAATATGATGCATGTTGGAAGTTGCAATTGAAATAATTGTTGTATTGTCATTGATGTCAAACCTTAACTGGTAAGACTATTGCTACTTAGGAAAGTACTATATCTATTGTGAAAAGGGAAAGAAAGCTTGGCAACAATAGCACCTAAGGAAAGGTTGAGTTATCTTGATACTGCAAAGTGTACTTGATTATGTTGCACAATGATGAGACAATGTATTGTTTATCTTAGTAAGATTGAAGACTAAACTGGTAGGCTTAACCAAGAAAAAATGAAAAAATGATGTTTAAGCTGAGTTATGACAGAGTCGACCAAGTTAGTGGATGCTGAGCAAAAATCTAGTGTCAACCGAGTATCAGTTTATGCTGAGGAAATAGTTTTAGCAGTGATCGAGCATTTTACATGGTGACCGAGTGGATGATTACAGTATTAACTAAGCATCAACAATTTTATATTTGAAGAGAATTCTTTTTGGGGATGACATTATTTCAATTCTTGGATTATGTAAAATGTGTTGACTTTATTTATTGATTGTATGGAAGCATTTAATGCTTTGTAAAACATTTTATTGTAAATCTTTATGAGATTTGAGATGATTCTAGAAGAGGAGATGAAGAACATGAAGTGGGTAGATTCAATGAATTTGACCTAACCCTAAGATCTAAGAAGGAGATTAAGTGACAAAAGATAAGTTAACCTAACAGAGGAAAGTATTGAAGGAACCGAAGCATTAGGTATGTGGATGCATTGGTGAAGGAGATGTTGGAAGAATAGTAAAGTTTTATTGACTGTATAAGTGAAAAGGCTGAAGGAAAAAGTGTGGTGGTTGCTTGAAGGAAAGTTCCGAGCAGATCAGAAGTGGAGATGGCAAAGTTTCAAAGTCAGTAAACCAGCATTTGTGTATTGAATTGGATCTAATATTTGCAAAGTGAGTTGTATGTTTTCAGATCAATACTACTACTACTTTCTAACCATTGTAACAGTCAAAATCTTTTTAACAAAGGTTGACCTAATAGTCATATGTTAAATCTTTTGAACAAGGTTGCATTCTAATGGAGTGTACCTTTGACCAGGCTCACTTTTAACAGGGTGATTGAAATCCTTTAACCGGGTCACACTTGACAGTGTGTATTGTAACCTTTGACAAGGTTGGCTTTTAACCGAGCTCACTTCAGAAGAGTGAAAATAATAGTAGCATGTTACAAAGTGGTTTTTCCCATATTGGGTTGGTGTCAAAACTTGTGTGAATGTTTTGGTTTGAACATTTCTGTGTTTTACAAGTTAGATACAACTGGGTAGCGGACTGCTGAGTCATATGTTTCTATTATTGAATCAGTGATGACTGAGGTTGATTTGGTTGCTTGATCTGATTTAAAGAAAACTTTTTGAAGTTATTTTATACATCAGGACCTGAGAACAACCGATTCACCCCCCCTCTCTATTGTTCTAAATCATATTAACAATTGCTATCAGAGTTGTGTTGCTTATTGGTATTTTTAGAAAGCAAGTTTAAAAGGACTTGAAGCAAATGATCAAGATATATAAGGAGGTACCAAAGCTAAACAAAGATAACTTCCCTGCATGGAAAAGCTTGATGAAGCTGCATCTTGCCGGTATTGGTGATTTTGCAAAGTACTACATTGAGCATGACTATGTCACACCTGTTGCACCTTTGGCTACCGAGGAAATGAGAGCCAAGCAAGAACACAATCAGGCAATGCTGGAAATTGCATCTACCCTAAGCTATTCAAAATTTGAGGACATTAAGGACTGCACAACTACTAAAGATATGTGGGAAACTCTTGCAAAGATCTATGGCGGTGATCTATATGTACTGAAAGCTAAAGCCGAGAGTCTTAGAGGTAAGTTTGATGAAATGAGAATGAATGAAGATGAAAACATTGCACAATACTATGGTAGAATAAAAGAAGTTGTGAATGCTATTAGAGGAGCAAATGGAACTATTGATGATGAGACCATAATTGGAAAAGTATTAAGAACCCTATGTCCTATATATGCTATTAAGATCTTAGCTATTCAGGAATCTAGATGTAACTCTGCAAAGGTGCTTACTTTGGAATGTTTGATTGGCAAGATGACTGCTTTTGAATTGTCTAATTATGATAATTTCATTGTTGGTAGTATTGGAAATGTTGAATCTACTTTCAAGTCATAGTTAGTCCTGAACAAGCCTAAGAAGGAAAAAGAAAGATGCATCAGTGAAAGCGAAAGTGAAAGTAAAGATGACAGTGACACTTCTGATGAAGATCTTGAAGATCTAGAAGCTCTTATGGCTAGAAGACTGAGAAGAGGAAAAGAAAAATACAAAGGTAAACTTCCTATTATATGTTTTGCATGTAACAAGGTCGGTCATATAGCTACTAGATGTCCTGATAGGAAGGATAAAGATGAAGAAAGAAACAATAGACACAAAGATAGAAGAGATGAAAAAGGCTACCGAAGGTACAAAGACTACAAAGAAAAAGGTAAGAAATCCTGTTACATTGCTGAAGAAGAGACTGATACTGATAGTAATGATTTTGAAATTGAGGTAGTCTATGTTGCAATGAAAGATGAATCTGATGAGGATGAGAAAACTGCATTGATTTCCTATATGAACAAGAATGACAAATGGATTATTGACAATGGTTGTTCACATCACATGACTGGTGACAAAAGTAAGTTTTTGACCCTACATCATTATAAAGGTAAAAGTGTAACATTTGGTAATGATGCACCATGTCCTGTTAGAGGAAAAGGATTAATTAAACTTACTGATAAGATCTCTTGTGAAAATGCTTATTGGGTTGAAGGATTGAATTATAATATGTTAAGTGTTGCTCAGCTCAATAGAACTGGTTACCAAGTGGAATTTCATCACAAGAAAGCTAAGATATTTGATACTACTAGTGAACTGATTGGAAGTGGTGAGCAGACTAGAGGTAATTTGTTCTATCTTGACCTATCTAAAGAAATCTGTATGTTTGCACAACTTGATGACATTTGGTTATGGCATAAGAGGCTATGTCATGTTAAATTTGACAATTTGGTAGAGATAAGTAAGAAGAAGAAAGTAAGAGGCCTACCTAGATTGAAGAAACCTGAGAATGTAATGTGCAAAGAATGATAGTTAGGAAAAATGACTAAGTCAAGTTTCAAGAGCAAATCCTTTACTTCTGAACACATTTTAGATTTGGTTCACACTAACCTTTGTGGACCTATGGGCATACAAAGCTACTATGGAGCTAGATATTTTATCTTGTTTGTTGATGATCATACTAGGATGATGCATGTAATGTTTCTAAAAGAAAAATCTAATGCTTTTCAATTTTTCAAGTGGTATTTGGCTAAGGTTGAGAAGGAGACAGGTAGGAACCTGAAATGTCTTAGATCTGACCATGGTGGAGAATTTACATCAAATGAGTTTAATCTATTTTGCAATGATAGAGGAATCAAAAGATAGATGTCTGCACCTAGAACGCCTCCACAGAATGGTATAGTAGAAAGAAGAAACAAAACTATTTTGGACTATGCTAGGTCATTATTGATTGAAAAGAATGTGGCACAAAAACACTGGAAAGAAGCTATAAGTACAGCTGTTTACACTCTTAATCAAGTACATATCAAGAAAGGTACAAATCTAACACCCTATGAATTATGGTATGGGCATGCACCGAGTGTTAAATACTTTAGAATATTTGGAAGCAAGTGTTACATATTGAAAGACAATAGGAATGGAAAGTTTGATGCTAAGAGTGATGAAGGCATATTCCTAGGCTACTCCACAAAAAGTAAAGCTTATAAGTGTTTGAACTCTAACACTAACAAAATTGTGGAAAGTGTGAATGTAAAAATTGATGAGTATGTAGAAAGAAATGAGGCTGATAGCAAAAGAGAACCAAAAGATTACAGATCCTTTGTGTACATCGAGGAAATAGAAGAGGCAGGTAATAGACTTGCACCTGATGCCGAGTCTCAGGCAAGCAATGCCGAGTCTCAGGCAAGCAATGCCGAGCGACAGACAAATGATGCCGAGCATCAAGAAAATAGTGCTGAGAGAGAACAAGAACATGCTGAGCTACAAGACAATGCAGCTGAGGATCAGGAAGAGGTTGTCGATCATTCAGAAGCTGAATCTGATAATCTTGTTGAGGAACTCGATGAAATAGAAGAGAAAAATGCTGAACCTATTTTGGAAAAATATGTAAGAAGACACCACAAGCCTGAATAGATAATTGGAGACAAAGACACTGGAATTCAGACTAGAAGCAAGACAAAAGATCCAACATGCTTAATATGTGAATTTGAACCTAAGACAACTAAAGAGGCATTAGAAAATGAAGATTGGATACAAGCAATGAATGAAGAGATTGACTGGATTGAGAAGAATGAAACCTGGACTCTGGTGCCGAGACCTGCAGATAAGAATGTTATCGGGACAAAGTGGGTATTTCAAAACAAGTTGAATGAAAAAGGTGAAATCACTAGGAACAAAGCTAGACTAGTATGCAAAGGCTATGCACAAGAAGAAGGAATTGATTATGGGGAGAATTTTGCCCCTGTAGCTAGATTGGGAGGAGTAAGAACTCTTCTTGCATATGCTGCTTATAAAGATTTCAAAGTATATCAAATGGATGTCAAGTCTACATTTTTAAATGGTATACTGGAAGAAGAAGTCTACATAGAACAACCAGAAGGTTTTATTGATCCAAACAGAAGACATATGGTATGAAAACTGAACAAAGCTTTATATGGATTGAAACAAGCTCCCAGAGCATGGTATGAGTGATTGCATCACAATTTGATACAAATTGGATTTTCTAGGACAAATGACACAAGCAATCTATATATGAAAGATGAAGAAGGTAGAGGTATTTTGTTGGCCAAAATCTTTGTTGATGACATTATTTTTTGTGGACAAGATGCATTGTGTAAAAGTTTTTCACATGAAATGCAAACTGAATTTGAGATGAGTATGTTTGGTGAGATCAGATTCTTTGTTGGTTTACAAGTATATCAGATGAAGAAAGGAATTTTCATTACATAGTCTAAGTATGTTAATGAAATACTAAATTTTTTTGGAATGAATGATGCCTATCCTAGCACAAAATTAAACCTCATGCATTACAAAGATTTGAATAAATCATGCGTTAGACATCTCAAAAATGGAGCTAGAACTGGTGCATGCACTCGATGATCTTCATGCTTATACCCTTGATTATTGGCCCTGGCTGCTCCACATGGTCCCAACTGAAAGAGATCCCACAATCATGCACAAACAACTGAAAGAAAGAAGCCCAGATGACTGGAAAGTGATCTCTGAGATAACTGGAGTCTACTTTTGGACATGTTACAAAATGCCCAAAACCTAACACTTGGTTTGAAAAACTCGAAACCCAAAGTTGACGAAGTGCTAAGTCCTTTATCTCCACTACTTCGGACTTGTCAAACTTGTAGGTGGCCGAAAAACTCCTTGTGGCCAAAATGGCCAAAAATCTTGCTCTACAAAAAGGACTAAGTGTCAAAACTAAATTTTTTTGCTCACAAAATTGGCAGATCTTGGACTAGAGGTCCACTAGCTGGGAGGCACTTTTGGGTGTGCCTTCTTGAACCTATCCACTATCTCTAGCACCTCATCGAAGTCTGACATCTTGATCCCATAAAGGATCTCTTTCTTCCTATCTTTGAAGTTGATCAATTCTTTTGCAAAAGCCTTTATTTCTTCCTCTTGACTTAGCATTTTCTGAATTTCCTCCTTTTGGTAGAACATCTATTGGCGGTCTTCCTTAGACTTTACCCCTTGAAATATGCCTAGATATTGATTGATGATGTCATTTACTGAATACATGGTTTTATCATCATCTTCATCAAACAAATCCAAGTCCAATCCCTCAAAGAACCCCTACAGCTCCTTTACATAGAGTGTGCTATTATCTCTCCTCTTGTTCAGTCTCTTGAGAACCTTCTCGAATATGGCTAATGCCATAGTTATCTCTTGGATCCATTCCTCAAAACTATCCAATTCCTCCCCTCCATAGATCTTCATAAAAACCTAGAAGCACTACTTTCTTATCATCGTTAACTCATCCAACACTTTTTTCCAGCTGAGGATGGTCTCTTCTACACCATTTTCTTCACTCATGATCTCCACTAAAGAGGTTATTCCCACCAAAATATTTTGGAAGGGCCTTAAGATCCTCCTGAGAGATAAGCTAGCGAAATGCTCAAAATCTAGCTTCCATGCAACACAAGCCTCACAAAAGAATGTGGAACATATGTATCTACATCCCCCCTTTTCTCCAAAATTGCTTGTAATGAGGCTTCGGGGTTATTAGGGTCAATTGGACTCACTGTCTTCAGAATGAATTTCTTCATAGCCTCATTTTTCTCTTCCAAAGCTTTTATCTTTTCTTTGTGTCTATTCATGAATCCTAGAGCATGCTTCAAGCCCATAGTAGCCAAGGTTTTGCTACCTTCCCTAGTTGGTTCTCCCAAGTCTACTTCCTCCAATACATAATCCTTCAGAGTGATCTCATTCATGCTAACATCCATCATGGGAACAACCACCTATGATTTCCACCTCCCCATCTGGTCTTGTGTTACATAGGACATTCTCCTTTCTTGGGGATCTGGTGCCATCTAGTGGAAACCATGCCCTAGCATGGTCATGTCAACCTCATCATCAGTGTAACTCTATCCCTCGACTGCACTTCTTTGGTAAACCATGTGGGTTTTGAGAATGCATTCAATGGCTCATAGGGAGTAGCCAAAGCAGAAGAGGTTGCCAAGTGTTCTGTCCTTATTTCCTCTTGAGCTTCTTCTTCTTCTCCCATTTCCTACTCATTCCCAGTGTCTTGGTCATGTTCTACTTCATCAACAGTTTTCTACTCATTAGCTGTTTGCTCCTCAGTATCTATTTGCAATTTATCTTCTTCAATATGTGGTTCCTCTTCCACGTGTGACTCTTCCTTGTCATCTGGCTCCTCGGATCCAATATGAATTTCTTCTATCTTCTCTCCGCTAGTGACTTCAACTTCTTTCTCCAGCTTCTGCGAGCTCTGGAGCACTGACTCGATGTGAACTTGGGGAGGAATACTAAGTGGGGGAGGTGTACGAGACACAAGCGGAGTGGTTGAATGGGCTGGTAGAGGTAGAATCGAGAGGGGAACTTGAGATGAGGAAGGTTGATGAGGCAATGGGGTATTCTATATGGGAGTGGAAAGTGGAGTAGTGGGAGGCTCTTGAAGTGGAATGTTAGGAGGAGTGGAAGGATGAGGTGGAGGTGGAGGTGGAAGGGATCAAACCAATGGTACCTATGTACTTTCTTCTTCTTCCAAAGTGACCCCAACATAAGAGTCCTTTTCCAGGCATGTAGTTTCTCCTTGGTCCTCACTCACCCCAACATCATTTGGTTCCTTAGTTCCCTATTGTATATTATCTCCCATGCCGCCAAAAAGACTAGTGAAACGCATACGGGTTTGTTGCTTAGACTCCTTGAATCCATGCATCCCCACAAAATATGTGATGTTGAATTCATCATCACCTAGTGTATCCAAATTTATTGGCTCTAGCTGAGTATCCCCTTCATCATCCTTAGGATCATCATCCATTATCCTTCTTTTCTTGAAGAATCCGGCAGACCGGGTCCTCCTACTGAGGGGAACTTCATCCAGTTGATCTTCATCATCCTCCACTAGGGTATCCAAATTTGTGGGTGTTGAGCCTCTCTTCATCTTGTATACATGACCCTTGATGACTCTAGATGGCTTGGGCCCTATGATTTTAAATTTCATTTTCCTTTCTGAGCTTGGAGAATCATGGTCACTCGGTGAAGATGCTTCTGGTGGTGTAATAATCTTGGTCATCCTGATTTTCACCTTCTTGGAGTGCGTAGCCAGACCATATGTGGTGGGACACTCATGTCGATACATAGTCTCTGGTTTCAGAGGGGCAGCCTCTTTGAACTATGGTTTTAGTATCTTCTCTCCCTTCTTCATCTTTTCTCGAGATGGTTTCTTGGGGAGTTGCTTCATGGGGAGTGGTTGCATCGAGAATGATGAGAAATCCAAGACTTTATTAGTTTGATCACATGCCGAGCTCTAAAATCCATGCTTTCATTCTCATCTTGATCTACCTCTGCATTTAGAATGGCCCTATTGTTTACCTTGTCTGTGTTATATATAGAATCCAAAATCTTATTTGAGTCAACATCTACCACCTTCTATGGAATTCTCAGGGAAAGGGCACCTCCAGACTCATTCGGCAATAATAATAGACTCTTACCTCATAATCATCTACATAATTGGCCCAATGGTCCTCAACATGCGGCTCATGGATGTAGTGTCTCCCCATTATGTGGCTATAGGTACCAATGGGGTCAAAATGTGGCCTCACTAGGTTGTAAGTTGCCAGTGGGAATTCATCCCATTCTCATGTCAATGACTTGCAGACCTTCATGTCAAGTACACAGTGGGGACTGATTGAAATAGGAAAGTCCTAGCAATGTTTCTTCTTGTGTTTGATATGCTCATGGGCATCAGACAACTGACTTGCAATCTCTAGTAGAACTACCTAGTCAGAAGGGTACCTTGGGAGCTTCTTGGGTGCCAAAGTGGTTCTGGCCACCCGAATGTATGTGAACGTTTGAAATTGAATATAAAATTCCCCAATGGTCTTCACTTTAGCCGTTGCTTCTACTGATAACCTTTTAGCATAGTCACCCTCAATGGAGTGGATGATTACAAAAATGAAGGCATCATTGACTATTCTGAACTCTGGGCTATTATGTCTAAAGAACTCCTTTCTCACCAATTGAGGGTACAAAGTAAATGGCCATGTGCTTGGTTCCCCAATATTTCCCACTTTAGTTAATCCTGGATATACTGCCCTAGCGGCTAGTAAGTACATGACATAGGATGTCATGTAGAAGTGGTGGTCTATTTTCACCCGAATCAAATGTTCATCCAGCTAGTCACTTAGAATAGCTTCCCAATCAAACCTTGCTTGTCTTTCTTTTATTTTTTGGATCAAGAAGATCATCCAGTGCTCCAATTGATGGGACTTAGGTAGTTTGTATACCCTACTTATCATTGTTATGGTGGCCTATATATCCTCTTTCATGTAGCCTCTCCTCATGTCAATCTTATCCAATCTATTCTTTGGCAATGGCTGCATTAGGTACTCATTGTTGACGATGTTATGAGCCCTCTACACAGCTTTGTTGTAGAACTCCATACCCTTGTTGATATTGAAATTGAAGAACTTGTCTACCCCTTTGTGTAGATGGAAGACATCTTCAATATTGTCAGGCCATAGGTCCTGGACAACTTCTCCAAGGCCATTCTTGACCATGCACTCATCTGGCACGTAGTTACTGGCAAGTGTGTTAATTAGGTCTACTGACTAGATTGAGACTAGGTGTGCCACCACATTCACCAAGGAATAGTTGATTAATAAAGTGCAGTCCTCTGAATGGCCCACTAGCTGAGCACACTTATTAAGGTACTCATTCCAACTAACATTCCTGATATCTATATCGGTTATTCGTGCATGCAAATCAGTCACCTTGGACAGTGGATGGTATCCTTTGAACTGATACTTCATTGCTGAAGATGCCAGTACTTTGTTAGCCATATCTACAGAGGGGACAAGACATGAATGAGGAACAGGATGAGAGAAAGAAAACCCCAAAAAAACAATGTTAATTTCCAAAATAAATAAATAAACATATAAGTGACTTTGGCCCTTTCGGACTTTTCGAGTAATCGGTCCTACGAAAGTCTGAAAGGTTTGAAAGAGGTGAAAAGGGGTGGACTAAAGGATCCTTTTGATGAACTGGAGCATTCAGAGGTGATGAACACCGAAAGGCTAACAAGCCTAAAAATGGGCGCAAAGGCTGAAAGGCCAAAGAGATTTCTGGTAGGGCTCAGTCTGAGGACAAATATTTTTGGCGAGTGAAAATGCTGACACGTCCATAAAATATGAAAACAAAGGATTGTAGGTCATTCACTTTGGTTGTTCAGAGATTAGGAATGTTTGGGTGTGCGCCAACACTGAAATGCCAAAATAGAGGTGGCACTTAGAGTTTTTTAATCATTTGGTGAGCGCTCCAAAATTTTCAGACCCTGAAGGTCCGAAACTAGGGTTTACAGTCAGACTCAAAAAGTGATTCCAACGGCGAGTTTGACCAAAAACTCACCTAGGGATGCAAGGAGACTACCTTAAAAACCCTTAGGGCTGAAAAAGGACAACTCAAAGCAACCTAGACATAAGAACCAAGCTAAAAAGGCCGAAGATGCAAAACCCTAAACCTAGGACGAAACAAGAAAGCCAAAAAAAAAAAAACGCTAAACTAAAACCCAAAAAGAGGGGAAGAAACCTCCTACCTAGGAGATGAAGAACTCGACGACGACCAGCAAAGAGGTAGGATCCAAGCAATGGAAAGGCAACAAGTGATGAAAAAGTGGGCAGAAGGTGGAGGAGCAAAGTGCAAAGTGAGGGTTTGAAAAAACCTTCGCACCTTTTATAGGCTTCTTGGGGTTGCTGATGCAAGCGGCCTGCGAATCGGCCTTTTAGCCTTTTTAGGGGTCTCAGACCTTCGAAAGGCTGACAACCCCAAAAGGTTGACTGCTGCGAGAGTTAGACTTTCAGGGGTGTGGACCACCAAAAGGTTCAAGAAAGGGTCAGCGGGAAAGCCAAGGATATGCTTCTCGCTCCACCGGGCCTTTCGCACTTTCAGACCTCCGAAAGTGCGATAGGACGACAAGGCTGAAAAGGCCGAAAACTAGGAAAAACTAAGGACAAAAACCTCTAAAGATGACAAAAAAAAAGACAAGGAGAAAGCAGAAGGGGGCCCCCTGAAGCCATAAGGGCCATTAGGGGAGCATGGTTGTGGGACCGCAACAAATAGCTCAAACAAAGAAAAGAAAATGACCGAACTTCCAGAGCTAGTCTGTTTGGAGACAACCTCGATTTGTAGTGAGCCTAGAATGAAGATCTTCAGATTGAGTATGTTCCTTATCATCACCAAGGTTGAGAAAACCATAACGTCTACATCTAGTGTGTGAGAGCGTGAGTTCAAATTTCCCAGGAAACCCTTGTTGTGAGCTCCCATCGATGATCAACCCATCATTGCCAAATCACTACCCATCAATTAGAAGTTGGGCATAAGCCAATTTAACCTTAATCTATTGCCAGGTAGGCATTGATAGCCCTAATAGAAGTTGTTAAACTCACCCTTTCACGACTATAGACGAGCTTTGGCAGAAGTGCTTAGACTTCATAGGAGGGCTCTTAGACTCAATTTGCTTTAAGTTTTAGACCAATTCCTTTGAGAGTATCCATTCATCAACAAATTTTATTCAGTGTGGACCACTTCAATGCTCCTTGTAGCTTTATAAAAACCATGTCTATCGCTCTTTTGTCATTTTTTGGAAAACTGGGGCAGCGCTTAGACTGTGCTATCCTGGTATCGAGCATTTCTTTGTTTATCTCATCTTTATGCGTTCCTCCCTTTTATTTTATTTCTCTTTTCTTTTAGTCTGCATTTCAGTCAGGGAAGGGTTCTGACTTTCAAGCTTCCTTCATGACTGTGGGCATTTCCTGGTGCAAATTGGAATCTTACCTTGAGAAGCTCGTGGCTCAGAGTCCCCTTTTGTTTAAATGTGTTCCAGTGTTGAGGATGGTTGATTCTGGTAGGCTCCTCGAGGAGTCTGAAAAGGAATAAACTTTCCTCTAATCCCTATCTTTGACTCACTACAAAATGGAACCACTTCCATAGTCTAGACCATGGGAAGCTTTACTCATGCCTGGGCTACCTGAATGAGCCACTAAAATTGAAAGCACTAACCTCCTGCAAACAAAAGACCCAAAGAAAAGACATAGATGATAGGATTGACCCAAAACCGAAAAAAAAAAAAAATAGTACAACAATATAAAGTAAAGTACAAAATACCAATCAAGACCAAAAATAGTGCTTTAGAAATTTGCCATTGATTGGTAACGGGACCAATTCTCCATCAAGAGAACTAATTCGAAAGGTATTTTCTCCTAGGATCTCAGTGATTTGGAATGGACCTATCCACAGACGTTGGAATTTGGTGTGGCTGCCTGGTTTTTCTTTTGCTTTGTCCCACATTAGAACCAGATCAAAAATTCGGAAAGCTTTTACAGTTGCTCTTTTGTTAAACCATCGCTTGACAACAGCCTGGTGTTTGGCTACATGTTCTAGGGCCATAGTTCATTTTTCTTCAAGGTTCAACAAATTCATGAGGTGAATCTACACCCATTCCTCACCCTCGACGTATTGATCCATGAATCTTAAGATTGGTATTTTCAGGTTCATTGGAAAGATGAGTTGTAAACCATACACCAATTGGTAGGGAGAGGTCCCTAGGGCATTCTTTACTCTGACACGATCTATCCATAGAGCATATTTCAACTGGGTGTGCCAGTCTCTGGGATTGTCATCCAACAGACATTTGATTACCATTGTTAGGTTCTTGTTGGTTGACTCAGCAAGTTCGTTCCCTTGCAGGTAGTAATTGGATGAGAATTTTAGAATTACCTAGTTCTCGAAGGCCCATTGAATGAGACTCGCAAATGAAAAGTAGGGAGCATTATCACATACTAGGAAAAAAAGGCATGCCAAAGCTCATGATAATGAACTCTTCCAAGAATTTGGTGATCACCTCAGTGGTGAAATTTTTCATAACTCGTGCCTCTGTCCAGCACGTACAATAATTAGTTGTAATCAAGATGTATTGGTGGCCTGCCGAGGATGCAAGATTGATGATTCCTACAAAATCTAGCCCCCATTGGGTGAATGGATGCACTTCATACACCGGTTGTAAGGGCATTGTTGGATGTCTTTCTTGAATGGCGTTGGTTTAGAAAACATGGAAAGAGCGCACATGCTCATGAGTATCTTCAAATAGATTTGGCTAGTAATAGCCGAATCTTAGTATCTGATGAACCATAGCTTCCACCGAACCATGTCCAGTACCATACTTGTCATGAAATTCTGTGAGAACTAGCTCAGCTTCTATTTGATCTAAACATCATAGATACAACCCATCGTAATTGTGTTTGTAGAGTTTCCCATTTTTTAGCATGTATGAACTGATCTTATTCTTCAATGGTCTCCGTTGGGAACCATTCAATCCTTCTGGACAAAAATTTTGCAACAAGTAGTAAACTATGTTTTGATATCATATGTTAGTGACTATTCCTTCATTAATGTACACTTGGCACACCAACTCTTGTTCTATTTCTACCATCATCTTGGTGAGGCCTTAACCCCTCACTAGTTTCATTGGTTGGATCTCAATGTCAAACTCCTACAATATTGCCATCCATTTCCCTCTTCATTCCCCGAGTTCATTTTGCATTAGTAAGGATTTGACTGCTAGATCTGGGACAATAGCAACAACCTTACTCCGTAAAATGTAGTGCCTAAATTTCTTGATAGATTTGACCAAGGTGAAAGATTGTTTATCCAAATTAGGATATTTGAGTTCTGCGTTCTTCAATGGGTAGCTCATGAAAGCAATCAGCCTTTCATCTTCACCTTCCTTCTTCTGTGTGAGGATTCCTACACATGAATGTTCTAAAGAAAATGAGTACACTTCAAATGGTAGAAGATAATCAGGACTGACCAAGACTGGAGTAGTGGCAATGGATGTCTTGATTTCTTTGAAGGCATCTTTAGCCGAAGTGTTCCATTCAATTTTAGCATCCTTCTTCAACATATCATTTAAGGGACGCACTATCTCTGCAAAATCACTGATGAATTTCCTGGCAATGGATTTCTTGATTTCTTTGAAGGCATCTTTAGCCAGAGTGTTCCATTCAATTTTAGCATCCTTCTTCAGCATATCATTTAAGGGATGCACTATCTCTAAAAAACCACTGATGAATTTCCTGAAAAATTTTATTTGCCCAAAAAAGGACTTCAATTCCTTCCTACTATTTGGTGGAACCAACTTAAGGATAGCTTCAACCCTTTCAGGGTTAATTGAGATGCCTGTCTCAGATATAATGTGCCTGAGAATTTTGCCTTGAGTCACCCCAAAAATGCACTTCTTAGGATTCAAAGAAATCCCATAACATTGACACCTCTTCAAAACTTTCCACAAATATTCGATGTGGTCTGCCCGGTTCCTAGAGAAAACTATGAGGTCATCCATGTATATAAAAATGCACTTGTTGACCAGACCCTTGAATGCCTCATCCATAGCCTATTGGAAAGTATCTCCTACGTTGATCAGACCAAAAGACATGCGGCGATAGGCAAATGTTCCCCTTTGTAGTGAAGGCCATTTTTAGGCGGTCTTCTTCCTTCACCATGACTTGGTTGTATCCTAAGTATCCATCCAGAAAGGACATCATTTGGGAACTGTTTACCACCTATAACACTTCATCTAAGGAAGGCAAAGGATAACTTTATCCTTCTGAGATGTTTTGTTCAAATTTCTAAAATCCACGTAGAGCCAGACTTCCCTACTTTTCTTCCTTACAGGGACAAGATTAGCGACCCAAGTTGAATGTCAGATGGGAAAAATTATCTTGGCATCAAGCAACTTCTGCACTTCTTTTTGAATTACTATCTCAATCATGGGGTTTACTGGCCTTTGTCTTTGGTGAAAAGGTTTAGCATCTGGGTTCAACAGGATGTTGTGGACAATAACAGTAGGATCATAGGATTTCAGATCCTCATAGCACCATGCTATGATGTTTTTGTATTCAGTGAGTAGCTCGACCATCTGTTTCTTTTCATCAGGCATGCCAACTTTTCCTATACAAACCTCCCTGGGTTCGAGCTCTGTTCCTAAGTTGTAGAGTTCACAATCATCTCCACCTACTATTGGTATTTTCTGTCTCTCCTGAGCATGTTCATCTTTGTCAAAAATTCTCTCTAGAGCCACCATACCTTTCGGAATGGAATTGGTTTTCAAGTTCAAAATCCCTAAGTCATCGGACTTCTCTATTTCATCTTCTTCTTCATCAATGCTCTACTTGTCAAAGATCCCTGCATTCATAATGAATTCTAAGATTTGTTGATCATCTTGAAATACCTGGAAGTTTTTTATGTTGTTAGGAACGACTGGTACAACCATGAGTTCTACAGAGAATTTCTTCAATTTGGACTTCTCTAGAGGTTGTAGGGAGCTTGCAGACACTGCTAAAGCATTGGCAACAATATTCTTTCTCCTCGGGATGCTTTGAATGTTAAAGGCTTCAAAGTCTTTGATTAGGTCCCAGATGCGGCTGCAGTACGAGACTAATCATTTGTCTATGTAGGAATACTAGCTCTTGATCTGTTGGACTATCAATTGTGAGTCACCTTGCACTATTATTGCTTTCACTTTCTTCTCATGTGCCAGGAGGAGACCATGAGTTAGAGCCTCATACTCGGCAACATTGTTGGTGTAGTAGAATTGCAATCGGTAAGCAACATAATATGAACCCCCATGAGGGTTAACTAATTTGATCCCAGCTCCTTCTCCCAGCTTGCACTTGGAGCCATTGAATCAAAGTTTCCATATTGTATGATTTTGTTAGAAGATGTCTTGACTTGGGGTTACAGGGTTACTCCTGGGAGAGGGGTCTCGATTCGTGGTTCTACAGGGGCCGTAAGCGATGATAGACCTTCTCCACTTGGAATTTTTGTCTCTCCTTTATCTAAGACTTCTCTTTTTGAAAGGGGAGCCCACTTCATCTTTTTTTTATTCTTGATATCATGCCAAACTTCATGGGATAGAGGCGAGCAATCATCATTAGAAGAGCTCCAGTCCTCTTGTATAAAGCGTTCCATCATAGGGCCTTGAGGTTCTTCCCTGACTGGAGATTCCTCCTCACTTGAATTAGTTGTTGGATTCTTAGGAGGATTGGATACGTCTGATATCTAGTTAATAACTTAGACCATGACCTCTTGGAAGCTCTAGCATGTGAACTCCGAATGGTTTGTCTGATGAAGATGACAATACCTGGGTAGCATCAGTATGTTGGGGTTAGCGTCTAGGCCCAAATGTCTCATGTTCTTTGTCATACCATTTATGAATTCTGCTAGAATTTCCTCAGAGACTTGAGCATCTATGAAACCTTGAACGAGGCTATTGTCAAAGTCTTCTCCCTCCTTGAGCTGAAATGTGAATGCCTTGTCAAAATGGTACACTCCCAGGTCAGCTTGTGAGAACAAAACTTCATTCAGGGCATTGTACGTTGTTATCATTTGTTTGAGCTTGGGCTCTGCATCTATCTTAATCTAGTTATTGAGCCCCTTCCATGGCAACCAAAGTTAGGTGAAGTCCATGGGGAACCACCCTCTCAAAGATCAAGTCCATTCTCAGCTGAGTAGCATGCCATAAGTCTCAGGGATATCTACCACATGAACATCAATGCAGCCCTAGATCCTAGGATTGGTTGTTAGCTCAATACGTGTGTCTTTCAAGACCCCAATGACTTTGACTTCTATTTTGTCAAGCTAGATCACCACATGATTCATTGGCTAAGGATTCATCCCTACCCTCTGACATATAGATAATGGCATCACATTACACAAAGCACGTGAGTCAATTAAGAAATTATGTAGGTTCTTCCCAAATATTTTGAGGCTAAGTAGGGACGGGGGCACTTCTACCCTATCCTTGAACATGGTCAACATTGCGTCAGCAACATTTACGCTAGATACATTCTTGGCATTATTGGTGGGTGAGGCTGACTTGGAATGATCCAAAGACTTTAAGAGAGCTTCTCTTTGAGTAGGACAACTCAGCAACATATCATACATCAACATATTCATTCTAACTTTCTTTAGTTCCTCTACAGTGCTGTATTTTTCATTTTCCCAGACTGGATTTCTCAACACAGTAGGTGGCTACTATGTTGTCTGAACAAAAGTAGCGCCATGACCCTTTGGAGGCGTAGGATTGTTACCAGCCTTCGGATCAAGTGGGGTAGGCTGCATCCCTAGAGGAATGCCATCTGTCAAAGGCTCTCTTTGGCTCCTTAAGATATAGGCATTTCTATTGTTGTTCTAGAAGGCATGGACTTCAGAATACTCTGATTGGTCTTCTTGGTTAAATGGGAAGACAAACTCTTCCTTTGAAGCGTTATTGGCTGGAGTTCCATTTGATGAAGATGGATCATATGACTCAAATGCCATGGCACTGAAATGAGCCTGAGAAATCTTAGGATCCTGAGTTTGTTGATTGTCCAATTGCACAATTCCTTGAATGCACGGATGTGTTCTTCCACTGTCCTGGATTCTCCATAGATGAAACATGGGCAAAATTTCTCAGGATTTTTGGGTAGTTGATGGAGCTATCCCTACAAGTTTAGTGGTGAACCTTGAGCATTTGCAAAAAATGCCATTGGGGCTGGTGGTGAAGGAGCAGCAGGTGAGGCAGCAATGGTTTGAATATGAGGAAGATTTGGATGATCCGAAGTATCCTCTCCGTGCTTGGTTATGCTAATGTGAGATCTGCAAAACTCTGTAAGTTCAAGGAACTCCCCTTTGTTAGGTGAATATCTAAGGACTCATTGAAATCTCTCAGGAGAGAATGGTTTGATATTTTAGGGTCTCCCTTTTGAGGGACCTCCTTCTAGCACCACTTCTATTGAGCATCATTTTTACACGAAGACAACGGCTAGGAATTTGCATGAACAACTTCCCCTCTTGGACGATTGATGGAATCAATCTCAAGGTTCCTTCTGGCTGGGTCTTAACCACTTGGATATCTCAACAGAAGACAAATTTGTATTTGTTAACAAGGAGGCCTTTGTTGGTTCTTCTCTCAAGGGAAACTACAAAAAAAACTTTAGAAAACTGTGATATCTCTTTTTTTGCCATGATTTTTTAGATTTAAAGACGAAAGAAATGATAATTTAATTGATCTACTAAAACTAACTTGCAAAGAGGGTTAGAAAAATGAGAGGTAATGAGAGATTTCAAGGAAATTGTTGAAAAGAAACCTAGTGGACATATGCTAGCAATCACACCACTAGGCGAATTAAATAACCAAGAAGAAAAGAAAACCCACACAATAGAAATCAGATCATGTCACAATCTTCAGCTGAAAGAATGCAATCATCAACTGAATCAAACAATGCAGAGGTAAGATAAGTCAAAACTCATCAAATCATGAAGCCAGTCTAGATGTACGCACCTGTGAGACAAGTTAATCTTCAAGCATCAAAGGATAATCTTCTCAAGGAATTTGTCACAACATAGCAATGTAATACTAGCAAACACCAAACTAAAAGATCGCAGACCTAGAATCATTAAACAACCAATTGGATCTTTGAAATAAAGAATGAGAAAATCACACATTCACAAATTTTGCATAGATAGCAAATAAATCACACCATAAATGAAGCACCAATTGTATTTTTTGTATTAATCATCAAGTCGACCCTCATTACATCATTTTATTACAATTTATAGAGCTTTGCTCTTATTTTCGTAGCTAGGGATTCGTTGCAACTAAAACTTGAAAGTATATCTAAACTAGAGCTTGTATTAAAGAAACTACTTCTAAAGCTTAGCTAAGCTATCCTAGCACAAAATTAAACCTCATGCAATACAAAGATTTGAATAAATCATGCATCAAACATCTCAAAAATGGAGCTGGAACTGGTGCATGCACTCGATGATCTTCATGTTTATACCCTTGATCATTGGCCCCGGCTTCTCCATGTGGTCCTAACTGAAAGAGATCCCACAATCATGCACAAAGAGTGTGCTATTATCTCTCCTATTGTTCAGTCTCTTGAGAACCTTCTCGAATATGGCTAACGTTGTAGTTATCTCTTGGATCCATTCTTCAAAACTATCCAATTCCTCCCCTTCGTAGATCTTCATCAAAACTTGGAAGCACTGCTTTCTTATCATCGTTAACTCATCCAACACTTTTTTCCAACTGAGGATGGTCTCTTCTACACCATTTTCTTCACTCATGATCTCCACTAAAGAGGTTATTCCCACCAAAATATTCCAAAAGGGCCTTAAGATCCTCCTGAGAGATAAGCTAGCGAACTGCTCAAAATCTAGCTTCCATTCAGCACAAGCCTAGACAAAAGAATGTCAAACATCTGTATCTACATCCCCCCTTTTCTCCAAAATTATCTGTAATGAGGCTTCAAGGTTATTATGGTCAATTGGACCCGCTATCTTTAGAATGAATTTCTTCATAGCCTCATTTTTCTCTTCCAGAGCTTTTATCTTTTCTTCATCTGTATTCATGAAGCCCAGACCATGCTTCAAGCCCAGAGTAGCCAAGGTTTTGCTACATTCCCTAGTTGGTTCTCCCAAGTCTACTTCCTCCAATACATAATCCTTCAGAGTGATCTCATTCATGCTAACATCCATCATGGGAACAACCACCTGTACTTTCCACCTCCTCCTCTGGTCTTGTGTTACATAGGACATTCTCCTTGCTTGGGTAACTGGTGCCATCTAGAGGAAAGTGTGCCCTAGCATGGTCATGTCAAACTTATCATCAGTGTATACTCTAACCCTCGGCTGCACTTCTTTGGTAAACCATGTGGGCTTTGAGAATGCTTCCAATGGTTCATAGGGAGTAGCCAATGTAGAAGAGGTTTCCAAGTGTTATGTCCTTATTTCCTCTTGAGCTTCTTCTTCTTCTCCCATTTCCTGCTCATTCCCAGTGTCTTGGTCGTGTTCTCCTTCATCAGTAGTTTTCTACTCATCAATCATTTGCTTCATAGTATCTATTTGTAGCTTATCTTCTTCAATATGTGGTTCCTGTTCCACCTATGACTCTTCCTTGTCATCTAGCTCCTCAGATCCAATATGAATTTCTTCTATCTTCTATCCGCTAGTGACTTCAACTTCTTTCTTCAGCTCCTGCGAGCTCTAGGGCACTGACTCAATGTGAACTTGGGGAGGAATAATGAGTGGGGGAGGCATAGGAGACACAAGGGGAGTGGTTGAATGGGTTGGTGGAGGCAAAGTCAAGAGGGGAACCTGAGATGAGGAAGGTTACTGAGGGAATGGGGTATTCTGTACGGGAGTGTAAAGCAGAGTAGTGGGAGGCTCTTGAAGTGGAATGGTAGGAGGAGTGGAAGGATGAGGTGGAGGTGGAGGTGGAATAGATGAAACCAATGGTACTTGTGTACTTGCTTCTTCTTCCAAAGTGACCCCAGTAGAAGAGTCCTTTTCTGACCCTGCAGTTTCTCCTTGGTCCTCGCTCACCTCAACATCATTTGGTTCCTCAGGTCCCTGTTGTATATTATCTCCCATACCACCGAAAAGACTAGTGAAATGTATAGGGGTTTTTTTCTCAGACTCCTTGAATCCATGCAACCCAAAAAATTATATGATGTTGAATTCATCATCACCTAGGGCATCCAAATTTATTGGCTCTACCTGAGTAGCCCCTTCATCATCCTTAGGATAATCATCCATTATCTTTCTTTTCTTCAAGAATCCCATAGACCGGGTCCTCCTACTAAGGGGAACTTCATCTAGTTGATCTTCATCATCCTCCACCAGGGTATCCAAATTTGTGGGTGTCAAGCCTCTCTTCCTCTTGTAGACATGACCCTTGATGATTCCAGATGCCTTGGCCCTATGATTTTAAATTTCATTTTCCTTTCCAAGCTTGGGGAATCATGGTCACTTGGTGAAGGTGCTTTTGGTGGTGCAATACTCATGGTCATCCTAGTTTTCACCTTCTTGGAGTGCATAGCCGGACCATATGCAGTGGGATGCTCATGTCGATACATAGTCTCTGGCTTCAAAGGGGAAGCCTCTTTGAACTGTGGTTTTAGTATCTTCTCTCCCTTCTTTTCTCAAGATGGTTTCTTGGGGAGTTGCTTCATGGGGAGTGGTTTCATCATAAATGGATGAGCAATCCAAGACTTTGTAAGTTTGATCACATGTCGGGCTCTAAAATCCATGCCATCGTTCTCATCTCGATCTACCTCTGCCTTTAGAATGGCCCTGTTGTATAACTTGTTTGTGTTATATATAGAATCCAAAATCTTATCTAAGTCGGCATCTACCACCTTCTATGGAATTCTCAAGGAAAGGGCACCTTGTGCCAACTCCAGACTCATCCAGCAATAATCAAGGACTCTTACCTCATAATCATCTACATAATTGGCCCAATGGTCCTCAACATGTGGCTCATGGACGTAGTGTCTCCCCATTATGTGGCTATAGGTATCAATGGGGTCAAAATTTGGCCTCACCAGGTTGTAGGTTGCCAGTGGGAATTCATCCCATTCTCTAGTTAATGACTTACAGATCTTCATGTCAGGTACATAGTGGGGACCGATTGAAATAGGAAAGTCCCAGCAATGTTTCTTCTTGTGTTTGATATGCTCATGGCATCGGACAACTACCTTGCAATCTCTAGTAGAACTACCCAGTCAGAAGGGCACCTTGGGAGCTTCTTGGGTGCCAAATTGCTTCCAGCCACCCGAATGTATGTGAATGTTTGAAATTGAATATAAAATGCCCCAATGACCTTCACTTTAGCCTCTACTTCTGCTGATAACCTTTTAGCATAGTCACCCTCAATAGAGTGGATGATTGCAAAAATGAAGGCATCATTGACTATTCTGAACTCTGGGCTATTATGTCTAAAGAACTCCTTTCTCACCAATTGAGGGTACAAAGTAAATGGCCACGTGCTTGGTTCCCTAATATTTCCCACTTTAGTTAATCCCTGATATACTACCTTGGCGGCTAGTAAGTACATGATATAGGATGTCATGTAGAAGTGGGGGTCTATTTTCACTTGAATCAGCTCTTCATCCATCTGGTCACCTAGAATAGCTACCCAATCAAACCTTGCTTTTCTTTCTTTTATTTTCTGGATCAGGAAGATCATCTAGTGCTCCAATTGATGGGACTTAGGCAGTCCATATACCCTACTTATCATTGTTATGGCGACCTATATATCCTATTTCATGTAGCCTCTCCTCATGTCAATCCTGAAGGTTTGAAACTAGGGTTTATAGTTAGACTCGAAAAGCGAGTCCGACGATGAGTTTGACCACAAACTCACCTCAGGATGCAAGGAGACTACCTTGACAACCCTTAGAGCTGAAAAAGGCCAACTCAAAGCAACCTAGACCTAAGAACCAGGCTGAAAAGGCCGAAGATTGAAAACCCTAAACCTAGGATGAAACAAGAAAGATGAAAACAAAAAGATGCTAAATGAAAACCCAAAAAGAGGGGAAGAAACCACCTACCTAGGAGACAAAGGACTTGACGATGACTAGCAAAGAGGTAGGAGCTAAGTGATGAAAAGGAAACGAGTGGTGAAAAAGTAGGCAGAAGGCGGAGGAGCGAAGTGCAAAGTGAGGGTTTGAAAAAACCCTCGTGCCTTTTATAGGCTTCGTAGGGTTGCTGACACAAGCACCCCACGAATTGACCTTTCAACCTTTTCGGGGGTCTCGGACCTCCGAAAGGCTGACAACCCCAAAAGGTCAACTCCCATGAGAGGCAGACTTTCAGGGGTGTAGACCATTGAAAGGTCTGAAAAAGGGTCAACCGGAAAGCCAAGGATACACTTCTCTCTCCACTGGGCCTTTCTCACTTTTGGACCTCTGAAAGTACGATAGGGCGACAAGGCCGAAAAGGCCAAAAACTAGGAAAAACTAAGGTCAAAAACCCCTGAAGATGACAAAAAATGAGACAAGTAGAAAGAAGAAGGGAGGGCCCTGAGGCCATAAGGGCCATTAGGGAGTGTAGTTGTGGGACAACAACAGGATCAATTATGAATTCCTATGTGCAAGCTTGGGGATGGGAGTAATATTGTGATTGTTCATGTCTCAAAATGTTGAATGTATGTTTTATGTGTGTAGAATGTTTGTAACCTATCCATTTTTGTTTCCCCTAGCTTGGGGGTGATCATGAAATGGCCTAGGCTGGAAGGTGAGCATCCATGGTCATGTGAAAAAAGTTGTTGTCTTGCAGGTTTTGCTTACATGCTGTGAAGATGAAGTTCAAGTTTGAAGTTTCAAGTAAAAGTTGAAAAATTTAAAGAAATGTTTTAAGTGTATTAAGCTTAAGTGATCTTGCTCTACTCATATTATTTTCTAAGATATTGTAATTGTAAAAGAGAAAAGGTTGTAATTAAGGCTTATATTTTATCCTCTTGGAAGAAGGTTTTATTACTAGTTGAATTTCAAATTTATTTTTTACTAAAATTATTGCTTCTTTAAAAGTTAAATTTACTCCATCTATAATTGAATTTTAAATCAATTTCCTACATTTATGTTACATGAAATTGTCATGGTCTGAGAATGTTTAGTTTAAGAAGTGATTTAAAATCCTGCATAATCTATGTAGTTGGTATGAAGAGGATAAATATATAAGTAAACATTGTCTGAATAATTCTGTTAAATGAATTACATTCCCTGCATTGTATATGATGTTAAAGTTAAGAGAATTATTATTCACTTCATTTTCTTACAAATTTTGTGTTAATTATGTATTGAAATTAAAGTTTTAATGTTAATCTATCATTTAAGGTTCTTTTTTTCTATTCCTTCCATTTGATTTAGAAATTCCTGTTTAAATAAAAAAAAGGGGTAATATTTTTACGAACATTAATATGGGAGGAAAACTGAACATTAGGACTTTATTAAGAGGTAATTATGTTGTATTTTTCCCAGTGGATTTTTGGGCATTACATGTTTTGAAATGAATGATTGAAAACTCATTTGTTTAACTTTTGATTTGTTCTTTTGAAGACAAAAAAGCTTTTTAAAAAGAGATTTTTGTGCAAGTATTTTAACCTTTGCATTCAAGATTTGTGTCTTTGCCTTTAGGAACTTGATTTTATTTTGAGATGAAATGAAAATTATTTGATTCCAAATAGGGCATTCAAGATTGTGTTGGCTTTAGAATTGAAAAAAATAACTTTTGATTAGATTGTGATTTCTTTCCTTTAGAAACTTTCAATATTTTGGAGCTCTAAATTGCATTTTTTCAGCCCAAAATGAGGTTCCTAGATTGATTTGATGCATGAAAACTTAGGAAACATTCAAGATTTTGCCCCAAGATAATTGTTCATATCAATAACAAAGCTTTGGGACTTAATTTGGAAATTTTAGGAACCTTTAGGAATGTTTAGGAACCAATTAGGAAAGATTTAGCAAAGACTTGGTTGATTTTTCTTCCTAGTTTGCATAAGACTTTAACAAAACTTTGAGATATTGCAAATGAAGTTTATTTTGGCTTTTATGGATGCATTGAGTTTTATTTAGGACCATTTGAATTCATTTAGGATTTATTTTAAACCCATTATATTTGAAATACAAATTTGAAGTTCTTTTTAAGCACCCAAAATGTGAAGTGTTCCTAACTTGCATATATGACCCTTAAAACCCTAGATTTGCATGTTTTGAAGTTATTTTTATCCAACTGAAAGACCTTAGAAATGATTTTGATTTCTTTTAGGACCAATTAAGAAGGTTTTAAGTTGATTAGGACTAGGTAGGAACAAATAAGAAAGATTTGTAGATTCTTTGATTTTAAGGCATTCAAGAGCGTGTTTAGTGTTCATTTTAAGCAACCAATTGAAATCTTTGAAGTTCCTAATTAGCCAAAAAAATTTATGAGACTTAAGGATTTAGGTTTATAGTGATTTTTATTCCTTCCAAGTGTACCTACAAAAAAAAGTGTTATAAACTTGAAAAACAGAGTCAAAAGGGCCTTAAAAACCCCCAAAATCCAACTTTTCTTTGGCCTAAGGCCTTACAAGACCCCCATGTTTCCCATATGCATAAATAGGGTAGGGTATTCTGAGGTCTTTACTCATACAAGTATTGGGTAGGCCTATTATGAGTAAGGATTCTTTACAGTACGAGCAAACAGGGCCAATGGGCCAAAAACAAGCCACAAAGGCCTAAAAAGACCCCATACGAGTGATGGGTGGTCCTAGTACGAGTCAAGGTCCTTGATCATACAAGAAAGTATCCCAAGGAGTTTAATCATATGATTATTCACCTAGAAAAGGATGAGTTTTTTGAAAACATGAGTTTTTTGCTTGGAAAACCCTAAAAATGCAATCTAGAAGGCATGTAGGGTCCCACTAGGCGTGCCAAAATGTGATTAGTGCAAAGTTAACTTGTTCAAAATAGGCATAGACATTCAAACATTAGTGAACATGAATCTAATAGAATATTCCTAAGCTTAAATGAAAAAACCAATGCAAAGACACTCGGATAGAATTGAAACGGGGGCACCCTGTCACCGTTTGATTTGTTCTCGCTTTAGGGATGTGGGTGTGCTCTCAAATCACTTGGAGCATATCCCTAATGATTATTAGGAGATATTAGGATAGGTTAGTGATGCAGGAGCAGCTCTGGTCCTTGACAATCCTATGTCACTAAAAAGATTTAGAGTTTGTCTGTGTTGCTCAGTTCCTACTTTGACCGAGTTGGTCGGTAGTTGGTCGGTTTCCTTTGGTTACCGAGTATGGTCGGTTATCTCCTATGTGGTCAGTTGTTTCACTGGCCCTCAGCAATTCTTGTCTGTTGCTTGGTCATCCTTGCTTACCGAGTAGTTTATTTTGAGTTTCTGTTGAGGCTGACTTGTGCATTGATTATGGGTCACAGATATAATGTTGGTATCCATCATTGGAAAGCGTGTGGTCCTAGATCTGACTATTCCTTCTATTGATTATGGATCTGAAGGCTGACTCAGTTTAGTAGCCTCTTGTATAAGTATAGTTGTTTGGTTAGAGTTTAGGGGAGTTCAGATTAACAAAAAAAAGATAGAAGATAGTAGCATCAAGATTGTTGGCAAATCCTCCCATGTTTGAGGACTTTTGAAATTCATTGTAATATCTGGACCTAACTGGGAAGGCCTTACAAACCGGTATGTATGAATCAATTTGAATGAAGTTAAGATATCAATGATCCTACTTTCTCTCTCTCACTTTGTTGATGTTTCTTTCACGAGTTGTTGAGTAGGGTGCACCATCGTTTGGCCCCTAAAGTCCCTACCCTTGTGTCAAGTGGTATCAGAGTGAGGTGAGATCTGGATCTAGGTTTGTGGATCTAGGTTTATATGTTTCTTCTTGTGAAGCCCTAGTTAAATTTTTGTGGGGTAGCAGATTGCGATTTGACTTGCAATTGTAGAGGGTTCCAAGATGGTTTGTGGGAGGTGAGAAGTGGATCCAGGATTGGTAGGCATGTTGAGACAACTTGCTGCTAGGTTGGAAGATGTTGAAATAGACTAGAGAAGGGGTAGACATCTTGAAGATGTTAGTGATGATGAAGTTGAAGTGGAACAAGGCAAATTAGAACCTGCACTTGTGATGGATTAGGGTGAGGAAACATTCTTGAAGGCATTGAAAAGTTTGAAGTCAACACCACATTTCAATCCTCCTAAATATAGTGGGAAATTAGATTCTGATGAATTGATAGACTGGATCACCGAAATGGAAAAGTATTTTGAATATGAAAATGTGTCTGAGGAAAAGAAGGTAAAGATTGTAGGCACAAAGTTGAAAGGTCGTGCATCCTTGTGGTGGGAGCATTTGTAAATGGATCGGAAGAAGAAAGGAAAAGACAAAATCAAGGTATGGAATAAAATGGTGAATAAATTGAAAGGAAAGTTTTTACCTTGTGATTATCAGATTAACCCAGTTAGGCGAATGCAAAGTCTAAAATAGAAAGATGGCTCAGTAAAAGAGTATACTAAGGAATTCTATAGACTAGATATTAGATCTAGACATGATGAGGATGATGTGGAAATAATTGCTAGATACCTGAATGGTTTGAGAGTTTCCATCCAAGAGGAAATCAATTTGGTCAAGTTGGAGAACACTGAAGAGGCTTATCAATTTGCATTGAAGGCCAAGGAGAAATTGAACAAGAGACATGAACAGAGGCAAAGAGGTCGAGGTGTTAGATTCCCTAGAGGAAGAGGTAGATCCTATAGTAAAAATAGTAGATCTAAACCTGAAAAGACAAATCTGGACAAAGTCAAGACCGAGTGGAAAGGTGAAAATTCATCTAGAGGTAGAGGTAGTAACTACTGAGGTGGTTATAGTAGAGGTAATTTCTGAGGAACTTGTTACAATTGTGGAGAAGAAGGACATAGATCTTTTGAATGTACACATGCTAGTAAGAAGGCTGGTAGTAGTAGAAATACTTTGGTGCAAGAAGAGTCACCGAATGAACCTGAGAAGGAAAATAACTAGATGGTAAGGAGAGCACTGTAGAATGAAAGTAAAAAGGAAGATCTGGTAAGGAAAAGTTTGTTCAAGACTAGATGTAGAGTTTCTGACAAAGTTTGGAAGGTAATCATTGGTAGTGGTAGCTCGAAGAATCTGGCATCTGAAGAGATGGTCATAGAATTGCAGTTGGAAAGGTTGAGGCATCTGAAACCCTATCAGATTTCATGGATCAAAGATGAGCATACACTCCTGGTAAGTGAAACATGTTATGTGAATTTGAAGATTGGAAAGTACTATGATAAGGTGTTACGTGATATCATGCCTATGGATTGTTGTCATATTTTGTTGGGTAGACCTTGGCAATATGATAGACATGCTATATATGATGGGAGATTGCATAAGTATACTATTGTGGTTGATGGAAGAAAAAAAATCTTGTTACCTTTGATGGAAGAACCTGTTAGTAATGTTTGCACATTTGTGAAATTTTGTTTGGCAGAAGGAAGGAAGTTTGTTAAGGATTTGAAAAATAATGATGTATGTTTTGCTGTGATTCCCAACAAACCAAGTAAGAAAATAGAGGATAGTGTCCCTAGGGAGATTGATAAGTTACTCACCGAGTACACTGATATCATTTCTGATAATGTACCTGATGGTTTTCCACCGAAGAGAAGTATTGATAATTGCATGGATCTAATCCTTGGAGCTAGTTTACCGAACAAGGCACCTCATCGGTTGACACCTACCGAGAATCAGGAATTGAACCAACAAATTCAAGAGTTGCTGGATAAAGGTTTGATCAAAGAAAGTTTGAGTCCTTATGCAGTACCTATAGTATTGGAACCTAAGAAGAATGGAGAATAGTGAATGTGTACTGATTCTAGAGCAATCAATAAGATAACAGTGAATTATAGGTTTCCTATACCAAGAATGGATGACATAATGGATAGTTTGACTGGAGTAAAGTATTTCACAAAGATTGATTTGAAAAGTGGGTATAATCATATCAGAATCAAAGAAGGTGATGAATGGAAGACTGCTTTCAAAACAAAAGAAGGTAAGTTCATGATTGTATATCTTGATGATATTCTAATATTCAATAAGACCAGAGAAGAACATTTGTTGAATGTTAGAAAAGTTTTGTAGAGGTTGAAAGAAGAAAAGTTGATGATAAATCTAAAGAAGTGTTCATTCATGAAAGAGGAGATTGTGTATTTGGGATTTGTAATTTTAGCTGATGGTTTGAAGATGGATCCTAAAAAGGTTGAAGCTATTATGAATTGGCCTACACCTATGAATGCTAGTGAGGTAAGATCATTTCATGGTTTGGAAAGTTTTTACCAAAAGTTCATAAGGAATTTCACTTCTATTTGTAATGCTATGAATGAGACAATGAAAGGAGATAAAAGAGAATTCAAGTGCACACATGGAGCTGATAAAAGTTTTGAGACTCTGAAGCAGAAGGTTGCTGAATTACTTGTTTTGGCATTGCCTGATTTCAGTAAGGTATTTCAAGTGGAATGTGATGCAAGTGGTAGTGCAATTGGAGCTATGTTGAGTCAAGAAGGTAAACTTGTTGCTTTCTTTAGTGAAAAGTTGAATGATGCTAGAAGGAAATATTCTGTCTATGATCAAGAATTCTATGCAATTGTTTAAGCACTAAAAAAATGAAGACATTATTTGATACCGAGTGAATTTTTATTGTATACTGATCATAAGGCTTTACAATATTTGGGTAGTCAGAATAAGTTGAATCAAAGACATATGAAATGGGTTGAGTACTTGCAGAGTTATACATTTGTGATAAAATATAAAAGTGGAGTCACTAACCGAGTTGCTGATGCATTGAGTAGAGGAAGATCTTTGATAACCGAGATGAAAATTGAAGTTCATGGTTTTGATGAGATGAGAGATTTGTATGAAACTGATCCTGATTTCTCTGAGCTGTGGAGAAAGTGCAAAGCAGCTATTAAAGATCAACCGAGTACAAAATGGGAAGAATATTTCATTCAAGAAGGTATGTTGTTTAAAGGTATTCAGTTGTGTATACGAAGAGGACAAATGAGAACTAATTTGATGAAGAAGAAACATACTAGTAGTTTGGCTGGACATTTTGGTATTGATAAGACATTAATTTTACTTAAGGAGAAATACTTTTGTCCGCAGTTGTATAAAGATGTTCAGAAATTTGTGAAAAGTTGTGGAATTTGTCAAGTTGCAAAAGGAGTAAATTAGAATAGTGGATTGTATACACTGATTGTTGTACCTGAGAAACCTTGGACTGACATCAGTATGGATTTTGCTCTTGGCTTACCAAAGACAGTAAGAGGTAATGATTCTATATTTGTTGTGGTAGATATATTTTCAAAGATGACACATTTTATACCTTGTAGAAAGACATCAGATGAAGTACATGTAGCAGATCTTTTCTTTAAGGAAATTGTCAGATTGCATGGGTTACCAAGGAGTATTATCTCTAACCGAGACAATAAATTTGTTGGATACTTTTGGAAGACTCTTTGGAGAAATTTTGGCACTGAGTTGAAATATAGTTCTACATTTCACCCACAAACCAATGGACAAACAAAATTTGTAAACAAAAGTTTGGGAAATCTTTTGAGATGTTTAGTTGGAGACACACCTAGTAATTGGGATTCTTTGTTGGCACAAGCAGAGTTTGCATACAATAATTCAATGAATAGGAGTACTAGAAAAACACCATTTGAGATTGTGATTGGCATACAACCAAGAGGTATATTTGATTTGACAGATATTGTTGATGAAAGTAAGAGAAGTGCTGAAGGAGTGAAATTTGTTGAGTACATGAAGACATTGCATGAAGATGTGAAAATAAAGTTGGAAGAGATTAATGAAAAATACAAAGGCATAGCTGATAGATCAAGGAGATATAAAACTTTTGATGTTGGTGATGAAGTAATGGTTTATTTAAAGATAAGTCAATTTCCTATTGGAACATATGGGAAGTTGAAGATGAAGAAGTTTGGACCTTGCAAGATTTTGAAGAAATTTGACAGTGGAAATGCATATGAGATTGAGTTACCTGATGACATGGACATATCACCAATTTTCAACATTGTTGATTTGTAGGAATATCATGAACCTGATGAAGACATGACAGTACCGATGGAATATCCTAACAAACAGAATGAAGAAGTTGAACAAATTTTGGAACAAAGAATTGGCAAGAGTACAAGAGGTAAACAGTATATGGAATATCTGGTAAAGTGGAAGAATAGACCAATTGATGACAATTCATGGATTTCACAGTTTGACTTGGATGCAGCTTGGACCAGACCTACTAAATGATTCAGACAATCATTTCAAACTAACCCCATGTGTCTGATGCAGGAGTAGCTCGGGTCCTTGGCAATCCTGTGTCACCAAAAAGATTTGGAGTTTGTCTATTTTTCTTGGTTCCTGTTTTGACCAAGTTGGTCGGTAGTTGGTCAGTTTCCTTTGGTTATCGAGTATTTTCGGTTATCTTCTGGGTGGTCGGTTGTTTCACTGGCACTGGGTGATGCTTGTATGTTGCTTGATCATCCTTCCTTACCGAGTAGTTTATTTTTAGTTTCTGTTGAGGCTGACTTGTGCATTGATTATGGGTCACAGATTTAATGCCAGTATCTATCATTGGGAAGCATGTGGTCCCTGATCTGACCGTTCCTTCCATTAATTGTGGATCTTACGGTCAACTCAGATCGGTAGCCTCTTGTATAAGTATAGTTGTTTAGTTAGAGTTTAGGGGAGTTTGGATAAAAAAGAAGAAGATAGAAGATAGTAGCATCAAGATTGTTGGCAGATCCTCACATGTTTGAGGACTTCTATAATTCATTTTAATATTTGGCACTAACCGGGAAGGCCTTACAACCTGACATGTATGAATCAATTTGAATGAAGTTCAAATATCAATGATCATGCTTTCTCTTTCTCATTGTGTTGTTGTTGCTTTCATGAGTTGTTGAGCAGGGTTGGATCTATAGGGCACGTCATCATTTGGCCCTTAAGGTCCCTGCCTTTGCACTAGTTAGGGACCATAAGAACCCCATAGTGGCACAAAACTAGGTATAGAACACCCATTTTGCCCCTAAGGCATTAAGGATCCTAAAAGCTCAGGAATGCAATTTAAGCTATTATGAGTAATCTATGATTGTTTTTAGACCAAATGAGATGTAGTATGATGCAAAACTGATTAAGCAAAGCTTGAAAGAAACTAGTTCAATCCATTATTTCTATGCTATGATGTGTTAGAAAGCATGAAAATGAACTATTCTAGCATATAATGAAGAAATCTTAAGATTTAGATCTATTCTAGCATTATAACACTAATTAATATAAATGATGTAAATTTCTATATTTTCTCTTAAGAAGTGAGGGTATTTATAAGAATTGGGAAGAGCTTGGGTTAGGAGGATGAGTTAGAGTTTGGGGTAAGGTCTGGGGTAGAGTTAGGGGTAAGGTTTGGGGTATGGTAAGGTTTATCTTGGGTTAAGGGTTGCTCACACATGTGTGAGAAACACTAGGGAAGTGTGCAAGGGGAACATGTGTGGAAGAAGAGACATGGGTCTCTTTATGAGGTTGTAAGAAGCCTTAATGAGTTGTGTAAGAGGCTTTAATGAGTCTGTAAGGCTCATAAATGGATGGGTTTGACCAAAAGTCATTGAGAATTGGATTAGCTTAGGAAATGTAGGAAACATCTCCTAAATGTGTTTAGGAAAGGTTTAGGAAAGGTTTAGGAAAGATTAGAACAGTTTAGGAAAGGCTAGAAGGTTCTCGGGTTTTGAGGCTTTAAATAAATATGAAATTTATTTAGGGATTGTGACATCATTGATTGAATATTGATTCAATAAAGAGAGGAAAATCAATTAATTTTGATATAAATGTTTTGGGGAAATTTTTTTTAATTAAATATGTTTAATTAAAATAAAGGGATTCAATGGCATAAAAATATATTAAATAATTAATTAGTAAATGATGATGTCATTAGGGGTTTTTAGAAAAATAAAAATACTTTTATTTTCTAATAGATTTTTAGGTGTCTACACTCGACACCAAAGTCTAGGTAACATTCTTTTATATCTGATCTATTTCTTCATTCATAGATTGAATCCAATCTTCATTCTCTAGAGCATCGTTTACTGTCGTAGGCTCAAATTCACATAGTAAATATGTAGGGTCTTTCAACTTACTTCTGGTCAAGACTCCAGATTCCTTATCTCCAATGATTTTCTCAGGCTTATGATGTATTCTCACATACTATGCCAATGTAGGTTCAGATTTCTTTTCTCCTTGATCTTCAGGTTCATCATGTAAATTTTTAGTTTCTGCTTCTGATTGCTCAACAACATCCTCTTGATGCTCGTCAACATCTTCCTGATGCTCAGCATTGCTTACCCATGACTTTGCATCTGGTGTAAGTTTGTTACTTTTCTCTCCTTCTTCCATGCACACAAAAGAATTATAATCTTCAAGTTCTTGTTTTCCTTCTAGTTTGTTCTTCTATGCATATTCATCAACTCTCACATTTGCACTTTCCACAACTTTGTTAGTGCTAGAATTCAAACACTTATAAGCTTTTCTCTACTGGAATAACCTAGGAATATGCCTTCATCACTTTTTGTATCAAATTTTACATTCCTATTATCTTTTAGTATATAGCATTTAGTCCCAAAGATTCTAAAATATTTCACATTAGGTGCATATCCATGTCATAATTCATAAGGTGTAGCATTTGTACCTTTCTTGATTTTTACTCAGTTTAAGGTATAAACAATTGTACTGACAACTTAACTCTAGTATTTTTGTGCAGCATTCTTCTCAATCATTAGTGTTCTTGCACAATCCATAATTGACATGTTTCTACTCTTAGTTATACCATTATGTGGAAGTGTTCTTGCTGCAGACATCTGTCTCTTGATTCCTCCATCATTGCAGAACATATTAAACTCATTTGATATAAATACTCCACCTCGGTCAGATCTGAGACATTTCAAACTTCTACTGGTTTCTTTTTCAACTTTTTCCAAATACCACTTAAACAATTGAAATGCATCAAATTTTTCTTTCAAAAACATTACAGTCATCATCCTAGTGTAATCATCAACAAACATAATAAAGTACTTAGCACCACAATAACTTTTTACACCCATAGGTCCACAAAGGTTAGTATGAACCAAATCCAAAACATTTTCAGAAGTAAATTTATTACTCTTGAAACTAGACTTTGTCATTTTTCCCAACTAACATTGTTTACACATCACATTATCAGGTTTCTTCAATCTCGACAAACCTCTATCTTTATTTTTTTAACTAATATTTACCAGATTGTCGAATTTTACATGACACATCCTCTTATGCCATAACCATACGTCATCAAATCATGCAAACAAACATGTCTCCTCAGATAGGTCTAGATAGAACAACTTACCTCTAGTCTGCTCTACACTTCCAATTAGCTCACAAGTGGCATCAAATATTTTAGCCTTCCTGTGATGAAACTCCACTCCGTAACCAATGTTGTTCAGTTGTGCAACACTCAACAAATTGTAGTTAAGACCTTCAACCCAATAGACATTTTCACATGTGATCTTATCAATTAGCTTAATTGATTCTTTACCTCTCACAGGACATGGTGCATCATTACCAAACTTAACACTTCTACCTTTGTAATGATCTAGGGTTTCAAATTTACTTTTATCACTAGTCATGTGATGTGAGCAACCACTATTAATAATCCATTTATCACGTTTACTCACATAAGAAATAAGTGTAATTTTCTCATCTTCATCAAAATCATCTTTCATAGAAATATAAACGTCTTCAATATCAAAATTATCAGTTTCACTGTCATTTTCCTCTTCAGCAATATAACAAGATTTCTTACCTTTGTCTTTGTAGTCTTTGTACCTTCGGTGATCTCTGTTATCTCTCTTATCTTTGTACTTGCTTTCTCTTTCCTGATCCTTGTCATTTATGTCAGGACATCTTGCTGCAATATGGCCAACTTTGTTACATGAAAAATATATTATAAGAAGTTTACTTTTATATTTTCCTTTTCCTCTTTTTAATCTTCTAGCCATGAGTGCTTCAAGATCATCTAGTTCCTCATCAGAAGTGTTACTATCACTGTCACTATCACTTTCACTTTTCACACATTTATCTTTTTCCCTCTTAGACTTGTGCAAAACCATTTGTGACTTGAATGCAAATTCAATATTAGGAACAATGTAGTAATCATAGTTAGATTGCTCAAAAGTAGTAAGCTTACCAACAAGACTTTCCAGAGTTAGAACATTACCACGGTTCCATGTTGATTCTTGAATTATAGAAATTCTGATAGCGTAGATAGGAAGCAAAGTTATCAATACATTACCAATAATAGTCTCATCATCAATGATTCCATTAGCTCCTCTAATACCATTCACTATCTCCTTAATTCTACCACAGTATTGAGCAATATTTTCACCTTCTTGTATTTTTATTTCATCAAACTTACCTCTCAAGCTTTCATCTTTTTCTCTCAATACATTTGTATCACCACCATAGATAGTTGAAAGAGTATCCCACATTTGCTTTGTAGTAGTGCAATCTTTGATATCTTCAAATTCAGGATAGCTTAAGGCAGATGCAATCTCCAACATTACTTGATTGTGTTCCTATTTTTCTTTCATCTCCTCGGTAGTCAAAGGTGCAGCATGTATAACATAGTCATGTTCCACATAGTACTTCACCGAATCACCAATACCAGCTAGATGCAACCTCATCAGACTCTGCCATGCAAGGAAGTTCTCTTTGTTCAACTTCGATACCTCCTTTTTATACATCTTGATCATTAGCTTCAAGTACCTTTAAAGTTTTCTTTGTAAGCACCAACAACTCTGATACCAATTTTTAATATTATTTAGAACAACACAGAGGGGGGTGAATCAATTGTTCTCAGGTCCATATGTACCAATTGAACTTTTAAACACTTCAACAATCTCAAATCTAATCACCAACACAACTCGATCTCTAAAGTATATACCAGAAATATATAACATGCAATTCACTATCCAAAAGTAATTAGCTTGCAGAATATAAGAACATTCAAATCAAAACATTCACACAATTATAACACCAGGATTTATAGTGGAAACCAAACTTGGGAAAAACCACTTTGTAACATGTTACTGATATTTTCATTCTTCTGAAGTGAGCTTTGTGAAAAGCCAACCTTGTTAAAGGTTTACAAACACACTGCTAAGTGTGACCCTGTTAAAGGATTTAAACACTCTGTCAAAAGTGACCTGGTTAAAGGATTTAAGTACATTCCATTAGAATGCCACCTTGATTAAAGGATTTAAACAATGACTGTTAGGTCAACCTTGATTAAAGGATTTAGACTGGTACAATGGTTAGAAAGTAATAATAGTTTCTCATCTGAAAAACATACAACTCACTTTGCAAATAATAGATCCACTTCGCACATATATGTTGATTTACTGATTGAGCTCCATTTCCATATCCATCACTAATCTACTCAAAATTTGCTTCAAGCAATCACAACTCTAATCGACTCCTTCACAATTTCACCTTCATCCTTCTGCTTAGACTTATCAGTCAATAACATCAACAACTTCAGCCCATACTATAACCTCACAATTAGGTTTTCCTTTATACTTCTCCAATTAGGTAGATCCATCTTTTGCCTCATAATCTCCTCCATAGATCTTAGGTTTAGGTCAGATTCATCAAATCCTTCCATCATTTAAGTTCTTCATCATTCCTTCTAGATACATCTTCAAACTTCTCATTGAATCCATAACAAAATGATTTACCATGCATTAAATTCTCCATACAATAAATTAATAAAGTCAACATGATTTACATATCAGAAGAATTCAACTATATCGACTGGGAATCTCAATTTCTTTCTCCAAATGTAAATTACCGACACTCGGTCAATACTGTGTTCGTCTCCTCAGTCATCTCTATGAACTGTCATTCTCGGCTAACACTGTCTTGCTCGGTAATTTCTTATCACTCGACATAAATTGATGTTCGGTCAACACTAAATTTATTCAGCATATACTAGCGCTCGGTCAACAGTAAGATCACTCGGCTTAAACTAGATTTCTTCACTTTTTCTCAGTTAAGCCTACTTCTCCAGTCTTTCTTCTTACTTAGATAAACAATACATTATCTTATCAATGTGTCAAATAATCAAGTACCCATTGAAGTATCAAATAAATCAACCTTTCCTTAGGTTCTCTTGTTATCTGCTTTGCCCTAATCTTTTTCATCAAATAATAGATATGGTACTCTCTTAAATAGCAACTGTCTTACCAGTTAAGGTTTGACATCAATGACAATACAATAAATTATCTCAATTGCAGTTTCCAACACTTTCAAGTTCACTCCCACCAATGAGAGACAAAAGCCATTGCATTGACTTCATTTTTGGAGCTAGTCTCCCTAACAAGACAACATACAAAATGACACCACAAAAAAATGAGGAGATAAACAAACAAGTGAAGGAATTGCTTGAGAAGGGGTTGATCAAAGAAAGCCTAAGCCCTTGTGTAGTACCAACTATTTTAGCAACCAAGAAAGATAGTGGATGGAGGATGTGTACCAATTCTAGGGCCATCAACAAAATCACAATCAGATATGGATTCCCAATACCGAGGATTGAAGATCTAATGGATTGTTTTGAGTGGAGCCACTTATTACAGCAAAACAGACTTAAAGAGTGGATATCACCAAATCAGGATCAGAAGAGGAGATGAATGGAAAAATGCTTTCAAAACCAATGAAGGACTCTACGAATGGATGGTAATGACTTTTGGCCTTTTGAATGCTCCTATCACTTTTATGAGACTCATGAATTAGGTATTGAAACCTTTCATTGGAAAATAAGTAGTAGTTTATCTTGATGATATCTTGATTTATAGTTCTAGTAAGGAAGAGCATTTACATCATTTGGATCTAGTTTTGAAAAGATTAAATGAGGAAAAACTAATGATAAATTTGAAAAAGTGTGAGTTTATGAAAATGGAGATGGTTTATCTTGGATTTGTGGTGACTAATGGTTCTTTGAAGATGCATCCCAACAAGGTGGAAGTTATCTTGAATTGGCCAACTCCTAAATCAATTTTTGAGGTGAGAAGTTTTCATGGTTTAGCAAGTTTTTACAAATAGTTTGCAAGAGGTTTCAGCCATGTGTGTGCTCCTATTTTGTATACTATAAAAGGTGAGAATAGAAAAAAGTTTGTTTGGACTCCAGAAGCTAAAAAGAGCTTCCAAGTTTTAAAAAGGATAGTTGCAGATCACATTATCATTTCTTTACCTGCTTTTAATAAGGTCTTTACCATTGAGTGTGATGCAAATGGTTACGCTATAGGGTATGTCCATAGCTAAGAAAATAGACTGGTTGCCTTCTTTACTAAAAAACTAAATGATGCTAAGAAGAAGTATTCATCTTATGATCCAGAAATGTATGTTATGGTTCAAGATTTGAAAAAATGGAGATACTATCTTCTTCCTAGAGAGTTTATTATTTATACTGACAATCATGCACTTCAGTTTTTGAATAGTTGAGATAAGCTCAGCCATAGGCACATGAAATCGATGGAGTATCTACAAAGCTTCACATTCACTATCAAGCACAAGAATGGGCAGTCCAACAAGGTAAAAGATGCATTGAGTAGAATGGCCATGATGATTCAGGAGATCAAGTTGGAAAGTGTGAGTATTGAATCTCTCAAGGGTATGTATGATGATGATGTTGATTTCAAAGATATCTATGCTTCTTGTAAATAATTTAATGGTGTTTATCATGATGATAATTTTGATTTTCTGATTCAAGAGGGTTTACTATTCAAAGGAGCTCAATTGTGTGTGCCCGAGTGTTCTATGAGAGACAATCTAATCAAGGAAAAGCACAATGGTAATCTTGCAAGTCATTTTGGCCTAGATAAGACTTTGGAGCGTGTTGTGAAATTAAGATCAAGTATATATGGCTTTAAATTTATCTTATATTAACTTGATATGTGTGATATATATATAATCATAATATATATTCATATACGTATACACCTAAAAATGGCTTCATTAATTAATTAAATATTTATTATTTAATTACTATTGACTTGATAAATTAATTAAATATTTATTATTTAATTAATATTTGTTTCCTCTATTTATTAAGTAAATTATTCAATTTATTTAATAAATTCACTATAGTCTAATTCTATATCCTAAGTCTTCTGAAATGTCTATTAAAGTGATTTAATTAAATACACAATCACCTAAATATGACTAAATCCCCTAGTCCACTTCATCCACCTAGTCACCTAACACATCACCTTGGCTAAGATAAATAATTATTATTAATTATTTATTCACATTTATCCTCACCCACACATGTCCTATTCTTAAGGGCTATGTGGCCTCATAGGACTTGGTCTCATGACCACTTGTCCTCTCAACAACCAAGTCAAGAGACATTCCCTATTCCTAAGGGGCTTCTCAAGCCACCTCTAAGGGTCAAGGGTGACTCATAGGACACTTGTGCAAAAAGTCCTCATGAGGAAAAGGTCTCTCCCTCTTTCTCTCTTTGGTCTTTGTGAGACACTTGACATGTGTCTTTCCCTTCCACCTTCTTCTCCTCCATGTCAATGTGAGAGGAACATCATCCCTATTCTTTCTCTCACATTCCAACTACATCCCCCTTTCTCTCAACTCCTTCAACCAAGTCAATTCTAGCCCTAGGATCTTCCACCATTCATTCTCAACCATAGGATTCTGCCACCTAGGCCTAGATCCTCCAAAAATCTATAAAAGGAGCCTCATTTTCCATTTGAAAGCTAAGAGGTATTTTTGAGAACAAGCATTCAAGCATCCAAGCAATCAAGCAACCAAGCATCCATATTATCATCCCATCATTTGCATTTCATCCACCATATTTGCATAATCAAGTTTTAGTTGTGCACTCATTTCATTCAATCTCCACACTTTGGAATCATCTTGGGAAAGAGCTTCATTTGGAAATCTGAGAGCTCAACATCTTCAAGAAATAAAAGCTAGGAGGACAATGGAGACAAGCTGCATTTCTAGGTGAAGGTAAATTGTTAATTTGGTTTCATTTGTTATTGCATTCTTCATTGTAGTTTGCTTATTAGATAGATTTATTAATCTTTTATTAGTTAATTCATCATTTAGAATAGTATCCAACTAATTTGCATACATTTTTGGTGCTAGAAGGAAGGCCCAACTGGGCTTTTCACTTTCAATTTTTAGTTTTCCATGTGCAGGTTTTTCTACAGGTTATTTCTGCGCATTCGTCCATGATTCCTGCGCATCTGTTCATTTTCGCTGCGCATCCATTCTCTAGCATAAAATTTTCATTTGTTTTCCTCTCTGTTATAATTGCTGCGCATTTGTCTGCTGTTCCTGCACATTTATTCATTTTTGCTGTGCATACATTCCACTAGGCTACGCATTCATTAAACTATTTTGCGCATACACAATTACTGCGCATACATCCATACTTCCTACGCATATATCACACTGTTCTGTGCATTCATCAGTTTCTATAGAAAAATTCAATTTTCTGTTAGATTTGTTTTTAACTAACATTTTGACAAGTGTCTGTTCATTCTGGTAGTATTTTTTAGGCTGTTTTGCAGGACGTAAATCTTTTGAAGACCCCATTGCTAAAAACATTTTTCTAACAATTTTATTTGCAGATTGCCAAGGGGTTTGCAAAATAAACTAAAATCTCGTTTGGGCTTAAAATACGACATGTTTTTGCTTTGTGTGTTTTCCTTAGCATAGATTCATGTGTCTGTAGTGTTTTACTTAATAACATAATTGTAATCCCAAAATTATAAGAACGTAGCCTCTCCCCTCGCCATTCGTGGACCTTGGGTGTAAGAGAAATTGTTATAATTTTTAGAGGGCGGTCTTTGGTGGGAAAAGAGGTACTCACCCCAAGGAACGACCCAAACGGTAACAGGCTAAAGCCAAGCCCTTCCAAACCGGTATATAAAAAATGCTAGTGTGATTAGTCTCACATTAGACAGGTGTGAATTCATTGTGGCAACCAAAATCTCCTCCAGTACCCCAGTGGTGCGTTAAAGTCCTATTTAGTAGAGGTGAAAGCCTTGCTTTGAAAGGATTGGGAGAGCCCCCTTAATTGGGAAAATGACTTGATCACAACCACCTGAACGGATGTCCTTATTAACAACTTTTTTTTAGTGGCAAAAAACCTTCTATCTGCTGGCTCAAGGAGTCACCCAAGCTCGTGAAGACACCCCACATTACTCACGGTTCATAGTAGAGATAGCAGTTCTTTGGGAAGTAATGACCCATTGAATTCGGAACTTGGTGTGCCTGAGAAGTGAGTGCACTGTAAGGAGGAGCCCGTGCCTCCAAGTTCCTAGGCTGTCCACTGTGGATTTGCATGGCTGGATTTTATTATCCTAGTGGGGATTCAACAGATATCATCCTTGCCAACCTTAGGATTGTAAGCGTGTTTGTGCATTCATACTAGATTAAATTAGATTAAAATCATCTTTGTCTTGCGTGTGTGTGTTTATGCATTTTTTACTTTGCCAAAAAACTAGAAAACATCAGAAAAACAAAAACAAAACAAAAAAAAAATCCCCATCATCAAAACAGCAAAATCATCAAAAATTTGACAACCTGCGCATACATCCAAAATTTATGTGCATACGATTCAAGTTATTGTGCATTTACATTTATCAGTGCGCATCTGGCAAAATTTGCTGCGCATTTGTTTCATTTTACTGCGCATATATTACACTGTCCTGTGCATTTGTTGCTGCGCATTTACAACAAAGAGCATTCTCACAGGCTTTTGGAATTTCAAAATCACTTTTTCAAATACCCATTTTCATCTTCAGTAAGATTCTGGAAAAATAGTTACGTTACATAGACCTCTGATTTCTAATTTGACCACTTTCATCACTTTTCATCATCATTCCTTCCTCAAGAGTCAACAAATCACTTTCTTCCAATCTTAAGATTTTTAGTGTGGTGTTGAAGATTTACCTTATCTATCAGACTTTGATCTTGGTGAGCTTATCATATCAGGATATATCATCCTTAACCATCAAGCTTACTTAGATTATTGTTTCTTGACCCCAATCTTCAATACTTATCATATCTTTTCTACCAATCATTCTCCATATCTTTTTATCAAGAATCTTTCTTTTCCGCAATCAATTTTATCCGTTTTATGGTTCAAACTCGATCTCATAAACTCAAACAACCTATTAATCCAGAATCCCTAGACAAAATGGAAGGCAATAACAGCAATGATGAGAATCCTTGGCCCAAACAGCCTCCTAAGAAAACTAATCCTCTCACATTTGATGATGAACCTACTGATGAGGAACTTAGGGATGTTGCACAAGATCCTAAATTTTTACAAGTCATGGAACGACTTATAGGCTTGGATAAAGAGATGTATTTCCTCATGCTTGCTCAACAAGGAGCTAAGTTACCAAGTGATTTTGATGTTACCAATCTTAGAGAACCAACTCCTACACAAAATCAAGATATCCTTAAAGGTTCTCAAGATCCTCATGGAGCAAAGGAAATCAATCAACAATCCAATGCTTCTCAAATCAATCAACAATCCAATGCATCCCATAGTGATCAACAACAAAATGTTTTTCAAAATAATCAGCAATCCAATGATCCTCAACATACTCAACAGTGTAATGTTTCCCAAAACTCGCAAGGAAACACATTATCTTTGGATCCCGTCCTACAACAAATCCAGATGCTTCAACAAAAAACTCATGATATTCAAACTGGATCATCAACTAAGAAGTATTCTTTGGATGATATATGTCCTTATCCTTTTGATAAGAATTTAGCAATGATTCCATTCCCTCCTCATTTTGAGGTACCGAAATTTGACAAATAAAAAGGGAATTCGGATCCACAAGACCATATTCGTGAGTTTTGTGCTACTTGTATTGAAGTCTCTCACAATGACACTTATCTTATGCGACTATTTCCGTGTAGTTTAGGAGGACAAGCCATGGAATGGTTCTCCAAACTTCCCCCCGGCATCAAATCTTTCAATGAGCTTCTTGACAAATTTGTGACTCATTATTCATATAACATCAAACATGAGGTCACTATGCTTGATCTTTGCAATGCACATCAAAAGAATGGAGAACCTTTCCTTACTTTTTTGCAAAGATGGCATCAATTGTTTTCTAAATATCCATGAATGATTCCTGAATAAGAAAAGATGGATATTTTTGTGCATAACCTTACACCAGAAATGAGTTATAGGTTACAATTGCAATGTCCACCAAATTTCAATAAGCTCATAGAAAATGGTATCAAGATTGAGGAAGCCATGGTCCAAAAAGGTGAGATAAAACTTTATTCCAAAGACAATGCTGGATCCTCAAATTCCAATTCCAACACTTATAACTCCAATTCCAACAATGACAAATCGAAATATTGGAATAAAAACAAAAACATTGTCAATGACGGAATTGTTGATAATCGTAATGTCCAACCGACAAAACCTCTTCTAAATCTCACAAGTACGACCAACACTACTCAAGCTACATACAACAATCAGTCGATAAGTCAAAATACCACCAAGGATTCACCTAAACCAATATTGCCTTTTATCTCACCTCGAAGAAACTTTACTCCTTTAGGGGAATCTCTTGAATCAGCATTACGGAAGTTAATCACCAAGAAACTCATCACGCTTCCTAAACCGAAAGATTATGAACCTAGAGTGAAGCCTTCTTGGTGGAATGGAAATGATTATTGTGAATTCCTCAGAGGAAAAGGACATATAACTAATGAATGTCAAAGACTTAAAAATGTGATCCAAGACTTAATCGAAAGCGGTGAAATTAGTGTTGACAGACATGTCTCGAATGAATCACATATGGCCTTCAAAGATCCACTTCCTAAGCATGAAAAGGGAGGTTCTTCCAACAATAAGGGTGACAACCAAGCCAATTATAATAACACACCCTATAGATATGTTGGTAACATTTCTGACGTCATCCTTCTGCATATTATGCCAATGTTATTACCATAAAGGGAAAATCAGAGAGTCAACCAATCCATGCTACTACTCATGCTCAAGCCAAGGTTACTCTCCAAGGAGTCCAGTCTAAACCAACTACTACTCACAACAAGTCCGTTTATGTTCCAAAGTCCATACCCAATACTTCCAACCAGTACAATCTTTTGGAACAGCTCAAAAAGACACCGGCCCAGATATCCATCTTAGAGCTTTTGCGTCTTTCTCCATCTCACAAAGATATCCTTAAAAAAGCTCTCTTAGAGACCCAGGTTCCAACAACTCTAGATCCTGATCAATTTCAAGCTATGGTAGGCCATTTAACGACCCCACACTATTTGTCCTTTACTGAAAATGATGATTTAGCCATTACCCAACCTCATAATGGTCCTTTACATATCGAAGTCCTTGTCCAGAATCACAAGATTAAAAGAGTATTAATAGATGGGGGAGCTGGCTTGAATATTTGCACGTTAAAGTTGGTCCTTGCATTGGGATTTTCTGAGAATGTCATTGATCCAAAAAAGAAAATCACAATAAAAGCCTATGATGAGGAAGAGCGATCATCCAAGGGGTCTGTTGTTCTTCCAATTAGAATGTCAAAGATGTATCTTGTCAAGTCTTGGACATGGATCTTGCTTATAATATTCTTTTGGGAAGACCATGGATTCATTCCATGCAAGCTGTACCATCAACTTATCATTAATGTATAAAATTTCCTCACAATGGTCAGGAGATCACTATCAAAGGAGATTCCAATCCTTTTCAATATTGTAGCAATGTGCAGATTTCTGATTCTTTGGTTCCCAATAATCGTACTGGATCTACTACAACTACACCTAGTGACCCTAGTAATATAGCATCAACTTCTAAATCAGACGGGATCAAGATAGATATCAAAGAAAGAAGTATGGGAGAATATACTTTAGGTCAAGCTCTTTGCATCACTGAGTTACCTTTATCTCCTAAATCATATGGTAGGTCTTTGATCACTAAACAACAATCAAAACCCCCTTCCACACTTGTTTATAACACATTTATAAGTGGAGGCACAATATCCAAAGAGGCAGCTGAGCATAATGCAAATTATTGGCTTAAGACACAGAAGATTGAAGATGATATTAAACATGATTATATATCACCTGATGTCTATGGAAAAGGGTATACTTTGCTACAAAAGATGGGATATCAAGGTGCTGGACCTCTAGGGTTACAAAGAGAAGGTGTTATAAAACCAATTTTGCAAAATCCTAATTATCAACGAGACACTACAGGATTAGGATATAAGGGAGAAGGATCACAAGAAACAAAAGGAAAAGAAAAAATGCCACCTTTTCATGAGACATCTAAAGCTCCTGCCTTACAATTTAGAAAGCATGGCATGTATGTAGATCCAGAAAAACAAAGGATAGCTCAAAGAATCATTGATAGACTTGAGGATAATGATGATTCTGATTCTAATGATTATGAATGGGATTCCTTATCTGATGGTACTAAAGAAATAGGAGTCGATTTTGTCCATCAATATAGTAACAATTACCATGAGGGTGAGAGTTCAATGAGTGACTCACTAGAATTGGTCCCACGTAATACTACTCGTGTTGATCGTGAGCAAAGTGAGCATTATCTTGTGACAGATAATTCAGATGAGAGTATGGAAATAGACCTCACTGATACTATCATAAACCTTGACAACTTTTCCATCAATACCATCTCTGCTTTTGAAACCAACCCAAATGATCCAATGCCCCTTGTCCGTCCTGACCTTATTGATTGGGATTTTCCCGATCACCCAGAACTTGATGTCTTCCATAATGATGATGTGATCATTGACTATCTTGGTATCAGGGATCATTTACCACTAGGGGATGACAAGTCAGGATTTCCGATAGAACTCAATGACATGGCCTATTTTGGAGAGAGTGCCAATCCTTTCAGTCATAAAAATATAAAAATAATCAGCAGATCTAATGGTGAAAACCACTCAGTGGCAGTATCAGATCCAAAAATAGTAAAAAGAAAAGACGCATCTGATGGTGAAAACCTCTCTGAGGCACCTGACGATGGAAGGATTGACACTCTTCCAAACTATCTAGATCGAGAGCAATCTGCCATTCTTATAGAACCGACAGTACCACTTAACATTGGAACAGAGGAGTCTCCACGCATCCTCAAGGTAGCAGCATCCTTGACAAAATTAGAGAAAGAAGCTTTTGCAAAATTCTTCAGAGAATGACAAATCAACTTTGCCTGGTCCTATGCTGATATGCCTAGTTTGGATCCCAATCTCATTATGCATCATTTATCTATCAAACCAGGTGTAAAACCAGTTAAGCAGAAGCTCCGCAAAATGCATCCTCACATTGCTCTAATGGTGAAAGAAGAATTGAAAAAGCTCCTAGATGTTGGATTCATTCGGGCTATTGATTATGCTGAGTGGATTTCAAATATTGTCCCGGTTTCAAAACTAGACAAGTCTATCAGGATTTGTATTGATTTTCGAGATCTAAATAAAGCTTGTCCTAAAGATGACTTCCCTTTGCCAAATATTGATATGATTATTGACCTAACAGCTGGGCATGAGATGTTATCATTAATGGATTGATTTTTTGGCTATAACCAAATCAAGATTGCGCCGGAAGATCACGAAAAAATTGCTTTTACTTGTCCGTGGGGTACATACTGCTGGAATGTAATGTCTTTTGGCCTCAAAAATGTTGGAGCAACTTACCAAAGAGCCATGACCACGATCTTCCATGACATGATGCATACCATCATGGAAGATTATGTTGATGACATTTTAGCAAAATCTAAAGATAGAGTTGGTCATTTGAGAGTGTTAGATAAAATATTCACCCGGATGGAAAAATATCAGATTTGACTCAATCCAAAGAAATGTGCATTCGGGGTCACATCTGGCAAATTGTTAGGGTACATTGTCTCAGCTAAAGGAATCAAAGTAGATCCAAAAAAGGTTAAAGCAATATTGGAGATGGCTTCCCCCACTAACATTAGTTAGCTAAGATCTTTACAGGGGCGTCTTCAATCAATCCGAAGATTTGTTTCTCAATTAGCAGATCGCAGTCATCCTTTTCAACATTTGTTGCATAAAAATATCTTATTCCAATGGGATGATAAGTGTGAGGAAGCTTTCAACAAAATCAAGTAGTATCTAGCGAATCCTCCAACTCTGATGTCACCAATTCCAAGCAAGCCACTCTTGCTCTACATTTTAGCCACGACAGCCTCACTAGGTGCTCTTCTCGCTCAGCAAGATCATGAAGGAAAAGAAAAATCCATTTACTACATCAGTCGCACTCTAGTGGGATATGAGTTAAACTATTCCCCTATTGAAAGAGCATGTCTGGCTATTGTCTTTGCTTCACAAAAGTGGCGACATTACATGTTGTCACATTCTACTCAGCTTATTGCAAAGATTGATCCTTTAAAGTATTTGTTAAGCAAGACTACATTGACAGGCAGGTTGGCTAAGTGGGTCATGCTACTTAGTGAGTTTGATATTGAATATGTAGATAGGAAGGCTATCAAAGGTCAAGTGATCACAGATCAACTATTTGATGCTCCATTAACGGATGACCAACCTATACACATAGAGTTTCCTGATGCTCATATCTTAGCTTTGTCCACACAAACATGGAAATTATACTTTGATGGCTCATACACTCAATAGGGTTCAAGAGCTGGTATACTTTTTATCACGCCACAAGGATACACTATTCTGAAATCTTTCAAGTTGTTATTTCCTTGCACTAATAATGTGGCAGAATATGAGGCTTTTCTGATTGGGTTAAAAATGGCTTTACAATGGAATGTATCTGAAATAAATATCTATGGAGATTCTCAGCTGATTGTTAACCAGGTTAATGATGATTACCAGACCAAAGATGATAAGTTATTTCCATATAAACATATGGTGGATGACTTTAAAAAGTATTTCTCTGCCATCACTTTTGAGCAGATTTGATGCAGGAGCATCCTGGGTGTAAGAGCAATCTTGCATCACCCAAAAATATTTCTATTTTTGTATTCAATAAGGGCTATTTTGTGCAGAGCTACTATTTATGGAAAGTTACTATTTTTGGTAATTTTTGTATGTGCTCAGAATGATCTGATTTCTTTCTTGGAGGTTGATTTTGGTCATATAAGTCTGCCAGTAAAGTTTCATTGCCAGATCAAGTGTATATTGGAAGATATTGAAGATTTTCGGTATTGGCAGCAGGGTACAAAAAATTTGAACTCAGTTTTGAAGGCTTTAGAGGCCCCGGATGAGGTCAAAAATTTGGGTGACGGGCGCTTGCGCAGGTCAAGCTTGTAGAGCACTTCGTGACATTTTTGAAATGGGGTTATAATAGCCGAGCAGGTCAACTGGTGATGACTTATGGTCTTCGGAAGTTGGGCCACCTAAAATGGCAGAAAATAATTTTCTTCAAAATTTCTATTTGGGTTTCAAAGGTTATCTTGAGCCGACTATGATGTAATAAAATGTAAAATAAAATAATTCTAAGTTGGTCGGCCTTATTGGCTAAAATTCTGGAACCTTCCCAAGCGGTGGAAAATTGCCTATATAAGGAAGGCTGTATTATTGTCTTAGGCAGTTTAGAATAGTTTTGGGTAGTAGATTTGGGTATTGATTCGAGGCTTTGTCCTACAGAATATTGTAAGGGAATGCCCATGTGGCTTTGCATATTGTAATTCTAAAAGTTTGTAATTCCACATTTGTGGAGATAATAAGAAGCCAATTTTCTGTTCTTGCATATTACTGTTGTTGTTTCTCTATTTCTGTTATGTGTTTGTGGTATTAAGGGGAGCACCCTTCATCAAGTGGTATCAGAGCAGGAGTTCTTGAGTGTGTAAACAAATCACCGACTGTGAGGCAGTTTGCACCAGGACCATGGCTAGGGTTTCAGTGCGCATCACGAAAATGCCTCCACGAAGGGAACATGGCGGAAGAGCCGGTGTTGTAACACCTGAGGTTAGAGAGCTGTAGAGACAAGTGCGAGCATTACAAGAAGAGATTCGTAGAGGAATGAATCTTAATGTCAGAGACGAAAGCGAGGATGAAGCCGAAGAAGAATATCAAGAAGGAGAAGCTGAAATTGTGAACCAGGAGGAAGAAAGACTTTTTCGAGCGATTTCCAAGATTGGGAAAAGACCTAAGATTGAGGTTCCTACATTTTCTGGAAATCTTAACCCAGAGGAATTGATCGACTGGATCAATGAATGTGAGGAATATTTCGAGTATGAAGATGTTGAGGATCCTGATAGGGTCAAATTTGCGAAGGCTAGACTGAAAGGTCATGCGAAGATCTGGTGGCAAGAAATTCAATTGGAGCGAAATAGAAGAGGGAAAGATAAAATCACAAGATGGGATCGGATGGTGGATAAATTGAAGCGACAGTTCATTCCTGTTGATTATGAGCTTGATCTACTAAAGAAAATGCAAAGTTTGAAGCAAGTAGGAAGATCTGTTCAGGAGTATACAGAGGAGTTCTATCGACTTCTCATCAGAATAGGCCATGCAGAAGCTGATAAAGAGAAAGTTGCCCGATACCTTAATGGGTTAAGGCCAAGCATTTAGGAGGAGCTGAATCTGGTCCGAATGAACAGTATTGAAGAGGCATACCAGTTTGCCCTAAAAGTAGAGGAAAAGCTGAACAAAAAGTTTGAGAGCAGACAAAACGGAAGAGGTCGCAGTGGACGATCTGGTGGACGGTCATATGGTAGCCGAAATGAAGATCCGAAAAAGAAAGATGAGGCCAGTAGCAGTCAGAATCAGCACGGAAATAATTTCAATCACTTCCAAGATCAGAATAATAGAGATCAGAGAGGAAGAGGAAGAGGACAAGGATCTGGAAGAGGTAGCTTCCGTGGAACATGTTTTCACTGTGGAGAAGAAGGTCATAGGGCATTTGAATGTCCTCAGTGCCAAGGCAGAATAGACAGGAGAAATGAAGGCCAGGCCAGAGTTGCACATATAGATGAAGATGCCAGATCATCAAATTTTGAAGATGCTGAGAGAGGAGAAACGTTGATTAACAGAAGAGTCCTGTTGAGTGGTGAGAATGAACCTGAGCAAAGGAGGAGCCTGTTTCGCACTAGATGCAAGTGTGAGGGTAAATGCTGTGATGTGATTATCGATAGTGGAAGCACTGACAATTTGGTGTCAGAAGAGATGGTGACAAAGTTGAAACTCAAGAGACAGAAACACCCACATCCATATCGGATTGCCTGGGTGCAGGATGACCACAAGGTCATGGTCAGTGAACAGTGCCTGGTAAAGTTCAAGATCGGCGGGTACCAAGATGAGGTGCTATATGATATCATCTTTATGGATGCATGTCATATGTTGTTAGGTAGGCCGTGGCAGTTTGACAGATGTGCTGTACATGATGGTCATGCAAATACCTATTCCCTAACAAAGGATGGAGTGCGACATAAGCTAAAACCATTGAAGGAGACTGAAGAAAAGGTATGTGGTAATGCAAGGATAACTTTTGTTGATGGAAGAAATTTCCTAGATGGTATGAGGCATGAGCATGTATGTTTTGCTTTAATTCCAAAAGCTGGTAAGGAGGAAGTAGAAGATGTTCCTGTAGAAGTTGCAGATTTGTTGAATGAGTTTCAGGATATTGTATCCGATAACGTGCCTGATGGATTACCACCAGTCAGGAAGATCAGTCATCAGATGGACTTGATCCCAGGAGCGAGTTTACCGAATAAGGCAGCGCACAGAATGACACTTGTAGAAAGTGAGGAGTTGAACAGACAAGTACATGAGTTGTTACAGAAAGGATTGATTCGAGAGAGTCTGAGTCCCTGTGCTGTACCTGCGGTATTAGCACCAAAGAAGAATGGAGAGTGGAGGATGTGTACAGATTTCAGAGCAATAAATAAGATCACAATTAAGTACAGGTTTCCATTGCCACGAATGGATGATATTATGGACTGTTTGAGTGGAGCTGTGTATTTCTCAAAGATAGATCTGAAGAGTGGATATCATCAAATTCAGATCAGAGAAGGAGATGAATGGAAGACTGCCTTCAAGACAAAGGAAAGACTATATGAGTGGTTAGTCATGCCTTTTGGGCTAACCAATGCACCAAGCACTTTCATGTGGCTTATGAACGAGGTTTTGAAAAAATTTCTGGGTAAGTTTGTCATTGTTTACCTAGATGATATTTTGATCTTTAGTAAGACATTGGATGAGCATATGATGCATATTTTTATGGTATTTGAGAAGTTGAGAGAAGAGAAATTGTTGATTAATTTGAAGAAGTGCAGTTTTGTGAAGAAAGAGTTAGTGTATTTGGGATTTGTAGTTTCAGCAGAAGGTCTAAAAATGGACCCAGAGAAGGTACAGGCTATCCTTGAATGGCCTACTCCAAAGAATGCTACTGAGGTAAGATCTTTTCATGGTCTAGCTAGCTTTTACAGAAAGTTTATCAGAAATTTTAGCAGTATTTGTGGACCCTTGACTGAAACAATGAGAGGGGATAGAAAAGAGTTTAAGTGGACTAAAGGAGCAGAAAAGAGTTTTCAATTATTGAAACAAAAAGTTACAGAACAACCTGTTTTAGCACTTCCAGATTTCAATAAGGTGTTTCAAGTAGATTGTGATGCTAGTGGTACTGCAATAGGAGCTGTTATGAGCCAAGAAGGTAAACCTGTTGCTTATTTCAGTGAGAAGTTAAATGATGCCAAGAGAAAATATTCTGTTTATGATCAGGAATTTTATGCTATAGTTCAAGCATTAAAGAAGTGGAGACATTATCTGCTTCCTAAGGAGTTTGTTTTGTATACTGATCATCAAGCTTTGCAGTATTTGAATAGTCAAGGAAAATTGAATCAAAGGCATTTGAAATGGGTTGAGTTTTTGCAGAGTTATACATTTGTTTTGAAACACGGGAGTGGAAAGTCTAATAGGGTTGCAGATGCTCTTAGCAGAAGGCAACTATTGCTGACAGAAATGCAGATTGAAGTGGTTGGGTTCAAGGAACTCAAGAATTTGTATCCAGAGGATCCTGATTTTGGTGAAGCTTGGAAAGCTTGTACAGAACCTGTTACTCTAGACAGGATGAAATGGTTGGATTTTCTCATCCAGGATGATATGCTATTCAGAGGGAGTCAGTTGTGCATTCCACGAAGTTCTATGAGGGAGAATCTCATCAAGGAGAAGCATAGTGGAGGATTGGCTGGACATTTTGGTCGTGAAAAAACCCTTGGTTTGGTTAGTGAGAATTATTATTGGCCACAGTTGCAGCAAGATGTGAAGAAGTTTGTACAGAGTTGTAGAGTATATCAGATGGCGAAAGGAGTGAAGCAGAATACAGGGTTGTATCAGCCATTACCTGTACCAGAGAAGCCTTGGGAGGATATCAGCATGGACTTTGTTCTTGGTTTACCGAGGACACAGCGGGGACATGATTCAATTTTTGTGGTAGTTGACAGATTTTTAAAGATGGCACATTTTATTCCCTGCAAGAAGACTAATGATGCTGTTCATGTAGCAGAATTATTTTTCAGAGAAGTAGTGAGACTTCATGGTTTGCCAAGGACCATAGTTTCAGATCGGGACACTAAGTTTGTTGGATATTTCTGGCGTACATTGTGGAAGAAGTTGAAGATAGATTTGAAGTTTAGTTCATCACATCATCCACAGACTGATGGACAAATAGAGGTGGTGAATAGGAGCTTGGGAAATTTGCTGAGATGTTTGGTTGGAGATAAGCCAATAGGATGGGATTTGATTTTATCACAGGCAGAATTTGCATACAATAATTCTGTCAATAGAAGCACTGGTAAATCACCATTCCAGATTGTATATGAAAGTAGTCCAAGAAATGCATCTGAATTGAGGAAGATAGATAAAGGAGAAATAAGTAGTGCTGAAGCTGAGGATTTTGCAGAACACTTGAAGAACATCCATGAGGAGGTGAGGAAGCATATTACCAAGATGAATGCACAGTATAAGGCTAAGGCAGATGAGAAAAGGAGGTATAAGGAATTTCAGGTTGGTGATGAAGTCATGGTTCATTTGCGGAAGGAGCGGTTTCTAGTTGGTACATATAACAAGCTGAAAATGAAGAAGTTTGGACCATGTAGGATACTGAAGAAACATGATTCAGGAAACGGATATGAGGTAGAATTGCCTACTGAGCTAAATATTTCACCAGTGTTTAACATTTCAGATTTGACAGAGTATCATGAAGGAGGTGTTGAAGATGAGATCACAGCAGCATAGTGGAGTATTCCAGCAACTAGTTTAGACACTAAGGAGATCGAAGATATACTGGACAGTCGTGTTGGCAGAAGCACAAGGAACATGACATATGAAGAATATCTGGTCAAATGGAAAGGATGACCTATTGAAGATTCATCATGGCTGACAAAGGAGGAGGTTAGCCGTCTTGGTTTTCCTCTGCACACTTGAGTCGTGACAGGGTCACTTCTCAAATTACCCCGGGTGTCTGATGCAGGAGCATCCTGGGTGTAAGAGCAATCTTGCATCACCCAAAAATATTTCTGTTTTTGTATTCAATAAGGGCTATTTTGTGCAGATCTGCTATTTATGAAAAGTTACTATTTTTGGTAATTTTTGTATGTACTCAGAATGATCTGATTTCTTTCTTGGAGGTTGATTTTGGTCATATAAGTCTGCCAGTAAAGTTTCATTGCCAGATCAAGTGTATATTGGAAGATATTGAAAATTTTCGGTATTGGCAGCAGGGTACAGAAACTTTGAACTCATTTTTGAAGGCTTTAGAGGCCCCGGATGAGGTCAAAAATTTGGGTGACGGGCGCTTGCGTAGGTCAAGCTTGTAGAACGCTTCGTGACGTTTCTGAAATGGGGTTATAATAGCCGAGCGGGTCAACTGTGATGACTTATGGTCTTCGGAAGTTGGGCCACCTGAAATGGCGGAAAATAATTTTCTTCAGAATTTCTGTTTGGGTTTCAAAGGTTATCTTGAGCCGACTATGATGTAATAAAATGTAAAATAAAATAATTCTAAGTTGGTCGGCCTTATTGGCTAAAATTCTAGAACCTTCCCAGGCGGTGAAAAATTGCCTATATAAGGAAGGCTGTATTATTGTCTTAGGCAATTCAGAATAGTTCTGGGTAGTAGATCTGGGTATTGATTCGAGGCTTTGTCCTACAGAATATTTTAAGGGAATGCCCATGTGGCTTTGCATATTGTAATTCTAAAAGTTTGTAATTCCACATTTGTGGAGATAATAAGAAGCCAATTTTCTGTTCTTGCATATTACTGTTGTTGTTTCTCTATTTCTGTTATGTGTTTGTGGTATTAAGGGGAGCACCCTTCATCAAGATTCCTCGGCATGAAAACAAGGCTGCTGATGTCATGGCAACGATTGCTTCTTTATTTGATATCGAAGATACGAAGGCCCGTTTTGAGTTCTTGGTGGAATCCCTGACTTGTCCTTCATATGATGACCCTGATATGAGTATTATATGTCATCTTATTGGACATGACTCCCCAACCTATGGAAAGATCTTTTCTTACCTCAAAGATAACACTTTACCTCCCGACCTATCCCGCAATCAAAAATGAACTTTTCTCCGCCAAACCTCCTGCTATATTTTAATATCCGTCACCCTTTATTGGCGAGGTTTTGACGGTACTCTCCTGCGATGTCTCGAACATGATGAAGCTCAACTTTCCTTACAGGATGTACATGAAGGTATTTGTGGGACACATTCGAGTGGTCCCTCTTTGGCTAAGAAACTCATGCGTATGGGTTATTATTGGCCTACCATGGAAGCAGATTCCTTTCATTTTGCTAGGGCATGCAAGAAATGTCAGATACATGGAAACCTTATCCATGCTCCAGCACAAGAGTTACATCCTTTTACAACTACTTTGCCATTCAGTCAGTTGGGACTCGACCTCATGGGCGCTATCAATCCTCCATCTTCCAATGGTCACAAATGGATCCTCACTGCCACAAAATACTTCACTAAATGGATTGAGGTCGTTCCATTGATTACCGCCACAGGGAAACAAATATCCATGTTTATCTTAAACTATATCATCTACAGATATGGTATACCTATGTATCTCATTACTGATCATGGGAAACAGTTCCAAAATCAGGACATGGATGAACTGTGCGCCAAATTCCACATCACCCACAACTATTCCACCATCTACTATCCCCAAGGAAACGGCCAAGCTGAGGCGTCAAACAAAACAATTGTTAAAATCCTACAAAAGACTGTCAATGACGCTGGCCGTGATTGGCATCTTCAACTTAATCCTACCTTATGGGCTTACCGCACCTCCATCCGTACTCCTACTGGAGCCACTTCATACTCCCTTGTTTATGGCTCTGAAGCAGTACTGCCCCTCGAGGTCGAGTTGCCTTCACTTCGTGTTACTCTTAAAGATTTAATTCCTGATGAAGAGTATAGAGTTGCACGCTTGACTGAATTGGAACTCCTAGATGAACGCCGTCAGCGCGCCTATGATCATTTGAAAGTTTATCAGCAGCGTCTGTCCCGTCAGTACAATAGCAAGGTAAAGATCAGAGACTTTCAGTTGGGTGACTTAGTCCTTCGCGAAAATCCAAAGAATCAACAACACCGTGAAAAGAAGGGTAAGTTCGAACCTAATTGGTTAGGACCTTTTGTGATCACAGCAGTCTATGGTTCTAGAGCTTATCAGTTATCTACACCTGAAGGGGATCCCTTGGATGAGCCTCTTAACAGTATCCATCTCAAGAAGTTTTATCCTTGAAATTCCAATGCAAGGGGCATGTATATAGGCTGTATATATATTCTGTAAATAAATAAATAAATAAAATACAAAAAAAATCACAAAATCAAAAGAAAAACTGCAATAAAAGCATATGGTGAAAACTAGGAAACAGGCGCTATATGTGACAAGTTAGCTCCTCTATCTATTAGGCTTCTTTTAGTGTGTCCGTTCATTGTATATATCCACAATAAAATGGTTACTCAGTCCTCATCCCCACCATGTATATATCATAATAAAATGGCTAGTTCATGCACCATTCCTTGTATTTATCCATAATAAAATCCGATCATAGCTTGATCTTTTGTCATGGTCTTCATCCTAGTCTTGTTGTGTCTTTCTTCATCCATAATAAGTCAGTCCATCACCTAGCTAGGGGCATGTCCTTGACCTAGTTTGGGAAGTAGATCTATGATAGTCGTGACTCTTAGAGGACATAATGGAGTTATTTTCACCAGGCAAGCAGACACAATCAAATGTCCTTTTACAATGATATCTTCATGCTGAATCCAAATCTATGATCTATTCTTCGACACATGACCACTTATCTATATATCTTGACTCTACATCATCACTTGAATTGATCAACATGTCCTACATCAATCTTTTTGGCAAAAGAAATGTATATTCATGATAGGCATGTTAGAATGGTTTGTTGTAGATTATGCATTCATATCTGGATTTCATTGTTATCATGTTTCCTATGCTATTCCGGGATATCTTTTGACATGAGTTTGAAACTCCCATATGTCATTGATTAGAATAGTCGGGATGGAGCATGGTATTTTCTTTGATTGTTGTTTGTGGGGTATTTTTCGATGAAATCAAAGGATCCAATAATTTGGGGTGTTTGTGTATAAGTGCCTTCATCCATTTCATAGTATGAACAACATAAACATCATGTTGCTCTGCAAATACTATTTATGGTGATACGCCATCGCATACCTCGACTCCAAATATTTATTCTTTGATTGAGAAGGAAATATTCCTTGTCTGTTACGCAAATGAAACTCAGGTCATCTCGGTTCAATTATACCTAGATGCTTGTCAAGTTTGCAATATTAAACTCCATGCAAAAAGTGCTCAGGTCATCCTAGTTTAATTATACCATGATGCTTGCATTTTCTTGCAACATAACAAGCTCAATGATGAAAATCAAATTCCAGTTATTATGAAGTTCTAAGATGTTACATGAAGTTGTGGAGATACTCATTTCATATTTCATTTTGCATTGCATTATACCATTTCTTAGATTTGCATATCAGTGCTCCTTTTATAGGGATTTATAGGTTACCTTTCTTATTAGGTTATCTGTTTTCTTAGTCTATTCTTCTTGTGTCAGATACATTGTTATTTAAGTTGAGGACATTTGGACAACCACACATATTATGACTTTTTGCATTTAACACTTAAATCATTTAGAGACATAATTTATCTTCATTAGGAGTGTTCATTTATATATAATTTGGTCATTTATTATAGCTATCGTTTCATCTCATTTTCTTTTATCATGTTATCTGTTATTACATTAAAATCATCTTAGATACATTATCATTTATTACATTAGATATCATTTGCATTATATCATTCATTTATTATTCATTATCCACATTGTTCATCACAAATATTGCATTGATAATCACATAGCATTAATAAATTCATTTAAGACGTGCATTTATGTCACCATCATATGATTATTAACCATTAAGCATCAACAATATCAAAACATGCATATAAATCATTTTGCATTCTAAGACATACATTTTATGCATCTGAAAATACATCATCACAACCTGCATATGTCAGTATGCACATGTATATAAATCATCAAAGTAAATCATGATAGAACTGCATCACATACAATCCATAAAACAACAAAAATATCTTAATGTCTAATGATATAAATCAATAACAATGTGTCTATAGTTAGTGTCTGTCAAGTCAAAATATAATGATACAATGAATCATAATGATACAATAGTGTATACAATGATCTCTCACAATCTATGAACCACTGCCTCCAGACTCTGTATGTTGTTGTCTATGGGAGGCAATGTGGCCCTGTGCTGCTACACTCCCTGATGCTGAGGATCCACCCTGACCTCTTGAACCTGTTGGTGCTCTGGGAGGACGTGATGATACCCCTCCACTGCCAGCTAGTGCATGTCGCTCATATGCTGCTGATCTGATGCCAACTGAGCTCTCTCTATAGCTCCCGATCCACTGATCTCTCAGGACTGCCTGTCTATATGCCTCTCGCCAGTAGGATATCTCCTTCCCGGCATGTATCATGGCTCTCATGATATCCCCATGGGGACCTAGGTCCTCTGTCCTCTGTAACTCATCTAGCAACATCTCTGACTCCCCGAGTCTCTCAACAGCTGAATCTCTCTCTTGCTCGCAGCACATCCATCTGTCTGCCCATCCTCTCAATCTATCTCTCTAAACCTAGAACCTGGTCTGCCTCTACCTGGATAACTGCTAGTCAGACTAGCAGTGCGTCAATATCAGGCTCCTCCTCCACATCATCTCTGTGTAAATAGGGATCCTGTTCCCCGATGTCCATGTCTGGTTGTTCATCCTGTGCCTGTATATCTGGCATCTCCACATCTGGCTCATCCTGTCTGCCACCCTGAGCCACATCAACTGGGCCAATAGAATGTCTACCTCATCCTGTGCCTGCCCCTGTGCCTATGCCTGTACTGCAGAAACCGGTATCTGTACTATAGCCACTGGTCTCTGTACCTACGTAACTGGTACCTGTAATGGCACTCCTGCAGCTGGCTGTGCTGGCGGCTGTCTCCGTCTTTGTCCCCTCTGCCTCACTCCACCTCCCCTCATCCGTGGGCCAACTCTCCCTCCATCTCCACCACCTCCATCTTCGCCACCACCTCCATCTCCACCACCTCCATCTCCTCCTCTCCCTCGTCCCCTCCTATCTCGACCTCGCCGCCTCCCCCGATGTCTGTCTACTGGATCTCTCTTTAGAGGTCTCGCTGTTGGATCTGTAATCCGTGGCACAGAATGATCTCTCAAAAACTACTCTAAATCCGCAGTCATCTCAGGGTCAACCACTGTCTGTCTCATGGACTATGCCTAGTATGGTGCATCCAAAAACTCCTACCGTGCAACATCAAATGATGCCATGGGCCCCCAACCCTGTCTCTCCTGATGTGTCCGTGCAAACTCGGTCACTCCCTGGGGCATACCCTGTATCGTGCCAAACTATCGTAGAACCTGGCTAACCAGCTGTCTCTCAATAATAAAGGGCGTCCGCCCTATCAGCCATCACGCCTCAAAATAAAAACTAAGCTGCCGCTCATCATCCCATGGCTCGCACCCTAAGTAGGGTCTCCATGTCACTGTGTCTAGTGTGTCAAAAGTATAGCGCCAAAACTCTAAATGTCCTAGTTTTGCCTGAGACAAAACTGAGTACAAATGAATATAGGGTTGCCCTGCACCCCGGAATCGAATCGCCAATGGTCTCGTCACTGCAATGTGCTTCCATGCCCAAACATGGAGTAGTGTCACCCCTGCTGATAGAGATGCACTCCCGTGGTACACCACCTGATGTAAATCATGGTATAGGTGTGCTAATAAACACACCCCCAAAGCAAATCGGGTCCCCTCCATCACCCGCTGTAATGTACGGCCCCACCCAATTGCAAATCCGTGTGACCTCCGATCAGGGCATACGAATCCCCCAATAGCGCCTGCTAGAACCACTGGAAGAGGGTCATACATGTCGACCATCTTCTCCCAGCTAATCTCCCCATCCTTTATGTCATCATCCCCAAAGACGGCTCTGCACTCTGTGACTCTACCATGTCGCTCATACTGCACTAACTCTCCTGTGATGGGAAGCCGGAGGATGCGATATACATCCTCTAGTGTCACTGTCATCTCCCCTGTCGGAAGATGGAAAGTACTCGTCTCTGAGTGCCATCTCTCAGCTAATGCGGTCATCATGCTTAGATTCACCCGAATCTCGGGCGTGTAAATCACATGGTAAAGTCCTGATGCTCCTATCATCAGTCTCTCTATCTCCGATAATGTTGGTCTCAATTTCTGTGTGACGGGATATCTCTCCCGTGACATCAGAACATTTGTGACATCCTCCTATTCAAGTCAACAACAATCAACCTATCAGATTTCAATAAACTGATCTATCAATCTATCTATCCTATCATATCAATTTCAAACATATTTATCATGTGTTTCAACAGATGATTCTATCAATTATCTATTTCAGACTGGCTAACTAGCGAACATGCTACAATGTTGCCAATCTTGATCAAATCGATCACAATCAACCACCGACAGATCAAATCGGCTTATCGACATCAAGTTTGACCTAATTGACTATCTATTATGACCAACTTCTACCACCTAAACATATGCGCAGCATTGAAACATGCATGCGCAACTTTCTTTCACCTTTGCGCAGGTTTTTACCGATGCGCAGTCTTCTTCCACATATGTGCAATTTTATTGACCATTTGCGCAGCTTTTCCTAACACATGCACAATAAGTACCTATGCGCACTTTTAATTCATGCTTGCGCAGCAGTCTTAATATCCTACTATGAATGCGCAAATATTCGTCATGAATGCGCAGTAAAATTAAGTTTCTGCGTATATGCCACAAGTTGTTGCGCATTGATGCGCTGAAACTGCGCATTCATCTTCCGCTACGAAAAATTAAAATTTCTAATCTAATCTATCATTTGATCTACCCTAAACATACTCCAAATCTAATCTAACATGCATCAAATCATGGAAATACAAAGCAGGATCGAGTCACCTACCGGTTCATCCGAATCGGGTGGTCGTTAGAAGCGTCTAACTCTCTCGAAGCGGTGATCTGACAAGGGGAACGACATCCTGGCGGCTCTGCTCTTCTCTCTCTCGTGCTCTAATCTCCAAGTGACAAGTGTGCACAATGAGCCTATTGTGGACCCCTTGGCCGTATTTATAGCTTGTGGACCCAATGTGCTTGGTGTGTGGACCCTACCTGACATTTTTCTTCCATTCTACCCCATTTTCATCCATCTTTCCTACCGTTCATTCGTGAGATTTGTTAGAGTAGTCTTATGTTAGCTAATAATTAAATCATTTAATTATTAGTTTATCATACTCTAGGCTTAAGTTTCACTTAGGCGCTTTATAATTCTTTAGGGTTTTAGCCTTTAGGGTTTCGTGTTTCTTTTTATAAGGATTCACTTCTTTCATTTCAATAAGGAGATTGTATTATTTTTCATCATTGTTAATAGAAGATTATTTTCTTGCAACATGGTTTTGCAGTCTCTGGCCTTTTGGCCGCCATAGCTTTCTGTCTTTTTGCTTCTTCTTTGTGACAGTCTTGCATGCAGGTGTTCTTGGGATGATTTGCGTTTGTCAAATCTAACATGGTATCAGAGCTCTCCTGTTGTTCGCTGTTCGAGTTTCGTTGAAGCACAGAGGGTTTCAGAAGTTTTTTTGTGGATCTGGGGGGGAGCCAAAATTTGGCTCACCTTGGGCAAAAACGGACACCACCATTGTGTCCGGAAGGCCCAAGAACCCCTAAATCCATATAAAACTTGTCCATTTTGGACACAGTGGCATTTGAGGCAAAAATTTTTTTGCATACCAAGGCCGTACGACCCTGGCACGCACTCCGAGGCGGGTACACGGCGATTTTTTTTTTAAAAAATAAAAAATTTTGGGGGCGCCGCCCAGCGGCCACCCCCGCGCCGCCCAGCAGCAACCGCAGCCGCGGCGCCCGCCACTGCAGCAGCCCCGGCCCCCCCGCCACCGCGCCACTCGCGGCCCGCTCCGCCGGCTCCGCCGCCTCCTGGCTCCGCGGCCCCCGCTCCTCTGCGGCCTCCGCCGCCCTCGGCCCCGCCGCCCGCTGCCTCCGCTCCGCCGTGCTGCAGCACCTCCGCGGCCCCTGCCGCCTCCCGGCCCCGCTCCGCTCTAGCGGGCGCTCCGCTCTGCAGGCTCCGCCCGGCCCACCGCCGCTCCGCTGGCCCCCGCCGCCGGTGGCGGCCCGTTTCAGCCCCCGCGGGCTCATACACACAGCCGCGTGGTCATATGACCAACCAGGGGCTGCGGCCCAGCCCCCGGAGCGCGCCATGCGTCCGGGGGCCTATTTTTTTAGCCCCTGGGGCTCTTTTTTGGCCTTTTTGGGGGTACCTGGGCCTTTTTCGCTCTACAGGGAGCATACGGGGGTTTTTTTCTGACTTCCATATATCGTCGGAAAGCTCTTTCCGAGCACTTTTCGATGGTGGAGGTTAGGATTTTTGGTTCCACCGTTTCAACAATGTTTTTTTCTATTGAAGTCTGATGTCTCTTTTTGCCTTCCGGGAGTCATATCTGGCTCATCCGGACTCCTTTTTCGGCAAACGAGATATCGTCGGCAAGCTGATTCTGTGTACTATTCAGTGGCAGAGGTATTTCTTCCAGATTCTGCTCCAGGTTTTCACTCCTCCGAGTTATGCAGTTTATGCCCTCTGGTGGTGTGCTTGGTTCTACAGGTCCGGGGATCTCTTCTTCTGGTTTCTTAGTGCACTCTTCTTTCTGACTTCTGAGCTTGCATGCTCTTTCTGATGTATCTTTATTCTGTAAACGCACTAAGATAAAGTGCCCTTTTCTGCATTTCTGGGATCTTTTTCACCTGGTTCAGTTTTAGTATTCGCACTCAGTTATAAAGTGCCATGGGGGGATTCTGATGCATTTGCCACTATAGGCGCATCCACTCTTGTCAAGTGAGCGTACCTTCCACGACATTAGCCCATGTAGACTGTGTCTATGACACCGCCCTTTATCCTGTGTGTGTGCTTCTGTTGCACTGTTGGTGTTCCTGGTTCTTCTTCTGCAGCTGTTTTTGGCATCGCATTTCAGTGTTCCTGTCACCTCTCCCAGTTCAGCATTATGGGGGGGTTCACCTGTTGGTTCTATTGCTTCCTGGTTCGATTGATCAGCTCTTCAGACACTTGTCTTCTCTACCTGGTCATGCACTTCAGTGGGGGTTCCAGCAGTATCTTCTGACAGAGTTTTCAGACATGCTTCAGAGGAGTTTCTTGCTCTCTTCTTGTTCCTTTCTCTGGGACATCTTTTGCTTTATGTTTGGGTACCTGATCAGGCCTAGTTGCCGGGACCCATCTTTCCTGCTTTCTGCAGTAGTTTAGCTTTTTTTGCTTCTCCCTAAGTTACACTTAAGGGGGGGTGTTAGAGTAGTCTTATGTTAGCTAATAATTAAATCATTTAATTATTAGTTTATCATACTCTAGGCTTAAGTTTCACTTAGGCGCTTTATAATTCTTTAGGGTTTTAGCCTTTAGGGTTTCGTGTTTCCTTTTATAAGGATTCACTTCTTTCATTTCAATAAGGAGATTGTATTATTTTTCATCATTGTTAATAGAAGATTATTTTCTTGCAACATGGTTTTGCAGTCTCTGGCCTTTTGGCCGCCATAGCTTTCTGTCTTTTTGCTTCTTCTTTGTGACAGTCTTGCATGCAGGTGTTCTTGGGATGATTTGCGTTTGTCAAATCTAACAAGGGGAACGACATCCTGGCGGCTCTGCTCTTCTCTCTCTCGTGCTCTAATCTCCAAGTGACAAGTGTGCACAATGAGCCTATTGTGGACCCCTTGGCCGTATTTATAGCTTGTGGACCCGATGTGCTTGGTGTGTGGACCCTACCTGACATTTTTCTTCCATTCTACCCCATTTTCATCCATCTTTCCTACCGTTCGTTCGTGAGATTGATTGAACAACCCCATAAAAAAATTAAAAAAAAAAAAAAAAAAACAAAAAAAAATATTTTTACAAAATTCACATAACTTTTTTTGTCAATCAATCTCTCGAGGGGGCATCCATAGGTCGTCTGAGACATTGTTTGGGGCAGGGGCAAAAATGCTTGATTTTTCTTTGAAACAATGTGACCAGCGCATTATTTCAAAGAGGGGCAAAATGTATACACCTAAAAATGGCTTCATTAATTAATTAAATATTTATTATTTAATTACTATTGACTTGATAAATTAATTAAATATTTATTATTTAATTAATATTTGTTTCCTCTATTTATTAAGTAAATTATTCAATTTATTTAATAAATTCACTATAGTCTAATTCTATATCCTAAGTCTTCTGAAAAGTCTATTAAAGTGATTTAATTAAATACACAATCACCTAAATATGACTAAATCCCCTAGTCCACTTCATCCACCTAGTCACTGACACATCACCTTGGCTAAGATAAATAATTATTATTAATTATTTATTTATATTTATCCTCACCCCACATGTCCTATTCTTAAGAGCTATGTGGCCTCATAGGACTTGGTCTCATGACCACTTGTCCTCTCAACAACCAAGTCAAGAGACATTCCCTATTCCTAAGGGGCTTCTCAAGCCACCTCTAAGGGTCAAGGGTGACTCATAGGACACTTGTGCAAAGAGTCCTCATGAGGAAAAGGTCTCTCCCTCTTTCTCTCTTTGGTCTTTGTGAGACACTTGACATGTGTCTTTCCCTTCCACCTTCTTCTCCTCCATGTCAATGTGAGAGGAACATCATCCCTATTCTTTCTCTCACATTCCAACTACATCCCCCTTTCTCTCAACTCCTTCAACCAAGTCAATTCTAGCCCTAGGATCTTCCACCATTCATTCTCAATCGTAAGATTCTGCCACCTAGGCCTAGATCCTCCAAAACTCTATAAAAGGAGCCTCATTTTCCATTTGAAAGCTAAAAGGTATTTTTGAGAACAAGCATTCAAGCATCCAAGCAATCAAGCATCCAAGCAATCAAGCAACCAAGCATCCATATTATCATCCCATCATTTGCATTTCATCCACCATATTTGCATAATCAAGTTTTAGTTGTGCACTCATTTCATTCAATCTCCACACTTTGGAATCATCTTGGGAAAGAGCTTCATTTGGAAATCTGAGAGCTCAACATCTTCAAGAAATCAAAGCTAGGAGGACAATGGAGACAAGCTGCATTTCTAGGTGAAGGTAAATTGTTAATTTGGTTTCATTTGTTATTGCATTCTTCATTGTAGTTTGCTTATTAGATAGATTTATTAATCTTTTATTAGTTAATTCATCATTTAGAATAGTATCCAACTAATTTGCATACAATATATATATATTTATAACAAATATATAAGAAGATATATCTATATATATTATATTGTAATTCTGCACATTGAAGAAGAGAGACTGTATTGTTGTTCATCGCTATTCTCTTCAAATGACATATACCTGCATTTTATATATGCATTAATGTGACTGTGAAAAGTCACGTCTATGATAGACGTGACTCCTCAGGGAGTCATGCCTATCATAGGTGTGATTGTTCATACAGTCTACGCACCCCTTTCATGCCACACAAACATTAATTCATTACCATGAGTTGTTTAGCACATATCTCAAGTCACGGGAAGTATGTATATGTGAACGGTGTGTTAGTCTAAATGTAGATTGAAGTACTAAACCTCTCGTTTAGTTTGTCTTTGCAAATCGACCATAATTAAATCGTTACCAATGGATAATAAAAATAGTGTTAATACGAACTGATGTGAATCGGTATTATATTATCAACTATAATATATGTATATTGTATATTGATACATATAATAATATCATTATTATTATATATATCAATATGCATATATAATATTATTTCATATTGTTTTATCTGAATAACAATATTATTGATGATGTTTATTTAATTCAATATTATAAAGAGATAATGCTAAATATGTATATTAATATAATAATGTCCATCATTATATTAATATATTGCTTATTTATTTTCTCACAATATTGTGATCATTTTATCTAATCAAAACTATAAACATCAACACTCCCTCTTAGTTAGAGAAGATAAAATGTAACTCGCAATAGGTTCATAAATTGTGAGAGTTAGTTCTCAAGTGGATTGCCTCTATTGGCAATTCTATCCACAGTTCCCAGGTGGATTGCCTTTATCGACGATTCTATCCACAAGCTCCTGTGTGGATTGCCTCTATCAGCGATTCTATCCACAAGCTCCTGTGTGGATTGCCTCTATCGGCGATTCTATCCACAACTCATGAACTTCAGAGTGGATTGTCTCTATCAGCGATTCTATCCACAAGCTCCTGTGTGGATTGTCTCTATCGGCGATTCTATCCACAAGCTCCTATGTGCATTGCCTCTATCGGCGATTCTATCCACAACTCATGAGCTTCATTTAATTATCACAAAAATATCTATCACAATAGAAAAGTTATTGCAAGATCGTCACCTTCCAATAACTTTAACAAATACAAGTAATAAATCATTTGGAAGTCGTCACTTCCTTATGATTTACACAGGGCCCATATAATTAAAAAAAACTTTAACATAATAATCAAAATCATTACAAGTTTACCTCAGAAGTGTTTCACCTTCGATAGTGAACTCCCTCTCAATCATAAGGTATCTTGAGTTCCATTTAGAAGAAACATTTCTCTATTATTGTCTTCAAGTCATTCTTCCTTAATACCAACATCATTAGAAATTTTCATGTTTCAAAATCAGAGGCACCTTCAAGTTTGTCCTCTAGTCTCATTCCATTTGCCATTCTGAGATTTCCAAGAAATCTGATCTTCAATCTAATCGGAACTTCCTTCAAGCGGTTAGGCTTCAACGAAGGAACTTGGCTCTGATACCATATATTTGGCTTTAAATTTATCTTATATTAACTTGATATGTGTGATATATATATAATCATAATATATATTCATATATATATTTATAATAGATATATAAGCAGATATATTTATATATATTATATTGTAATTTTGCACATTGAAGAAGAGAGACTGTATTGTTGTTCATTGCTATTCTCTTCAAATGACATATACCTGCATTTTATTTATGCGTTAATGTGACTGTGAAAAGTCACGTCTATGATAGACGTGACTCCTTAGGGAGTCACGCCTATCATAGGTGTGACTGTTCATACAATCTACGCACCCCTTTCATGCCACACAAACATTAATTCATTACCGTGAGTTGTTTAGCACATATCTTAAGTCACAAGAAGTATGTATATGTGAACGGTGTGTTAGTCTAAATGCAGATCAAAGTACTAAACCTCCCGTTTAGTTTGTCTATGCAAATCGACCATAATTAAATCGTTACCAATGGATAATAAAAACAGTGTTAATACGAACCGATGTGAATCGGTATTATATTATCAACTATAATATATGTATATTGTATATTGATACATATAATAATATCATTATTATTATATATATCAATATGCATATATAATATTATTTCATATTGTTTTATCTGAATAACAATATTATTGATGATGTTTATTTAATTCAATATTATAAGAGATAATGCTAAATATGTATATTAATATAATAATGTCCATCATTATATTAATATATTGCTTATTTATTTTCTCACAATATTGTGATCATTTTATCTTATCAAAACTATAAACATCAACAGAGCGGCTAAGAAGGAATTAGTATTAGCCTAAAATGCAAAGTGATGTAAGGAAGTTTGTTGAAAGGTGTGTTATTTGTCAAAGGGCAAATAGAACTAACACAAATGCAGGTATTTGTTAGCCTTTACCCATCCCAAGCGTGTCATGAGAGTCTATAAGCTTGGATTTTGTACTTGGTTTACCCATGACACCAAGAGGATTTAATTCTATATGTGTTGTTGTAAACAAGTTTTTTGAAATGGCATACTTCATACCATACAAGAGAACTAATGATGAAACCTATATTGTTGTTTTGTTCTTCAAGGAGGTGATAAGAATTCTTGGTTAACCTTTAAACTTTTTTTCAGATAGAGATAGAAAATTTGTTAGTCATTTTTGAAAAACTTTATGGAAGAAGCTTGGTACTAACTTGAGTTTTAGCTCAGCTTATCACCCTCAAACAAATGGCCAAATGGAGGTGGTCAATAGGACCCATGGTAATCTCCTCAAATGCTCGACAAAGGAGCATTCAACACAATAGAATCTGATTTTACCCCAAGCTGAATTTGCCTACAATGATTCCATCAACCGAAGTATTGGTAAGACTCCTTTTGAAGTAGTTTATGGTTTACAACCTAGATGAGTGTTTGAATTAAGAGGTATCACTAGTATGGATAAGAGGAGCGCTGAAGGGGAGAAATTTGTTGTATCTATGCAAAAAATGCATCAACAAGTTAAGCAAAATCTCCAAAAGACCATTGAGAAGTATAAGCAACAAGCTGATAAGAAAAGGAGAGAGGTTCATTTTAAGGTTGGGGATTTTGTTTTGGCTCACTTAAGGAGAGAAAGGCTCCCTAAAGGGAAACATACTAAGCTACAAATGAAGAAGATAGGGCCAAGAAAAGTGGTCCACAAATTTGGAGCAAATGTATATGAGATAGAATTCCCTCTTAGGGTTGCTATCTCACCTATTTTTAATGTTTCGACCTTTACACTTTCAAAGGGGTTGTGGTTGCAAGTGAAGATGCAAGTAACAACATCACCATTAGATGAAGATTGGATAAGAGATCTCCCACCAAGCCAACCAGTGGAGTTAGAGTGTGTTAGCCAAATTTTCATGCTCGGCCTCATCTCGAAGACCCTTACATCCTCAGTGTCGCTTGAATCGAACGATGCTTTGGCCATGGAAGAAGATGAAGCCTCACGCAGGGAAGCACGATTTCTATCGTAGGATTTTGTCACATTTTTATCCGCAATAGAGAAAATACACAAGCGGGATTTTCGTTTCTTTCCGCAGCTGAAAGGAAATACGGAGACAATTCAAAAGAGGTTTAAGGTAGGTGTTATTTAATGATATTAAGTTAGAGGGTGTGATTTAATGATATTAGGTGAAGAGGTGTCATTTATCTTAAAATGAACGACCTTCGACATACGATATAGTTTTAATTTAAAAACCGACCTTTTGAGGAACTAACCGCCCTTTGGCCAACAAGAGGCACTTCTTTCGCAACGGCTATCGACCTGGATGCCCATGTTCATAGATACCCGTACCCCTGCCGCATACTGTCTGATTTGACAGCTGCACAAAAAACTAAAACGCATATTTAACGAAGGGACACTTATGTTTATTTTTTTCAGACACTCATTTGGCCTTTTTGTTTTTTCAAACAGTCCTTCGGAATTTTGCATTTTTTTAAAATTACCACGAGAGAGGATGATGAAATATAAGCGTACTTTCAATTTATTTTATAATGATAATATTATAAGTACATTTTTTTTTTACAGTTTTAAAAATAAAATATTTTCATTTGTTTAATTTAGTTAAATAATAAATTAATAGGTTAATAAAATATATATTTTAAATATCATTTATATGTTTATTTATAATTATATTATTTAGTAATTTTAATAAATATAGTATGAAAAATTTAGAAAAATATCATAGTAGGAAATATAATTAGTTTTAAAAGTATATATTTTAATATTCTTAATATTAAATTATATATTATTGATAAAAAATAAATAAATCATATATCTAATTTTTAAAAATAATTCTTATTAATATTAATAATTATTATATTATGTAATTAGTTGATTTTAAGATATATATTATATGTAAATTTTTCAAATTTAATAATCATTTATATAAATAAGAATACAAAATAAAACATATAATTTAAAAAATAATATTTATTGAAAAATTAGTATTATTTATTCATATATATTTAAAAATTTAATAATAAATTATATATTTAAATGTTATAGAATTTATAATTTTATTGATTTTGATAGCAAGTATATTATAACATATTTTTTAATTATGTATTATTTAAAAAAATAATTATATTATTTCTAAAATAATTATATTTATTAAAAATATATTATTGTTTATGTATATATGTATTTTGAAAATTTAAATAATGTTTCCATTTGTTTTCCCACATCACATTTAGTTGTGTTTATGAATTGTTTAAAGAAAAGAATTTTTGTTAAAATTAAAGATAGAAGATTTGTACAATTCATAAAATGTAAATTCTAATATCCTTATATATAATACAAAAATAAATTTATTTATTTTTAAATTTTACAATATATATGAAAATATAGTAATAATTTGTATAATACTTTTTCAAATTAATAAAAAATAGTAAATAAAAAAATTAAAAAATTAAAAATAAAACAAATTAAATTATACAAAATAATTGTAGCTAAAGAGAAAAACTGAAACACATATCTTACCGGGGGACACTTAATTTTTTTACAAACTCTTCTTATAATTTTTTTTTACAAACTCTTTTTATAAATTATGTTTAGTTGGCTGCACCCCACGAGTATCAAATTCCAAAAAAAACCTAATACAGCTATCAAAATTTTTAAATTAAAAATATTTGCACACCACAGGTATCAAATTCCAAAAAAACCTAATGCAACTATCAAAATTTTCAAATTAAAAATATTTTAATTATCATACTATCAAATCAATACTGTCTTAATTTATTATTTTCATATTGATTATATTTAATTTCAATTAAATAAATTAAATAATTTATTTAATATTAATTAAATAAAATAAAAATAAAATAATTAATATTTCTAAACCATTATATATATATATATATATATATATATATATATATATATATATATATATATATATATATATATATATATATATATATATATATCTTAAGATAATTCATATATTCTATAATTATATAAGTAAAGGACCAAACTAAAAAGGGATATCATAAATAGTATTTAATATTGATTAAATAAAATAAAATAAAAATATTAATATTCCTAAACTATTATTTATTATGTATTTAATAAAATAAAATAATATAAGTAAAGGACCAAACTAAAAAGCATATCTTATTTCTTTTCAAACCGCACAACACTGCAGGATCAATTGACTTGGACGACATAGTTATGGATGTACACAATGGCCGAGAAGGGTTACGAATGTCAGACACCACGTCAGGGATAGTATGGCTGGGCATCCAACAGCCGTTGCCCACTTCTTTAAGGCAATGGCTAAATCGCAAACTAAATCGTAATGGATTTCTTAAGTCTATGCTTATATATCCATCGAGCACCTGACAATGATTTGATGTTGAATTCAATGCATCATGAACAGTACAATTGGAAGGAATACGCTCAATCACCTAACAAATGACTTGACTTAAATTCATTGCGTCTTCAATGCCAAAACTAGAGGGAATATGAAAATTGTGGGTGGTGGCGAAGTGTATTTATTGTCATTAATTTGTTATGTTGCCAAAAACCATCACCATAAATTAAAACTACATTGTATTTCCTTTGAAAGTGGTGAAGCCTATTTACTGTCGTTAAGGCCAAGTGTTTTGGAGCTAGCAGACAATGGACATTTCTGATAACTAATCAACTAATTCTATGGGATATTTTATTTATTAGTTATCTTTAGTAATTTAGTTTTAGTAGTTTATTTTTTTATAATGTTTTGGTAGTTTTTTTTCCAACTGTCTCAATAATTTGGATTGTAATATATTTTTCATTTTTCAATTTAATTATAGCGGGTGCATTTTTATTTGTATTATTTTGGGCCTATTACAGTGGTATCAGAACCAAGTTGTAGAACCTGTAGAAAAATAACAGGCTCTGGAGTTTTGGTTTTTGATTGTGAAGTAAATGATTTTCTTGGTATAGTATAGAATACAAAATAGATTTTAGATTGAACAATTTATTCCAATGCATTCTTTAATTTCAATTGTTGGAATAGTTCTTTCTGGGGAAGAGAAATATCATGAATGGTTTCAAAAAGTTAAAAATACTCTTATTTTTAATGATTTGTGGGATGATATTTGTGAAAGCAAAGATGATAGTGCAGAAGAGTTAGAACAACCTATAGATCAAAAAGAACTTATCATCTGGAAGAGTAAAGATAAAAAGGCTTATGCCTTGATTGCCGCCTCAATTAGTGAAGAGGTAAGTAGACATATAATCTCTTGTAAAAATGCATTTGCAACATTAAAGAAACTCAAAGATCTGTATGATTCACATTCAAAACTTGAAATCATTCAGTTGTTAATGAAGTTATTCAATTTAGAGTTGAAAGATAATGATCCAATGAAGTTGGCTTCTGAAATTAGAACATTATTTCATGATATTGAAGCTACAAGTGTAAAAGTTGATCTTCAACTCACTGCTTTTATTAAAGCTCTTTATCCTACCTATTCACACTATCTTGAGTCTCTTCAAGCTAGTGAGAAAATGAAGGATATAGCATTTGATAAACTAGTGGAAAAAATAGCAGAGAGAGAAAAAGCCTTTGGGAAGAAGGCATCAGTTTCAAATGCTGAGACTTTATGTCTTGCACAGCAGGGGCAGACATCTAAAGATAATTTTTCTAGACAAGACACTAGCAATAGAGGTCGTGGGAGAAGACAATCTAGTGGCAGAGGTGGCAGCCAGCATTCTCAGTCATAACACCAGCACAAAGATTATCAACACAGAAACATCCAATCGAGAGACAAGCAATCTATGCAATGCTATAGATGTGGAAAAATGGGTCATAGTTCCAACCTTTGTCGAACTCCTTGGGAGAAGATTTGTGATAAAAAGGAAAAGCCACCAAACAAAGGTAACCCTCCTGAATCTGCACACTATGTTGTAGCACATTGTAATGTTGGGATTGAAGAAGTTTTTAGTACTTCATATTTTTCTTTGAATGATACTTGGTTGTTAGATACTGGAGCCACATGCCATATGACATTTAGAAGAGATTTTTTTGAGACATTCAATGATCAAGTGGATGGAGTAGTATATTTTGCTGACAAATCTGAATTACAACCTTCAGGGATTGGTTCTGTTAGACTTAAATTACCAGGTCTTCCTGATTACATACTTTCTAATGTTCTTTATCTTCCACAATTGAAGAGAAATTTGATATCCCTTGTAAATATTAGACAGCAAGGTCATTCAATGCATGTTTGATGGCATCATTGAAATTAGATGATCTGTTGATTCTGTGATTGTTATGACCGGGGTAGAAGTTGGAACACTTTTGTTAGTTTTTGTCATTGTCAACTACGCTGCTGCTATTTGTGACTGTGTTCATTTTGATGACAAGTGTTGTCCCTATGTTGAAGTGTTTGACTTGAGGAGTAAGAGCATCCTTCAACCTGTGTCTCCATGTGTATATAACCTGCCATGTTGTTGATGCTTCCTTCAACCACACATGGTCTCGAGCATGAATAGGTGTCCGCAGAAAAAGAAAAAAATGGCTCTATGTTTAGGTGAGCTCATTTCTTTTGAGCTCAGTTTTTAGTCCTTTTTTTAAAGACACTTTGTGGGGAGTCGTGATTATAAAAAACTAGCAGAATAGGCATCCGAAGTTGTAACTCCCGCACCAAAGATTGTCAAATTCATTAATCTCAAACTTGGAAAGAATCACGAAGAATAATATATATAAAAAAATGGTTGTTGAGCATAGGCTAGAATGATTATCGAAACAGAATGAGGTACACAGTGCAATCACATTATGATTTTAGACTGTCTGTAGTAAAAAAAAATGGGAGTATGAGAAGTATGGTCTGTGAATCGAGTATGTGTTGTGAAAAAATGAAGATTGAAGAGTGACAGAGAGTGCGGAAGTTGCTAGAAACACTCATAGGGGTCTATACGAAAGTCTAATTTTTTACTTTTGGCATGATTGCATACGACAGTTTTTGAAGATTCAAAATGGGAAATATATGAAAGACAAAAGGTGCAGTCAGGTATCATCCTCGAAAATTATGAAGTAGTATGCAACGACAGGGGTGTAAATATATACCGTAGAAAACCGTTTTGATGATGATAGTAGTGTCTTGTAACGTCAAGAGGTGAAGGAATTTTTTTTGGTCTGTCAAAAGTAGGTAGTGTGCGGAAGCAAAAGTTTTTTTTGAATCTGTGTGTTATGAAGAAGACACAATGATATACGACACTTGCAGTTTGTGAGAAAGAGATATACGTATACAAAAATTGCGAGAAGTGTGTGCTGAGAAGGAGATACAGAGGTCTGGAGTGAATGAAATGTATTGAGTTTCTTGAGTGGTGGAGGGTAACTAGAGTGGGAGTGTGTGTGCTCGATAGTAGAGCTCTCTCTGTTATTTTGCGGATTAGAATGTGACTGCAGAGAATAGGAGTTCCTTTTTGCGTGAAGATCAATGATGGAGTGATAGGCGACTAAAATTGATAGGGGCCGGAAGTGAGCCAAAGATACACAGTCTTGGCTCTTTGCAGAATATACTAGTTAAAGAGAGGAAGACACCTAATGGGGAATGTGTGAAAGGCTTGCGGCAGGATACAACTGGTATACAAATTACATTCACCGGTACTCAACAAAAGGAGTGAATCATCAACACTAAGGGAAGTGTGCACAGTGGTGACAGGATCTGAATTTGCAGTGAAAATCTATTGGTATCGTCGCATTGGGTGATTAAATCAGAAGCCTTAGACAAATCTGTGTATAGAAGACACAATTGTGTTGTACTTGAGAGTCTTTATGCTTCAGTAAAGACATAGACAAATTTCTTTGTTGTATTCAGGAATCTAATGTTTATTTGAGTAATGTTGTAGCCTTACAAGACAGGTTGGAGCCTGTTCTGGAGTTTTTGAGGAGAGTTGTAGCTCTCAGTTGTAACGAGTTGTTGCCCTTTGGACTAGTGATGTCGTGGTTTTTCCCATCTTGGGTTTCCATGAGATAATTTTTGCGTGTCTTGTCTTCCTTGCCTTATGCTCTTTTATTTTTGGTTCTTAGTTTTAAAAGTTTGTATTAAATACTAATTCACCCCCTCCCCTCTCAGTATTGTACATTTTTCAATTGGTATAAGAGCCGATCACTCTCTCCACGTGCTTAAAAGCTTGAGAGTTCAATCCTTGTGTCAATCATGAGTGCCTTAGAATGTCTAGCTACAAACCGTGCCCCTCTCTTTGATGGAAATAACTTTTCCTTCTAGAGTGTTCATATGAAAACCTACATTATGTCTCTTGGCTGCGATGTGTACCTCAGTCTTGTAAATGACTACAAAATCCTTGCTACTCCTCCTACAGATGCTGATGATAAGAAGGAATTTGAGAACAATGCTAAGGCCACGAATGCAATCATGCATTGCGAATAAAGGTCATGCATTGCGAATCAGCTAAGGAAATTTGGAAGAAATTGCACAACGCATATCATGGTGATGACAAAGTCAGAAAGGCCAAAGTTCAAACTCACCGGGCTATTTTTGAAGGTCTTCGAATGAAGGATAGTGAAAACATTGCTACATATTTTCTATGTGTTGATGAAGTTGTCAACGCTTTAAGAGGTCTAGGTGAAGATGTTGAAAAGAAGACTGTTGTTCAGAAGATTCTTCGATCTCTTCTCATGAGACTTGACGCTAAAGTCTCTGCAATTGAAGAAATGTCTGATTTAGACAATCTAACTGTTGATAAGCTACATGGCATCTTGACTGCATATGAAATGAGGACTACGGTTGAAGGGTCTTCTAAAACTGAATCTGCATTTAAGGTTTCTAAAAGAAGCAAGGACAAAGAGATCAATCCTAGTGAAGGTTCAGATGAGGACTCAAATGAGGAAATTGCTTATCTCATTAAAAGGCTGAAAAAGGGCTTCAACAAAAACAGAGGCAAGTCTGGTCTGAAATGTTTCAACTGCGGAAAGCTTGGTCATTTTGCCTCTAAATGCCCAATTGATAAAGATGAGGACAACAATGATGAAAAGGAATACAAACATCAAAAATCTAGGAGGTTTACAAAGAAAAATTGGAAGTCCGAAAAGGGTAAGAAGGTGTTGTTTTCAAAAAATGACAGCGATGACTCTTCAAGTAGCGAGAGTGATTCAAGGGTAAGTGAAGTTATGTTTATGGTCATTGATGATGTAGCTATTGATGATGCTAGTTCTGATGATATTAGAGATGCTGAAGATGATGAGGTTGACCTTGAGCTTGAATTGATCTCAGCTCTTTCTGAAATTAAAAAATTGAAAAAGAAAAATCTGAATCTTGTAGATCTTCTTCAAGTTGAAAGTGCTGAAAAATTGAAGATTGCTACGTCTCTCAAAGAAGTTGAAACTCAGCTTATTGATATTAAAATTCAGAATGAAGAGGCTAAAAGGATACATGAAGATTTAAAAAATCAAATTCAATTAAAGGAAGATAACATTGCTAAGTTAGAAGCTGAAATTGTCACTCTAAGAAACATTGGAAAAACATATATGCTCTCAAGTGAAGAACTGTCTTTCAGTAGTGGTAAGGTCACATTGGATGAATTTCTTGGCTCTCAAAGACCCACCAAAGATAGAAGAGGAGTTGGTTTGCAATCTGATCCAAACTCTTCATCACCGGATAATAATCAGCCCACTCCTATCAAGGTAAACAAATCCTTTTTCTATGGCTATTGTTTTGCTTGTAATTATTTTGGACATAGAGCTGCTGAGTGTAGAGTTGTCCCCTACAAGAATTATTATCAGCATAAGAGAAATGGTTTTAGGAAGTATAATCTGATTTGTTACAACTGAAATAGATTTAGACATACATCTAGATTTTGTAACAGCTACTATGCAGATTCATTTTATAATACTGAGCCTAAAAGAAGAGCTAAAGTGACTAAGGTTTGGAGGAAAAAAGTTCAAGAGACTCCTCTTAAAGCTCTTGTTGTTCAAATAGCCTTTATAGCTAGCAATGAGAATGACATTTGGTATGTTGATAGTGGTTGTTCTCGACACATGATAGGTGACTTAAGTAAGTTTCATTCTCTTAAGAAGATGAAAGGTGGTAAAATTAGCTTTGGTGGTAGCTCTTCTGCTAAAGTTGCTGGTATAGGTACAATCCTAATTAACAATGATGAAACTATTATAGAGAATGTTCTTTATGTTGAAGGGCTGAAGCATAATTTGCTAAGTGTGAGCTAGCTATGTGATCAAGGTTATGATCTCAGTTTTAACTCTAATGCTTGCTCTATTAAAAAGGGGACTGATGTTATAGTGAAAGCTACTAGAGCTGCAAATAATCTTTACATTCTTGATGATTCTAATGTTGAGACTTGTTGTTTAAGCAAGGTAGAGGATGCTTGGCTTTGGCACAAGCATTTTGGGCATGTTAACTTTGATAATCTTGTTAAGATTAGCAAGAAGGAGGTTGTTAGAGACATGCCTATGCTAGAAAAACCAATAGATATTGTTTGCAAAAATTGTCAAGAAGGAAAAAAAAACTAGAGCTTCCTTCAAACCAAAAGATGAATTTACTAGTAGGCCACTTGAGCTCATCCATACGGATCTTTGTGGACCAACAAGGGTAGCAAGCTTACAAGGTGAGAAATATTTTATGCTTCTAATTAATGACTATACATGTATGACTTGGGTTACATTCTTAAAAGAAAAATCAGAAGCTTTAGAAAAGTTTAAGATTTTTAAAAGTCTAGTTGAAAATGAAATGGACATGAAGATCAAATGCCTACATTTTGATAATGGGGGAGAATTTACCTCTAATGAGTTTGTCAAATTTTGTGAGCTACATGGTATTAAGAAACAGGTTTCAGCTCCAAGAACACCACAACAAAATGGTGTTATGGAAAGGAAAAATAGAACCGTTCAAGAAATGGCTCATTGCATGATGAATGAAAGTAAGGTAAAAGATATATTTTGGAGAGAGGTTGTTCACACTGCTGTTTATATTCAAAATAGAACATTATTGAGACCAAAGCTCAAGAAGACTCCTTATGAACTTTGGAAAGGTAAACTAGCCACTGTTAAATATTTTAAATTTTTTGGGAGTCCATGCTACATTAGGAAAGATGAAGATAACTTGAGTAAGTTTGAATCTAGAGCTGATGAAGGCATTTTTCTTGGCTATTCTTCTAAGAGTAAGGCATACAAATGCTATAACAAAAGGCTACATAAATTAGTAGAAAGTGCTAATGTCAAGGTTCATGAAGGTACTAATCAATTTGATAAGAACGATGACAGCCCCGATGAAAGTAAAGCTCAAACCAGCACTGTAGTAGCTTCTAAAATTCAATCTAGCACTGATGTACCCTCTTCTCCTCCACATGTTCAAGTTGGATCAACTAGCAAGAGTGGTAAGAATGACCAAGGTAAAGGGCAATCTACTCATCAAGAATCAGTCCCTATCTTTATTGATGTTGAAAATCTACATGATAATTCTGGAAATGACTCTCAAGATGAACATAATGTTTCTACATTCAAAAATCCTTCAAAATTTGTGCAAAAGAATCATCCTATTGATCAGGTTATAGGTGAAAGGAAAACTAGAAATGCTAGGAAAAATGTCAGTTACTTTGAGGGTGATGATATCTCACTTATCTCTTTGATTGAGCTTAAGTGTTTTGAAGAAGCAGCTGTAGATAAACATTGGGTGGCTGCCATGAAAGAGGAGTTGGATCAAATAAAAAAGAGCAATACTTGGGAACTTGTTCCAAGACCTACCAACAAGAATGTGATAGGTACAAAATGGGCATACCGAAAAAAGGTAAATGAAGATGGTAAGATTATTCCAAACAAAACACGCTTGGTTTGTAAAGGTTATTCTCAGATTGAAGGTGTGAACTTTAGTGAAACTTTTGCACCTGTTGCAAGGTTAGAGGCAATCGAAATTTTTCTTGCATTTATTTCTTTCAAAGGCTTTAAAGTTTTTCAAATGGATGTTAAATCAGCTTTCCTAAATGGTGATTTAGTTGAAGAGATTTATGTTGAACAATCGGAAGGTCTGATTTCTGATAATGTAGACTATGTATGCAAGCTGAAAAAGGCATTATACGGACTAAAACAAGCTCCTAGAGCTTGGTATGATAGGCTGGATTGTTATTTGCAACAACAGGGTTTCAAAAAGGGATATGTGGACAGCAACCTGTATGTTAAAGAGGAAGGTAACATCATTCTTATTGTTGTTGTTTATGTTGATGATCTGATTTTTGGAAGTGATTGTGTCAAGATGTCCAAGACATTTGCTACATGTATGAAAAATGAGTTCAAGATGTCTATGATGGGTGAGTTAACATATTTTCTTGGGCTGCAAATTAATCAGTCTTCTAGAGGTATTTTTATTTCCCAAGCCAAATATGTTAGGGAGTTGCTTAAAACATTTAAAATGGAAGATAGTAATCCGGTTAGCACTCCTATGGAAACTGGTTGCAAATTGAGTAAGGAAGATGTGTCTCCTCCAGTTGATCAATCTTTTTATAGATCTATGGTAGGGAGTCTACTATTTGTGACAGCCACTAGACCGGATATCATGCAGGCTGTTGGATATGTAGCGAGATTTCAAGCTTCTCCTAAACAAACACATGTTTCAGCAGTTAAAAGAATTTTTAAATATCTAAAAGGTACAACTGATTTTGGCCTTTGGTTTCCAAAAGGTTATGATTTTCTCTTAACAGCATATACAGATGCAGATTGGGGAGGTTCAATGGATGATAAGAAGAGTACTAGTGGGTGTGCCTTCTTTTTAGGTGGTTGTTTGGTTTCATGGCTGAGCAAGAAATAGTCTTGCACTTCACTATCCACAGCTGAAGCTGAATACATCGCAACAGTTTTATGTTGTACTCAGGTAATCTGGATGAAGAATACTTTACATGATTATAAGCTTGAGATTACTGATCTTATTTGTATTCTCTGTGACAACACAAGTGCCATTGACATTTCAAAGAATCCAGTGATGCATTCTCGAACCAAGCACATTCCAATTAAGTATCACTATCTGAAGGAGCAGGTTGCAAATAATGTTGTTAAGCTAAATTATGTTTGTTCTGAGGAGCAAATTGCAGATGTGTTTACTAAACCCCTACCCCGAGATCACTTTGAGTATCTTCGAAGCAAGCTTGGTGTTATTTCACCTCAATGAAAGGTTTGTCTTCAGCACTTCATTGCTATATCTTTTGATTATAGTTTCAGTTTCATGGTCATTGATGACAAAGGGGGAGTAAAGCTTAAGGGGGAGATCCGTTCCATTTTGGTGGATTTGTTTTAGTTGGTTAAGTTTTATGGAGGAGTTGTTTCAGATTTGCAGTGCTTTTAGATTAGCTCATCTGCTCAGGGGGAGTTCTTTAGTTTTTGCAATCTGTTTCAGTTGGTTTGCCATCAATGACAAAAAGGGGGAGATTGTTAGTTTTTGTCATTGTCAACTATGCTGCTGTTGTTTGTGACTATGTTCATTTTGATGACAAGTGTTCTCCCTATGTTGAAGTGTTTGACTTGAGGAGTAAGAGCATCCTTCAACCTGTGTCTCCATGTGTATATAACCTGCCATGTTGCTGATGCTTCCTTCAACCACACATGGTCTCGAGCATGAACAGGTGTCCACGGAAAAAGAAAAAAATGGCTCTATGTTTAGGTGAGCTCGTTTCTTTTGAGCTCAGTTTTTAGTCCTTTTTTTAAAGACACTTTGCAGGGAGTCGTGATTATAAAAAATTGGCAGAACAGGCATCCGAAGTTGTAACTCCCACACCAAAGATTGTTGGATTCATTATTCTTGAACCTGGAAAGAATCATGGAAAATAATATATATAAAAAAATGGCTGTTGAGCACAGGCTGGAATGATTATCGAAACAAAATGAGGTACACAATGTAGTCACGTTATGATTTTAGACTGGTTGTAGTAAAAAAAATGGGAGTATGAGAAGTATGGTTTGTGTATCAAGTATGTGTTGTGAAAAAAATGAAGATTGAAGAGTGATAGAGAGTGCGGAAGTTGCTAGAAACACTCACAGGGGTCTATACAAAAGTCTAATTTTTTACTTTTCGCATGATCACATACGACAGTTTTTGAAGATTCAAAATGAGAAATATATGAAAGACAAAAGGTGCAGTCAGGTATCATCCTCAAAAATTATGAAGTAGTATGCAATGACAGGGGTGTAAATATATATTGTAGAAAACTGTTTTGATGATGATAGTACTGTCTTGTAACGTCAAGAGGTGAAGGAATTTTTTTTGGTTTGTCGAAAGTAGGTAGTGTGCGGAAGCAGAAGTTTTTTTTGAATCTATGTGTTACGAAGAAGACACAATGATATACGACACTTGCAGTTTGTGAGAAAGAGATATACGTATACAAAAACTGTGAGAAGTGTGTGCTAAGGAGATACAAAGGTCTAGAGTGAATGAAATGTATTGAGTTTCTTGAGTGGTGGAGGGTAACTAGAGTGGGAGTGTGTGTGCTCGATAGTAGAGATCTCTCTGTTATTTTGTGGATTAGAATGTGACTACAGAGAATAGGAGTTCCTTTTTGCGTGAAGATCAGTGATGGAGTGATAGTCGACTGAAATTGATAGGGGCTGGAAGTGAGCCAAAGATACACAGTCTTGGTTCTTTGCAAAATATACTAATTAAAGAGAGGAAGACGCCTAATGGGGAATGTGTGAAAGGCTTGCGGCAGGATACAACTGGTATAAAAATTACATTCACCAGTACTCAATAAAAGGAGTGAGTCATCAGCAGTAAGGGAAGTGTGCATAGTGGTGACAGGATCTGAATTTGCAGTGAAAATCTACCAGTATCGTCGCATTGGGTGATTAAATCAGAAGCCTTAGACAAATCTGTGTATAGAAGACACAACTGTGTTGTAATTGAGAGTATTTATGCTTTAGTAAAGACATAGACAAATTTCTTTGTTGTATTCAGGAATCTAATGTTTATTTGAGTAAGGTTGTAGCCTTACAAGACAGGTTGGAGCCTGTTCTGGAGTTTTTGAGGAGAGTTGTAGCTCTCAGTTGTAACGGGTTGTTGCCCTTTGGACTAGTGATGTCATGGTTTTTCCCATCTTGGGTTTCCATGAGATAATTTTTGTGTGTCCTGTCTTCCTTGCCTTTGCTCTTTTATTTTTGGTTCTTAGTTTTAAAAGTTTGTATTAAATACTGAGTCACCCCCTCCCCCTCTCAGTATTGTGCATTTTTCAACTTTTACATTTGAAAGGTACTTCATCACATTCCCAACATACTGCAAATTTCTCTCAGCATAGTGGTAACTTGTCTTCTAGTTTGTTATGGCATGCAAGATTTGGTCACATTAGCATCGATCAAGTGAAGACCAAGAGGCAAGGGATTGTTGAAGAATCTCACCAAAGCATTTCCATGGGACATGGAAAATTTTAAAGCTTGGGAGTATGGTGCAGGGGCACCAATAGAATAATTAATTTCACCAGGTTTTATATGAAGTCCAATGTTTTCATTCTGAAAATATGAACTCAAGCCCATTTCAATATATATGTAAAAGTATATAAAAGCACAATCTTGCTAAATTAGATGTGCCGACAAATCTGTAATTGGGAAGTTAATTGGGCATTGTAACCGAGTAAGAATACAAAGGGTCATCGGTAGGTAACCGATTTTGTAACTATAAAATTGTCTTTAAATAGACAACTTAATGTAATCATATGGCAGAGCGGGAGAGATTATCTTATGGTAGAGAGAGTAAGAATTGGAGAAAAAGGATTGGGCTCTCTGGCTGAGCCACCGAACAATTCGATTTTATGATCTAAGTTATGTTTCAGTCTTGATAGCAGTCTGGGTTTATTGAGTTACCAATTTTCTTGACAAAGAGAGTTGCATCATCTAGATGAAAGTGCTTGTAGTTTAGTTGTAGGAGGTGCTCAGTTAATTTTTCATACCAAGCACGTGGTGCTTGCTTCAAACTTCAAACCATACAAAGATTTTATCAATTTACATACCTTTTGTTCCTGACCTTTGATAACAAAACCTTCAAGTTGCAACATATAAACATCTTCTTTCAAATCTCCATTCAAAAAGGTTGTCTTAACATCCATATGATGTATATTCCATCTTTTTTGTGCTGCTAAAGAAAACAAAGCTCGAATAGTGCCCCATTTTGCTGTAGGAGCAAATGTTTCAGTGTAGTCAACACCTTCTTTCTGAGCATATCCCTTTGCTACAAGTCCTGCTTTGTGTTTGTCAAGAGATCCATCAGCTTTATATTTATTTTTAAATACCCACTTGCAGTTGTGTGTGTGAAAATTGTACCTGATCTGTAGACACAACACTCAGTAAAACATTAGAGGTTAGCAAAAATTGAAATCGTGCAAAATTGAAAACTATGTAACCAAGCGATTTACTGCCTTCTAATAGGTGCGAGATTGATGTTCTCAGATTGTAATCGAGATCAGTGACCCAGATGACACCTAAATGAAGGATTTGAATGCAAAAGATGGATATGAAATTGAATGCAATTAATCTATATTTTTGATATTTTTCTATGCAATAAGAATGATTAATCTGATATGAAATCTATGCTAGATGAAAATTGATCTATGAACATGCAAAGTAAGCTAACAATGATATGAAAATGAATCTAAATGAATGTAAAAACCAAACTTGATCTCACAACAATGTTGATTCGCAAGAAGCTTTGATCCTTCCAATTCCAATTCTCTAGCGTGATTGTGCAAAACTATGAGATGCTTGGATGCAAATTTGAGAGATGATTGAGAGATGAATTATGAAGAGCTGAGCCTTGTTTTTATAGAAATCCAGGGCTTTGGAGGTGCATGGGAAAAAGCCATAAATCACTCAAATAACTCAGGTTGATTTTTGAGTTATTTTTAAATAAAAGATAATTAACTCACAAAAACATGCAAAAGCTAAGTTTTAACTCAAAATAGAGTTTAGCTTTAATTGATAATTGATAGTTGTTTGCTTTTATGATTGTGCATGTTTTATTTATGAATTAATTTAATAATAAAGTGATTTATTTCCAACTTAACTGCTTTTAAAAATAAAACAATTGATTTATGGGTTAATCAATTATTTCATCAAACTTTTATTAAAAACTATATTATTAAATAATGACAACTTGCTTTAATTAATTAAATAAAAATTTAATCAATTATTCATAGGATATTGGATTTATTGTCAAAATTAAATAATACAATTAATAATAGATATAATTAAATTTAATTACACAATTAAGTGACAAATATTAAATCTAATTAATTAAATATGAAAATATTCAATTAATCAAACTTTAGGATAAATGTGATTTATTTCCAAATAATTATAAAATTAAAGATAATTATGATGATTAGGAATATTATTAGGAATATTCTCCGATGCAGAATTTAAGATAATCAATTATGATTCGATGATGTTTAGATGTGCCTTAGGTTAGGACTTTGATGTCGATTTCGTTCGAATTGAAGATGTAGGATATTAATGAACTTATAGCCCATTTTTGGGGTATTACATTTTGCCCCTCTTTGAATTACTGTGCGAAGCGCAATGGTTCAAAGATAGTCTATGTTTGATAGAGATATGAAACTGATGTTTGAAATTGATAATTGATATGAGATAGAAGCTGATTGATATTGAATTGATATGGAGATAATAGGTCTTGAATGACCAAAGATAATGTTCACTGTAGCAGCGATGAACCTATGATTGCGAAAAAGTGTCAAAATGCCTGATTCTGAACCTTAGGATTGATAAGAAGTGAGTGACCGGTTCTAGACTCGATTGTCTTAGCAGAACTAGCAGGTATCACATCCAAACCCTTCAGTTGTCGAAGAACCAAGGAAATAACACTAATGAACCAATGGTTGTGAAAACTGATACAGTTTACAAGATTAAGAGAATACCAGATTGATATGGATTGATGAATCTAATATGCCCCAAGTGATGATAGATTTACCCCGAGCAATGAGGACTTTATGATGAATCAGCGACTAGACGTGATTGTTGTCTTGATCACTGATGAAAGATATTGATAGATTTGATCGATAGAATTTGATTTACAGACTTTGAATGATGTGCAATACCATGCCCCCTTCGGGATTAAAATTGAAATCTGACAAGAAAAGTCAGCGTTATAGTTTAGAAGCATGTTAATTGATTTGAGAAGTGGTTATATACATCCGAGAACGCATTCTGCATCGTTTAGAGGTCCTGGAGACCAAGGTTGACTAGGTTTGACCATGAGTTGACCATGGTTGACCAAGTTGAATTTTTGATAGTTTGATGGAAGATAATCAGTTAAGTTGAATTTTAGATTTTTGTGATGATGGAAGGTTGATTATGCAAGCAATGAATAAGATAAATGATCTCAAATTTCAATTGTGATCCCGAAAAAAGATTCTACTTGTTGTTTCATTGGAGGAACCTTCGTCTGAGATTCAACTCTTGTTAGACTTGAAGATGTGATTTGAAGAATCATTTAAGCATTGAAGCTCATTTAATCATTGTGAGATCATGCAAACATGCAAAATGCAATGAGACATGCAAAATGAAACGCAACCTAAGACCTAGGACCTAGTCACTGATCATGTGTCGATTTGTTATCATCATTGAACTTTTAGGTAACTGAATAAATCAATACAATGCCCACTAGCTATGAAACCATAGACATATGAATATCGATTTGTATGCGCAAGAATCAATACAACACCCACTAGTTATACAACCATGGACATATGAATATTGATTTGTTTTCGGAATGTTGGATTAGATATAAGCACCAAGGCACAAACACTAGGATGACCTGAATATCATGTCCATTTTGATATAGAAATTTGTACAAGCATCAAAACATAAACATCGTGATGACCTGAGTACGCCTTGCGTTGCAAACACATCAAACAGTCAAGAGATCATTCTAAATCCAATGTGAATTACCCGTAGTGACCCTTTATCGTTCACATCCTTAGGCAAGATTGCATTCCACAGTAGGAGAAAGAACTTACTCAAAAAGACAATAGTTAGATCAAACTTCCTTGAATTGTCTGGGTATCAATGGTCGAGGTATGCATGGCCATCCAATTCGAGATAGAGGCTCTTATAGTCGGACACCATTTCAATCCAGAATTTCCAAAGTTGTTAGATTTTCACATACAAGCAGAAGACAAAGAAAAGATTATGCCCCTAGTCATCACTCTCTAAATCCTGTAAAGGACATCATCGAAGAGCTCGAAGGGACACAATATGCAAAAATCTCAATGCAGATCAGTAAGCACACAAGGAGATAAAAGCATGTAAAAAGCATAGATTGTTTTCAGTTGAGTTTTGATGTTTGATTGCGTTGTTATAGATGCAAAATCCTTTCTGGAGACAAGGCAGACCGACTGACTCAACTTGAAGCTTCAAAGGACTCTGACCGGATAGGATACGTCTAAGATACATTGGAGGCCATAGGATATGACACTGATTGCCCCCAAGTGTTAAACATTGATAGGATATAGACGCTTGAGCTGATTGGTGTACAGACCGACTTATTGAAAATTAGAAATGCAGAAACAAACCGGGAGATATGTACAAACTAAAGCAAGACTGAAAGCTGGGAAAGACCAAGATTGTGCTGATAGATGGAGCATTTTGAACAAGTGGCGCCCGTTTGTCGGGTTTTCACCATCTTGGCAGAGATTCTATTTTTGCTACCAAGGCGCCCATTTCCAGGTTTTCACCAAGGCACTTTTTCTTTTTCTCATTTTTTTTGTATTTTTCATTTTTTCAATTTTTTTGAATTTTTGATATTTTTTGATTTTTTTGTGAATCATCAAGGCGCCTATTGCTAGGTTTTCACTAAGATGTTCATTTTTTCAGGACTTTTTCTGATTTTTAAAATTTTTTTAGGACATTTTACCATAGACTGAATGCCTTAGGCGTAGAATTTCTTCAGATGGAGAACATTGATTGGTTCTCGGAGCTGTTCTCCTTCAGTCGTTGAGAGTTGATAGGCACCAGAGCCAAAAGTAGCAGTGATGACAAAGGGACCCAGCCAGTTGGGTTCGAACTTCCCCTTGCGTTCTCGATGTGATTGATTTTTAGGATTTTCTCTCAACACTAGATCACCAACCTGAAATTCTCTGTGTCTGACTTTCTTGTTGTAACCTCTAGACATTCTCTGATACACTCTGAGATGATCATACACTGCTTGCCTGCGCTCATCTAGTAATTCAAGTTCTTGTAACCTAGACACTCTATAGTCTTCATCAGTGACAAGTCCATGCATTCTGATTCTGAGTGATGGGATTTCAACCTCAATAGGCAGTACTACTTCAGACCCATAAACTAAAGAGAATGGTGTAGCCCTAGTAGGTGTTTTGATACTAGTTCTATAGGCTCAGAGAGCTAGATTGATCATGAGATGCCAGTCTCTTCCTGTTTTATTCACTGTTCTATGCAAGATTTTCAAGAGATTTTTGTTTGAAGCTTCAGCTTGTCCATTCCCTTGAGGATAGTAAATAGAAGACCAATGTTGTGTAATCTTGAATTTAGCACATAAGTCATCTAGATCCTTGTTTTTGAATTGTCCCCCGTTATCTGTGATTATAGAGTGAGGGATCCCATATCTGCAAATGATGTAGTTCAGGATGAACATAGAGATCTGTTTCCCCATTGCTTGTGTTAGAGGAACTGCTTCTACCCATTTTGTAAAATAATCTGTAGCTGTGATTATATGGGTATGTCCATTGGAAGAGGGTGGATGGATAGCACCTATGAGATCAAATGCCCATTGTTGAAAAGGCCATTGTGTAGTAAAGGGAATCAGATCTCTCCCGGGAGCATGAATCAAGTTGCCATGTACTTGACATTGTTGATAGTTTTTAGCAAATTTAATAGCCTCTTTCTCCATTTCAGGCCAATAGTACCCAGCCCTAATAAGTTTTCAAGCTAACGTTAAACCATTTGAGTGCGACCCACATATACCCTCGTGGACTTCCTCTAATGCACGTTGAGACTCTTCCCGTTCTAAACATCTAAGCAGTGTACCATCTAGACCTTGTTTGTACAGGTCATTACTAATGATGACATATCGGGATGCAGATCAGATAAGGTTTCATTTCTCAAAATGGTTAAAGGACTCAGGGATGATTTGGTCGTGGAGATAGGAGAACAGATTTTTGTAGCGAGACGAGTCATAACCTACAACAGTGCAGATCATGCGGGTTTCAGGGGAGTCATATGCAGGATAGGATAGGGCTTCCACCAGGAACTCGTAGTGTAGCTCATGTTCGGGCTGCTGTAAGAGATTAGATAATGTCGCCATTGCATCGGAAGCCTTATTCTCCGTTCTAGGTATTTTCTCAAATGTGATAGAGATGAAGTATTTCTTTAAATCATCTACCATTCTCTTGTAAGGAATGAGCTTTTCATCTTTGGTTTGGTACACATCATTGACTTGGTGGATGACCAGTTGTGAGTCTCCATGGATGTGCATCTCTGTAACTCTCCACTGTATTGCCATTTTCATACCATTGAGAAGTGCCTCATATTCAGCAATATTGTTTGTGCAAGGAAACTTTAGTCTAAATGCTTTGGGTATCGAGTATCCTTGAGGAGTGATGAACAATATGCCTGCTCCAGATCCATTCTATGTGTAGGAGCCATCAAAGAATAACCGCCATGCTCTAGAAGAGAGGTGCATGATAGAGGAATTGGGAAATTCCATTTGCATGGGTGTATCATCAAACAGTGGTGCTTTAGCTAATTGATCAGCAATGACCTGTCCTTTGATAGCTTTTCTTTCAACATATTCAATGTCAAATTCGCTCAAGAGCATGACCCATTTAGCTAGTCTACCTGTGAGAGCAACTTTGCTTAGGAGATATTTCAGTGGATCAATTTTAGCGACCAAATGAGTAGTATGAGCTAACATGTAGTGTCTCAGTTTTTGCGATGCAAATATCATAGCGAGACAAGCTTTCTCAATCATAGAATAGTTCTTTTCATACGCCACCAATGTTCTGCTTATATAGTAGATGGCTCTTTCCTTTTTGTTCTCATCATGCTGTGCTAGCAATGCCCCCAGTGATGTATCTGTTGTGGAGACATATAATATTAATGGCTTCCCATGAATAGGAGGTATTAAGATAGGAGGATTCGAGAGATAATTCTTGATATGATCAAAATTCTTTGCACAGTCTTCATTCCATGTAAAGGTCACACCTTTATGTAATGTTTTTGTAAAAGGCTGTGATATGTCAGCTAACTGTGATATGAATCTTCTGATGGACTGTACTCTCCCTTGCAAAGTTCACATTTGACTGATATTCTTGGGAGGTTGCATCTCTATGATAGCTTTCACCTTAGCTGGATCGACCTTAATGCCTTTCTTTGAAACTATGTATCCTAAGAGCTTTCTAGAAGTGACACCAAAAGCACACTTCTTAGGATTTAGTCGGAGACTAAACTGTTCCATTCTGTCTAGGATCATGCTCAAGTCTGTTAGATGTTTAGTTCTAATCATGGATTTTTCCAAGGTATCATCCACGTAATCCTCCATTATTTTATGCATCATATCATGAAAAATAGATGTCATTGCTCTTTGATATGTAGCTCCAGCATTTTTGAGTCCGAATGGCATAACATTCCAACAGAAGGTTCCCCACGCACATGTGAATGTAGTTTTCTCTTGGTCTTTTGGAGCAATTTTGATTTGGTTGTACCCAGAAAAGCCATCCATTAAGGAATACATTTCATAGCCCGCAGTCATGTCCACTATCATATCAATGTTAGGCAGTAGAAAATCATCCTTAGGGCATGCTCTGTTCACATCTCTAAAGTCCATGCACACTCTGATTGAACCATCTGGTTTTGAAATAGGTACAATGTTAGAGATCCACTCAGCATAGTCTATGACACGGATGAATCCAGCTTTTAGGAGTTTTTCTAGTTCTGCTTTGACTAAGAGTGCAACATGAGGATGCATCTTTCTCAATTTTTGTTTGATTGGTTTTACTCCAGGAGCAATGGATAGATGGTGCATAATGAGATTGGGATCCAATCCTAGCATATCTGAATATTTCCATGCAAAATTGATCTTTTTGTCTGATAAGAATGTAGTGAATTTCTATTTCTCTTCTTCTGATAGAGATTGTGCTACATGTACCAATTGTGGTTCCTCTGTTGTACCCAAATTGATGGATTGAGTTGGCTCAATCAGAACTGGAGATCTATCATATAAATGACTTGGAAGGACATCAAATATCTCATCCTTAGGTGCCTCAGAGAGGTTTTCACCTTCAGATATGTCTTTTCTTTTTACTTTTGTAGGTTCTGAGACTGCCACGAAGTGGTTTTCACCCTCAGAACTTTTTTTCTTTTTTATTTTTATTTTTTTGACTAAGATATTTGATGTCCGATTCGGTCATGCTGACACTCGGTTCACTGATGGAAGTCCTCATAGGCTCGACTGCATTGAGGTAACAAGCAAGGGCATAGTCACTGGAAAAGGTGTAAACACCATGGCTTGTGTTTGTGGAAGTTTGGTCGATAAGATTAGGGCGTTGGATAGTCAAAGTGGGAAAGGCTTGTGATATGGTGTTCACGGATGGGGATATGTCATCATTGGTCCTAACCTGATGCTCAAGTTCAAAGGTGATATTACAGCTCAAAATGTTCAATACGTGAATAGGCTCAACATCATCATGGGAGTCCTCTTCAGCCATAGGTGGATCAGACACGTTAAGTTCATTGTTTCATTCTAGACCTACGTTGGGTTGAGATACATATTGGTGAATAACATCAATATATTTCTCTGTTATAAGCTCATCTTCTTCTGGAATGGCACCCCATTCATAGTCATTTGACTCAGCTTCTAATTCAGGATCTCTAGGAAATCTTAGAAAATGTGTGAAATCAGGATGAATACCCCAAGAAGGATTACCCTCAATCTCTGACTTGAATTCATATTCATGGGAATCAGTGTCAGAATAACTACTCTCTGCTTCTGGATCAGTTTGATCACCTTCGAGATTGGCTGGTTCTTGTGGTGCAACCATCTCTTGCCCTACAGTAGGTTCTTGTGTTTCTACTACATTAATTCTTCTGATAGGATCATCTTTATCATCAAGAAGATCCTTGATCTCTTTAGGCAATTTTTCATAGGGGATAAGCTCAGAGCTATCTGAATCATCATCAGAGGGTTCTGTGTCTTCTTTCTTAAGAAGGGGTTCTCCTGGTGCAATTTGTTCTATGACATGAGAACAACCACCTTTGAGATGATAGGGTTTCTTCTTAAACCCTAAGCCACCAGTATCTTTGTTGGCTCTACCAATATGTGAAATGGGTGTCACAAGACCCTTTCCGCTGATTCCTAGAGGTCCTTGACTGGAATATCCCATCTTGGCTATCAATTTGTTTCCTGGACCATATGAATTAGAAGGGATTGGAGGTGCTATAGATTCACTAGGTTGAACAATTTTAGATTCAGAATCCTCTTTATATAGCCATGCCAGTACAGCTTCATCTTCTTCAAATTCTTGTTTGGATACTTGCTCTGCCACAAAATTTCTTTTATATGCTTCCATAGGTTCCTTAAGTTCTGATTTAGATTGCTTCAAAGATTGTCCATATGACTTGGGCGAGATAGGGAGAGATGTCAGAGACAAGACTGGCTCTATAGTGTATTCTCCCATCCCATTTTCTTTGATATTGATCTCTTTAGCAATGTCATCCATCTTAGATGTGGAAGCAACATTTAACTGCTTGATGGAAGATTCTCTGTTATTGGGAACAAGCTTATCGGCACTTTCCTTCAATGTATTGCAAGTTGTACTCAGATCTGCTGGGATAGTAACCTCCACTCCTTCATAGAGAAATTTCAAGCATTGATGGTACGTAGAAGGAATAGCTTGCATTTCATGTATCCAGGGTCTCCCTAGAAGGATATTGTAAGCTAATGGTAGATCAAGCACCTGACATGTGGTATCTTTGATGACCGGACCCACTCGGATAGGTAAGACAATGGTGCCTTTAGAAGCTCTTTCTTGTTCATCATAGACTTTTATGGTGATCTTCTTTCGAGGATCAATAGCCATCTCTGAGAATCCCAACTGTGTGATTAAGCTATAAGAACAAATGTTGAGGCCTGCGCCCCCATCTATCAACACACGTTTGACTCGACGGTTCTGGATCAAGACTTCTATGTGCAAGGGCTGATTATGTGGGTGACTTAGGGAGTTGTCATCTTCTTCTGAAAAGGAGATATATTGCGGAGACGTTAGATGACCAACCATAGTCTGGAACCTGTCTAGATCTAGATCATCAAGAACATTAGAGCTAAGCAAAGCTTTGTCTAGGATATCTCTGTGAGCTGGAGATATTCGGAGTAACTCAAACATAGAGATTTTAGCATTGGTATGCTGGAGTTGTTGGACAATGCTGTAAGATGTAGGTCTTGTATGCTTTGGATTGGAAGATTTTGAGGCAACCTTCTGTTTAGAAGCAGATGTGAGATTGAAAGGTATCTTAGGGACATTAGATGAACTTGGTGTTTGTCCTTTCAGATGAGCCTGAGCTTGTGATCTGGTAACCGCATTAGCTGAGGAATGATTTCTGTCTCTTCGTACAATCGTGATGACATTGCAGCTCTTAGAGAGATATGGTTCAACCATATTGATGACAACATTGTTTCCAGGGTAGGCATAGTTGACTTTTGCCCCCATGTTAGGCTGAGAAGTGGAAACTCCCTTGCCATGTTGTGGAAACGGTTTTGTAAATGCTATGTGATCATTATTGCTAGTAGGATTATCGATCATGATGTCCCCTTGATCTATCAAGTCTTGAATGGTATGCTTCAAGTGGAAGCATCCATTAGTCCTGTGGCCTTTAGTCCGATGGAAAGCACATAATGCATTATCTTTCCACCAATATGGTTTTGGATCCGGATCAGGGTTTCGGATTGGTGGTAAAGAGATCATGTTATTAGCTATCAGGGTTCTCAGGGCAGATTCCAAAGATTCTCCCAAGGGAGTAAACTTTCATTTATTATCCCATCGTTTGAATGGCTTCTTTGGAGATGGTTCAACAGATTTTTGCTCTGAAGCTTCAATGGCTTTGGTGGCAAGGGTGAGATTGTAGGCCGGTGCCTTTGATGGGGTGTGGATAGTGTCAACAACACCATTAGAGACGATACCTTTGTTTCTATTCCAGCTCTTGTTTTTATCTTTTGAGGTAGATCCAGATTCAGACTTGTCCTTTTGAAGTGTGATTTCTCCTTTCTTGACAAGTACTTTCTCAATCTTGATTGCATTATCCACCATTTTATCAAAAGATACATGATCTTGCATTTGTAATGGATAATTGAGCTCTGGAACAAGGTTATTGATAAAGATTTCAAGTTTCTCCATTTCAGGAATTTGTCTAGCATATAGAGAGAACTTCTTTCTCCACCTCTTGAGGAAAGTTAGGAATGATTCCCCTGGATATTGCTTGAGGTTACAGATATCGATCATGGTAATCGGATGTTGAATATTTTAGAAATATTGTTGATAAAATAATTTAATCAATTCCTCAAAAGTTTTGATCGTAGAAGGTAATCTTGAAAACCACTGAATGGATGCTCCTCCCAAGGATCTAGGAAAAAGACGCATTAGATAAGTCGGTTCATGCATGAATTCCATGGATTGCGTACAGAACTCTCTGACATGATGTTGAGGATCAGAGTGTTCGTCATATTTGTCATACTTTGGTATTTCCACTCTTTTTGGGAATGGTGGCATATACAAGTTTTTGTCGAACGGGAAAGGACATAGGGCCTCCATGGAGAACTCCTTGGGTTCCTTCTCCTTCTTAAGATTGTTAAATTTGACTTGTATAGCATGCATCTATTTTGTCATAGCTGTGAGTGGAGTTTCTTCCTCATGTGTGATTATATCATCAACATTAAAGTTGGGAGAAAGCTTAGCCCCTTCTTGGGCTAATTGTAAAAAGTATGCCTCTCTATCCACTTTCAAGAAATGCCTCATCATTCTCTAGAATTCATCATCATTCTGACATCGATGGATTTTAGAGGGGGTAGGTTCTTGGTCGGCATTATGTTGAGAATGGTGTCCTTGGGACCCTCCTCCTAGAGAACCGTGGTTTGTCCCTGCTTGAGACATGATAGGAGTTTTTGGGCTCCCTGGAATAGATTGAGGAGGAGTTTGCTGATTACCTTTGTGAGTTGATAAAGGAGGTATGTAACCAATTTTCAATCGAAAGTTACCGAGACCGTCGTCTTCATAGATACCTAACTTGATGAGTTGTTTAAGAGTTGGACCTAGGGTATTGGTCAAAAGTAAGTTCTGAGATGTTTCTTTTGATTTCTTGTGTGAAGAAGCTCTGGTCTCCACCATTAACTTTGAATGAAACAGAAGAAAAGGATGAAGACAACTGAAGAACAATTTGATTCGAGAAAATCAGATGACGCAACCTTGTCAAGATTATGATAGTTTTGAAGATCTGATAAGATGTGGGTGAAGGAAACTGTGCCCTGGATGTATGGGATAGATCGCCCAAAAGATAGCGGACACGAGTTCTCAACACTTAGTCTATTTTTGAAGATTGATTGAAGATTGATAGTTATGACAAGGTTTTGACACGAGATAAAAATGACTCAAATTGATCAAACAGAAGACTAGATCGGATTCAAAAGATCAAACTCGAAAAATGGTAGAATGCTCAATAGCTACTGCTCTGTTCTTGACACAATGATATTTTTGACAGATTCTGGAACTAGGCTGGAAACATTGGATATCTTGCAATTTGACAATTTCTGACAACTCTCTCAAATTTTTCCAAACGACACTCTGCAGACTCGTACGACACTGGGTAGTCTATGAAACGACAATTGCTAAACTCGTACGACAGTTGGGTAGAAATGAAACGACAGTTGTAAAACTCGTATGATAGTTGGGTAGCAATGAAACGACAGTTGTAAAACTCGTATGACAGTTGAGTAGCAATGAAACGACAGTTGTAAATATCATACGACAGTTGCTAACAGGATTTTGACTTTCTTGAATTTGCTGGTTTGAAAACTCGTACGACACTGGATTCTCAATCGTACGACAGATGGGCAATACTGAAACGACACTTGACAAAACTCGTACGACTTTTGACTTTCTGAAATGACTTTTGACTCCAGAAAGAATTTACGTCAATTTTTGCAAAATTTAAGGTCTTCAGTTCTGGATTATTTGCAAATTGTACTATCCAGATTTTGAAGGTTATACTAGATTTGATCGTTTTTAATAGCCAAGTAGATAAACAAGCACACAGAACAGCAAGCAAGTGATTCCAAGCACGTCTGAAAATAATGAACAAGGGCAAAAGCAACCTTGCGCATGAACAAGAAGAATACCTCGTGATCCTCGCAACGCGCTTAGTAGATTCTACTTGATTTTTAGCAATTTTTGTTGAGCTTTTCCATGCAAGCAAGTGACGAACTCTCCAATAAGCAAACAAGCAAACAAGATATGCAAAATATATTCAACTTATGAAAACCATAGGGTTAGCTCTAAAAATCAATTGTTAGGAGCAATAATAACTATAAATTAATCCAAATGACAACTCATATCATGCATTGAATCATATGAAAAATAAGTGCATACCCATCATAAAATTTTAATTTTTTTACACTACATTTGACCTAGTCAACAAGATCTAATTTTTTTGATATGATTTTGGCCACAAAAATAAAAATTCAGAATAGAGACCCCTACTAAAAAATAGAGAGCTTTCCAAAAATGCAAAATTTTTAGAAAAATCTCTTAATTTGTGCCCTAGAGACCCATTTTATCAAAACAGACTATTTTTTTTAAATTGACTATTTGAGCTATTAAATTGCATTCAAATTTAAAACACAAATAATAGACCCCCTGTAGAATTTGAAGAGCTTTCTGAAAATATAAAAAATTTAGAAAAATATGTTGATTTGCGTCAGATATTAATTTTTTATGAAAAATAAAATTTTTTTTATTAAAAATTCAAAATAATTCTGAAAATTCTGAATTTTTTTCGAAGCTTCCCTGATATGTCTCCAACCTGCGAAAAAAATTTCAGACTAAAACTCCAAGCCGTTTGGGAGATAAAATTAAATCTTTGAAACTTTAGGGTTTTAGCTCCAAGAATCAAAATCAGCATGCAAAGGTGGGTTGCTCCACGGTGGGCGCCAAAAATGTGTGTGTGAAAATTGTACCTGATCTGTAGACACAACACTCAGCAAAATATTAGAGGTTAGCAAAAATCAAAATCGTGCAAAATTGAAAACTATGTAACCAAGCGATTTACTGCCTTCTAATAGGTGCGAGATTGATGTTCTCAAATTGTAATCGAGATCAGTGACCTAGACGACACCTAAATGAAGGATTTGAATGCAAAAGATGGATATGAAATTGAATGCAATTAATCTATATTTTTGATATTTTTCTATGCAATAAGAATGATTAATCTGATATGAAATCTATGCTAGATGAAAATTGATCTATGAACATGCAAAGTAAGCTAACAATGATATGAAAATGAATCTAAATGAATGTAAAAACCAAACTTGATCTCACAACAATGTTGATTCGCAAGAAGCTTTGATCCTTCCAATTCCAATTCTCCAGCGTGATTGTGCAAAAATATGAGATGCTTGGATGCAAATTTGAGAGATGATTGAAAGATGAATTATGAAAAGCTGAGCCTTATTTTTATAGAAATCCAGGGCTTTGGAGGTGCATGGGAAAAAGCCATAAATCACTCAAATAACTCAGGTTGATTTTTGAATTATTTTTAAATAAATGATAATTAACTCACAAAAACATGCAAAAGCTAAGCTTTAACTCAAAATAGAGTTTAACTTTAATTGATAATTGATAGTTGTTTGCTTTTATGATTGTGCATGTTTTATTTATGAATTAATTTAATAATAAAGTGATTTATTTCCAACTTAACTGTTTTTAAAAATAAAACAATTGATTTATGGGTTAATCAATTATTTAATCAAACTTTTATTAAAAACTATATTATTAAATAATGACAACTTGCTTTAATTAATTAAATAAAAATTTAATCAATTATTCATAGGATATTGGATTTATTGTCAAAATTAAATAATACAATTAATAATAGATATAATTAAATTTAATTACACAATTAAGTGACAAATATTAAATCTAATTAATTAAATATGAAAATATTCAATTAATCAAACTTTAGGATAAATGTGATTTATTGCCAAATAATTATAAAATTAAAGATAATTATGATGATTAGGAATATTACTAAGAATATTCTCCGATGCAGAATTTAAGATAATCAATTATGATTCGATGATGTTTAGATGTGCCTTAGGACTTTGATGTCGATTTCGTTCGAATTGAAGATGTAGGATATTAATGAACTTATAGCCCATTTTTGGGGTATTACAGTAGCCAATAGGTTTGGTTCCAATTGGAGGATCCACCAACCTCCAAGTTCCATTTTTTTATGAGAGCATCATACTCTCTTTGCATTGCACTTTTCCATGCATCACTAGCTGTTGCTTCTTGGAATGAAGAAGGTTCATCAACAATAGAAAAATTTAATTCAAAATCATCATACCTTTTTGGAATTGTCTTGGACTGCAGGGATCTACGGACTAGTTGTTCTGATGTTTTCTCAATTTCTGGTTCACATTCTTTTGTAACAAGTTCGTCATAAACTGGTTCACATTCATTTGCAACAGGTTCTTCACAAAAATTTCCAGATTCATTAGACTCTTTCACATTCTCTATCACTTCCAGAGATTGATTGAGAAGAGGAATCCCCCCTGCAAGAGTTGGAAGTGCATTATCCCATTCATGATAGAATTTTTTTGAATGAAATCGATCAAGATGAGCAAGCTATTTGTTAATAGTGGAGGCATCTTTTCTAAATTCTAGAAATATAACATCTCGAAAAACAACAAACTTTTTGTTTTCCTCATCATATAGACGATAAGCTTTAGAAGTAGTAGAATATCCCCCAAAAATGCATTTTCTACTTCTAGCTTCCAATTTATTTCTTAGCTATTCAGGAATTAAAGCATAGCAGGGGGAACCAAAAATCTTAAAATGCTTCACATGGGGAAGACGACCATGCCACATTTCATAAAGAGATTTATTTTCTAGTGCAGTAGATGGACTTCTATTTTTTATGTAGACAGCACAAAGAACTGCTTCTCCCCAAAATATTAATTTAACATTTTGAAAAAACATCATAGATCTAACCATATTCAATAGGGTTTTGTTCATACGTTTTGCCACACCGTTCTATTGTGGATTATAGGGAACAATGGTTTGATGCTTTATGCCATTGTCATGTAGATATTTTAAAAAATCTTTAGAAGTGTACTCTCCACCATTATCACTTCTAAGAGTTCCAATATTGAGTTGAGTTTCATTTTTTATCCACAAATGAAATTTTTTGAAGGTATCAAAAGCTTGAGATTTTTCCTTTAATAAATAAACCCAACACATCCTGGTATAGCCATCAATAAAAGTCATAATATATTTAAATTTCCATTTGATGATGGAATAGGCATAGGCCCACACAAATCTGAGTGAATGAGAGCTAGCTTTCTAGAAGCTCGAGACACAAAATCATGAAAAGGTTGTTTACTGTGTTTGCCTAAAATGCAAGCATTACATTGAGAAATTTGTTTCAGAATAGTGGGAAGCCCTTGAACTCCTTTTTGTTTCATGATCTTGAGACTATCATAGCTAATGTGACCAAATCTTGCATGCCATAACAAACTAGAAGACAAGTTACCACTATGCTGAGAGAAATTTGCAGTATGCTGGGAATGTGATGAAGTACCTTTCAAATGTAAAAGTGTCTGGAAGTGATAGAGAATGTGAAAGAGTCTAATGAATCTGAAATTTCTTGTGAAGAACTTGCTGCAAATGAATGTGAACCAGTTTTTGACGAACTTGTTATAAAAGAATGTGAACCAAAAATTGAGAAAACATCATAACAACCAGAATGTGAACCGGAAATTGAGAAAACATTAGAACAACCAGTCCGTAGATCCCTGCGGTCCAAGACAATTCCAAAAAGGTATGATGATTTTGAATTAAATTTTTCTGTTGTTGATGAACCTTCTTCATTCCAAGAAGCAACAGCTAGTGATGCATGGAAAAGTGCAATGCAAAGAGAGTATGATGCTCTCATAAAAAATGGAACTTGGAGGTTGGTGGATCCTCCAATTGGAACCAAACCTATTGGTTGCAAGTGGGTATTTAAAAACAAATATAAAGCTGATGGATCTCTTGACAAACACAAAGCAAGACTTGTAGCAAAGGGATATGCTCAAAAAGAAGGTGTTGACTACACTGAAACATTTGCTCCTACAACAAAATGAGGCACTATTCGAGCTTTGTTTTCTTTAGCAGCACAAAAAAGATGGAATATACATCATATGGATGTTAAGACAGCCTTTTTGAATGGAGATTTGAAAGAAGATGTTTATATGTTGCAACCTGAAGGTTTTGTTATCAAAGGTCAGGAACAAAAAGTATGTAAATTGATAAAAATTTTGTATGGTTTGAAGCAAGCACCACGTGCTTGGTATAAAAAATTAACTGAGCACCTCCCGCAACTAAACTACAAGCACTTTCATCGAGTTGTATATGTTGATGATCTTCTCATCACAGGAAATAATGATGATTATATTACATCTATTAAAAGAGAGTTGAATAAAGTTTTTGATATGACCGACTTAGGGTTACTGCATTATTACTTAGGTATTGAAGTCAGTCAAAATCTTAAGTTTATTTTTATTTCTCAGAAGAAATATATTGGAGAGTTATTATGCAAATTTGGTATGGAAGATTGTAATTCTGTTTCCACTCCAATGGAGCAAAATTTGAAGATTTCTTTCAATGAAGGAAATGCTTTTGAAGATCCAACCATGTACAGGCAGCTTGTTGGAAGTTTGATTTATGTCACCACTACTCGTCCAGATATTACCTTTGCAGTGGGAATTTTGTCCAGATCTATACATAGACCATGTGAAGGACATTGGGTTGCAGCACAACGAGTTTTGAAATATTTAAAAGGAACTCAAACTCTTGGTATAAAGTATTCAAAGGTTTCTGATTTCCATCTTACTGGCTATTCAGATTTAGATTTTGATGGTGACAAAGAGAATGAAGTATCTACTTCAAGTTATTTGATGATTATGGGATCAGCTGCTATCACATGGAGATCAGAGAAACAAATAATTCCTGCTGACTCTACAACCGAAGCAGAATATGTAGCAGCAGCTCAAGCCACAAAGGAAGTTGTATGGCTCAGGAAAATCCTTGATGATTTGGGGGGAAAAATAGGTGACTTCAACACCTTTATTTGTTGATAACAATTCTGCAATACAATTGGCCAAGAATCCTAGATTTCATGACCGAACCAAGCATATCAACACCAAATATCACTTGATTCGGCATCATGTTGAAGCCAAAACCATACAGCTGCAACATTGTTCTACCGAAGCTCAAATCGCTGATATCTTCACCAAAGCACTTGGTCGTGTCAAATTTGAGCGATTCAGAATGCTCCTTGGCATGACAGATATCCCTTCAGATTAAGGGGGAATGATAACTAATCAACTAATCCTACGGGATATTTTATTTATTAGTTATCTTTAGTAATTTAGTTTTAGTAGTTTATTTTTTTATAACGTTTTGGTAGTTTTCTTCCAACTGTCTCAACAGTTCGGATTGTAATATATTTTCCAATTTTTCAATTTAATTATAGTGGGTGCATTTTTATTTGTATTATTTTGAACCTATTACAATTCCTGCCATAAAAATACAATGATGCTCCTGCAGATCAACTGGTGGAGATGGCAAAAAAAGGCAGAATTAATTCCTATTTTTCCAAGTGGCAAAGAAATCATAACAAAACGTTGATGTTGAGTCAGAAAAGCACTTTGACGTTACATGTGCTTTTGGTTTGCTTTGCACTACAGTGGAACAAAATTAAGCTGTTCAATGCTTTACCTCTTTCCATATCGAAACAGCAATCCAGGTCACCATGATGCAAATCTATTCAGTCATTTACACATTAAAAAATGGCAACTGACACTCTAATAATTTCCCAGTGGATTTGTATAAAGATATTGAAAACGTGTACTGTCAAAACTTCCACCGACAAAAGCAGGTCTGTTGAAAAACAATTTGAACACCAATACACAATTTGTTTAATATTTACAGTTGATCTTGTGTTCGACAACTATAAATATAGATATGATAAAATCATTTTATTTATAAAAGAAACAGAATTTAGAAATAGTAATGGTAAATTGCTACTTCGTATGATGTTAGAATTGCAGGAGAAATGTGTATCAGCTCTCCAACTAAAATAAAAACTGAAACATCAAAAAGACAAGCAAATCATGCATTCAATGACATAAAACATCAGAACTGAAGTCCTGTTTTCCCCCACTCATTTATAATATTCAAAAAACAATCTTCCTATTTAGTGAGCTGGAAAACAAACATGTTTGTACAATACTTAATAGCAAAACCATGTTTCTCACGCACACTTCTCATAACCCAAAATTGGGATAAGTTAGTTCTCTACTAGTACCCAGCAGCCGAAAATATCAAAATGCAGCCAAGCCAATTCTTGGCATAAAAAGAGCAGGTCAAACATTATGCCAAAAAGCTAAATCCTCAAAATGGTACTAAAATTAGGTCAAATACAATAGTCAACAAAATTATGCAATAAATATTCTAAACACTCCTGAAAATATTGGCCTTCAATTCTACATTGATTTTCAAAAATGAATATTTGGACCTAATATTTGCTTCAAAGTCTTCACAGATAAAAAGTAAAAATGTATCTGCCAAGTTCCATTTTATTTTACCTATTTCATCACTATCATCTATAATTAGCAATATCCTCACCATCAACCTGCTTCGGCTCTACAAATTCCTTCAGATCATCCTTCTCATTGTGAGCTCCAGAGCCTCTGTCATGTTTTAACTCCAAAATAGTTTTGTTTTCCGCTGTTTTATCCACGTGATCCTTGATCAATGGACCATAATCAGAAGCTCCTGATTCTTTGAAATCAGTATTTGCAAATTCATTAATATCATTTTTGTTAGCTTTCAAACCCCCATCATCTGTAAGATCCAAAATAACTTCAACTGTTTTATCTACATCACCTTTGAGCATCGATCCATAATCAGAACTTACTGATTCCTTGCCATAAGCATTTATACATTCCTTACTATTAACTTTGCTCTTGAAAAGTGATTCAGAAAATTCTGAAATTTTCAGCATCTTAGCATGTTTCTTCCCAGCAATATGTGATTCAAAATCACCTTGATTGAATACCGAAACATCACATATCTTACATTCTTTCTTGCTGAAATTCTGCAGCTTTGTTGACATGTTATTTTTCTTAGGTGTTATGCCTACTCCTTTCATCTGCTGTTTAATCGATGATCTTTCGTGTACCTCCTCCACCTGTTTGTCATTTTTCTCAGAATTTCCAATTATGTCCCTCTTTTTCAACTTCTTTAACATCTGCTTGTGTTTCTTCCCCGAAATGTGGTGCTTAAGAAATACTTCTTTTATGCAGTCAATCTCACAGAGAGAACACCATCCTAAGCTTTCAGACTTTGAACTATTTTGTTTCAACTTCTTTGTAGATTCAAGCTCCAATGTGTCGCTCGACCTCTTTCTAGACTTGGGCTGCAATACCTGTGACATTAAAAAAAAAATAGTTAACATACATTTTATTTCATGTAGTCGCAACATTTGGCTTGACTTCTTTTTAGACGGGCTGCAATACTTGTAACATTAAAAAAAAATTAAAAATATTTTAAATGCACGGATTCCGGAAGTGGCAAAATTCGTTCAGAGAAATAAAGAAGGCTAGTTGACTTGTTCTTCATTTGGATTAGTTCATTTTCAAAAAAATTTGCCTGTATTTTCAACATGATATCACAGCATATTAAAGATCTTAAAGATATGGGGGAAAATAACTGCTATGATAAGTGTCACTATGATACTGTGTTTCATGCCTAGTGAATCTTCCCCATTAATAAGTTTTCTTATTAGACCTTGCAGCTGTCATTGGTTTTGCAACTCTCGTCTGGGTTTTTCCTCTACATGAGTTTTAGAGCCCTTGAGATATAATTTTGTTGGATAAAAAAAAAGCGGATGGAGAGACGGAGGCCTTTTCTTTTCAAGCGGGTATCAACCAGTTGCTGAGTTTGATCATCTATATGTTTTACAGCAATAAGGATTTTTTTCTCACAGAACTTATCAGCAATTCTTCTGATGTGTTGGATAATATTCAATTCGTGGGACTGACAGATAAAAGCAAGTTTGATTCTCAGCAAAAACTGTTTATTCATTTCATTTTAGAAAAGGCCAACAACATGTTGACCATAGTGGATAGCGGTATTGGCATGCCCAAATATGACCTTGTCAAAAATCTTGGTACTGTTGCTCGATCTAGCACCAAAGAGTTTATGGAAGCACTGACAACCGCTGCTATAAGGGAGCTGATGAATATCTGTCGCAGGATGAGCAGCTGAAAGGATCTGCGCAGAGAGGAAGAGAATTCTCTGATTTGCTTGCAAATGCTGTGTTCATTTTGTGCTTCATGGCATTTCTTTCGCTGGGTTTAGGGAGGAATAAGAGGACTTTTGATAAGTACGTGATTGATAAGCTTAATTCAAAATCAATGAAATGCAAGAAAAGGGGAGAAAAAGTATACAAAAGTGTTACTTCATGCAGAAACTTTGTCTCAATGTGAAAAAAATGACTACACCCAAGCCTGTAGACCAAATTTCACAGTATAAACTATAAGGTGACAATTATTATAAGATAGTTTTTATGTTTTAAAATTTATTATTCCTCTTCAAGGAGATATTTATTATTGGGACCTTCATACTGCAGAGATTTGGTTAACGAATTTCGAATTGCCATTACTTGAAGACAAGCAATCTTAGGGAGGGCAGACTGTCAAATCCCTTGACTTCAGCCTTTGTGAAATAAAATAGTAGTCTTGAAAGCTTAGATTGGAACCTAGGGCCAGCTGGGATTAAAGGATAACTATTGAACTAAGGGCTGGCTCAGTCAAGGGTATTATTTAATATTAGTTACGGTGGCTAAGACTAGTTAAACCCTGTTTGAGGGGCTTACCTAAATTAGAGGAAATATATTATCAATTTACGTTTGGGCTGACTGAGTTGATTAATAATTAAAGCGATTGTCAATGAAGAATTGTGTCCATTGAAAAGACAATATTCTTGATGAAAGGGTGTGACCCCTTCTAATTTGATATAAGAGGGAGAACCTACCCATAGGAAAAGGGCATTGAAGAGGTAAAATCCTAAGCATTCAAAAGAGCCTTCGGAATCAGATATAAATATATTAACCAGCAGTCTAGATATCTCCCTAAATAGTGTGGCATGAGATATAATGCATTACGTCTTGGCTGAGTCATTATTGAGTAATATAATATTGCTACTTGTTATATATATATATATATTTTGTTGTTCTTGTTACAATTTTGCATATGCATAATAGAGTAGATTTAATGATTTCTTAAAATCTTCATCCAGTCTGTCATTCCATTATGGAGGGGAGATGTGGGCATATAAGGAAGGCAAATAGTTTGATGGTTCATTCGAGTTTAGTTAGGAGGCCAAATGACAGATGTACTTCCATGCTCTTAGTAGGCCAAATGACAGACGTACTTCCATGCCCCTAAATTTGATGGATGGACTCAAGACACCTTGTATGATCTCCCATGGGCTTCATAGCGCAGATGAGTCATTGGATAAAGCCTCAAAGGAATCCCACATATACTATATAACTATCATGATTTGTAACTTGATTATATGTTTATTTATCTTTTGATAACTAATCTGATTGCAGATCCCAAATCAAGAGACAAAGTTAAATTTCCATTTCAAAAGCACAATCCAAACCTTATTTGGGTATTTTAGGGTAAATCGAGTAAAGTCCCAATAGGGGACATTTACAGGAGAGCCTTACATAAAATCTGTGTTTCATTGTCATAGTCTCTTGAAATGGAGGTAATGAAGAAAAACCACATAGCCGAATGATAAATGTATCATACGGTCATAAAACTGCAAAATGTGTCTAGTGCTACAGTGTTTTGAAAAAAATTCTAACACCAAATAGAATTTAAAAAATGTAAGAAAAAATGAGGCAAAAAGTAAAAGGCCTAATATACCCCGCATTTAAAACTTAAAAACATAAAATCAAGCATCATTGTTCTGTGGTATCTTCCCTCTGTAATTATGCAAGGTAAGTCTATGATTTATTAGGGTTATGTAGGGCAGCTTAGAAAAGCCCAGAGAGGTATGCCATAATGGTGATGGAAAACACTGCTAAAAGCATGACCCTGGTTTAAATCCTGCTTACAGCAACAAGGCAGACTAGCACTCTTAACGTTCAGGATGAAACCTCATTTCAAAGTCTTAATAATATGGCCTACCAGGTGTGACCTATGCTCATAAATCCTATGAATGTGATGCAATCCATTCTACCCTGTTTACCCCGAACACTGCATTCCCACTTTCTCCAACAATCTCTGACATGTATGCATGTCTTTGCCCTAACCCCCACAAGCTAGTGGTTATGCTAAACCAACGAAGGATTTTCCCCAACACTTCAAAGAGTTAAAGTTCAACAGTCTCTCTCACTTATGTATAGCGGGCAAGAGAACTTGCCCTGCTCCATTATGGTCTAGCTATCCTAGAAAGCATTCAGCCTAACCATGATCTCAGCCAAAATTTATTAAGAAAATGAAACTATCTTTTTCTCACAATCCTTCCATGAAAAGTCTAAAAAACATTTTAAAAACGTACGGCATTGAGGAGGGGATTGGAACGAACCTGACTCTCTTTTTCTTGGAAGGCTGTACCCTGCTGGGAAATGCGGTCGGCATATTGTTGAGGGAGATAAATATCCCTTCTGCTGAGCTCTCTTTCATCGTTCAATGACACCTCCGAATTCAGCTTGTTCTGTTGATTAAAAGAACCACCTTCTCTGCTGTCACCGCCCAGTTCTCGCTGCCCTGAAATGGAAAAAGGACTGCGAACGGAAACAGCCGGCACACACGTAGGATTCATCTCCGCTCTTTCAATACCATCAGCTTCCATAGTAGAAGGTAAACTGGGGAAATGGTGTAAGGAGACAGTAGTAACACCATTAACGTACTCTACCGTGAAAAAGCCCCCGCTTGTAAATAGAGGGACATTAACATCTGAATTTCTGCGATCCATCTTGAAAGGAGAAGCTTAACACAAACAATAAGACAGGATGTTTAAAGGGGAACACGCGGGAATTCAAAGAGGAGGAACACGAAAATATATCTTATAGGTATATGCATGCGCAAAGTAGTTGTCTTGGCGGTTTTGGAATTCTCCATTGATTTTAAAAGTAAGGTGTTTTAATGCCTCTAAATTAGCATAATGTGGAACGTTATCAAGATTTACTCCATTATCTACAGTTATTTTTCTGTCTGTGGATCTCCCTACTCCAAATGTTCAAGAATGGCTACCCAGAACGTTTCGGGTAGTGTTCATTACTAAACACCAGCTGTTTTCTTCTTTGTTTTTCGAGCGACCTTATGGCAATTCCCATATTCTATATTTTTTAATAAACTAGCATGCAATGGGTATGCCGAAGAGGGGTGGAAGGTCAATAAAAAAAATTATGGTCTATTTTTTTTTGCATAAATTAATGAAGTATATGAAGTCAAAGGGTAGACTATTAAATAGAAGATGATGTTGTTTGTTCAAAAAAGATATCAATTGAAAAGTTATAGCACAAATAGTTAGACAAAATGCGAAAAAAAAGAGCCAATCACATGGAAGAAAAATAGATGATAATGATATATTATATGATCATCATTGTCTTAGTGGCCCATTGCTTTTGCACTTGGACTGCTCATACATGATATCTCTTGTATTGTATTCAATCAAGAGAGAGGAGTAAGGAGGGAGTGGAATATAGAGGGAAAGGGGAAGAAATTAGAGAGGGAGAGATCCAAAGAGGGGAGGAAGGAAGAAGAGGAGAGATAGAAGAACATAGATCTTTCTCTATGTTACCCTCCCTCCTTACATCAATTTCTCTCGTCTTCCCCCTTTTTATCTTATTCTCTCTTAACCACAAGTCCCCCCTCTTTATCTTGTTTTCTCTTAATCACAAGTTTGAAGAGAAAAAATGGTTTCATTTGACAGCTAGTGTAGGTACGAGGAGCAAAAACACACATGCTTACTTTTTAAGATATGTTAAATGAGGTAGACAATTGATTAAAAAAATGAGAAAAATCTATTGCATAATAGATTCCTAAGCAATTGGAAGGGGTAATGAGGTGTGGTTTTAGAATATCCTATGACATCCTTTGCTTTTTTTGGTAGCATTGATCCTTACACTTATAACTATAAATTGGACATCATGATTTTTGATGAGTAGAATGACACAAAGTTAATATTTAAGTTTTCACTAGTACTTTTAAAATAATCTGATAGTGGTTGATTAATTGACAATCAATAGGCTTTCTTGTTTGACCTCTCCTCTCCTCTTGTGGCTAAAATAATCCAATAAAATTTCATTCCCACTAGTTTTCAAAGATGTATTCCTATTCAAATTAAATGACTATAATTGTACATCCTATAATAGTTTTACCATTGTAAAATCCTCATTTTTATAAACTAATCAATTGATTAGAAAGCTCTGTCCTATACTCTAACATGCTATGAACTTTATGTCAATAGAAACAATATCACAATAGAAATAACCCTCTCACTAACATAATAATCAATTTATTATCCTCCTCTTATATCTAAAATAAAAATCATTCTTAGAAACTCCTAAAAATACCTTTTAAATTGAAATCACATCGAAGTATCATCTTATATTATCCATCAAACACTTTGAAAACACATTTTACCATAATTACTCATGAATAAGAATTCATGTTTTTGAATTTTAATTAATTAAAAAATACGATGTTGGATAGGTGTTGTTGTATAATTCAACTAGCCAGCACATTCTGCCTACTTCTCCACATGGTACTAGGAATATACCTATCATTGCTACCGCCTCTCCCAGCTCTTGCAAAATTGACAAACCATCACACAAGCCCTCAATTCACTTTCAAAATCCTTAATCCAACGCCAAACTTTCACTAGCAAATTAGAGGAATAACGAAGAAGCCATGCAATCATATATAAAATAACTGCTCAATGGAGGAACTCGGGTGTTCCAAATCAGGAAGGCACGACCTCATACTTTGATTTTCTGAAGCTACTACGCGCATGTCTGAACTTAAATACATAAAATATGTTTCTTTGCCAATGAAACTAATTAGGGTTTGTAGCTCATTAGTGTTTATGTGGCTACCTCAGTGTGGTTGTACGGAAGAGTTCTAAGTTAGGAAAGCAGTGTACAAAGCAAAGAGACCGCCTTCCATAGCAAAGGTGTAAGGACCCTACTGGAGCTCAAAAGTCCAGAGTATATTTTGAGCTCCATATTTTGAAAATTTATCGAAGTATGAGATTAATGCCCTGAAAATATTTAAAAGAGACTGAGTTTGAGTACATGGATAAAAGGGTCTGATGATTTTCATGTGATGGGGCTTAGGACACGTGTTCCTCACCTATCACTTAGCATATGCAGATGTTTTCAGCTCTCAAAATTCAATTTTGAGATATTTTGGAGTTAGCCAGTTGGAGGTCATTGCACAAATCTACACTTTGCATTCTATTCGGTTATTTCTGAATGACCTACTTTGGAGGTTTGCATCTAACACCGGGTTGATAGTCATGGCATAAGGGTTGTTGCATTGTATTGTAGGCATGAGAGTGAATCTCCATGCCCATTTTTAGATTTCGGTAAGTTCGTATGATCAGTTTACTGAGGCCTTTCTATTTGCATTTTATTTAGTTTTATTGAATGTGGGAATGCAGAGTTTTAAGTGGCTTATTTTGAGGTCATACAAATTTCACCCAATTAGTGATCTGAAGGAATTGAATGTTATTTTATACTGCAGACATGGAAATGAGCTTCTTTGATGATTTTGAGATCATGACTAATCCATTTGATCATTTCGCTCAGTTAGTTGCAAATGCAATTTCTACAAGTTTCGTTATTTTCAATTCAGGACGTTCTAAGGGCATTACTTTGAGGATTATTTATGGATAATTAGTTGATCATTTTTGGAATATGATTGCAACCTTGATTTATACATATGAAAGATAATCTACACCCAAGGTTTTAGGCTATGTGGGTTCCGTTTGATAGGTTTGCAAGGTCAGACAAAAGGTGTTCTATGTTGATGAATAATTCTAACAGGATCGACTTCACAAAGAGACCATTTTTAGAAATTCATAACTTGATGTTGGATGCTTTTTTCCAGATGGGGGTTTGTTCCTTGTTTTCCTTGTATATGAGTCTTCTTTCAATGTCAGTGGTTCAACCTTAGCTCTTGATTCGATATTTTTTATGCATCTTCTTCGGAGGTTGTTCCCAGTAATTCCAGTTTGCGCTTACAGAACAAATATGAACAGGTATTTTCAAGTTTTAAAATCTTTCACCCTATTCATCTTTAGAGGAATCCGCTTGATGGAGTGGTTGTCTATGTTACAAATTTCATGTTCGCCAAGTTTCAAGACCTAGTTATAAGTTTTGAATAGTATTTTAATGGTGCGAATGGAGTTAGTTTATTCATTTTGGTGACTTTGGCGAAGTTGTTTAAAATCAAAGTTCCTAAGTATCTGGTGTTGTCTAAATCATTTCCATTTGTCGGAGTTGGTCACCTAGATCATTTTCAAGACTAGTTGTTTGAAATATAAAAAAATTAGGTCGGACCTCCTTGGGGTCCCGTCTGCCCCATTATTTTTAAAAGGAACTTTATCATCTTCATTGCATATGTGCATGCAATGTTTCTTCTAGAATTGTGCTTTTGAAGAAAACATGCCATGAAGTCACTGCAAAAAATAACATGTGTTAATGCTCTGTTAGAAGTCAAGGATGATAGTAGAAATGTGAAAATACTAGTGAGAAGTTGTTGATAAGTTTTGACTATGGGTCAATGGCCAAGGATAACATGGAGAAAAGAATGGAACCAGAAATTGATCCTCTAGATGGTCATTGGCGCACATTTGGGCCCTCATCTCAGATGGATCAACAAGTGAGTGATGAAGGGCGAATTCCTTGAAGAAAATTAGATGATTGTCTGACATCTCCTCTTTTGCATCATGATGTAAGTGTTGTATATTTAATTAATAATGATGGGCGCACTAATGGAAAAGCTTACCAATTATCACAAGTGTTGTGTACACCTTTTTTTTAAAAGAATTGTATTCATGTTTGAGGGTGTTGTGTGCATGGAGTAAGTTACATACCAAACAATGTTGGACACTACCATGCCTACCCCCCTACGCACCAAGGAATGGAGAGTGGTTTACGTAAGCTTTCCAAGGGCTTGTATGAGCTTTCCAAGGGGGAAGGCTGCAATGTTAGAAGGAGGCGCAAGCTCTCCAAAGGAGGAACCAACATTTGAGACAAAGAGCTAGTGCATGCTATATAAACAAAGTGAGATGTTGATGCATGAGCCTTGGAAGAATGCGTAAAGAATTTCCAGTGAAGAGCCTTGGAGGGTCACGTGCCGACAAAGAGAAAACAAAATAAAGGGGGTAGCCAGAGCCAAAGAGAAGCATGGTGCGTAAGGCTGCTAATGCGCAAATTCCATGGGAATGTGCGTAAAGTAGATGGAGGCTGTCAATCAACATTGCAGAAGGGGGCTACACACTTTGCAATTCATGTGCTGCATACCAGTAAAACGCAAGGAGGAAGCACGTTTTGAAGAGGAGGAAAGTCTGTAAGGTGAGTGTGTGCATGGCAGAATAGAGAGGTGTGCACTTACCAAAGGGTGCATGAGTTGAGTATGTGGAGAGTGTTGGTGCTCAAAAACTCTGGACCATTTTGAGGCCAACTCACAGGCACAAAACAAGTGCCTCTACAATTTTGGCTTAATTTAGCCAAGGCTAGTAGGCCTGAATCAAATATACTTTCTAACTACACAAATACGTGCACAATAAAAGAAAATCTTTCCAAAGGGGGTTAACAATCATTTGGAGGAAAATAAACCTAATATCCTAATTGTCAGATAGCTTGAAATCTAAACTAAGGCTTGAAAGTAATGCTAAACCTAATTGAATGCTTTGTAAATAGGATAACAGATAAGATATGTAAATCACAGAAAGAATAAAATGACAATTTCAAATGAACGAATAGATCAATGCCTGATACCAAAATGGGAATAGAGTCAGATACATTCAATGCTGTGTATAACTAGAGATGGTTTTAAGATAACTCACTTTTGTAAAATGAGACCATCACCCTACAAGCTTCTATTGAAACAAAATTTACAACAACTTATACAATAGGTCCTATGGTTTTTAACCCAACTTAAGAGCTCGAAAGGAAACAGTAATAGGTTCTCAGACCATGCTACCATTATTCAAATTGTACAAATTAATCATAAATGAATGCATGAAATAGAAAACACAGTAAGATAACCTGGCTAGAGAGTAATCTGAGAAACCAATTGAACGTAAAAAACTATATTAACAATAGGGTACAAACACTTATCTAATATTCGTGCATAAGATTTTGGTTATTAAATTCCAATTTGTGAGTTGGTAGAGTTTTGCCGTGATTCATTGTAATGTCTTTAGTTTACAATATGAACTAATATAAATATATTTTCAATGGTTCCCTATGAAAGGACATGCCCTTTCACAGGACCTAATTATACAACTACCCCTAAAGTACACAAAATAAACCATAATAATAGTTTTTTAGGAAAATGTTTCCCGTAAATTTAACTTGTTTATTGCACTTTAGGTGTTTCCATGCATAACAATCCAATATTTAAGTTCCTGCACAAAACACCTAATATTAGATAATATTAAAACCCTAAAATTGAAATCATTACATACGTAATATATTAAGCTTATACAAAAACTATCATTTATTAATTAATAATTAATTGAAAATAAATAAGTATCATACTTTATAGACATACTTGATAAATAAAGTGAAAAATGAAAATTAAAAATTAATTATATTTCATCCACATTAATTATCAAAATATAAGCATTCATATTAATTATTAAATCATGAAGGATTTATATAATGGGCTAATTTCTAGAATTAATAAAAGGACATTAGGTTTCAGCATTTTATTTTTATTTTCAAAATAAAACATAATAAATTCATCCATATTCACAACGTAATGTAAATATAATATGGAAATGCTTTAAAAGAAACATTAGGGTAAAAGAGTTTTGTATTCCACTTTAATAAAAGGAGAAATGCAATTACCTTGAAATCAAAGCCATCCACTAATGTTACAACATTTTCCTAATGTAATATATATATATATATATATATATATATATATATATATATATATATATATATATATATATATATATATATATATATATATATATATGATCGGTAAAAGGCCTAGGCCAAAGAATTTTATTAACATAGAAGAGATATAATACAGAGCTCCATTCTGTGCGGGCACTGGTAGGAAAGAATGGAGAAGAAAACCTCCAGTCTAGCCTGGGACCTAAGTCTGAAAAAAATATTACATACAATATTATGAGGGCATACCCTCATTTACATTGATTGCTGAAGGCAATCTCTTGTTAAAAATTTGATATTCCTGATATTCGATTCTTGTGATAGCCGGTTAGATTGGTATAACTCTGGAATGCTAGTGTGAAGTACTTGAAACCTCTCATTTCCTTGTCTCAGCTGTCTTGTATACAAAATCACTACACAGAAATACTAGACACAACATCTATAAAAAGCTTTCCATATGGTTAGGAAATTAGTCTTACTTTCCTAGGATAATTAAATCTAATAAATTCCTTAAGTTATTGAGTGCTAAAGAGTAAGGAGAATATGCTTGACCATGTAAATTCCATGAACCTTTATATATCAAAAAAGAAGAAACCATCTCTCTCTATTATTTATACTAATCTTAAGTCCACATAGTCTTGCCTAAACAAATATTCCTTCTTGATTTCTATATCATACGAGTTTTGCTAAAATGTTGTTGTAAGGTGTCCAGCTTATTAATGATTTATAGTGAATTACAGCTTACATGAAAGCTTTCTAGTAATTAGTAAAGAGAAAAGCTTTCTTTTGAAGTTCACAGTACTTTAAGTTAACAAACAACAATGTTCAAAGATGGTATGTTCCTTAAGCCAAACAACAAGATCGGGGTTCCATTGATGTTGAGACATACATTGACTACCCAATAAAGATATCAAACATATATGCTAAATACATAAGATCCTAGCAAGAGACAGACTTCAAGACTAATTTAAGATCTATCTGTTACGATACTTATAACAATCCTTAAAGAAAATTACTAGGAGGGTTGCTAAATACTAGTTTCTAATGTATTCATAGGCACAGAGGGCTAGTTATGAGCTTGGTTCACAAGTATCCATCTATATAATTAAACAAAGTTTTCATGGAGAAATCCTTTATAGTACAAAATTCTCCTAATTTAAGTTGCACATTACTAACTGTCTATCATGCGATAAAATCAATACCTCTAAAATATTGCTATCAATAATGGATATCCCACTTTTGTGGCAGAAAATTTGGCAAGGGATTATGCTTACCTAGTAGTGTAGATAGGGGCAATATATTTGAAGAGTGAGGATGATAAATTCTAATGAAAAGTATAGGGTGCTATTTGCCCCTGTTTCTATTAATCTCTATTGAGCATTTTAGGTTGTCATTAGTATCAAAGGACAGTAAACAGGTTAGTCGGCTATTTACATTGAGACAGTCAATAACTAGAAGTAAGATAGAGCAGTCGGTAAAGCCTTATACTGAGCATCACATAGTTAACTGAGCACCAGCAACACCGACACCGATGGTTAGCAAACACTGAGCATCGTAGCATACATCGAGTAGATTCTACAGTGTTTACCGATGATCATAATAAACAACATAGTAATCAGAAATGGCACATTATTCTATGCAAATGATTATAATAGATCATAAAATGGTTTACCAAGATCGAGGAGCATTTATTGTAAAAGATATTCATTAAATGTAATGATTATCTTATTTGTATTAGTTGATCTAGGTTATTTTGCACCGTAGATCTTAGGGTTATGATTTTTCTTTGTAACCTAATTTTTCTTTAAGTGGCAAAAACCGAACACTATATATTGTATATGTTCGTACAATTTTATAGAGTTGTTGAACTGATATATATGAATCACGAAGCACTTGAAGAAATTGCCTATCTTCAAGACAATCAGTTTACCGAGTAGAACAGAGTACAGAGGTTTTCAGATTGAGCAGAATCAGACAAGGCAACCGAGTAGATCAGAGCAAAGAACCATCACAGATAAGGTGATATTTTGATAAGAACTTATAGATCTATTTCAGACAATTAAGTTGTCAACTAGTAGATAATTTACCTATTACTTTCTAACAACTGTGATAGAGTTTTGATAAATCTCTTAACATAGTAGACTTAACAGTCTTTGTATAAATCTCTTAACTGAGTACACACTTCATATAGTGTTGTTAAATCCTATAACTAGGTAGATCTAGCTGATCTAATATGTTACTCCTAACAAGGTAAGATCACCAAAAGTGATCAAAACTTGTAGCCTTAATAGGCAAACCTTTTCTATCTGTAGTAGTGAAGAATTTGTGGGTGTCATCCCCACCGTAGTTTTTACCTTCTAACAAGGGTTTCTGCGTTACCAAAATACTTGTGTTATGTGATTGTCATATTGATTTCATATTATTTACTTTCTTAAGTTAACTAGATGATTGCTTTATGCAATTAGATTCAAGTTATTTTGATCGGTTATCACAGTATTCAGTCATAGATCAGAAAGGTTTTGCTACTAAAGTTTTGAAGGCACTGATTCACCCCTCCCCTCTCAGTACCTATCTCTCCTAACTCCAACAATTGGTATCAGAGTGCAATCCTCTTGTTGAATAGTTTAACCACTGAAGGGAAAAGATCTAAGTCATGGAGAGATACAAGCTTGACAAGACTATTGAGAATCAAAAGATACAAATGCAGATGTTTGTGGAACAATACAAACAAGCCAAGGAAGAACTGAAGAAATTACTAGTTGAAAGAAAGAACCTTGCAATTCAGAAGAATGAAATAAGTTATCATGAAGAACCTATTGATGACATATTTGATCATATTGGATCAAGCTCTGGAAGCATCTCTGATGGATCCGAAAGCATAATCTTTGAGCTATCTAAAAAGAATCAGCATCTATCCGAGCAAGTGAAAGCACTTCAAATCGGTCATGAATCTCAAAAGGTGAGAATGGTGGAAATCATGAACAATGGTAGACAAGCTGAATAAGATCAGAATCTGGCTATTGAAGACCGAAGACTAATGACTGAACAACTTCAAGCAAAAGAAAGTGAAATCCAGAGACTCACTGATCGTCACTTCCAAGTGTCAAATCAAATGATGACAGTTAATCAAGAAATGAACTGAGTAAATGGAGAATTATCAAGAAGACTTGAAGATGTAGCAACACTTAGAGAAGATAATGAAAAACTAAGAAATGAAATAAAAACACAAAAACAACACAATGAGATGATGAAGATAGCTGAGGACAGCTCTAAAAAGATTGATGATTTTCTGACTAATCATAGGAGATTCGGAAGCAAAGCCGGTATAGGCTACACCGATGAAGGAGAATCATCACAACAAGCTGAAAGAGTCAACAACAATCAAAGTCAAAAACCTAAAGTATTTACATGTTACCACTGTGGAAAACTAGGACATTCATCTAATGTGTATAGAAGCAAAGCACAAGGTAAACCTCCTATCATTCCTAAGTTCAATGGATATTGCTATTACTGTGGTAAGTTTGGACATCCAGCTTATGAATGCAGAGCAAAGAAGAATGACATTGCTAATAATACTACTAAGGAGAAAATATGCTATACTTGTAATAAGTATGGACACACTACAAGGGACTGTAAGGCGAAAATGAAGCAGGTCTAGACACCTAAAGAGAAACTAAAATGAAAACCATATCAATCGAAGAGACAAGGTAACTCATATGTTTGGGATTATAATACATGGACTAATTGTACTGCATGTGGTCGGTATGGACATATTGCAGCAAAATGTTACAGAAAGAGTTGGATTGGATAATCAAGTAACTGGACAAATGCATGAATGGCATGTATGCACTGTCACAAGGTCGGTCATGTAAGCAAGAACTGCAGAGACCGAGCACTTGATGAAAACCATATATTTGAGAGTGGATATAACATTGCAGAAATTACAAAGTTAAGGAACACAATGTGGAAGAAGGCATCTAATGAGAATGTTGAGTCAAGTAACACTGTTGGTGAAACCTCATCCACTGGATTAGGTGACATCGGTAGCTCCACTTAAGATGACAAAGGTATGTATGGAACTGACATTTCAAATGATCACACTTTACATACAGTTCCTTATATATGATGTACATATACCAAATCTGCATGAATAAAGATGCACTATGGTTTATATATTATAAGTTTGCAAATGACATCTAGTCGGTAAAAGGGAAACATGAGTTGGTTACCCATTGGTAATCAGTATACAAGGTTAACTGATAATAGTTCAAACTAATGAAGAAACTCTATGTTAACCGAGCAAAAGACTTTACCGAGCTGACAGTTGTCTCGTACCAAAAGTTAGGTTACGCATTTAATGCATCAAAGTTTGAGCGGAAATTTTGGAAAACCCTATATATACGCAGAAACAGAGTTCATTGTTACATCGCGATTTCGAAGAAAGGAGATTTTACAAAGAAGAGTTCGAGCTAACAATTTTCAGAACAGATTCAAAGCAACTAGATCGAACCAATGCCAATTCTTTGATGAAAACTAGTAAGCTCATCCACGTACCAAACATTGATTATCTATTTGCTTGCTGAAACCCTAGAAACAATTTATGGCATTGTCTTCGACCACAAGAAAATCACAGAATGTTGAGGAGGAAGTGGAACTAATTGTTAGGGCACAGTTTGTTGAGGAGAAATTCAAATCGCATCCTAAGGTCACAGCACAAACAGATGATATGAGTGCATTTTCTAGTATTCCTGATAAGGTTTTGTTAACAGAAGATGTTAGGGCTTACATTCACTACAAGATCGATGAAGTATGTGACTTTGAGACTATAGCAGCTTATCAACAAGTCTATGGACCGGATGGTAAGATCAAACCTGAGCATAAGAAGATTGAGGAATCAGGGTTACAATGTTTCACATACTTCTCACAATCATTTCACAACGACTGGATACGAATCATGCTTAGTAGATTCCATGACGTCAAATTTTGGCTAGACAAACTGGTTGAGGTCACCAAGAAGATTATCCATAGGGTTATCGGGTACCCTACAACTGACAAAGCTAAAGCATTTCAAAGTTCATCTCGTCCCGATGTAGAAAAGAACACTGGAGCTCAATGGGATGGTAGGGCACTAAAGATTTCAACTATCAAAGATCCAGTGGTAAGATTCATAGCTCATGTCATTGGGTACAAGATATTTCAATCAAGAAGACCGAATAGTGTACCCTGTAGCGCCGTGGACATGGCTTACAAAATTGTAAAGAAAGATCACTAGGTTGATCTTGTCGAGCTACTACTGCACCAACTGCATGACAACATGAAGACAATAAAAGAAAAGAAGTCCAATACATCTAAGTACGGATCACTGCTTGTCTGTACATTCCTCTATTTGCAAAAATATGTATCGGGTATTGGAAAAGTTAACTGGCAATCGGACAGACCGATAACTGCCAAATCGGTGATATGATGAGAAGTCTAGGAGACAATGTGAACAAGGAGTTCCATACATATTTCAAGGAATTTCAAACAAGAATGCAACAAAGAAGCAGAATTCCAAAAGAATTAGTAAGAAAATTTGAAGATGACATATGCTTTGTGGTAAGCACAGAC